>CM024702.1:22570053-23770053 GCA_014182845.1 Corymbia calophylla | reverse complement strand
ATCGGTCTCGACTATAACTCCGCTTTATTTGATGTCGTTTCTCGACTTGAGTTATGCGGTATCAAGCTCACTGATGCGGAGCTATTAGAGAAAACTTTCTCCACCTTCCATGCTTCGAATATTGTATTGCAATAGCAATACCGGCAACGTCAATTTGCCACATATTTTGAATTAATTTCTGTGCTCCTCACCGCTGAACAAACTAATGAATTATTGCTCAAAAATCATGATCTTAGACCTGTTGGCTCAAAAGCATTGCCTGAAGCACATGTTAATTTTAAGAAAAATGCTGGCCATGTTAAGGGCTATAAGAGTAGGCAAGAACAAAATTTTCGAAGGGATGGCAAGAAATTTAACCGTCCTAAGAAATCTAACATTGGCCCAAATTATGATAAAGAAAAGAAGTATAAGAAGGTGGCTAATGAAAGTATTTGCCATCGCCGTGGTATGAGTGGGCACTGGTCACGTACTTGTCGTACGCTAAAGCACTTTGTTGATTTATACCAAGCATCTTTGAAAAATATGGGCAAACGTGGTGAATCTCACGCCATTGAAATCAATCCTACTGTCATAACTACTGTTGAAGCCAACAACATCTCTGTTGGTGGGACTCCTCTTGCTCCTGAAGTAGCAAATGCATCCTTGGATGTTTCTGATTTCTTTGAGGACCTCTGATTACTTTGATGAGGCATCGACGGTGAATGACAACTTAGACTTTGAACTTTATGATTATAATAATTTTGTTTTCCAGTTGCTTTTCTTTAAATGTATTACATTTTATTATTCTATAATATGGTTATGTAATGCAATACTTATGAACCTTCTGTTTATTATCTTGAGATTTTACTTGACCTTATAACTAATATGCAAATTTTATGATACTTGACACCTGAAGTTGTCAACATAAATGCAAATGGAAAATACCGAGAAAAAGGGAGAAGTTTGTTTGCTTGATAGTGCATCAACGCATACCATATTTTGTAGCAAACACTTTTTCTCGAGTATGACGTTGCGTAAGGCACATGTCCATACAATATCAGGTCCTGTTCCGATTATTGATGGTTTCGGGAATGCCACAATTGTTTTGCCAAATGGCACCATCCTGCATATTGAGGATGCGTTTCTAAGCAGTAGATCAAAAAGGAATCTACTCAGTTTCAAAGATGTACGCCGTAATGGGTACCATGTTGAAACTATTTATGAGCAAAATAAAGAATATATTGGCATTACCTCTTATAAGATGGGCCTGAAAACCATCCATGAAAAGCTAGAAGCTTCTTCTATGGGTTTGTATTGTGTCATGATTAAGGCTATTGAAACATATGCCACTATGTCCCGGAGACCGGTAAACCCCGATCGCTTTGGGTTATGGCATGATCGCCTTGGTCATCCTGGCGCTTCAATGATGCGTAGAATAATTCATAATACAAAAGGACACCCTTTAAAGGATACAAATGTATTGTTGTCCAAAGATTATAATTGTGAAGCTTGTTCACAAGGAAAACTCATTATCAAACCTTCTATAACAAAGGTTAATCTTGAATCCCCTGTATTCCTACAAAGAATTCAGGGTGATATATGGGACCAATACAACCACCAAGTGGACCGTTTCGATATTTTATGGTACTAGTGGATGCATCCTGTAGATGGTCCCATGTTTGCCTATTATCTACGCGCAATGTCGCATTTGCACGTTTACTTGCGCAGATTATAAAGCTTCGGGCACAATTCCCTGATTATCCAATTAAAAGCATAAGGATGGATAATGCTGGAAAATTTACATCAAAGAGTTTTGATATATATTGTGCTTCACTCGGAATTGAGGTTGAGCACCCAGTTGCGTATGTTCATACTCAAAATGGATTGGCGAGTCCTTGATTAAACGTGTCCAAATCATTGCCCGCACTTTATTATTGAGAACTAATCTCAACGATACAGCATGGGGTCATGCAGTTTTGCATGCGGCAGCTCTAATAAGATTGCGCCCTACTGCTAGTCTTTTACAATCTCCCCTTCAAATGGTTCTTGGTTATGAACTTGATATTTCACATTTACGCACATTTGGTTGTGCAATACAAATGCCTGTAGCACCGCCAAAAAGAACAAAAATGGGTCCCCAACGCCGTTTGGGTATTTATGTAGGGTTTAATTCACCGTCTATCATTAGGTTCTTGGAACCAACTACTGGTGATCTTTTTACTGCTAGATTTGTAGATTGTCATTTTGATGAGACTACGTTTCCATCAATTGGCACACCTACAATTTCCATGGTCAGTAAAGCGAAAACCGATTAAGGTTTTCTCCCGGAATGAGAAGAGTTTATCTCAATTAGACCCAAGAACTCCGGAATGTGAAAACGAGGTACAGCGTATAATCCATTTACAGGAAATGGCTAATAGACTTCCTGACGCATTTAATGATGCTACTAAAGTAACGAAGTCTCATATTCCAGCTGCAAATATTCCAGCTAGGATAGCTGTTCTGAAGGACGTACTAAAATGGATCAAAATCCCCCACACCCGAAGCGTGGTAGACTAATAGGATCAAAAGACACTTTTCCTCGAAAACGAAGGGGAAAGAATCAAGAATCCGCTCCGGAAAGAGCCTCGGTGTTGTACTTGCTCCCAAAGAGCTTATTGCCCCTGAAGAGGCACAAACCCATGAAAAGATCACAAATCCTCGGAATATTGAGAATTCCATTACATATTGTAATGAAATTTGGGATCGGAATGAAATTATCATTGATGATGCTTTTGCATTCTCTATTGCTTATAAAATTATGGATGATGATTGTGAACCGCAATCTATTATTGAATGCCGTCAAAGGCAAGATTGGCCTAAATGGGAGGAAACGATTAAGATTGAATTAGCTTCCCTAGCCAAACGAGAGGTTTTTGGACCCATAACTCGAATCCCCGATAATATAAAGCCCGTTGGATATAAATGGGTATTTGTTCGAAAACGAAATGAGAAAAACGAGATTGTCAGGTATAAAGCCCGACTCGTTGCCCAAGGATTCCCCAAAGACCCGGGATTGATTATGATGAGACATATTCACCTGTGATGGATATGATTACATTTCGCTTTCTCATTAGCCTGTCACTCTCTGAAAGATTGGAAATGCGTCTTATGGACGTTGTGGCGGCATATCTATATGGCTCATTAGATTCTAATATCTATATGAAAATTCCTGAGGGATTTAAAATGTCTGATGCATGCACTCCTCGTAACCTATTCTCAATAAAATTGCAAAGATCTTTGTACGGGTTAAAGCAATCCGGTCGCATGTGGTATCAACGCCTGAGTGAGTACCTAATAAAAGAAAGGTACAAGAATGATCCTATATGTCCATGTGTGTTTATTAAGAAATCGGAAACCGGATTTGCTATTATAGCAGTTTATGTCGACGATATAAATTTAATTGGAACTCCTGAAGAGTTAGCCAAAACTGCTGAGTATTTGAAAAGGGAGTTTGAAGTTAAAGATTTGGGTAAAACCAAACTTTGTCTTGGTCTTGAGCTTGAGCACAAAGCAAATGGAATAATCATCCATCAATCAGCATACATTGAAAGATTACTTAAACGTTTCAACATGGACAATGCTCACCCATTAAGCACCCCTATGGTTGTAAGGTCTCTAGATCCCCAAAAGGACCCATTTCGTCCTAGAGAATTTGATGAAGAGATACTTGGTTCTGAAGTACCATATCTCAATGCAATTGGGCCTTTGATGTACTTGGCACAATGTACGAGACCAGATATCGCTTTTGCGGTAAACTTATTGGCACGTTTTAGTTCTGAGCCAACTCGGAGACATTGGACTGGAGTTAAACATATTTTTCGTTATCTCCGAGGAACCATAGATTTGGGATTATATTATTCCAATAATACCACTACCTCTGGGTTAGTTGGATATGCTGATGTTGGATATAGATCCGATCCACATAAGGCTCGCTCTCAAACCGGGTATTTATTTTGTTATAACGGCACCGCTATTTCTTGGCGTTCTACTAAGCAATCGCTAGTAGCTACATCTTCTAACCACTCTGAGATTATTGCTCTATATGAAGCTGGAAGAGAGTGTGTTTGGTTAAGATCCGTTATAACGCATATTCACAATTCTTGTTGTTTAAAACCGGTTACAAATTCTCCTACTATAATTTATGAGGATAATGCTGCTTGTGTTGCACAAGTTAGGGGAGGATATATCAAAGGTGATAGGATCAAGCATATCTCGCCAAAATTTTTCTATACTCACGAACTTCAAGAAAGTCGACAAATTGATGTTAAACAAATTCAATCCATAAATAATCTTGCAGATCTTTTTACCAAATCATTGCCAACATCAACTTTTGAGAAATTAGTATATGGCATTGGTATGCGGCGAGTACACAAGATGCAAGATTGATTAGCCCCAAGTGGCTATATGGCTCAATCGAGGGGAGATATTATTAACTATGCATTGCACTCTTTTTTCTTTTTGTCCGGTTTTTTCCCATAGGGTTTTCCGGCTTAAAGTTTTTAACGAGGCAATTAATGCATCCATAAAAGGAAGAAATCATAAAATTTGTGCTCGTACTCTTTTTCCCTTTTGTCCGGTTTTTGTCCCACTGGGTTTTTCCGGCTCAAGGTTTTTAATGAGGCAGTATTATTCAATGCACATTCATAATATAATACAATGAATATTCAAGGGGGAGTGTTATGAAATACATGTATGAATATTCATTATATTCATATACTTATTATGGTACATTTGTATCATACATTCTGAGTACATCTCCCTATCCAATGCATGTATTATTAGATACATTGATAAGTGCATCCTTATTTCCTTATAAATAGGAGCACAAACAGTGAGAAATATAAAGTTTTTCCGCTTCTGGCTCTCTCTATTATCTTTGGTGTCATCTGCTTTCTCTACTTGATCTCTTTCTATTCTGTCCATTATATACTTGTAACGCGATATTTTACAACATTTGATAAATTATAGGAGGATTCCAACAAATTGTCAAAAGAAAAAATATTATATGTTGAAGTCTTGAAGGCACTAATAAAAGAGAGATCTAGTGTAAAGGAAGAAAAAAAAAAGAGTGCATTTATTTCAAAGAAAATTTCATGATAAAAAAATATTATTAAAAAAATTACTTTTCAGGAACATACTTTTCCCTTAAATTCATTTTCCTAATATTAAACTCAGCAAACCAAATGCGGAAATTTTTTTTACTCAAATAAATAGAAAAAAAAAAAAAAATAGAAAAATTGTGGCGAACTGAGACGGTATTTAAATCGACCGTTGCATAAACCCCGAGATAAACCTTCCTTTGTTTGCCTTGACGTTCAAGCCAAACCTCCGAATCTGGCTCGCTACTCTTTCTTTCGATCGTACTCTTTCAGTCTTCGATCGCCCACAGTTATGGCGGGTTGAATTTTGCGCTCTTTCCCCAATCTCTTCTTGCCAAAAGATTTCGTTTCTTATGGGCAGATTCAGCTGGTTAACATCGGTGATTCGAGCATTTGGGAGGGTCCGGTTGTTTTTTGTCTTTGGTTGGTCTGTGTTCGCTAATACCGGGTTGTTGTACAGTGCCGGCGGCGCTTGCTGTCTTCGGTTACTGGCCGGACGAATTCGATCGCGAAGGGTTCGGTTTCGGATTTGCAGAGGGCGGTGTTGCTCGCCCAAAGTAAGCTTTTTTTCGCTCTTTTTCTTCCCCTGCGACAATGTAGTTATTGCTTAGCTCATGAATGGAAGTAGCTGAAGCTTTTCATCAATCAGCTTTGTACCGTCGCAGGTTTTTTCCTGGGAAGAATCCTGTTGGTTGTGACGACCTTGAGGTCGCCATGGATGTATCGGCTTCTTCATGCCACAGGTGTGCTTCTGTCATTTGGTACCCGTGAAGCAGTCTTTCTTGCTTTCGTTGCTTTTTTTTTTTTTTTTTTTTGGGGGGGGGGGGTCTTAGCGGCTAATTTACGTGATTGAAGTGATTCATGAAATTCAGGTGTTGGTCTGTTGATCTAATTTCAGTTGTTGCTATTTTGGAGAATGCCAGTCAGGATGAGATTAAGAGGGCTTTTCATCCGGTGGGTTAGATCTTATGTACTGAATGTAGTCGAGGGATGCTAATGGGAATCACACTGGCGTTTAACCAATTCATGCCATTGCATTGAGAATGCATGTTCTTTAGTACACTGGAAGTTATGATAAATGACATTTTAACAAATGATGCGCTCACGAAATGACAAAAAGAGAGGGGTTTCCATGTACCACATTCCCTTGCTTTGTGTGGAGTGAGTTCTTCATCCGCTTCTATCCACATAAGATGCCTTGGATTGAAATTTATTCCACTGAGTTATGGTCAATCATTGCAGATATAGTGTTAGAACATAGGTCTGCTAATGCTATAATTCGATTAGTCAAGGTTAAGAATTTTGTTTTTTGAGAAATTGGTTTTTGGCTTGTCAATGTCACCAGTGAGTATAAATAGTTACAATTGCAGCTTGTGACATAGAGTACTTTCGTGAAGTTTGAAGAAGTTCTTTAATGCTAAAACTCTTTCAGGCGATTTTCCTGGCAATGAATTTTAAGAGCTCTGAATTTCAGTATTCTGCGGGATTTATGTATAATGAAATTTGAAAGAGTTAATGAAAAGAACAAAAATCGAGTTGTCCTGAAGAATGATTTGAGATCTACTACAAATATTTTAACTATTATCCTTACTTCCAAAAGTCAGTGTTACAATGGTATGATAATACAATACAATGGCATAGCTTTTTGGAAATATGATATGGAAAGATTACTGCCTGAACCAAACACTGACATCTTGACATATAATGAGTAGTAAGCAGTTCTTTGTCACTTCTGCTTTGTGGAAATCAGGCTGATGTTGATAAGTAGATCACATATTCTTGTTGATCATACATGTTTCAATAGAAAGAAAATCAGTGAAGTACAACAAGAGTCTCCTGCAGCTTCTCAGTCAACTCCTTCCGTTGAGAATAAAGTGGATATCTTTGATATTAGAGGTCCAAGTGTCACAGCCAATTTGATTGATATAATTGACTGAACTTCTTCGATAAATTGTTTATGCCATGGCACCTGTTTAGTTGTTATGTGAATATTATATCTGATTCTGTTTATTAGCTTGTATGCAATGCAGCTTTTGAAGAAGTACCATCCTGATGCAAATAAGAATAATCCTTTTGCAAAGAGGAAATTTCAAGAGATAAGAGATGCTTATGAGGTTTGTCTAATTGATTATATGCCAGTGGAGGAAAATTTTTTCAACAGATTCTTACATGTTGTTTGGATGTCTTACATTGAGGGTGACAATTTTTCTTACTTGCCTTATCAACTAATTTCAGACTTTGCAAAGTCCCGGAAAAAGGGCAGAGTATGACATGGTAAAATCTCACTCTTTCTACTTTCAATTGAATGACCCAGTTAACTTTAACATCTGAATGTATAGCTGCATTTATCAGGGCATGTTTTGCTTATTGTGCCTTTTACATTAATTTAATGAAGAACCACTCTGGAATTTCAGTAAATGTTGAATATGGTGATGGAGATGCTTAGGGATTTGCACTGTATTATGGGAGGCCTTTCTCTAGTTTTTTCCACAAGATCTATTATGAGGTAATCCCAAGTGTGCTGCATATCATGATCTTCCAATCTTCTGATCCGCAATATTTAGCTAAAGAAACATTGGTGTCATATCAGAATTTTGAGGACGGTAGGGATCAATTTGCATCTGACGTTCAGGTTCACCATTATACTCTTGATCTTGTTTGTTTATGAGACAATATTACTCGGATTTCCGTCCTTGATCTTGTTTGCTTTTATGTGATAATATTCCGCTTTATGTTGGAAATGTATAGGTGGAACTGATACTTTCTTTCCTTGAAGCCGTGTAAGGGTGCACAAAAGATGTTTCCTTTGAAGCATATCTTCCTTGTGATACTTGTGGTTAGTAGAGTTCAGTATTTTTTATCACACTGGGTACAGTACATCCTTCTACCTCTTGAATGTCTCTTGGAGGTCAAATTGATTATATATGTAGCTTTAGATGCTGAAAGTGTGGTCAAATTATGCTCACTGGTGCTCTGCTCTAATCCCGTTTGCTTGCTAAAGGTTTGTCAACTAATGTGTGATTAGTTTTTGCACTTTTTGGAAGTTTTGGCATGTCCTCGTAGAACTTAAAAATATGAGTGGTTGAAGTGGCTTCTCCTAATTGGCAAAAATTGAGGTTCCTGGAAAGTGTAACGCAAGTATGCCTCTAATAAGAGTTGACTTGATGGTAATTTTCTTATCATTGGCCCTACATAACCATATGAAAAATCCCAGTTACTGATATTTGATTTTGCTTATGATATCTTTTGATTATAATGAATTACTTTACAGGGTTTTCCTTAGTACATTTCTTGTGGCAAAATCATGACGATCATGTCAGCGTGGTAATGCAGATGGGTGGGGTTATCCACCTGGTTTCAAGGTGGGAGTATGTCCACCCTATGGAGGTAGTGGGAGGGTAAGAGCTTTCGTGAGCTCTGCAATTACGCTGATTAGTTGTCGAGAGTTCTGCTGGATTGATTGCTCCTGAGGATGATTGTCTGATTGATTAGAAGTTTAACGGACCATCACATAGTATATATGACATGAATTTCGTCTTCCTTGCTATTAGGTCACAATTCCCCATTTACTATAGTGATGTGCACTACTTGTAAAGGCTCAGGGATTGTCAAGGTTTAACATCACTTCTCCAGTTCCAGCTTTATTTGAGTTTTCTTGGTGAAGCTGCTAATACTTGGTTACTTTGGGTAGGAGCAATGCATTTCATGTGGAGGATCAGGAGTTATTGAAGGAACTAAGGAAGTTAAAGTTACAATTCCTGTAGGTAGGTCAGAGTTATTAATCTCTGACGGAGTTCTGTGGGTGTTGGGTTTGACGCATGCTTTCTGTGAAGATGTAAAATGTTGAATAAGGCTGACTGAGTTGAGACTTGATCTGGGAGCGTGACCTCGTTGTGCATGCTCATTTTACAGCCGTATGACCTCAGTTCTTTATGTTATATGCATTGGCTTCTCTGATTAATGTTATTATTGTCAAAAAGTGCTTATGTAGGATTCACAGTTTTACTATTCTGGCTTCACTGTATTACATGTACATGGGTTTGGGCTGTGCTGCTAAACCTACATTTATCAATCTACTGAACTTAATTTTTCTCCGATGATTGTGACATACTCAAGTTCTGTTACTCATGTTTTCTTTGAGGTGTGGATTCACGGAGTGCCAAAACTTGATACAGGGGACACTTAAGTGCCAAAATCAGAGTAAAATGGATCATTTAAGTGTCGATAGTGAGAAAATCCAGCCAAAATGCACACGTGACATTTTTCGGCGACTTTATTTGCTGTCGTGGCAATTTTTGTTAAAAGAAATATTCACGTGGCAATTTTTTTTAAAAAATTTGTCCGCGTGGCAAAAAAAGCCATATTAGCCAAAAAAAATCCCCCAAAAATCAGCCCTTGCCCCACCCTCAACCCCCTTTTTAATTTTTAATTTTTAAATATTATTTAATTAATATTTATATTAAATGTCACGTTAGTGCCAAAATGACATTGTTTTAGTTGAGTTTTTGTTGACTCAGCTTTCCAGTGAGCTATATAGGCGAGTTATATTATTAAAATAAGCCACGTTGGATTTCTGGCGGCTTTTGCTGGATTTGGCACTTAAGTGATTTAATTTTTTTTAAAAAATGACACGTAATTGTACTTTCCGTAACTTTTGATATTTAAGTATCCCTTCGTGACAAGTTTTGGCACTTGGGCTGTTCTTATGCTTGTTTCCTTCCTATAATATTGTTCACTTCTCGTGGTTGATTCTTTGATGGTATAAGTACAGCGGGAGTGCCAAAACTTGGCACGGAGGGACACTTAAGTGCCACTTTTCAAAATAAATGGATCACTTCAGTGCCAATTCGTTGGAACCATACCGGAAATCCTACGTGGTAATTTTTTATTAATTTTTTTGCCTACGTGACTCGCCGGAAACACTAAGTCGGTGAAAAATCAGCCAAAACGACGTCGTTTTGGCTGGCGTGGATTTATAAAAATTTATTAATTAAATAATTAAAACAATATTATTATAAAATCAATTTTATTTAGAAGAAGAAGAAGAAGGGGATCAGCGAGGGCACAGCCCTCGCCGCCACCACCCCACCCTCGTCGAGAAGGGTCGGCGACAGTGGGGCGGCGACGGCAGCGGCGGCGAGGGTTGCATAGCCCTCGCCGATCCCCTTCTTCTCTCTGTTTTTTTATTTATTTATAATAAAATCGATTTTAATTTTTTAAAAATCTGACTTGGATAATTTTTTTTATTAAAATTGCAACGTGGATTTTTTATTTTGAAAAAAAATGCTCCATCAGCAAATGAAGTTGCTGGAAAATGGACACGTGGTAATTTGATCGGATTTTCTCGCCATTGGCATTGATTCCTTTTGCTCCGATTTTGGCACTTAAGTGTATCGTTTGTAACTTTTGGTACTTAAGTATCCTTCCGTGCCAAGTTTTAGCACTCCTGTGGTCCGTACCTCATTCTTTGATGATCTCAAAGCATTTCTACTCTGTAAGGAAATAATTTCTTGTTGACACTGTAGGGCTATTTCTGCTTCGTGCAATGGCTGTTGTATGTACTTCTTGTGGTTTCAGTGTATTACATGTACATGGGTTCAGGCTTTGTTAAACCTACATTTATCAATCTACTGAACTTAAATTTTCTCGGATGATTGTGACATTCACGGGGATGATTGCTCAAGTTCTGTTACTCATGTTTTCTTCCTATAATACTGTACACTTCTTGTGGTTGATTCTTTGATGACCTCGGAGCAAATCCCCTCTGTAAGGAAATAATTTCTTGTTGACACTGCAAGGCTTTTTCTGCTCCATGCGATGGCTGCAGGAGAACAAAAACCAGTAAAATGTAATGGGAAATGTGTCTGAAATATGAACCATGCCCCGCACAAGATGTCTGGTCAGGGCAAAAGACAGCTTAAGCAATTAGGATCTTTTTTGTCCCCATCCTCTGGCTTCAGTAGCATCATGATCCTTGTCTGTATTACTGAGGGCTAGCTGCAAAGGTTATACAAGAGTTGCTTTATCTCAAAGTTTATGATGCTTTCTCCCATAAGGAGGGCAATACTAGCCTTACCATTTTCAACATTTACTATTCGTTTGGATATCTTCATTCTTATGCATTGTTAACTGGAATACTGTCACAATCTCTCCCCCCTCTCTCACACACGCACAGGCACATGCACGCACCCCGCACATGTGTGCTGGTGTTCAGAAAGTTAGGGTGTCAGAACATTTAATATCAAACAATGCGTAAATGCAATAGGTTATGCTTTTATATAAGTTGACTAGGATCCCTTATACATGGCGAGCAGATGGTCCTGCGTTATTCTCCAGGCCTCTTATTAGCCTCCCTTGGCTGACTCTTAACCTACTGTAAGAGGAAGTGTAAGATTATTTTTATGTTATAAAGTGCCATAATGGAAAATCTTTTCTAATATCTTAAGTTTTTCAGAAAAGTTGACAGTTCCACATTCTAGAAAAAATGTCGCAGTTTTTTGTGAGTTCTAAAGAGCTGACTTGTAAATTTACTTATATGCATGAGTCATGACCATTTTCATATGTCATAACGTGCTCTTTTTTATTTGCTAACATAGTCTTTAGCTTTTCTCTCTTTTGGAAGTGGGAGTATTGGTCTGGCATAGTCTTTAGCTTTTCTCTCTTTTGGAAGTGGGAGTATTGGTCTGGCCTCTATCACAACACAACATCTGACCACTGCCAGGCAACCAATCAAAATCGGGTGACCCAAAGGCCACAGTGCAACGTGAAGGTTGGCAGTCTTCTGTCAGCACCGGGTATCCTTTTTATGTGACCATGCAGCACAACCATCAACCATATCATTTCTTTCTTATTACTATCGCCAACGCAACCATGGTTTGTGCTCACACGACATGATATTGCAATTATTACACATGTAATACAATGCAATGATTAACAACGGTCACATGAACTTGCATAATTCAATAGTTCCAGAAACAACCAACAAATAGTAGTTGAAGTCATAATTCAACAATCAGTCACAACCACTTAACGTCACGATATTCACATGATACCCAAGATAACAATCACCATTAACCATTCCCGTAATAATCGACAATTACCGATAACTTGTCCACAAGTAAATACTTCAATAACCAATCACGTGCCTCAACCAATTAACGATAATCAACAAATAATGATAATCAACTATCCCCATAAATAATTGACTACCACAAAATAATTATATACTCTAATTATATTCCCAAAAATACTTGTTAATATTTGCATGAAATACTTTAGTAATTATTCCAATAAATAATTAACTCCCACAAAAATAATTATAATTATTTACTATCCCCATAAATAATTACTATACATAAAATACTTCCTTTAAAATAATTAAAGGCCATTCGATATTATAACATATACGTAACTATCAACCTTAAATAAATAAGCAATAACTAGATAAGTACAAATATTGCTCAATATAATCAATTCTCAACAAATACTCATAATTAATTTTTTTCTCCAAAATAATTAATTATCCATAAATAATTAATAATTAGAAATTAATTAATATTAGAAATAATTACTTTCCAGAAAATAATTTAATATTTCCATAAATAAATAATTTCCATAAAATAATTTAATTATAATTAATTATTCCCACAAATAATTAATCATAATTAACTAATACTAATCCTTCATTAACCAAATTAATTAACCATAAACAAGATTATTATAAATAAATCATGCTAATCAACCATAATCCAATTTAATTAACAATAAGCATAATTAAGCTACAATTGGCTTATCTTAACCTCACTTAGGACATATAAAGCATACTTAAGCAGAAACAACTCTCATTAGTCAGATAGGCAAATCTTTCAGACACCTTGTATTTCGAAAGATTACTAACTCCCCATGTCAAATTCTCTTTGATCCACCCAATTAAGAAAGTACAATCATGTTTGCTATGCATTTCCTTTTTATTTAAAATTTGAATATACCGAAGCTAAATGGGAGTGTATTAATATGTGTATTCGGCAGAACCGAGCGACTGTCATTGGTATTAGACCAATCTCTCACAAAAAATGGAGCATCCGCGTGATTCTACTGCCAAAACACGGTGGTTTGAGATTAAGTTTCCTAATGAAAAAATGTGGGACTTATAATTCAAGATGCTTGTTGCCTATTTGTTATTCATCATGCGACTGTGTAAAACATTTTGAGCTGCATTTGGTGACCTGCTTATGCAACTGATGAGTATAAAAGTTATCCTCCCCGGCATTTGAGGGCATTTCAAGCCTTGGATAAGATAACCTTGAAGACCGACCTCAAAAGGATGCTTACGGTAATGCTTACCTATCCAATAACTATCAATAAATTAAAAAAATTAAATACCAATTCATCTTCCCACTTTTTCAACAAGTGAAATTTCCTGAAGCAATTTGCAATTTCAATTGACGGTTTATTCCATGTCCAGCGAGGCGACATCTGAAGGTCATTGTCTTCGCAATAGATTTCTGATGCTGAAGGTCGTGATTTTGTCACTAACCTCTGCTCTCTTTCCCTCCCTCTGCTGATGTCATATATCTGTCCGCTACTTTTGCTTCGAGAAACTTGTTAACAATTGAAGTGAGTAAACTATGCGTGCCATATAATACATGCTAATCCTACAAGGATGGGGTGACATAAGAACCCCTCACCTTGGCTTGACAGCACAACCTTGTTAAATAATGAACAACTAAAGAAATAAGAAAAGCATTTTTGAGAATAGCATCATTAATCCTGATTCAAGTTTCCGCATGAGGTACCAGTAGTCGCCTAGCTATTATGCCATTGTCATATGTTCTCACTGATTGGTGTTATCAATGAGGCTTCATTGTCAGCTGTGTAGCTTGTAGCCGTTCTTATAAGTTATATTGTCAGAATGCAGTGTCATAGGTGATTGATAATTATTGGTTTAGAGATATTAGAAGAGGCCCTTCCTTTCCTTGCTCAAGTTATTTGATATCTTGACAGCAATCGACTCTAATCAAGCTTGAGCGGGGGGAAGAACAATGCCAGGAGACTGAACAAGAGTATTGTCTGGTGTGGCTCAAACAATGTCATCCATGTCATCGTATTTGCATCTTCTTGGTTTACATCTAATACAAAAATCTTTGGACAATGAGGAGTTGGTGATTTGCTTCAACACTTTGTTAGACGTATTCCCTAGAGATCATTCTAGATGTGTGACGTCCTGAATTTCGACTCTATTTTGGAATTATATGAAATGATTATATTAATCAATGCTCTGTCAATGCAATTACTCTGAACCGATCATTCACAAGTTAATTGACTATTTGAAAGCGCAATTAGGGACTAATACGCATATGACCAGCAAATTCAAATAGGGTTGACCATAAGAATCCACTAGAGTAATACCACCATGTTATCAGTCAATTAGTGAATGGAAATAAATCGATTCAGCAGAGATATGAAGCTGAATTGTAGGTGATTCTGCACGACTTTGATACTAATTACGAACAATGTTAAACCGATTTTTTTTGACTTTGTACTCAGGATGACTAATTGATTCCCTGTTATTACATGACAACCGAGAGTCGCTCCTGGTTTGGAATATGGCATAAACGTGGATTGAAAAGCTATCAACCACAAGTCAAACCTGAGAAAGCCCTAAACGTTGCCCGATAGTTTAGGCCATACTGAAGTCACATTTGATTGAATTTAATACCGATTTTCAATCCGATTTCAAGTATTGACTTTTCAATGACTTCACAACTAACCAATTGGACGTCGTCTTATCAATCCTCAAGTTTATTGGTAAGATCGGAAAAATCGGAAAAAGGGATTTTTGGGCTGAGAAGTTGGGTCCACATGAGGACTAGCCCAAGCAGAAGGCCTAATGGGCCTTGCGCCCATCTTGGGCGGCCCAATAAAGGCCCAAGCAAGCCCATCTTCTTTCTTCTTCAGCCCATGGACTTTTCCTTCTTGAAGTTTGCTTTGTGTAGTCCTTAATCCTCTAGAAATACTTGGCTCTCATGCATACTTGAGGCTCAAGTTGAGAGACTTCGAACTCAAGTTTGCTCTCTCTCTCTCTCTCTCTCTCTTCCTTGGCTGCCGACTAGACCCCTATCCCCTCACCGTCTCTCAATTTTCTCTCTTTCTCCCTCATTTCCCTTTCATTTCCGCCCCCTTCACCGTTTTCTGCCCCTACTATCGCTGTTGCTAGTTGCCGGAGCTGTTGCCATTACTTGCTGAGCTGTTGACGCCTTCGAAGTCCAGCTGTCACCTGCCGGTCGTTGCCTAGCTTTGCCAGCCACCGGCCCAACCACCGCTAGCAGTTGTCTTCTTCTGTTTTAAAGAGCAACAGCCATAGCCCCTGCCGGGCACTGTTTCGCCGGAATCCGACCACCATCCATTGTTCCGTGTCGTCCCTGAGCCAACCACGTGTAGCCCTCATTGTTGCTGTCGTCCTAGTGTTGTCGGATTTGTTGACTTAATTTCCTAATACCTTAATAAGGGGATAATCTTGCATTAGAGGTAGTTTAATTAGTATTAAGCTTGATTAGTGGCTAATGAGAGTTGCTTATGCCTAAATATGGTTTATGTGCCCTAAGCTTGATTAAGATAAGCTAACGGTAGCTTAATTATGCTTATTGCTAATTTAATTAGGTTATGAATTATTAGTATTTCTTTATTATGGCTAATCTTGTTTATGGTTAATTAAGTTGGTTAACGAAGGATTAGTATTAGTTAATTATAATTAATTATTATGAATTATTAGTATTTCTTTATTATGACTAATCTTGTTTATGGTTAATCAAGTTGGTTAACGAAGGATTAGTATTATTTAATTATAATTAATTATTTATGGGAATAATTAATTATAATTAAATTATTTTGTGGAAATTAATTAATTTCCAATTATTAATTATTTGTTGATAATTAATTATTCTAGAGAAATAATTAATTATGATTCTTTGTTGATAAATAATTAGTGAGAGTAATATTTATACTTATATACTTGTTGCTTATTAATTAGTGGTTGATAGTTATATATATGATAATATTATGTGGCCTTTAATTATTTAAGGAAGTATATAATTAAAGTGACTTATTTTATGTCAAGTAATTATCTATGAATATGGTGAATATTTATGACTATTTTGTGGGAGTTAATTATTTATCGAGATACTTTACTAAAGTACTATATTTAGTATTAATAAGTATTTTGGAAATACTTAAGGACTACAATTATTTGGTGGTAGTCAATTATTTATGGGAATAATTTATTATGATTAGTTTGGTGAGGCATGTGATTGTTTATCGAAACAATTGCTTATGAGTGATTTATTAGTATCAATTGATTATCGTGAAAATAATTGTTTGTTGTTTATTCCCTGTGAGGATTGATTGATTGGTTATCAGGATGTTAGCTAGTTGAGGTTGATTATTTGAACGACTTGAATTCGTATTCGTTGTTTGTGGTTGGAAGTTGATGAATTAAGCAAGTTTACTGAACCATTAATTATTATTGCATGGCATCATACGTGTGATATTTGCAATAGCATGTTGCGTGAGCACGAATCATGGTTGGATTAGCTATGTGAAAAGAAAGAAATGGTATTGTTGATGGTTGTGCTGCATGATCACATAAAGGAAAGCTTGATGCTGCTGGAAGACTGCCAACCCTCGAGTTGTACCGTGGTCTTTGAGGTCACCCGATTTTTATCAATTGCCTAGCAAGTGGCCAGTTACCATGTTGCGGCAAAGGCTGGACTAATGCTCTTTTATAGAATGTCGTTTTGGTGAGAGTCCCATCACGTAGCCATGCCCAATGGTGTGACAATGCCTGGTTATACTAGTAGATCGCCAATCATAAGGTTGCGTCGTGGCTCGATGGGTCATAATAATTGAAACACGCATGAATACATTGTGCATGGGGAAGTTTGATATGTGTCATGATTATGTGATTCGCTTGATTGTATTGTTTTTGGCATGAGTTATATTGTATCATGTAGGGTACGTGTGTCAAGGCAAGGTAAGAATACTTGTGGTTGCATTTGATGGCTATTAATTAATGCTGTGGTTATGAACTTTTGCATGTTAATAGATAAGGCGAAGTGAGAAACGCTTTGCAATTGATCTACCATTAATAATAGGTTGCATGGTTAGGCTGCACTTGAGGTGAGCAAGTTTCCTAATCAAGGCTTAGGACTTTTAACTTACTGAGTTTATCTTACCTGTCGTGGTTAAATATTTTCAAGGCCTTAGTATGATGCTGTACCCGATGTGTTTCAGTGTCCCCATGGACATGGACACCGTCATCACCACGCGACTCGTTCCGGGTTGTAATTATGTGTTTGAGTATCATGTCACTACGGTTTGGGTTGACATGGGAGAGGAGACCATTGAACGCCTCACATGTTCAAGGCTTGGTTTGCGAGGCAAAGAGATATGGTATACAGCTCCCTGAGGAGCTTTGATGGGTCGTTGCCTCACGAGGGTCCTGGTGAAGAGGTTTGGGATTCCATGGACCTTGACCCTTCGGATGGTGCTGACCTCTCGAAGGCTAGCGATTAGGCACTTGACGCCTGATCTTTTTGATTGACCCCTTTTGTTGACAGTTGTAGGTTAGCCCAGCTTGGTCCCTTTTTATGTAGGCCAATGGAAAAGCGCTCGAGGGAGGGCATGTATATAAACATTTCTTGAGGCTAACCTCAATAGATAAATAAAATTGATGCCGTTGTTTTACTGATATGTATTTTTGCTATCCTTACTTGATATTTGACTGGGTGTTAGTAGAATCGTTCCCGCATGTGCTTAATCACGATATAAAATAAATTGGTCGGCGACAAATCCTAGGGTGCTGCATTCATCTGACCTCAAGTGAATAGGGGTTGTCATGGGTTTAGTGGTCGAGGAGTGACAAGATGGAATTGTACAGGCACAAGACGCCCCTTCTTTTTTTTCCTTACTAAAACCATGGAACTTCTAATTGTTGGTTTGAGCTCTATCTAGTGTACAGACCATATGTCATTTTTAACACTCTTACGGCTATGTTAGGTCATGTGTCCCTCATCACATCAAGTACCTCTCAAGAAGCATTGATTTGGAGATATCGGCTCTTCAAAGTTGTGCAAAGGGTCGCGTGAACACTAGTCTAATGATTGAAACATCCTTGTAATGATCGCTCTGAATCTGGCATGGGCATAAATTACTATTAAAAGCTTTTAGAACCACGAATCAATAGAAGAAACATCATAGGTATTGAACTTTAGTCAATCGCATGGCGAATTGATTTGTAATACTATAATAGTTTGACATCCCATATCATGACGTTATCATCTCTTAAGCCAATCTTGAAGGTCAGATGAAGCCGCAACGATCCATTTTATCTATGCTAAAATTACAAAATACAAATATGCAGTCATTTTCTAGTAGTTAATAAATCATTGGGAAAATAAGTTATACAGTGCATATCATCCTTATAAGAGAAATAAAATAGAGAGTTAGTTACGCAAGTTGCTACAGAAAGACCAAAATGTTAAAAAGGGAAGCATCCAGGATCAACTAGCTCTTCCAATTTTATGTCCTCCCACGCGCCTATCATGATTGACCTACATGCCGATATCGCTTGAGACATGTGTTGCATGCTTGGACGATGCTCCGGTTTTGCACTCAAGCATTTGAATGCCATCTTTACAATAAAAGCCACTTGACCTAGCATGTCACCATTTGGGTATGGAATTCTTTGATCTAGAGCTTGTTTTAGGGGCCGACATGAAGCTGTTGAATTGCTTGATGATGAAGAAGCTGAGGATGCGAGAGACGATATGAGTTCACCTGGATGTCTACCCATGATTACTTCCAATGTCACCACTCCAAAGCTATAGACATCACATTTCTCCTTCACCTCCATTGTGTATGCGAGCTCTGTAGAGGGAAAACATTTTTTTTTCTATTTCTTATTAATGCTATCTTTTTTTTTTTGGCCAAAATCTTGGTAATGTTATTCAATGGATTATTTTTATTGAAGAAACCAACTTACCTGGAGCTGTATATCCAAAAGTGCCTGCAGAGGAAGTCCAATTGGATGAGTGAGGTTGTAGAATCTTAGCCGTGCCAAAATCAGAGACATGAGCTTCATATTGTTCATCTAGTAAAATGTTCTTGCTTGACACATCTCGATGAACTATAGGAGGAGAGCATTCATGGTGCATGTAGGACAAAGCATAAGCCACCCCTTTAACAACATTCACTCTCTTATTCCAGTCAAATGTTGTTATTCTCTCTTCATCGTTCAATACATCCTTCAAGCTGCCTGATTCCAAGAACTCATAAACTAAAAATGAATGTTGAGAACTCGAGCAAAAGCCATGAAGCTTGATAATATTCCGATGTCGAGCTTCAGTTAAAGCATGAATCTCTCTTTCAAATGCTTTTCGACTGGCTATTTCGACTTCCATTGCTTCCTTAAATTTCTTTACTGCAACAATCTCACCTGTTTGCAACTGGGCCTTGTAAACACTCCCATGTCCTCCCACACCGATGCAATATTTGGCATCAAACTCCTTCGTGGATGCAATAATGCTCTCATAGACCATATATCCGTTAAAGCTCAATACTGCCCATGAATTTGCATTGCTTCCATCTTTCAAACTAGGCTTTGATTTTCTCAATCTTCGGCATATTATACTTGAGATTCCCACAACAAGAATCAATGAAAATAGGCAACCTAAAGTAGGAATCAAAATTAGTAGCAACTTTTTGTTTTTGTTCTTACCTTCCAATGTTGTTGTTGTACAGGGGTTGAGACTAGCAATAAGTCCACACAAGCCTTTGTTCCCTCTCACAACTTCAATTGTAGCATTACGAAAGGCTGAAACATTTGGTAAAGGACCCTCTAACTCATTATATGATATGTCGATGGATGTCAAGCTTACCATATCAGCAAAGGTCGACTCAATTGAACCTGAAAGTTGATTGTGCGAGAGATTGAGTATTTCCAATCTGTACAATCGTGCAAATTGTCCAGGTATTTCTCTTGTGAGAAAATTTTGACTCAGATCGAGAACTTCGAGAGACTGGAGGTTGCCGATCTCCATAGGAATACTCTTATCAAGATTATTCTTGCTTAAATTTAAGAATAGGAGGTTGGAGCACTCCCCAAGTTTTGTAGGAATGGAGCCACTCAAGTTGTTTCTTGCAATGTTGAGTTTCTGCAAACTGGACAAGGCTCCAAGTTCTTGAGGGATGTGGCCTTCAAGATGGTTGCAGTCCAATGAAAGCTCTAGCAGTAACTTCAATTTTCCTAGGACTTTAGGAATTTCCCCAACTATATCATTTGAAGAGAGGTCCAATTTGTGCAATTGATTCATGTTTCCAACTTGAGGTGGAATGGTGGCGGAGATTCTATTGTTGGAGATTATCAAGCTTGTCAAATTTCTACATTCTTCCAATGTCGGTGGTAACTCACCGTAAAGTTCATTGTTGCTTAACTCAAGGTAATCCAAGTAAGGGTACACACCAAGAGCATCGGTTATATTTCCCTTGAGCATGTTGTTATGGAGCCTAACTCTATGTAAACTCGAACAGTTTCTCAGGCTTCTTGGGATGGGTCCAGTGAAGTGATTGTTTGATGCAGCTAAATATGTAAGAGCTTGGCTACTACAGATCTCTTGTGGCAATTGGCCAACAAAATCGTTGTCATACAGCTGTAGGGACACGAGGGATGTGAGATTATTCATCTCGATGGGAAGAAAGCCCCCCAAATTATTCTGACATAGATACAGATCAACGAGGAGTCCTAGTTTTCCAAGCTCTTTTGGAATAAAGCCCCCCAAATTATTCTGACATAGATTCAGATGAACGAGGAGTCCTAGTTTTCCAAGCTCTTTCGGAATAAAGCCCAACAACTCATTGTTGTTAAGGTGAAGAACAATCAAATTGCTCAAGTTACCTATGGATGACGGGATAGGACCTGACAACTTATTCATGCGAAGGGAAACATAATTCAAATTGCTCAAGTTACCTATGGATGATGGGATGGCCCCAACAAGTTGATTCTCGGAAAGCCGCAACTTTATCAAGCTGCTCATGTTTCCTATGGAAGAAGGAATAGGACCGGTGATGCGATTCTTCGTTAACACGAGGTAATTGAGAGACTTGAGCCTTCCTATTTCTTTAGGGATGAAACCAGAAAGATTATTTGCAGAAAGAAATAGGTTGGTCAAGTTACTCAAGCTACCTATCTCATTGGAAATTGGGCCATTGAAATTGTTATGCGACAGGTTGAGAACTTGGAGATATCGCAAGGACACTAATTGAGTCGGAATATTTCCTACAAGGTTATTTCGAGACAAGTCTAGATGAGTAAGCTTGGCAAGAAAAGCCATACTCGGAGGGATGTTTCCGAAAAGTGAGTTGTTGGCAAGCTTCAGAGCAACCAAGTTGGGCAAGAGGGAGAAATTCAGATAATGAAGCGTACCGTGTATGGCAGAATCCGAGAGGTTCAGGCTCACAACGTGCCCACAAGGATCACAATCGATTCCGCGCCATGAACATGGGTTGCTCCCATTCCACGAAGACAAAATATAACGACTCTGGCTGTCGAGCTCAGACTTCCATGTTAGGAGTGCCTCCAGTTCCTCATTTCTGGTTTGGTTACTAGCACCAGCAGGAGCCACTAGAGAAGGGCTTTGAGATGAAGCAAGACAAGGCATTTCTCGCGTGAGCATGAGGAGGACACAAGCGAGGAACAACATCGAGATTGTTTTTGAGATGAGGCCACAACAGGTTGTTTATGTTGTTTAGGGCGGACTTGTCTTTGTTTCTTGCATGAACGGGAGAAGTGCAACCGAGTCGTACTTATAGAAGAAAATTAGGACCATCAAGTCAACAACCAAGTCAATAATTTTGGTGACGTGCACTCCTTGTTACGAAAGTCTTCCATTTTTTTCGCAAAAAACTTGAAACATCCCTATGCCCCATGCCGGGTTGACTTAGGAGACAACGTTCACGTCTATAAATGGTCACTACCTGATATGGTTTCAGCGTGAATTGGGGCAAGCCTCGCGTGCTTGGTTAGTGGTCGAAAGAAAATTTCAATTTATATTTTATCGTGGTTGCAGAATTTGCATGTGGACAATGGGACTTTGACGTGGGAATTAAAGGTAAAGCCTGAAATTAGGGAAGAAAGTGGATTTTTCGCGTCGGTTTTTGCGTGGAAGATAATCTGGTCTACATCAAAATAATTCAGTCTCCCTTCCCTCTCGTTCTCATCACGTAATTGGACTCATTAAATTAATCGAGCAGGTATTCACCTTTGTGAAGAAGTGGGACATTGTAATTTATTAGAGAAGATTCTTTCCAATCGTGAAATACGGCACCCTAAAGAAGCTTTGGAGCTAGTCAAGATGGTCTACCTCTGGGACAGTGCTGGAACTTTGAACGGGAAATGAAGTAGGGGAAAAAATGCGGGCGTGCACACAAAAGAATTATACAAAATATGTAACTTACTTATTTAATCGGAAATTCGATTTAGTGTTTTTTTCCCCTGAACTCTAAATAAAGAGGATATTCTCTTTGACCAAACTGGTTTAAATTTTTCCCATTTTCTGATAGGCTAAGTTCTTATACGTGGTATACAGCAATCATGTCGTGCAATCGGCAGCCCGGAAAACTATAAGATTGATATGAAAAGAATGGGCAAATCATTTAGACACCTTGTGTTTTGTAATATTATGAACTCCCCTTGTCAGAATCTCTTTGATCCACCCAATTTTTATATATATAAAAAAAAAGGATCAAATATACAGAAGCTAACTAGGAATGCATCCGAATCGTGTATTTGGCAGAACCAAGTGACTGATTGCCGTGAGTGTTAGACTAATCTGTCCCAACAATTGCAATGTTCAAGTGATTCTACTGCCAAAACATGGTGGTGTGAGACTAAGTTTCCTGATGTTATTCTGTGGGACTCCTGATTTAAGCTGCTTGGCGCCTATTTTTTTGTTCTTCTTCATGAAACCGTGTAAAACATTTTGAGCTGCATTTGGTAACCTGCATATGTAGCTGAATAGTATGAACGTTACCCTCCCTGTCATTTGGGGGCATTGCGAGTCTTGGATAAGATGGCCTTGAGGACCGACCTCAAAAGGATGTTTAGGGTAATGCTCATCTATCCAACAAACTAAAAATATTTAAAAACGTTACCCTCCCTGTCATTTGTGGATTTTTCTTGTCGGTTTTTGCATGGAGGATAATCGGTCTGCCTCAAAATAATTCAGTCTCCCTTCCCTCGTTCTCATTACGTAATTGGACCTATCAAATTAATCGATCAGGAATGGCTTTGTGAAGAAGTGGGATATTGTAAGTTATTAGAGAAGATTGTTTTCACTCGTGGAACACGGCACACTAAAGAAGCTTTGGAGCTAGTCAAGATGGCTTACATCTGGGAGAGTGCTGGAACTTTGAAAGGGAACTCGTGGAACACGGCACACTAAAGAAGCTTTGGAGCTAGTCAAGATGGTTTACACCTGGGATAGTGCTGGAACTTTGAAAGGGAAATAAAGCAGGAAAAAAATGCGCGCACACACACACACACACACACTAGACATGGACACTCTGATAGTTAGCTGTTCTTTTATGTTATCTTATCGGAATGCACAGTCATAGATGATTGATAGTTACTGGTTTGGACGTATTAAAAGATAAAAAAAACCCGTCAAGTTTTTTGATGTCTTGAAAGCAAATTACTCCGATCAAAGCTCGAGCTGGGGTGAAGAACAATGTCAGGAAACTGAACAAGAGCATCCTCTAGTGTGGTTCAAACCATGTCATCCACGTCATTGCGTTCGCATTGATTAATTTCTTTTTGGTCTACATCTGGTACAAAATCTCTGGATGATAAGGAGTTGACGCTTTGCTTCAACACTTGGTTAGATGTATTCCTAGATTTCAGTAAAGATCACTCTAGATGAACATGAATTACTACTGACTACTTCCATATCCACGAATCCATCGAAAAACCATCATCAGTATGGAACTTTAGTCAACCATGTGCCAAATTGATTCAGAATTCTGTAATAGAGAGAGATGGAATATCATAACCTTGTTATCTCTTTAGCCGATCTTAAGGATCAAATGTAGTGGCAACCATCTATATTTTCTGGGTTAAAATTGCAAAATGCAAATATGCAGTTATTTCCAAGCAATTAAAAAATCATCGGAAAAATAAGTGATATAGTGCATATCATCCTTGTAAGAGAAATAAAAAAGAGAACTTGCTACACAAGTTGCAATAGAAAGACGAAAATGACAATAAGGGAATCATTCGTGATCAAAGAGCTCTTCCGGTTTTGTGTCCTCCATTGCACTTATCACGATCGAACTACATGCAAATATTGCTTGAGACACTTGTTCCATGCTTGGATGGTGTTTTGGTTTCATATTCAAGCACGAAAATGCCATCTTTATGAAGAAGGCCACTTGACCTAGCATGTCACCTTTTGAGTATGAATTCTTTGATCTAGAACTTGTTTTAGTGGCCAATGTAAAGCCGCTGAATTGCTTGATGATGATGATGAAGATGAGGAGCTATAGATATGAAATTGCTTGGATGTCTACTCGTGATTACTTCCAATGTCACCACTCCAAAGCTATAAACATCACATTTCTCCTTCTCCTCCATCGTGTATGCAAGCTCTACAAAGGGAAAACAACAATATTTTTTTATTAATGCTATCATTTTTGGTCGAAATCTTAGTAATACTATTTAATTGATTGTTTTGTTGAAGAAACCAACTTACCTAGAATTGCATATCCAAAAGTGCCTGCAAAGGAAGTCCAATTGGATGAACAAGGTTCTAGAACCTTAGCCATGCCAAAATCAGAGACGTGAGCTTCATATTTTTCATCTAGTAAGATGTTTTTGCATGACACGTCTCGATGAACCACAGGAGCAGAGCATTTATGGTGCATGTAGGACAAAGCATAAGCCACACCTTTAACAACATTCACTCTTTTATTCCAATCAAATGATGTTATCCACTATTCATTGTTCAATACATCCTTCAAGCTGCCAAAGTTCAAGAACTCGTACACCAAAAATGAATGTTGACAACTCGAGCAAAAGTCATAGAGCTTGACAATGTTCCGATGCTGAGCTTCAATCAGAGCATGAATCTCCCTTTCAAAAGCTTTTCGACTTGCAATTTCGACTTCTAATGCTTCCTTAAATTTCTTTATAGCAATGATTTCACCTGTTTGCAACTGGGCCTTGTAAACACTCCCATGTCCTCCCACACCAATGTAATATTTGGCATCAAACTCCGTGGTGGCTTCAATAATGCTCCTATAGACCATTCTTCTGTCAAAGTTTAATACTGTCCATCGGTTTTCAAAATTGTCCATTCAGTTTTCATTGCTTGCATCATTCGAAATAGGCTCTGTTTTCCTTAATATTTGGCATACTGTATTTGAAATTCCTACAACAAGAAGCAACAAAAGTAAGCAACCTAAAGTGGGAATCAAAATTAGGAGCGACTTTTGGTTATTTTTTTCATTGTTGCCATACAAGAGTCAAGATTAGCAATAACTCCACAAAAGTCTTTGTTCCCTCTCACAACTTCCATTGTAGCATTCCCAAAGGTTGAAATGTTGGGTAAAGGACCCTCTAACTCATTACATGATATGTCAATTGATGTCAAACTTGCCATATCATCAAAGGTGGACACAATTGTGTTGAAATTTGTCAGGGGCGCAACAGCAATATCGATTTGTCGAGGTAAAAGCTTTGAAGGTGAAACATTTGAAACTCACATAAAGAGGAGATGGAGATGAAGAGAATGAGATAGATCTGTTTTTCTGACTCACTAAATTTCACCTTAACAAAATAAATTACAAAACTCCCCTATTTAAAGACTTGTTACATGACCTTTGAACTTTCCCAAAAATACAGCTAGTATATGGGGAAAGTAAATCTTCTAGAAACTCTCAAAATAATCACAAAATATTACAATATCTAATCATATCTCATCATATTTCACAATATCTCAACCAATCTCAAGAAACAATTATTCTATCTAGAAATACAAAAAGACTCATTAAAGATAACGCAATAATTATGACTTTTCTTAATGCGGGCACCAAATAGTCTTCGATATCAATTATGAAATCTCGGTATTGAAGGTATTAGTAACTCAACAGTCTTGGTGTCGAAGTCTTTGGCACTGATGAATTCGGTTTAATTTCCAACACTCCCCCTTAAACCAAATTCTCTTCCATCAATCATTCCAAGTAGGCTTTTGAACTTTCGGAAAGCGTCGATCTTGAGAGGTTTAGTAAAAATGTCTGCGACTTGATCTCCTGTCTTCACGTGCAATACTTCAACTTCATTCCCTTTAACCTGTTCTCGAATAAAGTGATATCGAACATTGATATGTTTGCTTCGCTCATAAAAAAATGGATTTTTGGCCAATGCAATAGTGGAAACATTATCAACAAAAATCTTTGTTGCTTTTTTTTTTTTTTTTTTTTTTCTGCTCCATAAGAATATCTTTGAGTAGTCTTCTCAATCATATTGCATCGCAAACACATGAAGATGCAGTAACATATTCAGCATCACATGTCAACAGAGTAATGCTCGGTTGCTTCTTTGATGACCATGTAAGAGCAATGTCATACAAGAAAAATACGAAGGCTGTAGTGCTCTTTTGATAGTCGACATCTCCACCATAATCACTATCCGAATAAGCTCTAAGTTGGAAGGATTTAGAGTGATAATAGTGTAAGCCATGAGAAATAGTACCTTTGATGTACTGAAGTATCCTCTTTACAGCTTTAAGATGAGATGACTTCAGCTTCTTCATGTATCGACTCACAATTCCGACACCGTATATGATATCCAGTCTCATGTATGTCAAATATCTCAAACTCTCAATCAAGCTTCTATAGTATGTTGAATCAACATTGGTGCCATCATCATAGTTCGACAGCTTGCTTCTGCACTCCATTGGTGTATTGACCAGAGTACAATTTTTCATGTTGAATTTTTCAAGGATATTTTCTACATATCCTTTTTGGGAAATAAAAATCCCATTGGCACTTTGCTTCATTTCGATACCAAGGAAATAGTTCATGAGACAATTATTGGTCATCTCGAATTCTTTCACCATCGATGCCTTAAAAGCATCAATCCTTGCCGGATTATTTTCTGTAAAGACAAGGTCATCAACATATAAATAGGTGAGTAGAACATCAATTTTTTCTTACTTCATATAAAGTGCATGCTCGTATGGACATTGAATGAATCAATTCACCTTGAAATATGCATCAATTCTAGAATTCCAAGCTCCTGGTGCTTGTTTAAGCTCATATAGAGCTTTCTTCAACTTCAGCACTTTGTTTTCATGACCTTTCACAACAAACTCTTGGGGTTGTTTGACATAGATTTCTTCTTCAAAGATGTCGTTCAAGAATGCCGATTTGACATCCATTTGATAAATTTGCCAAGGATTTTGAGCAGTAATGGAAATAATCAATCTAATCGTTTCTATGCGGATGATTGGGGCAAAGACTTCATCATAGTCGGTTCCGGCCTTTTGCTTTTATCCCTTTGCGACTAATCTCACCTCGTACCTTGTCACTCTCTTTTCTTGTTCTTCTTGGCTTTGTACACCCATTTGACACCAATCGCTTTCTTATCCTATGGAAGGTCAGCAAGCTCTCATATTTGATTCTTCTTGATGGCTTCAATTTCTTCATTCATGGCTTTCCTCCATTTTTCTTCTCTAGCAACATCATCATAGACAAGTGGTTCATAATCAGCAAGAAAGCATACAAGATGAAGCTCATCAATGGCTTCATAAATGTCAGACAATCCTCTCAATCTTGGCACTAGTGGTGCATCGACACCATTTGAAGAGGTTGGTGATGATGAACTTGAAGAAGCTATTGGAGAAGAAGGTGTTGAATGATCTTTCAACTCCGTTTGGTTGGTATCACTATGAGCATTCACTTCCTCTTTCGGATTGTCTTCCCACATGCTATCGTCATCGAACTTAACATCTCTACTTATATACATTTTCAAAGTGTTAGGATCAAATAATTGATAAGCTTTGGATGATGGGTCATACCCGATAAAGATGAGCTTTTTGCTCTTGTCTTCCAACTTCGATCTTTTTTGGTCTGGGACATGAGTATAGGCAATGCTCTCGAAAATCCTCAAGTGTGAAACACTTGGTGTTCTCCCAGTCCATGTTTCCTGTGAAGTTACGCCTTCAAGTCCATATGTAGGACATTTATTTTGAAGATAGACCACACACGAAACAACTTATGCCCAAAGCTTCTTGCGCAGATTTTTGCTCTTCAACATGCTTCGAACCATGTCAACTATGGTTCTATTTTTCCGTTCAGCCACACCATTTTGTTGAGGAGAAAATGGAGCCATCAAGAAGCGCCGACTACCATGATTCTCACAAAATTTGTTGAATATGGCTAAGGTGAACTCTCCACCATGATTAGTCCTCAAAATCTTGACAAAATAGTTGCTCTTCTTTTCAACAAGGTTCTTGAATTGCTTGAAAGTGTCAAACACTTCTGTCTTTCTTTCAAAAACTACAGTCAAGTCTTCCGAGTAAAATCATCAATAAAAATAACAAAATATTGATTATTACCATATGAATGAGGAGTAATTGGGCCACACACATTGGAATGAATAACTCAAGTGGCTTCTTCGCTCAATAAGTCGTTTCCTTCGGAAAGCTCGTTCTGGAATGCTTATTGATAACATACCCTTCACATATTTGATCTCGATGATCAATATGCGGTAAGCCATAGACCATCTTCTTTCGAGAGAGCAAATCGAGTCAACCAAAATTAAGATGGTCGAACCTCAAATGCCATAACCATGAAGGATCATCCACTTATACCTTTAGATATCGAGGCATTTCATTCTTTATATTGAGAATGAACATCCCATTCTTCGACATCTTCACATTTGAAATCAATTTATTATTGCGATTTTTCAACACAAGGCTAAGATTTTTCATATGAGCAGTATAGCCTTTTTCAAGAAGCTGTCCCAAACTCAAGATATTTCTTGACATTTTTGGAACATAATAAACATTAGTAATAAATTGACGTGCACCATTCTTTAGGAGAATTTTAATTGTACCTTTGCCTTCAACAAGAATTTGGGAGTTATCATCGAGCAAGACTTTCCCTTTAACTGTCTCATCTAACTCAGCAAACATCTCATTTCTCCCGCACATGTGATTGCTTGCGTTGATATCCAAATACCACATATGATTCTTGCCTTCTTCATCTTCTTTGAATGCCAATAAGAGAACTTGATCAACATCATTCACCAAATTCGCCTTTTCGTCTACTCTGTTACTCTCTTTGTTCCAACAATTAGAAGCATAATGACCAAGTTTATTGCAATGATAACATCGAACTTTAGATTTATCATACCGTTGGCCTATCATGTACATTCCTCTTCCACGAACACCTCTTTGATACTGATATCTACCACGACTTCAAGCAGCATCTCCTTTGCTTCATCCTCGACCTCGACCTCGATCACGATCTTGATTTGTCCCGCGAGTTTGTACGGGATCTCTTCTTTACTCCTTCTCATCTGGAATAGTCAATCATGATTGGAGAACTTCCTCCACTAGTTCAATGTTTTTCTTTTAGAACCTTTCTTCATGAGCTTGTAATGAACCTATAAGTTCATTGATCGACATGGCATCCTGGTCTTTGGATTCTTCAGTTGCAACAACAATGTGGTCGTACTTCTTGTCTAAGGATTGAAGTATTTTCTTGACAGTACAAACATTGGAAACGTCTTCTCCATTTCTTTTCATCTGGTTAACAATCGCCAAAACTCTCATGAAATAATCATCAATAGATTTAGATTCTTTCATATGAATTACCTCAAATTTGCCTCTCAAAGTTTGAAGGCGAGTCTTTTGAACTTTCTAAACTCCTTGGTGTGTGTTGTGAAGGATCTCCCATGCCTCCTTAGCGGCAATTGTAAAATCCTGAAAATCGACTCCATTTTGGGATTTTATAAAATGGTAATGTTAGTTGAAGGCCTGGTTAGTATGAATATTCCGAACTGTTTGTTCTTGGGATAGTGGATTATAGGGAGGCGTCGATAGGAAATTATTCGCGTACGACTTGCAATTTTGATCAGGAACGAACCCTTCGATCATGAGGATTTGGGTGGGAACGATATCCTCTAAGCACTAGACTATTAAGGAAATGGAAATAAATCGATTTGATAGAAGTACGAAGTCAAACTGCAGGTGATTTCCGTACGACTTCGATACGAACTACGAACAACATTAAACCAAATCCTTTTCATCTGGTATTTGGGATTATCAATTGAGCCCCTGAGATCACACGACAATCGAGGAACGTCTCTGACTCGAGAATTAGCGTAAACGTGGATCAAATAATGATTGACCACGGTCAAATGTGAAGAAAGTCCTAAAGGGGCGCTTGATAATCCAAATTTTACTACAGTCGCAATCGACTCAATTTAGCCTCGAATTTTAATCTGATTTTGGGAACCGACTTTTTAGTGATATTAGAACTAAATATTTGGATGTCGCCTTATTTATTTTGGGATTTTCTGTTGGACTCGGAAGTGTCGGAAAAGGAAAATTTGGACCGGGTTTCGGGTCATGGGTGGTCCGGCCCAAGACCGGCGACCTAATGGGCCTTGCGCCCATCTAGCTCAGCCCAAAGGGTGCCCAAGCTAGCCCAAGTTCCCCTCCTTTCTCAGCCTATGGGCTTCTCTCTTTTGGCCTTTTTCTTTTTTGCCCAAGTGGGCTTTGTTTATGCTTTGTTTTGATTGGTCCTTGAAGCAAGTGGCTTGCCCACTTGCCTTGGCTTCTTATCCTTGTCTCCAGCCCTCTTTCTCTCTCCTCCATTCCCCCTTGCAGCCGCACCATCCCAGCCTCTCTCTCTCTCTCCCTCTTTTTCTCTTTCTTTTCTCTTTCTTTCTCTTCCTTTCTTGCTGTCCTTGCTGTTTTCCAGTCGGAAACCACCCTTGCCGCTGTCACCGGAGCTACCACTATCGCCTAAAGTGAAGCCACCAAGGTTAGGGAGCCAACCGCTCACCGCCGGCCACCCTTGGTTGCCGTTGGCTGCCCGTTCAGCCGTTTCCGCACTATTGCCCCCCTTTCGCGTGAACAGTGTACCAGCGCTATTTTGGCCAGTTTCGGCCGCCGTTTGTTATCCGTTGCCGTCCCCGAGCTATCCCCTCGTAGCCCTCGTTCCCCCCTACGCATCAGTGTCGCCGGATTTCCAACCGAAGTAGGTTAATTGTCTAATCCTTGTTTAGGGGTTAATCTTGCTTAGGGGTTAATTAGTTTAATTTTGTTCTTGGGTAATTATAGATTAGTTGTTAATTGAGGTTGGTTAATTAGGGCTGACTAGGGTTAGTTAAGTGACCATAATTAGTAATAAAGCAATTATGGTTAATTAATTAAAGTAATTATGATTAATTAGTTAATTATGGTTGAGTTTATTAACCCTATTTAGGTTAAATTTAGTAACCACGGTTAAGTTTAATATTACTTAATTAATTTCGGATTAGTTACTGTTCACGCGTGTTGTTCACGAAACAATGTTCACGATTAGTGTTCACAATTATTGTTCACTCGGCACTATTCATACGGAAGCAAATTTTAGCTTTAATTTGATGCATTCTTGATTGTTATGGCTTAGGGATTTATTGACGGTGAATTATCCCCGAGAATTTTGGGGTTGTACGTGATTGTTGTTTGGTTAAAATTGAATTTTGGTTTGTTGTAATTTTCACGAGTGATTGGATTATATTGCATGACATTATACGCGTGTCAACTGTAATAGCATGTTGCATGAGCATGAACTATATGTGGATTCACGACAGAGCAAAGAAAATAATGAATTGATTGATGATGTGTTGCATGGTTAAATTAAGAGGAGAGCCCGGCGCTACCGGTAGGCCGCCAACCCTTGGGGTTGTGCCATGGCTTTTTGGTCGCCTGACTTCAGTCGGTTGCCTGACAATGGTTAGTTGCGGTGTTGCGATAGAGGCCGGACCCATGCTCTTTAGGTAATGTTGTCGGTAGGGGAGAGCCCACGACGTCGCTGTGCCTCATGGGGGAGGACGATGCCTGGTCTACGACCAGTTGACCACCAACCATAAGGTTGTGCCGTGACCCTAGTGGTCGTAATAATCGGAGCATGTGCGGATATTAAGATATGAGAAAACTATGAGCAATACTCTGATTATTCGCATGCCTCTTAATGTCAAGATGATTTAACTGACAGTTTCTGCAGGTTGCATGTGCCAAGGCAAGGTAGGGTCGCCTGTGGTTGTATTTGATTATTAAACTGTCTTCTGCGATTATTTCTCTAAGGTGGAGTTGGATGATTTGACGGTTTAGGTTGTATGTTAGACTCCCGGGACTAGCAAAGTTCCTAATCGGGGCTTAGGACTTTAGCTTGCCGAGTTTATCTCAACCCGTCGTGGTTAACTTTTTCAGGCCCTAGATGATGCAGTACCCAGTACGCTTCGGCGTCTTGGTGGGCAAGAGCACCACCATTACTACACGGCCTGCTCCGGGTCGCAATTTTGTGTACGAGTATCACGTGACAACTGTGTGGGTGGATGAGGGGTTGAGGGACCATCACGCGCCTCACATCTTCAAGGCTTGGTTCCTCAGGATGGGAGGTGTTTTGTACGGTCCCCTCCGCGGTTTTGATGGGCCGGTTCCTCCTGTGGTGCCGATCGAGGAGGTTTGGGATCCCATGGACTTGGATTCCCCTGACGGTGAGATTTGCAACCTGAGGATCAAGGAGAGTGATCCCCCTGAGGCTAATGACTAGGCAACTGTGGCCTATTCCCCTTTTGACGAGCCCTCCCCCACTTCTACATTGTTAGGTTAGCTAGGCTAGTCCCTTTTTGAGTAGGCCTCAGCTTTTCGTCTATAGCCAGGCGTGTTTATATGTGCTGTAGTTCGGGTTAACCTTACAGATATATAAAAATGGTGTTTTGTCTTTCCTCTGTGTCTTTACTGCTATCCCTGTTGTTTTGATTGTTGGTCGGGAGTTCTGTTCGCTTCTGCATGTGCATAATTACAATATAAAATGAATTGGTCGACGACAGTACCCGGGACGTCATACAACTAGACCTCAAGTGAAATGGGGTTGCCGCGAGCTCAAGAGTCGGGGCGTGACAGTAGTGGCATTTGAAACTTTTTTGAACATGGAATCATCTAAAGCTTGATAGAGGATTGTCAAGTCATATTGATTTTTCGTTCGAACCTTCTCCAAGGCATTCCTTTGGTTCTGATTCAAAGTGGCTTCATCATTTAGCTCATCATAACCAGTATTGACAAGATCCCACACACCGTAGGCACCGAGTAGAGCTTTCATTCTAACAACATAGATACCTTAGTTTTCTTTGGTAAGACGAGGGTATTAAAGAGGAAGCTGATTGTTTGTTGCAGCCATGCTCACAAACCGTAAGCTCCGATACCGATTTGTTGAAATTTATCAAAGGCGCAATGGTGATATCGATTTGTCGAGATAGAAACTCTGAAGGTGAAATGTTTGCAACTCACGTAAAGAGGACATAGAGATGAAGAGAAGGAGATAAATTTGTTTTTTTGATTCACTAAATTTCACCTTAACAAAATAAATTACAAGACTTCCCTATTTAAAGACTTATTACATGACCTTTGATCTTTCCCAAAAATACAACTAGTTTTTGGGGAAAGTAAATCTTCTACAAACTCTCAAAATAATCACAAAATCTCACCATATCTAATTATATCTCAGCAAATCTCAAGAAACAATCATTCTATCTAGAAATATGAAAGGACTAATTAAAATTAACGCAACAATTATGACTTCTTTTAATGTGGGCACCAAATAGTCTTCGATATCGATTTTGGGATCTCGGTATCAAAGGTATTAGCAACTCGACGGTCTTGGTGTCGAAGTCTTCGGCGCCAATGAATTTGGTTTAATTTCCAACAAATTGAACTTGAGAGTTGATTGTGTAGAGATTGAGTAATTTGAATCCATGCAATAGCCCAATTTCTTGGGGTATTTATTTGGTGAGCAAATTTTGACTTAGATCAAGAACTTGAAGAGATTAAAGATTGCCGATCTTCATTGGAATACTCTTACCAAGATGATTCTTGCTTAAGTTTAAGAACTGTAGGTTGGAGCACTCCCCAACTTTTGTAGCAATGGAGCCACTCAAGTTGTTTCTTGTAATGTTGAGTTTCTGTAGAATGGACAAAGCTCCAAGTTCTTGAGGGATGTGGCCTTCAAGACAGTTACAATCTAATGAAAGCTCTAGCAGCAACTTCGATTTTCCTAGTTCTTTAGGAATTTCCCCAATGATATAATTTGAAGAGAGGACGAATATGTGCAACTGATTCATGTTTGCCAGTTGAGGTGGTATGGTGCCAAAGATTTTATTATTGGAGATTATAAAACTCGTGAAATTTCTACAGTCAACCAATGTTCGTGATAGCCCACCGTAGAGTGCATTGTTGCTCAACTCAAGGTAATACAAGTAGTTGTGCACCCCAAGAGCATCGGTTATGTTTCCCTTGAGCAAGTTGTTTTGAAACCTTACTCCATACAAACTTGAACAATTTTTCAGGCTTCTTGGGATAGGTCCAGTGAAGTGGTTGATTGATGCAGAAATATTTTCAAGGGCTTGACTCCTACATATTTCTTTTGGCAATTGGCCAACAAATTTGTTATCATATAGTTGTAGGCTTTTGAAGAATGTGAGATTGTTCATCTCGGTGGGAAGAAAGCCCCCCAGATTGTTGTAATATAGAATCAAGTAAGTGAGGTGTCTTAGTTTTCAAATCTCTTTTGGAACAAAGCCTGACAACTCATTTTGGCCAAGGTCAAGAATCTCTAGATTGCTCAAGTTTCTATTGAAGAAGGAATAGAACTGAAAAGCTTATTGTTGTAAAGGTTAAGAATATTTAGATTGTTCAAGTTCCCTATGATGGACGGGATAGGACTTGTTATATCATTTAATGGCAATAGAAAATGTGTGAGGGATCTCATTCCTCCAACTTCCGAAGCTATGGGGCCAGAAAGTTGGTTTTTATCGAGGTAAATAAATGCCAAATTAGTCAAATTTTCTAGAGTTATAGGGATGGAATTATTCAGATAGTTTTCTGATAAATCAATTTCACTGAGAGATCCCAACATTCCTATTTCCTTTGAAATGGTCCTAATGAGTTGATTGTTTAAAGCTGCATCTTCCACAAGCTGCTCATGTTTCCAATGAAAGAAGGAATTTGACCGGTGATGAGGTTGTTCTTTAGGTAGAGATAATTGAGAGATTTGAGCATTCCTATTTCTTTTAGGGATGAAACCGGAAAGCTCATTATCCGAAAGAAATAGGCCCGACAAGTTTGTCAAACTACCTATCTGTCTGGGAATGGGGCTGGTGAAACAATTATTCAAAAGGTTAAGAACTCGTAAAAATCACAACACAAGTTGAGTTGTAATGTTTCCCAAAAGGTTATTTTGTGACAAGTTTAAATGAGTAAGCTTGGCAAGATTAGCTTTGCTAGGAGGGATGTTCCCAAAGAGCAAGTTGTTGGCAAACTTAAGGTGACCAAGTTGGGTAATTTGGAGAAACTGAATGGTAAAGCATTCCGTTTATGGCAGAATTCGAAAGGTTCAAGTTGGTGACGCTCCTGAAAGGATCACAACCAATTCCGTGCCATGAACAAGGGTTGCTTCCATTCCACGGAGACAAAGTATAGCGACTCTGGTTGTCTAGCTTAGACTTCCATGATAGGAGTGCCTCCGCTTCCTCATTTCTCGTGTGGTTACTAGCATCATGAAGGCCACTTGAGAAAGGCTTCGAGATGAAGCAAGGCAAGGCATTTCTCGCATGAGCTTGAGAAGGACATAAGTGAGCAACAATAGCGAGGGTTGTTTTTGAGATGAGGCCATGACAGGTTGTTTAGGTTATTTGGAATGGGCTTTCTTTGGTTCTAGGCATATGTGTTGAAATGGGCCGAGTACAACTCACGCATTTATAGAAAAAAATGAACCATCAAGTCAATAACCAAGTCAATAATCACTCCTTGGGGAAGGCGAAATTACACAAAACGCTTCATAATTTGGAGAATAGTATATGCTGGCTCCTAAACTTTCAACTGTTACGCAATTATCTCATAAACTTTCGTTTTGTCTATTGACCTTCCGTTATATTTTCCACGGCAATTCTATGGAACAACACCATGTAAGTAAGATATATGAAAAAAAAAAAAAAAAAAAAACAACTTACGGAGGCACTTGCGTTTCAAAAAGTTGCGTATAAAAATCCCTTGTCAATGCAAGGTGACATGTCCAATAATTTTTTGGTATATTTTCAATTAACACTGTCACAAAAAAATTTTGGTAAAATTATCAACTATAAAATCCAAATTTCCCTTTGTATGAATAATATGATCTTTAGTGTATTAGAATTCAACAATTAGAGAAATGATTTGAAGGCAAAGTCAGAGTCAACACGCCAATTCAATAATTGAAAGACCCTATCTCACCTGGTTAGCACAGGCCATGTTCAATCTCTTCTTTTGGACCCAGGTTGCCTTTCTTCACGTGTCTTCCCGTAGCATAACATATAACGTGTTATATCCAACTCTCGCATACCACTCTCTTTTTGGCCCTTTTCTATATTTCTTACTATTCAGGCGTAATTAGTCGGCCAATTGAAGGAAATATCAATGTAATCGCTGTTCCATGACCTCGTCCTTTGAATATGTGATCAGGAATTTGTGGATCGATGCTAACAATTCCCCTTTTTAAGCATCTTTTGATCTGTGCTTTTGCGGAGTTAAATGGATCTGACGAATAAAGGCAAAAGGCATCATTGAATTATTGATCATCTAAATTGACACTTGATGAGACCAAGTTGTACATGTAGAGGACAAAATTTGGCAACCTTTTCGAGAGCATATAAATTTTTCATACAGCTAATGTACAAATGTCATAAAATCCAAGTCGAGTTATTACTCTTTGGAAATTTGAAGTTTGAGTTTAAATACTTGGTTGCCCGCCCAATTTTATGAGAGAGTGAGAGAGGTAAATCAATATAGTCCTAGTGAACGAGAGGAAATTTCCCAATTTTTCCCCTCCAAATTTTGCGGATAGTATGCGTTTATCTCTAAACTTTCAAGCGTTTTGTAATTACCTCCTAATGTTTCATTTTTGTTAAGGCCATTACTGCCCGTTGCATTTTCCGCTAACATGAGTAATGGACATCGTTTATCTAATCCGCGTGGCCCTTTATTTGCAAAGACTTGTTAGTCTTTTTCAGAGCAAAGATCGGGATGGTAGTCAACTGCACAAAAACATAATATTGCCAAAATACAGTCCCAACCTTTGTTAAAAAGGACAAACTTGTTGCCCAAAAAAAGCATGAAATTCAAGATATGCACAAGAAAGACCTATTTTCGATTTTATTTCTCTTTTTCGAAATTGCTGATATTGTTTTGAGCTATGTTTCCTCTTTGGTGTTAGGTAGAAATCGTTATATTAAATGTGTAAGCCATTATCAAGAAAATGATGGTGATTTTGGAGAATTTTCTTCCGCTCGGTAAAATACGACAAAGAAAAAGACTAGACTAGTTCCCCATGTACCTATAGCATGAAACATGAGTCCAAAGCTATTAGAAAATGGTTGAACTTTATCAGTAGGGCGTCACCTTTTTTTCTTTTTTCTGATTTTCGGGTCTTTTGGCATCAATATTTATTTGGCGTCTCTAGGGTCACTTGTTTTCATTGATCGATTCATGGTGATGTAACTTTATTCCATACATAGACGACATTATTCTGAAGTATAAATTCCAAATTGCTTGATGAATTCTTAAAATTTATATACACACTAGATAAAAAAAAAAAAAAATCATCCTTAAAGACTTGGTAATTATCCGATTGACTTATTGGATGTCGAAGTCAAGAGCATTTCCAAAGGAATTTTCTTGTGCTTGCGTGGCACAAGAAAAGTGTGGACTGCTTTAATTGATCCCACATTCTATTGAGGTATGCCACAATGACTTAAATTGATTCTTTCCTCGAAGTCTTACAGAGTGTGCCAAGCTCGTCTGCACCTTTTGATCTTGTGTGCTTCACGACGGAAATGGTTGAGGAGTAAGGGGGGACAATATGGTAGGATAAGTCTTGTCGCGTATACCAGACAAGGGTACATTGAAAAGACCTCAACTTGAAAGTTATCTCATTGGAAGAGGCCATAGTGAAACCACTCCATTCGGAGGTCATAGCCAGGGAGGGCCGTTTGATCAGCACACGTTGTGAAGTAGCCAATTATCAGGGCATGTAGCAACCTGTAATAATTAGACCATCTGACCAAAATCTGACAACTAAAATAATTCACGCTAAATACTTAGTAAACAATTTAGGACCGTTTCTTCTTCCTCATTTGATACTTTCCAACGTACACTTTTGTTGTGACCTTCTTTGACGTAAACCACCAAGGGGAAGCTCATGATTTATCAAATATGGTGCTAAGCACGGATTCTTCCAAACCTTACTAATTGTATCTTGCTATAAGATTTAACATGCGATTTATCTTATCTTTTGAAGCTTTTACTAATCAGTTAAGGTTGATTAGATGGCCAAAAAAAATGTCAGATAGCATTTTACTTCTACGAATTGGAGTTTTAGTGAATACAAGACATGATTACACCTAATTAATTTAATACTCTTTCGATACCTTTTCTTTTTATTTTGAATATGTTTTTGCGAGTAGTCTTAGCCAATTTTAATCCTAAGCCACTAACATATGATAGGTGATGATGAGAGTGCACAAACAAGAAAGTAATACCCAATAATCAAAGCATATAAATTGATGTCAAAAAAATAAAAATAAAGAATCTGGACCGTTAAGCAAAAGCAAAGTGTATCACTATCCATCGCCATGAAGCTTTTTGCAAACCATTATTTTGAAAAATATGAAGACAAAATTGCATGGATGCTAAGCATTGTTGACATCTAAATTTTGGCGACCCAATCATTCATTACATAAAAAATTAGAAATTAATTTTTAACTTTTAAATAAAAATATTGACATTAAGTATTTGTATTTTTTGCTTATTGCATTTTTATTGGACCGGTGACGGTAGTTTGATGTTCTGAGTTTAATTGAAATTAATTTTTAACCATTATTCGAGGGAAGTATTCAGCGATATGGAAAGGATTCATTTAGTGGGGGAGTTCTCGGGCGAGAAAAGAAAGAGAAAAAAGAGCTTTCGGGTGAAAGACAGAGAGAAACAGAACGTGGGAGGGAGAGAGAGAGAGGAAAGGTGGGGGGTCATTTCCCATCTTTCCCTGACTAGTGCAGGGAAGTAAGACGAGAGCGTGAGCGGAAGAAAAATATAAGAAAAGGGGCTTCAGAGAGTACTCAATACAGTCAAGAGAGAGAGAAGTGGGGGTCATCTTCTTCATTCGCCCCCGACGCTCCGCCGTTCAGCAATCGACGACGCCATCTTGCTCGTGTTGCTCCTACCGTCATCAGCACTCATCAACGTCACTGCTCTTTTCCGCGACGACTCATTGCTCCACCTCCGGCGACTAAGACCTCCGCCGCGGGTCTCACATCGTCGCTGCTCCTGACGACGAGAAGCCGTCGTCCCCAGTCCCTGCCGTCACCTGTCGCCGTGACGAGCAGTTTCCTGCTGCTTCACACGACGTCGCCGCTGCTGTGTCATCCGAGCCGCGATGATACCACCCGTACCAGTGACGCTAGAGCTTCTTTCCCGACGTTGCTGCTCCCCTGGACGCGACTTCGAGGCTGGTTGGGCCGATGCCACTTCACCGAGACAAGTCCTGTCCTGACACCGCTCCACCGCAGCGGTCCCTGCTACTCTGGCCGTGACTTGAACCGCCATCCTGTCATCGAGCTCTTGCTGAATTCGTACCCAACCGAGGAGTGTTGCTTTCTACGAGAACTATTCTCGGCTGAGACCCATCAAAGAGCGCTCTCCTACCATGTGCAGTGCTAGGGATTTCAACGACTTGACTCATTGCCATCACCACTCCAAAAACCGACGAGCAACCAGCAACCCCCATCGCATCCAATCATCGTTGTTGCATCCAAATCTGATCTTGCAGGTTCGTTGGTCGTGAGCCCACCTTGACGTCCTCGATTTTGGCCGTCGTTTGTGAATCTTGCCGCCGGTCCCCTTTCGGAAGTAAACCCTGCAAACTAAGGTCCTGCATGGTAACATTCTCGGGAACAACTGATTTTGTTCTTTTGTTCCTGGAGCAGATTTGGAACAGAAACGCGTTTGGTAATTTTTTTTTTTCTTGGGAACAAATTTGTTCTAGGGAATAGATTTGGAGTAGAATCAAGAAGAAAAAAAAGTTGCTTCTCGATCCTGAGAACAATTTTGAGAATAAGGTTTTTTTTTCTCTCTTTTTTCTTTCTCTTTTTTTCCCTTCCCTTTCTTCTTCTTCTTCCTCTTCCTCCTCCCACCCCGTCGCCACCCCTGGCCGCTGTCAACGAGCGGCCGGGCGAGGTCCGACGAGCCTCACCTGGCTGCCATCGGTGAGCCTTGGCCCACCGCCACCGGTGAGGCTCGAGCTCGCCCAGGCGACTCGAGGCCGACCATGGCGAGGCTCGGCCTCGCGCCGCCTGGGCGAGTGCGCGCTCGAGCCTTGCTGGTGGTGGACGGGCGAGGCTTGCCCAGTCCAGCGAGGCTCGGCCTTGCCTAGATTTGCAAGGTCGAGCCTCGCCGGTGGCTGGGTGAGGCTTCGGCGAGCTTGTCGGACCTCGCCCTAGCCTGGCGAGGCTCCAACGAGCTTGCCGGACCTCGCCCGGCCGCTCGTCGGCGGCAGCCCAGGGGATGGTGGCCAAGAGGAAGAAGAGGAGAAAAAAGAAAAAAGAAAAAAGAAAAAAGAAAATTATAACAAAAAGTATTAAAAATTAAAAGAATCAAAAGATCGGAAATTTTTACTAAACGCATTTATGTTCCTGGAGTAAAAATTTTAAATAGTTTATCAAACACCTTAAATACTCAGAATTTTTCTCGTGAGTAGCATAAAAAATAATAATTTCTGATCAAAAATTGTTCCCTGAAACATAAGCGTTACCATGCGCATCCTAAGTAATTTTCTTGAATCAAATTGGGTCTTGATATTTTATTACCTAAATTGAATATTGGATGCTAATATTAATTCTATTGAGATGTTAAACATTATATGATAGATATCATAAAAAATCGTTATAATTACTAATCTAGTCTATGATAATTTGGATCACTTTTTTAATTATTTTGATTTTTTTGGGCACATTGATGATGTTTATGTTTAAAATCATTATAATTACTAATTTGATTTTTGAGACTCGGATCACTTTTTTAATTATCTTGATTTTTTTTGCACATTGATATTGTTTTAAATCATTATAATTACTAATTTGATATGTAAGATTTTGGATCAATTTTTTAATTATTTTGATTTTTCTTGCATGCTAGTGATGTTTAGGATTAGAATAATTGTTAATTTAATCCGTGAGATGATAGATCATTTTTTTTCAATTATTTTAATACTTTATTTGAAATCTTGATGAATATCTTGCAGTGGATTGAGTACAATGCTTATCTATGATGACTGTTTGGAAAACATCAAAAAGAAAAGATTGCATCTTAAAATAGATAAGATTTCTAAATAGCATTGCCTAGTTTGAATAGGATTGCATGTTTAGATAATTCTAGAATAGATTAGAATAGATTCTAAGTAGAGTTTTCTTTCATAGATAGGGCCTAAATAATATTGCATGTCCAAAATAGTTCTCTAAGATAGGATAGGGTTTAGGTCAAATTAATCCGTAAACTAGATTAGATAACTATTCACTTTAGATAGTTTAATTAGGGTCTTTATTAATTTCGAATTTTAATAAAAAAACTCAAAAAATATCATGTGCATGTCATATAGTTTGCATGTTAGGTTCTCTGAAATCAATCCGGTTATTTGTTCCTATTTTTAATAAGCACGTGAACCTTGAATTACCCTATGAATCATCAATATGAATCATCAATCAAATAGATAATTTTTTTTTGTCTAGAGTAGAAAGAAAACCCAAAAAAATCATTATTTGTTATGGTGTTTATTTTTCCTGCACTCTATTTGATTCATTGAGTGTTCAATAATGGTTATGTACCTGCATGATCATCCCCTTTACACGTTAGTGATTAAGGCTAAAATTAATCCAAACTGCTTGTAAACATTTATTTTGAAAATAAAAGAGAAAGGGTACTGAAAGGGTGTTAGAGTAATCTAGCGTAATCAAGTTCTCGAATTCATTTAATCTCTGACTCGTGGAAGTGAAGTAATTCTTCCGTTACTTTACTTGGTGTTTAATCGACCCACCAAAAATAGATTAGTAGCGTCTTCTAATTGAAAAATCATTTGCATGTTAAATAACTTGAACCTAAGACGTGAATTAGTATCAGTTTGAGAGAGCTCAAGCTAAGTTTAGGTTTAGTAATCTATTGGCCAAACCCAAGGTGGTGCACTTGATGTTAGGTTGTGACAAGCATGATTATGCATAAATTAATGACTACCTCATATGCAATCTATACTAACTTTTTTTTTATATATTTTTCTCATATATCAACATGCATAATTTAAGAAGATGCACTAATGACTTGATAAATTGCACTCATTAAAAAGCCATTGATTTGATGGTAAGTGAGAGTGAGAGTAGTTACGACGTTCAAATGAAGAGTAAACAGGGCTATCTGTGAAAAGTTTTGTTTACACGAATGGTGTACTTTAGAGTTGCTCTTTTTTAATTGGCTCTTGTTTATAAGTGTAGAGAGGTACCTGTACCTAAAAAATTTCAAAACTATTAATAGAGTTTGGGAGGAGGGCAATTTCTTCCGATCAAAGAAAGAGAAAAATATGGCCTTTTCCCTCCCTTTAGGCAAAATGACTTTTTTCTTTAACAGAATCGTCGATCTCTTGGCTTCCCTTACCTATTCATTTATTATATGCTAGCAAGAATGGTCGTGCTTTACATGAATCCAAGACTATATTCTTTATATTGTTCTCAGATTTGTTGTCAATCTATTGTATATTAATCACTATGTTAAGTTAATTATTAGATACATAGAATGTTGATTGGATTTTTTTTTTTAGAGTATAAAAAGGGTTAAAGTCGAATACAAAAACTTAACTTCATACTACTATTTCTTGTTTTATTAGGTACCTGATAAAATAAGAAATAAACCCATAGGAGGAAATGAAAAGAAACCAATATCCAAGTGTTTGTCGATTCCAAAATTAGCAAGGCATATTGCTGAGCAATTTTCTTTCAGAAAGTTATGTTGCACTTTAATCTCAAAGTGAGAACGTAGCAATCTTCCAATATCCTTAAGCAAAGGAGGGCTAGTATTATCAATCATAAGCTCTAGATTAAGAAGATCAGTAATGGCTTTAGAGTCAATCTTAATAATAATCTTATGAAATCCAAGTTATTTTGCGAAATTGAGTCCTAATCATAAAGCCCAAAGTTCTACTTGTGTCGACGAACATAATCCTACAAATATGGCAAAACCACCAATCCAATCACTTCCTTTGTTTCTAAATAAAACCCCTGCACCAGCAAGTCTTGGGTTGCCTTTAGATGCTACATCAGTATTCAGTTTGATCCACTCGAAGGAGGATGATCCCCTCCGACCAAAATCGGAAGAGGTGCATGATTCACTTAACTTCAAGTCATTCACAGACAAAGCTTTAATGATTGTCTTTGTGTATGACCGAATTACTTGTACTAGATTCGAAGAAAAACAAAGTTGTTCTAGAAAAGTGACTTGTTTCTCCGTTGCCACAAAAGCCACACACCTACTCCAACAACTATGCTCCAAAAATGATGAAAATTCGATTGCCCCTTACTAGTGAGATTTGAATTTAACCATTGCGCGACAAATTCATGGAGAAGAATTCTCTCAAATATTGTTGTGGGACAAACTTTAGCCATATCCTATGGACAATTAGACAATCCCTTAAAACATGTAAAGTTATTTCCACATGAGACTCACATCTCAAGCAATATAGATTTCCTCTCAAAGTTGCAGACATTTTTAATTCATAAGTCAATAGTCGCTTATGAGCGGCTAGTCAAAGGAAAGTTCTAATATGTTGATATCCCTTCCACGTCTAAATTGTGGACCATATACTATCAAATTCTTGATTCTTTGCCCTATTGAGTACCTCACATGCTGACTTAATAGAAAAATACCCGCCTTTAGTATCCTCCCATAAAAGAGTAGCGTCCCCATCAGAGGCTCAAGGAGGTTTGACAGCTCTAATATGAAATATAATATCTTCTAATACAATTCCCAAAGATATCCAAAAGTTCCACTTTCCATTCAACACACAATGGCAAACTTTTCTGTCCATCTCAAAAGAAGATAATTGGATACCAACAATATTATAGAGTGGCAAAACCTAATATGTCTGCCATTTTACAAACTCCATAAAGCTCCTACTTGTGAAGCTGGCCATACATTCACAATTGCCTTTCCAAAGATTGAGTCACCAAGTTTAGCATGAAAAGCAGTTTTCTCTATGAACAATATTTAGCAATGAGGACTTGCGCCTAGAGACTATTATGTTGAGTCTTGAGACGCTAGCTTCATCATAAAACCTTTATTAGTCAGTTCGATAGATCTAAAATCGAGACCACCACATTTTTAGGCTTGCAGATGGACTCCCAATTTAGGAGGTGAAATTTGACGTTTATTGCTTGTGTCTCCCCATATGAAAGGACAACTATTCTTTTCAATCTCTCAACAAACTTAAGTTAGAACTTTACTGTATTGCATGTGATAGATAGGGATAGATATAATTGCGAACGAGGATAAAGTAATTTGACCTATCATTGACAAACTTTTAGATTTCCATGCACTAAGCCTTTTATTCATCCTCTCTAATACAAATTGAAAATGCCTTGAAGAAGTTCTTCCATGAATCAAAGGCACTCCCAGATATTTGCTTAGCTTCGCACATGCACCAAACTTTGAAAACTTACTCAAATTACATTTAAGTCCCAAAGAAACATTTTTGAAGCATAAAATTTTAGTTTTAGCCTTGCTTGCAATCTGTCCTGATCTATTGCAAAAATCGCCTAAACATTCTACGACGACATCCATTTGATCTCTTGAAGCCTCTGCTGTTAACAAGAGATCATCCACAAACATTAGATGAGAAATTCGTGGTCCACTCCTTTGAGAGCAAAAAGGTGTCCACCGTTTTGAATTTATTGTATCACTAAAAAGGTGAGATAACCTTTTTATGCATAACACTAAAAATATGGTGAAAGAGGGTCTCCTTGACGTATTCCCCTGCTTGGGAAGAATTTTTTCGTTGTCTTGCCATTCCACAAAACTCACAAGGATGATGACGTTATGCAATGCATAATTAGACGACTCATAGAATCTAGGACACCTAACATGTGAAGAGTCTCCTCAATGAAGGACAACTTGAGTCGATCATATGCCTTCTCAAGCTCAATTTTAAGGATCATAAACCCCTTTTTCCCTTGAAGTTTTCTCATCGAGTGGATTTCTTCTTATGTGATAATAACAAATTCCCGAATATGTCTAGCAGTAACGAAACTAATTTAATTTAGTGAGATGAGTTGCGGAAGCATTTCCTTTTTTCTGTTTAGGATCACTTTGGTGACAATTTTGTAAACAACATTACACATACTAATTGGTCTAAAGTTGCATATCAAATTTGGTTGTTTCACTTTTGGCATCGGTACTAAGAGAGTTTTTTTATTGGAAATTGTCGTTATCGCTCCACAAAAGTACTTTATTTTTCCTTTGGTGGGTCGAAACACATCCATTTATTGGAAATTTGTTGCCGAAACAATAATTGTGATGAAAATTAACAACATGGAATCTCAGTTATTTATTTCATCTTTCTTGGAGAAGAAACTGCTCACCACATATTTTTCTTTTATAACTTCTTGAAAATCATAGGCAACTTTTTCTATTGATTTGCTTATATTCACTTTTTATAATTTTATGATATTCATTTATTTGCAAAAAATCTTCTATTATCAGTTTTTGATGATGGATAACATTCTTATCACTTTAGTAAAACATTTCAAAATATATTAAAAACTTATCACGTTAGATTATCTCTAATTATATATTTAATCATAATCAAATAGTATTGCTTGTTATGCATTAAATTTGGAACATTGTGTATATTATAATATTTAAATAATAAATCACGCATTCATTTAACAAGCTTAAGTTTTTAAAATAGTTGGCAGGGTTTTCATAAAATCTCACATGATATTAGAGCCATGCCTTTATCTAACAAACCTAAGCTTTTAAAATAATGAGCAGCGGTCCAACGAAATCTCATAGTGTAATATATTAGATATATATAAATTTTCCTCTATTAACATTCTGCAATGATAGTGCCAGTGGCAGCCGCAATCTAGACCCTTCATAACCGATCAATTTCTCTCCTCTAATTTTGTGTGTGTGTGTGTGTTTTTTTTGAATTTTTTGATCATTTTAGCCTTTCCTCTTCTTCTTTCTTTTTATAGTTTGTCGGGCTTTTTCTACTATTTTATTTTTAATTTTTTAGGTTTTTCTATTTTGTAGGCCTAGTGAGCGCCACATCAATGCTGTGTGCCATAAAAGAACGTTAAAATTGGATAAAGCTGGCTGAGGTACCTGATTGCATAAATATAAATTTTTTGAATTTAATTATATTTTCATGACAAGCTCTAAAAACTTGTTTCTCATTTGTTCTGCGATTTTCAACTAACTCAATTTTTGAAATAGCTCATTTGGGATCAACAAAAAGAATTGATACCCGATGACGGGCTTAAATAATTTATACATTAATGCACGTTTTAGCAATTTTAGAAATATCAATGCTTACATTTATGAATGTTATAGAAAGGTAAAAATATTTACCAACTTTACATATTAAATTGTATATTTAACAGTAATGATAACTTTTTCGACAACCATTTTACATCACGACATGTTCATTATAATATTTGTGAAAGAAGCTCTCATGGGACAACCGTTAAAAAAACAGAAGAAGTATTTAATAGGTCCACAATTCTTATTTCTTAATGCATTGATTAGCTCCAAGCCAACATAAACATGAATTGCAGAAGGAAGTAAGAGGAGACAATATTGGTAACGACTGTCAAAATTTCAATAATGCCACTTAATTAGGATGGGATAATTGACAATAATAGTTCTCAAACTTTAGTCCAATTTAAAATGTTATTTTTGGACATTTAATTTATTTAACATAATCCTTGAACTATTTATAAATATTCAGTGTAGTCTCTAAACTTTCAATTTGTTCGTTCTAATACCTTGACTTTCCAATTGATTGAATTATCTCTATCGTGATATTTATAAAAACAAAAATAATGATATAGAATTAAAATTTTTTGTTGATTCAGGAAAATGATTAAAATAAAAAAATCTAAAATTTGAAAAATAATGTATGTATGAAAACTCATGAATAATATACTTAACGACTCATTTGACTTAGTTTGAGGGATCAGAAGTTAAAGATTACATGGAATATTTAGAAATAACTCAAGGTTCATCATTTAAACGAATTAAAAATCTAAGGATGACACACAATACTGCACGTTAGGCCAAAGTTTAGGAATCATGAGTGTCCTTTTTGATCAAGATGGAATTATGAAATTGGATGTGTGAAATGGCTTGGCAAACTAGCACGCATTTGGTAACCATTCTATTTTTGGAAATAATTTCTATTCAGAAATAACTCTTTTTTATTATGTTTCCTGGATGGGTTTCTGAGCATTTGAAAGTCTTGAATCGTTTAAAATTTCTATTCCTTAAAAGAAATGCATTTGGTATGATCTTTAAATTTTTCTGTGACATAGAATTTGTTTTAATTTTTTAATGCTTTTATTATATTTTCTCTTCTTTTTTCTTTTTTTTCCATTTCTTCTTCTTCGAACTTTAGTTGGTCGCTAGAGCCACTAGATCCAATGAGGTCGAGCTCGCCCAGCCACCGGTGAGGTTGACCCTCGCCTTGGCTAGTTGAGGTCGACCTCCCCTAGATTTGGTGAGGCCAAGCCTCGCCTAGCCATCGGCAAGGCTCAACCGACAACACTCAACCTCGTTGCGGGCCAGCATTGCTTCGGCGAGGTCATTAGCCCTCACCATGGCCAAGGCCGCGACCGGCTAAAGGCTGAAGAAGAAAAAGAAAAGGAAAAAAAAAAGCAAAGAAGAAGAAGAAAAGAAAAGAGAAAAAAGAAATAGGCTTGATGTTGGAATTGTTTTTGGGAATAAATAAATAATTTTTTTTACTTTTTGGTTCTATTCCAAATTTATTTTTGGAAATAAAAAAGTTATCAAACGGATTTCTATTTTTTTTATCCTCAAGAACAAAAGAATAGAATTGGACACTGATTTGACATATTACCAAATAAACCCTTATAGTGGGTTTCTCTGAATAAGAGTTAAATCAAGACTTTTACAAATTGAAATTGAAGGCACTTGCGCAACAATAAAAGAGAGACCTAAAGTGAAGAAGAGAAAATGAAGAACAGATGAACATCATGAAAGCACTGGAACACAAAAAAAAGAAGGAAGAAAAATAACATTCTGACAAATCCCACCGAACAACAAAAGCACGCCGAGACGGTTTTAATCAAAGACCGTTGCATAAACCCTAGCTAAAACCTTCCCTTAGCTCAAGCCACCGCGCCGCCTTTTCGACCCCCCTGTCTCCAGAATTTTAGCGGTTGCGGCCGTTTTTGCCGTCTGTTGCTCTGTAATTTGCTGATTTCCGTTGTTACGCAGTGCCAGCGGCGATTGTTATTGTCTTTACTTACGGGTCAGACGAATTTGATTGCGAATAGCTTGGTTTCGGATTCGCGGAGGAGGGCGTCGTTCTTTCTCTCCCAAAGTAGGTTTTTCTTTCTTTCTTTCTTTCTTTTCTTCCGCTAGTAATTGCTTGGCTCATAAGTGGAAGCTTGTCAGTCAAATGAAAGTTTGCTTTGGCTTAAATATAAGAAAGAGTCACCTTTTGACCAACTTTGTTTTAAACGAATAGCAAATTGGATAAATGCCATTAGATTAGCTTTCCGGTTCTAGTTTAATCGTCCTGCTCATGAATATATACACTAATTTGATTGGACAACTATACTCACAAAGAGTGATTGCCGAGCACTAAAATGTTTATGCATAATTTTCAAGTTGCCTCAAATTTTTCCTTATGCACATATACTTTTAAGAAACTGAAGTTAATGATTTCGTAATTCGTTCGAAAGTTTTCGCTATTTAATTCATCTAAGAAGAAACTACTTTCCAAATAAGACGTGTTACTGAAGAGCATAATTAAAAAAAATAAAAAAAACTCCGTCTAATTTTATCTTTTTATTTACCAGATATGTATTTACGGTTTGAATGATCGCCAACTGAGGAAATAAAAGTAAAGAGGACGGAATCACAAAGCCAATCGCGATCCGCCACGTCGGCAGGAAACACTTTCTCTCTCCGCCAGCTCATCTGTCTTCTTCCTCCGCACATCACTTTGCCGCGCGAAGTTAAAACCTCCGAAAAACGGGAAGAGGCTCCACGTCTGCAACAAAAATCTTCACCGGAGTCCCAATCCCCTCTGGAAGCCTCATCGGAATCCACGTAAACTCTGAAACATCGGCAGCCGCTCGTTCCGTTCTGGGGGTTTTTTTTCCCCTTATCCTCGTCTGGAGCTAGCTTCAGTGTTTGGGCTCCAATGGCAGCAGTTCTGGCGAAGGCGGTCCGCTCTACGGCGGAGCTGTTCCCTTCCGATCGCAGTGAGTGATGCTCTCGGTTCTCTCGGGTGCTAGCAGTCTCTGCAAACATGTTTCGAGTAGCCTCTTGGTTGACTCAGGATTGGAATCTGATTCTGGTCTGGTTTTGCGGTTTCGATAGCCAGGGGCTGATGCCGAGAGCGGTGGCGGCGGCTCGACTGGACGAAATCCTGCTGCAGATATATCCAGTGGACGGTGGCTTGGATCGTGAGGTCAGCGGTCTCTGCAGGCAGGTCCACCAATTGAGAGACGTAAGTTTTGATCGATGAAATTGTTTTTTCCCACCCCTTTCAAGCTGAGGAATGTGCTCTTTTTTCGGTAACTATTCGACTGCGAGCTGGCCGGATGCACTGTGATTGCAGTATCCGTGTTGCTATGATCGCATTTGCGGTTTTTGGCTACGGCGGTCACGGTTCTGTTGGAAAAACATGATTCTGCGATCTCCATATTATTTGGGTGATCAAGCATCGCTTAAGCATCAAGTTCTACGCACTCTACCTGGTAAAAACTGTGGGAAAAGATTGCTTAGATTCGAGCACCAGAGGTTATGAGGGAGTCTGCGCTTTCATTGTTTGTCTGTTCTGTCCATCCCCTTGGGGGAGAGATCAATCATAATCACTTTTTCTTAAAAAGCTGAGATTGTAGTTTTTAAGAAGTATTAGAGTTACCATGGAAGCTGCCATTAACTTTGTGCAAGCAGCCCAGGAGATACACAAAGAGGGAGGTACGGACCCCAGGAGTGCCAAAACTTGGTACGGAGAGACACTTAAGTGCCAAAATTTACAAACGGTACACTTAAGTACCAAAATCGGAGCAAAATGTATTAGTTAAGTGTCAACGGCGAAAAATTCCGGCCAAACCGCCACATGTCCATTTTCTGGCGACTTTATTTGCTGACGGAGCATTTTTTTCAAAATAAAAAATCCACGTGGCAATTTTAATAAAAAAAATTGTCCACGTCAGATTTTTAAAACATTAAAATCGATTTTATTTAAAAAAAGAGAGAGAGAAGAAGGGGATTGGCAAGGGCTGTGCAGCCCTCGCCGATTTCCCCTCCCCTTTTTTTTTTTTTAAATTAATCAATTTTATAATAATATATTTTTAAAATTTTTTAATATTATTTAATTAATAATTTTTTTAAAAAATCCACGTCAGCGCAAAAACAACGTCGTTTTGTGCTGATTTTTCGTCGATTCAATTTCCGGTGAGCCACATAGGCAAAAAAATTAATAAAAAATTGCTACGTAGGATTTCCGGTAGGGTTCCGGCGACTTGGCATTGAAGTGATTAATTTTTTTTGAAAAGTGACACTTAAGTGTACCGTTTGTAAGTTTTGGCACTTAAGTATCCCTCCGTGCCAAGTTTTGGCACTCCCGCTGTACTTATGCCTACAAAGAGGGGAATTTCCAGAATGATATGCTCATTCAGTTGGCATATAATTTACTTTGAATAGATAGCCATCACTACTGTTCCTTCCTTTAAATGCTTTAGGTTAGGCTATTTCTTTTTTTTTGAGAAATCATATATTAGTAGGATAAATTCCTGAATGATGCTGTCTCTTCGTTGTGCTTAAGTTCTTATGTAGTGGGGAAACGAAACAGGTGGAAGATACTTTCAATCATAATCGTGTAATTGTCCTGTAGCATACAGCAACCGTGCTGTGCAAAAAGGCTATCAACAGCCCAGAACTGGCATTAATAACAAACAAGATTCAGGAAAACTATGAGATTGATATGAAAAGAGTGGGCAAATCATTCAGTCACCTTGTGTTTTGAAAGATTATCGACTCCCCTTGTCAGAATCTCTTTGATCCACCCAATTAAGAAAGTACAATCATCCATGCTTGTATCAATGTGTATTTGGCAGAACCGAGTGACTGCCATTGGTGTTCGACTAATCTGTCACAACAAATGGCGTGACTGCCAAAACACGGTAATGTGAGATTAAGTTTCCTGATGAAAATCTGTGGGCCTTAAATTTAAGCTGCTTGTTGCCTATATGTTTTATTCTTCTTGCGACTGTGCAAAACATTATGAATTGCATTTGGTGACCTGCATATGCAACTAAATAATATAAAAGTTATCCTCCCGGCGTTTGAAGGCATTGCAAGTATTGAAGATAACCTTGAAGACCAACCCTCAAAAGGATGGTTAGGGTAACCCTTATCTACCTAATTATTAAAAAATAAAAACCAGTTCACCTTCTCACTATTCAACAAGTGAAATGTCCTGATGCAACTTTAATTGATGGTGAATTCCATGTAAAGCGAGGTGGTTGGTCAAGGTCATTGTCTTCATTGTTAATAGTTTTCTGACGTTGAGGGTCATAATTTTGTTGTTAAAATCTGCTCTCTTTCCCTCCCTCTGCTGATATCATATGTCTGTTCACTGCTTCTGCTTCGAGAAACTTGTTATCTAAACAATGCATGCTAATGGCTAAAATCCCTGTTACCTTGGGCTTGACAACCCAACCCCTTTAAAGAATGAACAACTAAAGAAATAAGAAAATGATTTTTGAGGTAGCATCATGAATCTTGATTCACTTTCCGCTTGTGGTACCAGCAGTTGCCTAGCTATCAAGCTATTGCCATCTGTTCTCAGTGATTGATGTCATTACATGGAGTTTCATTGTTAGCTATAGCCTGTGGCAGCTCCTCTATGTTACCTTGCCAGAATGCAGCTTTTACTGGTTTGGAGACACTAAAATGGCCCATCGTTTTCTGAAGTTAGTTAATGTCTCGTTGACAGCAATTGACTCTGATCAAAGCTTGAGCAGGTGTGAAGAACAATGTTAGAAGACTGAACAAGAGCATCGTCCAGTATGGCTCTAACAATGTCATCCACATCATCATATTTGCATTGATTTGTTTTTTCTTGGTTTACCTTTGGTGCAAAATCTTTAGATGATGAAGAGTTGGTGCTTTGCTTCAATGCTTCGTTAGACATATCCCCTAGATTTCAATGAAGATAGCTCTAGATAGAATTGTACAGGCATACATAGAACATCCCTTCTTTTCCTGTTGAAACCATGGTATTTCTGATTGCTTTGTTTGAGCCGTGTCTGCTATACCGACCAGATGACATTTTCAACACTCTTGTGGCTAAATCAGATTGTTTTTTTTTTCTCCTTTTTGTCTCATCGCATCAAGTACCTCTTGTTAAGCGTTGATTAGAAAACATCGGCTCTTCAAAGTTGTGTGTAGGGTCGTGTGAACAGAAGACTAACAAAAGGTCCCAACTCCACTAGCAAGATGGATTCATTTAAGAGGATGTCGACATACTTCCTTTCTTTATTTCGCCAATGCATGTTGTTAGAATAATTAAATAATAAATTATGCTTTCATTTAACATCTTAAACTTTTAGAATAGTTGACAGTGATCCCACAAAATTTTTATATGATATCAGAACTGGAAGTTTTGAATTCAAATCTTTTTGGGCCCCATTTACCTCCTAAATTAAATTTCAATGCTTACTAGGCAAATTAGTGGTAGTGATCCCATAATAATTTTACACATGCCATCGTGTAGCTAGATTTTTCCTAGAATGCTTTTTAGAAACCTTTTATTTGGGTAGAGGAGTTTTCCTAGAATGCTTTCTAGAAACCTAGTATTTGGGTAGAGGATAAACAGTCCACCTCTCGGATCAAGATGGGCATCAGAGCCTACCCGGAAAAGAAAGTTTGCATTTCTTCCTGGGCGGACCAAAATGGTGCTATGCACAAGTTTATGGATGGACTTTGCTTACACTTTCAGCATGTTATAGAAAAGGTAATAATGTTTTATGCAACAATAGTATCTTCTTTCACGGTTTTTACAATTCTGTCTTTTACAGTAATGAAAACTTCTTCAACAGCCATTTCACAACGTAATATAACTATCGTAATACTTGTGAAAGAAGCTGTCGAGTAAAAACCATCGGGAAAAAAAAATGAAAAGATTAAATAGGTTTGCAATTCTTGAAGTATCGATTAGATCCAAGCCGGCATATATATGAGGAGGAGGAGGAAGTAAGAGAAACCAATATTGATTAATGACTCGGAATTTCAGTAAAGCCGTGTAAATTAAGACTGAATTATAAAAATTGATCTATTAATACTTTGTCTGTTTCGTAAAAAATGAATGATTTGAAATATATTTATTAAAAAATGATCATTTATATTGATTACAATAATTAGTCAATAAACCGTATGTATCATCAACAATAATTATATTTTTGTGGATGACAAAAATATTTTCTGCGTATTCAATTTTATAAGTAATGCAAGCAATCACTTTTAATATAATTTGTTTTCACTGAAATAAACGGATCTTAAAAATATTTGACAAATTATAGGGGCTTCCAACAAAGAACGTGGCATGCCCAACATATAACCAGACTATTATATGTTGAAGACTTAAGGCACTAATAAAAGAGAGACCATGTGAAAAAGAAAAAAAATAGAGTGTATTTATTTCGAGAAAAACTTCACGATAAAAAAAATTTGAAAAAAATTATTTTTCAGGAACATACTTTTCCCTTAAATTCATTTTCCTAATTTTAAACTCACTAAACCAAATGCGAATTTTTTTACTCAAATAAATAGAAAAAAAAAAAAAGAAGTAGAAAAATCGTGGCGAACTGAGACGGTATTAAATCGACCTTTGCATAAACCCCGGGATAAACCTTCCTTTGTTTGTCTTGACGTTCAAGCCAAATCTCCGAATCTTGCTCGCTACTCTTTCTTTCGATCGTACTCTTTCAGTCTTCGATCGCCCACAGTTATGGCGGATATTTTGCGCTCTTTCCCCAATCTCTTGTCGCCATAAGACTTCGTTTCTTTTGGGCCGATTCAGCTGGCTACGATTGGTGAGCGAATTCCATCGAGCATTTCAGGAAGGTCCAGTCGTTTTTTGTCTTTGATTGGTCTGTGTTCGCTAATTCCGGTTGTTGTACAGTGCCGGCGGTGCTTGCTGTCTTCGGTTACTGGCTGGACGAATTCCATCGCCAATGGTTTGGTTTCGGATTCACAGAGGGCGGTGTTGCTCGCCCAAAGTAAGCTTTTCTTTCTCTCTCTTTTTCTTCCCCTGCGACAATGTAGTTATTGCTTAGCTCATGAACGAAAGTAGCTGAAGCTTTTCATCGATCAGCTTCGTACCGTCGTGGGTTTTCTCCAGGGAAGAATCATGTTGGTTGTGAGACCTTGAGGTCGCCATGGATGTATCGGCTTCTTCATGCAACAGGTGTGCTTCTGTCATTTGCTACCCTGAAAGAAGCAGTCTTTCTTACTTTCCTTGATTTTTTTCTTTTTTTTGGGTTTTAGCGGCTAATTTACTTGATTGAAGTGATTCATGAAATTCAGGTATTGGTCTGTTCATATAATTTCAGGTTCTTGTTGCTACCCTGAAAGAAGCTACTATGGTATTCTTGGTGTTTCGGAGAATGAGGATGAGATTAAGAAGGCTTTTCATTCGGTGGGTTAGATCTCATGTACTGAATGTAGTCGAGGGACACTAATGGGAATCACAGTGGCGTTTAACCAATTCATACCATTGCATTGAGAATGCTTGTTCTTTGATACACTGGAAGTTACGATAAGTGCCATTTTAACAAATGACGCGCTCACAAAATGACAAAAAGAGATGGGTTTCCATGTACCACATTCCCTTGTTATGTGTGGAGCTTGTTCTTCATCAGCTTCTATGCACATAAGATGCCTTGGAACTGAAATTCATTCCACTGAGTTATGGTCAATCATCGCATAAAAAGTGTTAGAACATAGGTCTGCTAATGCTATAATTCGATTAGTCGAGGTTAAGATTTTTCTTTTTTTTGAGAAATTGGTTTTTGGCTTGTCAATGTCGCCAATGACTATAAATAGTTACAATTGCAGCTTGTGACATAGAGTACTTTTGTGAAGTTTGAAGAAGTTCTTCAATGCTAAAACTCTTTCAAGCGGTTTTACTGGAAATGAATTTTAAGAGCTCTGAATTTCAGTATTCTGCAGGAATTATGTATTATGAATTTAGAAAGAGTTCATGAAAAGAAAAAAAATCAAGTTGTCCCGAAGAATGATTTGAGATCTACTATAAATATTTTAAATTTTATCCCTACTTACAAAATTCAACGTTACAATGGTCTGATAATACATTACGATGGCATACCTTTTTGGAAATATGATATGGAAAGAGTACTGTCTGAAGCAAACACTGACATCTTAACATATAATGAGTAGTAAGTGGTTCTTTGTCGCTAATGCTTTGTGGAGGTCAGGCTGATGTTAATAAGTAGATCACATATTCTTGTTGATCATACATGTTTCAACCAGAAAAAAAATCAATGAAGTACAACAAGAGTCTCCTGCAGCTTCTCAGTCAACTCCTCCCCTTTATGGTCGATAATAAAGTGGATATTTCTAATATTAGAGGTCCAAGTACTGCAGCCAATTTGACTTATATAATTGACTGAACTTCTTCAATAAATTGTTTATGCCATGGCACCTCTTTAGTTGTTATATGAATACTATATCTGATTCTGTTTCTTGGGTTGTATGCAATGCAGCCTGCAAAGAAGTACCATCGTGATGAAAATAAGAATAATCCTTTTGCAAAGAGGAAATTTCAAGAGATAAGAGATGCTTGTGAGGTTTGTCTAATTGATTATATGCCAGTGGAGGAAAAATTTTTCAACAGATTCTTCCATGCTTGGATGTCTGATACATTGGGGGTGACAATTTTTCTTACCTGCCTTTTCAACTGATTTCAGACTTTGCAAAGTCCAGGAAAAAGAGCAGAGTACAACATGGTAAAATCTCACTCTTTCTACTTTCAACTGAATGACCCAGTTAACTTTAACATCTGAACGCATAGCTGCATTTATCAGAGCATGTTTTGCTCATTGTGCTTTTTACATTAATTTAATGAAGAACCACTCTGGACTTTCAGTAAATGTTGAATATGGTGAAGGAGATGCTGAGGGGTTTGCACGTTATTATGGGAGGCCTTTCTCTAGTTCCTTCCACAAGATCTATGAGGTAATCCCCAGGGTGCTGCGTATCATGATCTTCTAATCTTCTGATCCACAATAATTAGCTAAAGAAACATTTGGTGTCATATCAGAATTTTGAGGACAGGAGGGATCAATTTGCATCTAATGTTCAGGTTCACAGTTATACTCTTGGTCTTGTTTGTTTATGAGATAATATTACTCGGATTTCTGCCCTTGATCTTGTTTGCTTTACATGATAAGATTCCACATTAAGTTGGAATGTATAGGTGGAGCTGGTACTTTCTTTCCTTGAAGCTGTGGAAGGGTGCACAAAAGATGTTTCCTTTGAAGCATAACTCCCTTGTGCTACTTGTGGTTAGTAGAGTTTGGTATTTTTTATCATGCTGGTTACAGTACATCCTTCTACCTCTTGAATGTCTCTTGGAGGTCAAATTGATTATATATGTAGCTTTAGATGCTAAAAGTGTGATCAATTTATGCTCACTGGTAATCTGCTCTAATCCCGTTTGCTTGCTGAAGGTTTGTCAACCAATGTGTGATTAGTTTTTTCACTTTTTGAAGGTTTTGGCATGTCCTCGTAGAGAGGTTGAGGTGGCTTCGCCTAATTGGCAAAAATTGAGGTGCCTGGAAAGCGTTAAGGCAAATATGCCTCTAATAAGAGTTAACTTGATAGTTATTTTCTTATCATTGGCCATACATAACCATATGAAACATCCCAGTTACTGATATTTGATTTTGCTTATGATATCTTTTGATTATCATGAGTTACTTTAGAGGGTTTTCCTTTTAGTACATTTATTGTAGCAAATCATGACGATCATGTCTACGTGTTAATGCAGATGGGTGGGCTTATCCACCTGGTGTCAAGGAGGGAGTATGTCCAACCTGCAGAGGTAGTGGGAGGGTAAGGGCTTTGGTGAGCTCTGCAATTCGATTATGCTGTTTAGTTGTAAGAGTTCTTCTGGACTGATTGCTCCTGAGGATGTTGATCAGAAGTTTAACGGACCATCACATAGTATATATGACATGAACTTTCATCTTCCTTACTATTAGGTCACAATTCCCCCATTTATTATAGCTAGATGCACTACTTGTAAAGGCTCAGGGATTGTCGCGGTTTAACATCACTTCTCCAGTACGAGCTATAATTTCAATTTTCATGGTCAAGCTGCTAATACTTGGTTACTTTGGGTAGGAGCAATGCATTTCATGTGGAGGATCAGGAGTTATTGAAGGCACTAAGGAAGTTAAAGTTACAGTTCCTGCAGGTAGGTGAGAGTTATTAATCTCTGACAGAGTTCTGTGGGTATTGTTTTCGAGGCATCCTTTCTGTGAAGATGTAAAATGATGAATAAGACTAACTGGGTTCAGACTTGAACTGGGAGTGTGACCTTGTTGTGCATGCTCATTTTACAGCTGTATGACCTCAGTTCTTTATGTTATATGCATTGGCTTCTCTGATTAATATTATTATTGTCAAAAAGTACTCATGTAGGATTAACAGTTTTATTGTTCTGGTTTCAGTGTATTACATGTACATGGGTTCAGGCTGTGTTGTTAAACCTACATTTATCAATCTACTGAACTTAATTTTTCTCTGATGATTGTGACATTCACGGGGATGATTACTCAACTTCTGTTACTCCTGTTTTCTTCCTATAATATTTTACACTTCTTGTGGTTGATTCTTTGATGATCTCGAAGCATTTCCCCTCTGTAAGGAATAATTTATTGTTGACACTGCAAGGCTTTTTCTGCTCCATGCGATGGCTGCAGGAGAACAAAAACCAGTAAAATGTAATGGAAGTGTCTGAAATATGAATTATGCCTCGCGCAAGATGTCTTGTCAAGGCAAAAGACAGCTTAAGCATTTAGGATCTTTTTATCCCCATCATCTGGCTTCAGTAGCATCATGATCCTTGTCTGTATCATTGAGGGCTGGCTGCAAAATTTAAAATCACAAGAGTTGCTTAATCTCAAGCTTCATGAAGCTTTCTCCCATAATGAGGGCAATACTAGCCTTACCATTTTCATCTTCATTCTTATGTATTGTTAACCGGAATACTGTCACAATCCCTGCCCCCTCCCCCCCCCCTCTCTCTCTCTCTCACACACTGGCACATGCATGCGCCCCCCCACATGTGTGCCGGTGTTCAGAAAGTTAGGGTGTCAGAACATTTAATATCAAACAATGTCTAAATGTAAAAATAGGTTATGCTTTTATATAAGTTGACTAGGATCCCTTATTACGACATGGCGAGCAGATGGTCCTGCGTTATTCTCCAGGCCTCTTATTAGCCTCCCTCGGCTGACTCTTAACCTACTGTAAGAGGAAGTGTAAGATTATTTGAATGTCAGAAAGTGCCATAATGGAAAGTCTTTTCTAATATCTTAAGTTTTTCAGGTAAGTTGCCAGTTCCACATTCTAGAAAAAAATATTGTGGTTTTTTGTGAGTTCTAAAGAGCTGACTCGTAAATTTATTTATCATACATGAGTCATGACCATTTTCATATGCCATAAAGTGTTCTTTTTGATTTGCTAACAGTCTTTAGCTTTTCTCTCTTTAGGAAGTGGGAAGCTTGTTTCGAGGACATATTCATTTAAAACCAATGTTCGTAAAACAAACATATTGATGACATGTATAGTTTCAGGTGACTTCTAATGGCTTACAGGGTGAATCAACGCAGTCGGGACATATGACATAGATCCTCATGTCATGAACATGGATTACCTTTATTGAAGAATATAACTGTCTGATGTATCTTCAGCGGATAACCTGATATCTTTGGCTCGTAGGAGTCAACCTGGCCACTAATTCATCAAATTATAGGCATTATCCCTTCTAGTTGTATGGTAATAATGATGTTAAGGACAACTTCGATCTCACCTAATGATAGAAGCTTTATCCTGCTATTGTTGGAGTTTTCCTGTGTAATCTTTATTTCTCTACATCATTTCTCCGTTTGAAGTCTGTCACATGATTTATCTGGAAATTGTCTCAAAAACTGTTATTACCATCAAAGAATTTTGGTTGTGATCGCGAAACATATTGAAGGCTTGCATTACATAATCGGTCAGCTGTATCACTGTCAGATTTCCAACCACATGTACACGTAACTAGTAACTGTGCTCATGCAGGTGGCTGAAGATCCTACCTTTACCAGATGTGGTGGAGATGTATACGTCGTCTCAGAAATTAGCTTTCACACAAGTAAGAACAAGGATATTGAGCATAATTATAAGAAAGTTCCTGGCACCTAGCTTTTGCTCATGCCATATCTGAAATCCTGTTTGCATTTAGGTTAGTAATTGCTATCATCTATATTGATGATTATAAAATCTTAAAAACTTTCAATTGATATAAGCTTTTACTGTGATCGGTGTACACTGTAATTGATACTTCATTGTTGTGGCATGTTCAATTTACTTTAAACTCAATCGTTAATACTGAACTGTTCCTTGCTTTTGCATTGCTATCTGTCATGACTTTTCTATTTTTGTCATCTTTACTGTGTATTTTTTGTGACAACATCAGTTCCCTGTTATTCAGATAGATATATGTAACCTGATTCCTTGACTTTCTGGGGTTTAGTTCTGTTACAGGCAATTCTTGGTGGTAAAGTTGAGGTCCCCACCTTATTGGGGAAAATACAAGTTAATGTAAGAACTGTCCATGCCACTTGGTGACATAATTGTGCTTGCAGATTCAATTGGAGAGTGTTAACAACTAAGGACACGAATGTTGAATCACCTTTGACCTTTTGAGTGGAGTAGAAGGGTTAAAATGAGGCATAGTATTAGTAAAATCTATATCTGGAAGCACCAATAATGTAGCAAATTATTGTTCGGAAGCGTTTTACTGTTTTAACCGCTGGTTTTATTGTGTAGTTCAGTGTAACATCCTACCACTCTCATATTCATTTTGGGGGTCCTTTTCTAGTGTAATGGAAAATCAATAAAATGTAGATCAGTAGTCACCGAGAGCAAGAGGTGCGCCACTTGTCTTGAAAGTGGTTCTTTGGGGTAGATTGAGTCGGTTCACATCTAATTATGAAGGTAGTTCAGTTCACTATCTTATATAAGAATGTGCTAATTCTTTTTAGTTGGTTTTATTTCAAGACTGCAAACGATTTGCAATATTGACCATCTTTCAATCAAGAAAAGAATCGTTGCCCTTGAAAGTTATTGTCTGTAGCTATAGAAGCATTAGAAAATGTTGTGAACAAAAAATGTGCAAAGAATGTACAAGTACTACAAAAATAGAGTCTTGAGTATGCTATTACCATTAGATTTGTGTTTGTACCTTTTCATTGCACTTATAGAAAATAGTGATGTCTTGGGAGTCAATAATGTAGGCCACTGTCTCAAGCTTTCGTTGTGGTTGGATGGACTTCTCTTCCTTGCTTACACTAATTATATATCTGTTTGCAAATAACTTCTCAGATACCAAACGGGGTGCAGCCTGGACAGCTTGTGGTTCTACGAGGAAAAGGTACAGAAATAATAAACTATTTTGCATTAACTGTGGAGCTTTTTTGCTACCAAAATTATTCTTAGATACGGAATTGCTGCAGGACTCCGAGTTCTTTTCGGTCCTGGAGATCTAGTTGTGTGATTCCGGTTCCCCAGGTATGTTATTTATCAGTTTTTTGTCTGTTTTTGTAATCATTGGAGTTTGATGGAGTTTTGATCATATCCTTTTCCTCCTCTTCCTGGTGCTTGCTTATGCATGATCGGTCGGGTCAATATGCATCTGTGGCTAGTTTTCATTTGAGTTGCATTTGTGGATGATTTGGAAATGGAGTTACTAATTTTCATGGAGGCACATTGCACATGTAATGGTAATACATTAACTTGATTTCTGAAAAATGCACGAATCTAAATCCTTTCACTAGACTTCAACAAACTTCCCTTTTAAGTCAGGGACCATCTTGGTACATGTCAACAGGTATCACATTAAGGACTTCCTTTCTTTTTGTACTATAATTGATTGTATCACTTTATCTTTGTTAGCCATTAGTTAGCTTGGACAGAGACAATTTTATTAGCCACAATATCGAGAGAATCGATCAGGAATACTTACTTCCAGCATTGTCTTTTTGATCGTTAAGCGAGACTATAGGTCTTGGTTGTTTGGCTGTCAAAATTTGAAGCAATATATTTACTTTCTATGGCCGGTTACTTTTCTGCGAGATAAATGAAAGACAACGTGCAGTTTTAGAAGGATTTCATAAAGAGGAGATCAATAGTGAAACGATGCGTTTCATGAAGGATATCGGTTTGTTGTCTTATTCTTTTTATGGTGACGTCTACTTTGCATGTATGCATTTGTCATTTATGTTTCTATTTGCCTAAATAATGCACGCAAGATGACTTGCATTCTGTTTCTGAAATTGATGGGAGGGTGCAGGTTAGCAGGAAATATCTAGAATGCATCTGATGGTTACTTTAAGGTTTTTCCACTTAGATAAATTAGGAAAGGTGTCTCGCACTTGGACAATGTCGAAAAATAATAAATAATTTTACCGGGTCTGCCCTCCACCTGATGCTTTCTGTGGTAGGATATTAGTCAAGGATCTACTCATTTGAACCAGATCAGCCCACAATAATCTTCTAGTTACAAATGTATGTTCTCCATAAATAACCGACAAATTAAAGAACCGACCAATACTAATTTCCTTGAGAATGCCATGAATGGCTTGACCATTGGCTAGTTGAGCTTCAAAGGTAACCTGACTTGAGTCCCATCCAACCCAAATCCGCCCCCGAGGGGAGAACTCATAATTAGCAATCCATGACCACCCAGGAAGTAAGCCAGAGGAAATGGACCAAAAATATGCAGAAAAGACTTTAGTTTCTATTAGTCCTAAGCAACAAAGATTATAGGACCTTGCAAGCTTACGAACTTCAGCTTGCCGTAAAGGGTCTACTAATCCGCGAATGTTCCAGTAGCCAATATTCATATATTAATATGTACAAAGAAGGTCAAAGGAAGCTTACTTCCATCTCCCTGGCCGCCGCTGGCTACTAGTCTTCGGGCTTGGACCCTTCGGCTTAGAAGAAGGCCTATGGCTCTCGCCCTGAATCTGATCAGTCCTTTTAGGTGGTTGCACTGTAGATGAATTAGCCTCCGAGCCTACATTATGAATTGCCGGCTCAGCCATCAGGTCTGTGTTATGGTTTGCCATTCCACCCAACACAGGATGTTCCTCTTCAGAACTGCTTCCAACATCTGCATCTTTGTCTAAGTCATCAGCTGAGGAGAAAGAAGCAGGTGATAGTTCCATATCAACAGGGTATTTGCCCGCCAACTGCAATATAGGGTCACCGTCCTTAGGCGGTCGGTCAAGCCTGAGTAGGGAAGGCGATGAAGCACCAGCCTGGGAATTCAATTTCGCCTCAGCTGCACCTACTTTTTGACGAAGAGCACGTCTGCTGGCAGGTTCAACCTGCCAGTGTTCAGCGGGGGCAATGGGGGAGTCTAGGATTTTAGGAACATCAGCATTAGCACCTTGGCTAGGAGAGTCACTTCCTTCCACACCACTCCTACTTGTCTTACGGGGATGAACATCAGTTAGAATTTGAGGAGCTTTATCTGCTCTTGCTGTCATGCCTTCATGGACATCAGCCTGGAGAGGAGCTGTCGTTGTTGTAGGACCAGCAAGGGCATGAGGGTTCTCTTTAGTATTACACTTATGGCCAAAGGTGCCACAGCTTTCACAAGACACCGGTCGCCATTCATACTCCACCGATACTATCCGGGTTGCCCCATTCAAGATGACCTCCACGTTCTCCCGTCTGTCATTAGTTGCTGATATTTCTACACAAACTCTTGCATAGGATATCATTTTCATCTGCTCAATTTGTTGGTCCACATATAATGGTTTGCCCACAGCACTGGCAATTGCACTAATCCCAAGAGCGGACCACAGCGCATACGGGATATTTCTCAGTTGAATCCACACTGGGACAGTGGCGTGGTTATCCCTATTTAATTCCAGGAGCGGGTGCCATTGCTGCAAAATTAGTGGGACACGGGCAACTGTAAGGGGTCTACTGTCCAGAATCTTTCGCCGATACTCAGCATCTGGAATTCGGAAAAAGAAGAAGCCTTGGTTGTTCGCCATTACATCCATCAGCTTGGAACCCCATGCATGCTTGAGGGCCGTTTCAACTAGCTTAAATGGGAGTTTCTTTCCCACAAGATATCCCACAGCACACTCGAACTACATTGGGTCCGTAGCCTCCGGTACATCATCAGAGAGTTGAACCACCAGTTTCTCATTAATTGCCAAAGGCGGAACATATGTAAGGTTGTAGCCCTTAACTGTTGTACGAGCAACATTAACCCAGGAGCGGACAATAGAGGTTTCCAGACCAGATTTCGTCTGGGCAGAAGGTTGTGGCCGTGTGCCTCGTGTCCCATTTCGGGGGGCCGACGGGCCAGCTCCAGAGGCATCACTCAAGGCCAACCGGCCCTTAGCCAGCGGCGCCGCCCCATCAAACCAACGACGGGCCCGCAACCTGGGATAAGCCAGAACTAGACTTCCCAGCAACACCAGTCGGAACTTCTTGCTTGTTCGAGTTCTCATGGTCCCGGGTTCTAGAACGAGGCACCAGGGGTCGGCTCTTACTCCTTTGCCGACTACTCCCCTTCTCAAACACTCTATTTGAAGTACCATCTTGATTCTCGGCCATAAAGCCAGACCCCGAAGGCTCCATAGCAGAATCCATCTCAGAAATTACAGAACCAGAAACCCTATCCCAGATCTATCATTCAAGGAGTTAGGGACATACCTAGGATAAATCCTTTGGTGAAAAGGAAGATCAAGGTGAGAAGAACACTCCCTCCGAAAATCAGCTCGAACTGAGCTCTCCAGCCGCCGGAACAGCTACGAGAAACCACCGGGTGCACAGTAACTCGAGGAACTAGTTGAGAGAAAATCTATTTTATTGTACGATAGTAGGTAGTTTGTCTCTAGTAAAAATGAAACAAATGAAAAAAAATAATAAATAATCTTAAATTTAGAGTGATGCCCGTAAGGGTTAATATAGTCAATTCAATATAAAAAATTGAGTGTCGGGAGCTAATAAGAGGATGGAAATAGCACGGGCCTTCTTTTTTTTTAAGAAAAATTAAAAACACACGTCCACAGCGTGAAGAGAACTTTCTATAATCACCCCTGTTTACCCTTAATTTTTATTTTTGTTTACCCTTGATTTGATGGTTAGTGAGAAAATAAGTAGTTACAAGCTTCAAATCAAGAATAAATAAGGCCACCTGTGGAAAGTTTTGTTTGTGCAATGGTGTACTTTACAATTGCTTTTTTCCTAGGGAGACTATTTTTAAATTGTGTAAGAGGTAGCCATACCTAAAAAATTAAGAAAGTACTGATAAAATTTTGGGAGGAGGAAAATTTCTTTCGATCAGAGAAAGAGAAAAATATGGCATTTTTCCTCCCTTTTGGCAAAAAAACTTTATTTTGCTAGTATTGTCGATCTCTTGGCCCCCATTACTTATTCATCGATAGAATAAACTTAAGGTATTTCAAATTAATTATATACTAGCAATGAGTTCGTGCTTTACACGAGTCTAAGACCATATTCTTTATATTATTCTAAAAGTTTGTTGTCAATCTATTTTGCATTTTTTGTTACTTCACGTTAATTATTTGATACATTGGATGCCGATTGGAATTTGCGCTCGTCGCTTTACAAATGTAGTTTATTTTTCCTTTATTGGGTATGAACACATACCCATTTTTTCAATATTTGTTGGCAAAAACAATACTTGTGATGAGAATTAACAACATGAAATATTAGTTATTTATTCCCATCTATCTTGGAGAAGCTATAACTCACCGCTTTTCTTTTTTTTTTTGGTAACTTTTTGGAAATCATAGGCAACCCTTTTCACTGATTTGCTGATATTCACTTTTTATCATCATATGATATCCATTTATTTGTAAAATATGTTCTATTAACATTCTTTTGATGATGGATAACGTTCTTATCGAGACTTTAGTACAAATTTATGGATATACTAAAAATTATCTTTGGTTATGCATTATCATAAGTGTCATCCTTGATTATGCATTCAGTCTTATTTATGAAATACGGGTGATATAGTAGGCCAGGAGACAGAAAAAGAGGCACAATTCCCAAATGATACACTCAATCAACTGGTATATAGTTTACTTAGTTAAAGTACACTGCAATGATAAAATTCGGCACAAGTGAACACTTAAGTGTCAAAACTCTAAAAAGACACACTTAAGTGCAATTTTTTTTCTTAAATTGAGACATTTAAGTACAAACTCCAGTGAGAGTAGTCGAAAATCCAATATGGCTTGCCGGAAAGCTTACTCAGTAATGAAGGTGCAAAATGACATCGTTTTGCTCCACATTTGATTTTTAATTTAAATATCAATTAAAATAAATGAAAAAACAAAAAACAAAAAACAAAAAAAAAACAACAACACATTCGGTTAGGGCCTCTACAGCTAGGGCCTCTACAATCCTCATCACTATTGCCCCACCATCGTAGGAAAAGGCTAACGACGGTGGGACGAGGGTCGGTTGAGGTTGCCGGGACTTAGGCAATGGCTGGAGACCCTTGCTACCCCGGCCGACCCTTGCCCCACCATCGTCAGCCCTTTCCAATGATGGTGCGGCGGCTACGGCGAGGGTTGTGGAGGCCCTCACCGAACAGCTCTTGCTAAATGTGTTGCTATCTTTTTTTATATAATTTTTAAATTTATTTTAATTAATATTTATATTAAAATCAAATTTTGGGCAAAATGACGTTGTTTTAGACTTATAGCACCACGTGGACAAGTTTTTTATTTATAACAATTGCCACGTGGGTAATTTTTTTTTTAAAGAATTGCCATGTTAGTAAAAAAAAAAAGTCAACAGAAAATGCCATATTGGTAGTTTGGCTGAAGTTTCTCGCCGTTGATACTTAAGTGTTCCATTTTTCTTCGATTTTGACACTTAAGTATACATTTTGGAACATTTGGCACTCAAGTATCCATCTGTGCCAAGTTTTGACACTTGCGGTTTCTGGCACTCTAGTTTATATTGAACCGATAGCCATCGTTTAACATTTCTTGCTTGAAATCGTTTTGTTGGGCTATCATTATTTTCTCTGAGAAATCTTATTTTAGTAGGATAAATTGCTGAATAATGTCATCTCTTCTGCGCGCTTAAGTTGTTCTATAGTGCAGAAATGAATCAGGCGGAGGATACTTTTAAATCATGATTATGCAATTGCCCTTTAATCACATTTCACAGCAACCATGCTGTGCCATCAGCAGGTCGCACAAGGTTATGTCGGCATTAACAAGAGATTGATATGAAAAGATGGGCAAATCTTTCATATTCTCTTTGATCCACCCATTTAAGAAAGTAGTCATGTTTACTATGCATTTTCATTTTATTTAAAATTCAAATATACAGAAGCTAAATGGGAGTGCATCAACATGTGTATTTGGCAAAAGCAAGCGACCGCCATTGGTATTAGACTAACCTCTCACAACAAATGGAGCGTCCGCATGATTCTACTGCCAAAACTCGGTGGTTTGAGATAAAGTTTCCTATTGAGAACCTGTGGGACTTCTAATTCAAGTTGCTTGTTGCTTATATGTTTATTCTTCATGCGACTGCGTAAAACATTTTGAGCTACATTTGGTAACCTGCATATGCAGCTTAATAGTATAAAAGTTATCCTCCCCGGCATTTGAGGGCATTTCAAGTCTTAGATAAGATAACCTTGAAGACCGACCTCAAAAGGATGGTTACTGTTAGGCCTACCTATCCAATAAATTAAAAAAAAATTAAAATACCAGTTCATCTTCCCACTTTTTCAACAAGTGAAATTTCCTGATGCAATTTCAGTTGATGGTGAATTCCATGTCCAGCGAGGCAACTGTTGAAGGTCATTGTATTCACAATAGATTTCTGATGTTGAAGGTCATGATTTTGTCATTAATCTCAGATCTCTTTCCCTCCCTCTGCGGATGTCATATATCAGTCTGCTGCTTCTGCTTCGAGAAACTTGTTAATTGGACAATTGAAGTGAGTAAACTATATGCGCCATATAATACATGCTAATCCCATGGAGATGGGGCAACATAAGAACCCTTCACCTTGAGCTTGACAACGCAACCCTGTTAAATAACGAACAACTAAAGAAATAAGAAAAGCAATTTTGAGAATAGCGTCATTAATCCTGAATCAAGTTTCCGGTTGAGGTACCAGCAGTCGCCTAGCTATTATGCCATTGCCATCTGGTCTCACTTATTGGTCTTATCAATGAAGCTTCATTGTCAACTGTGTAGCCTATTGACGTTCTTATAAGTTATATTGTTAGAATGTAGTGTCATAGGTGTTTGATAGTTATCGGCAGAAGAACATTAGAAGTGCCAAAACTTTCGTACAGCGGTCATTTTGGTGCAAAATTTTTTTTTTTTTTTTCACTCACTTGAGTGCCAAATCGAAGTGAAATCATTCAGTTAAGTGCCACTTCCTGCAAAAAGTCATATGTGGATTTTTTAATGATTTTCCATTTTTTTTTAATAATTTTTGATTTCCAACGTGGATTTTTTCAATTCTGACATGGTTTCTCATCACGTAGCAATTGGAAACGATGTTGTTTATCTTTGTGCAATGGTTAGAAACGATATCATTTCTCTTCTCATATCATCTTCGACCTCTCTCTTTGTTTCTCTTCCTCTGTTCGCAAATTAGGGTTTCTTCCTCCACGCTGAATCGACCCCACGCTGAATCATCCCATGGTGAATCGACCCCACACCCGCACTTCATCGACCCCACTCTGAATCTCAATACGCCCAAATTAGGGCTTCCAATGGGCTTTGAGTGGGGTTTCAGCTTGTCATCCTTGACCCCTCTTTGCTCGCATGATCTGGGAAAAGTCAAGAATTATCATGTGACGAGTCGTTCTCGACAAAGAGGTAAATGTTATAATTTTTGTTGTTTTGTATTGATTGATCGACAATGTAAGCAAATTTGGTGTTGTTTGACAGAGCTAAAGTGCAAGAAAATGCGAGATATAGGAAGACAAATATTAGGGGTTCGGGAAGTGCAAAAGTAAATGCTTTAGTTCATTCATTCTTAGATTTTGTTGGTTGGTGTCCATTGGCCGACAGTTGTAAACATAGTCCATTGGCCTAAAGTTATTTATTGTGGTTGTGGGGACCAATTTAATTTATTATTATTTGTTTGAGTTGTGGGGACCGATATAATATTATTGTCTATCCATGTTGTGGTCCCCTAATACAGAAATAAATTATTGTATCTGGTGCAGTTTTAACATGGACGATACTAGTGCACCCATTAAAGTTTGCTACGATGGACATTTTAGGATTACTGGGGAAGATAAGAAATATATTGGTGGGAATGTTGCAATTGTCCTTGTCAATGTAAATAAATTTGTCCTTTACAGACTTAAAAAAGGATATAGTAGACCAATTGAGATGCACGATAGGGAAATTACATTACCAAGTACCTAATAAGTCTCTTAATGATGGTTTAAAATCTTTGCATGACGATAGTGGGGTGAGGGATCTTGTTTAATATTTTCTTCACAGTCATGATGTTTATATGTATGTTAAAGAGCATAATGGAGATGAAGATGAGCAAGCAGTTTTAGAAGTACATGTGAGAGCAGAGGATATGGTAGATTTGCATTCACGAGTTGTGTTACAGATATTTCAGCCGCTTGAGGATACTAGAGGCATATTTGATGGTGAAGATACATTGGTTGAAGAATCAACTAGAATCACCCTAGGCTCTTGGGATATCGCATTGTCTAGCGATGAAGATGATGAAACATTTGAGCATACTATTTGCATAAGTGATATTGACGATGAGGATATTGCACAACCAATGGAAGAGATCGGGGCATTCCAAGAAAGGAGAAAAGCACCACTCGAGCTAGTGAATGAAGGCAATAGAGATGCAAGAGCTCATGTAGCTGATGGTGTTGATTCTGTTCATGGGAAAAGTGGTCGTGATGATGGCAGCAACCGAGAGAATGATGATGAAGATAGTGCAATGCAACATAGAAGAAATCAGTTTCCTTCTTATGATCCAACTTGTACAAATCCTACCATTTGTTTATTAATGACATTTAATGATGCTAAGCAATTTAGAGATGCCATTGTTAGGTACTCAATTGCTCAATAACGAAGTATTAAATTCATTAGAAATACTAATAATTTTGTTAGAGCGAAGTGTACACAGGACAATTGTCCATGGAAAATATATGGTGCACTGAGTAAGAAGAGTGGCTCATTTCATATCCGGTCACTATAGGAGGAGCATACCTGTGGTATTGTGTTTGAGAATAAAAGAGTGACTAGCGTGTGGTTGGCCAAGCACTTATTCAACATCATCAAAGCAATGCCAGGCATCAAAAGTTGTCAATTGAAACAGCTAGCGAAGGAGTAGGTAGGTGTTAATGTTTCTCATAATTAATGTAAAAGGGCTAAGTATAAGGTGATGAGTACGTTAATGGATATTTATAAAGAAGAATATGCAAATATTTAAGACTATGCTAGGGAATGTAGGCTTCAAAATCCACCTAGCAGAATTCATGTACAGGTTTTGGAGAAGCCCTTGCTTGATCATGGGACACAGTTTCGTAGGATGTACATATGCTTTGATGCATGTAGAGAGGGATTTTTAGCTAGCTATAAAAATGTGATTGGATTAGATGGGTGTTTTCTGAAAGGGTTATGCAAGGGAGAGTTATTGGTTGTAGTTGGGAGGGATGAAAATAACCAAATGTTTCCATTAGCTTGGGCTGTGGTAAAGATAGAGAACAAATATAATTGGTCTTGGTTTTTAAAAAATTTGATGGCTAATCTTGGAATAACTGATGAAAGAGGTTGGGCTTTTATGAGCGATCAACAAAAGGTACTGACAATATTTGCTGGTTTTGCTAATATCGTTTTGTCCTACTATATCATTCAAGTACTGATAAGTTTGTTAGTTTGCAGGAACTAGTTCTAGCTATAGCCGAGCACAGAATGTGTGCTCAACACATATATGCAAATTGGGCGAAAAAGTACAAATGTGACCAACTGCAGAAGCAGTTTTGGTTGATTGTAAAGAGCTCAAATATGGAAGATTTTAAGATCTACAAAGAAGCTCTACGTGCTTTGTCAACTGAAGCTTGTGAAGTATTGTTCCAAACTGAAGCAAAGCATTGGTGTAGAGCATTCTTCAGTGAAGAATTCAAGTGCGATAATGTTGACAACAACCTTTGCGAGGCTTCCAACAGCAGGATCATAGAAGCCAAGTGTAAATCAATTGTTAGTATGCTTGAAGACATCAGAGTTATGGTGATGACAAGACTGCAAAAGCATAGAGACAATTGTTCAATGTGGGCTTAAGATTAGAAAAAAAATTAGAAGACAACATTGTTGCTAGTAGATTCTGTCATCCAATTTGGAATGGGGACAATGGATTTGAGATTATAAGTGATGGTGACAAGTATGTTGTGCATTTGCAGAGGAAAAAATGCTTTTGTCAAGCATGGCAGTTGACTGGAATACCTTGCTCACATGCAATGTGTGCCATCCAATTGAAACAACTCAATCCAAAGGATTATTGTAATATCCTGAAAATCAACCCCATTTGGGGATTTTATGAAATGGTGATGTTGGTCGAATGTTTGGTTAGTATAAATATTCCGAACTAATTGTTCGAGGGATAATGGATTATAGAGAGGTGTAATAGGAAACAATACATGTACGACTCGCAATTCCAAACAGGAACGAATGCTTCGACCATAAGGACCTAGGCGGGAACGATATCCTCTAATACTAGACTATTAAGGAAACATAAATAAATTGATTCGGCAGAAGTACGAAGTCGAGCTACGGGTGATTTCCGCACAATTTTGATATGAACTACGAATGACGCTAAACAGAATCCTTTTCATCTGGCACTTGGGATTATCAATTGAGCCCCTGGGATCACATGACAATCGAGGGACGTCCTTGACTCGAGACTTGGCATAAACGTGGATCAAAAAATGGTTGACCACGGGTCAAATGTGAGGAAAAGTCCTAAAGAGGCGCTCGATAGTCCAAATTGTACTAAGGTTGCAATCCACTCAATTTAGCCCCGATTTTAATCCGATTTTTGGGAACTGACTTCTCAGTGATGTCAGGACTAAATATTTGGACGTCGCCTCATTTATATTTGGGTTTTTATTGGACTTTAAAGTGTTGGAAAAGGAAAATTTGGACCGGATTTCGAGCTTGTAGGTGGGCCGGCCCAAGACTGGCGACCCAATGGGCCTTGCACTCATCCAACCCGGCCCAAGTGTAACATCCTGAAATTCGAGCCCTTTTGAGGAAGGAATGAACGTGAATTTCGTCGATGCATTGTTAGTTGATCTCACTCGGAACTGATCACTGCTGAAATACTGACCTTGAGGGGAAAGGCTAATGAGGATAGAACTCGTGCGACTAAAGAACTTGACCTTGGAAAACGACTCGACCGTGAGACTTGCGTAAGGACGATCCTCTAGATATGCAGGCCGATTTCAAGAACGACTAGAAGTCGATTCGCGGACAGAAATAATGGGACGACGAGTGATTCCGTCTATTGTTATCGAACCCGCGAACGGCCCTATGTCGATCCTTCGCAATTTCATGCAGTCAATGACGTCCATGTGTCGAGAAGTCTTGAATGTGAATTGGCACGAGTCGGTTACGCGTGAATCCTTAAAGCCACCTGTCAGTCTGAGTAGTACCAAAATGGCATTCGGGCGAAATTGACAAGGCATGTGAATCCAATATTGGACTTCGAATTTTCGGGAACGTTCGAGAAGGACTTTTGGACGATGCTTCTTAGTCGGGCGACAGTCTTGAGCCCGAGTAATTGGAAAAAGGGATTTTCGGACCGAGGAAACGAGCCTACGAGGACGTGGGCCGAGAAAGATCAGTGTGGGCCTCACACCCAAGGTGGGACAGCCGCCATGGAAGGCCCGAGGCAAGCAAGTGAGCCCGTTGGGCCAAACCGACAATTTACCCTTCCGAGCCCGTTGTCTAACCTTGAGCCATTTCGAGCCCAACAAATTCCCGAGCCCATTCCTATTCATTTTCAAGCCCATTTCCTAGGCCCGCCCTTCATTTTCAGCCCAAGGGCAGATTGGGAAATGTGCAAGGTGGAAATGACCAAAATGCCCTTGGATATTTTGAAGAAAAGTCAAAAGGAAGAAAGAGAAGATGAGGTCATTTTCTTGGCAAGTGGGAGCAAGCATTAATGGCCTTTATGAGGCTTATCTCCAGCCTTCACTTCACTCTCTCTCTCCTCTTCATCTTTTCCAAAATCGCAGCCCCTCTCTTCCCTAGTTTTCCTTCCTTCCTTCAATTTTTCAGTTCTGACTTCTCACCGAAAACTGAGTTGTTCATGCCCTTCCCGTTGGAATCTCGGTCCGTGCCACCCGCCGTTGCGTTCAGAAGATGAAATCCGTTCAGATGACGTTGACCAATAATCGAAAGGAGCCTCTGTCCGATCCGTACGGCTGCCGGAAGTTGCTGTTGCCGAACCGTCAATGTTCCGCCTGCAGCAGCTTTGTTCCGCCTTTTCACCTGTTTTCCTTCCTTTCCGACCCAATCACCGCCCATACCAGCCACAAGTGGTTCCCCCTCGACCCCCAGGTGCTGCCGCCGGCATGCGGCCCGCCGCTCGCCGGAGCTCCGGCAGCCCATTCAACTCCGACGCCTTCTTTCCTCCCGTGCGGTCGCTTTTTAGAGTTGCGAGAGGGATTCCGAGTTTGTTGCTGCTGTTTTGAGCCCGAGACCGCCTTGGATCATCGTGGTAGAGGTCCCCGGGTGTCGGGTTCGTCGCCGCCGCCGCGTTCGTGTCGCCGGCCCGCTTAACGGGTGAGTTTAGCCCCTAATCCTTATTTAGTGTCTAAACTTGCTTAGAGTTGGGTTAATTAGTGGTAAGGTTGGTTTAGGATGTTTAATTAAGTTGTATTAGCCCTAAGATAGGTGGTTAGATAGATGATTAAGATTATATTAGCTTAATTTTGCTTATTAAGCTTAATTGTGCTTAATTTGGTATTAATTGTGTTTATGTGATTAATTAAGCATGATTTGATTTAATTGATTGATTAATTATTTTAATTAATGTTTTGTTTAATTTCTGGATTAAATTTTTTAATTAATTAAATTTCGGGGAAATCACTGTTCATAATTACTGTTCACGATTACTGTTCACGAGCACTGTTCACAATTACTGTTCATGCAGAAACTAAATTTTGTCTTAATTTGATGTGCTCTTGATTGTTGTGAGTAATTGAAGTGCCGATTGTTAATTATACTCGTGATTGATGATAAAATTGCTTGATCGAATGCTTGTTGAATTGAATTTTAGAATTGTCGAGTGATACCACATGACATATTGCGTGGGTTATTTGCAATGGCATGTCGCATGAGCATGAGTGCATGAACGATGTTGCATTCACGACCAAGCAAAAGCAAAGACAAGAATGAACCTTTGCGATGTGTTGCATGGTCGATTAAAGTTGATAGCCCGGTTGAGCCGGATGACCGCCAATCCCCATTGGGGTTGTGCCGTGACCATTGGGTCGCTTGACAGTGGTCAGATGCGGGGCTGCGGCAGTGAGTGGGCCCCATGCTCCATAGGAAATGCCGTCGATGGGAGAGAGCCCGTGACGTTGCCGTGCCTCATGGGGGAGGACGATGCCTGGTCTTCGACTGGTAGACCGCCAACCATAAGGTTGTGCCGTGGCCCTAGTGGTCGTAATAATTGGAGCATATGTGTGGATGTGAGACATGAGAAAGTTGTGTGAGATGCTCTGATTATTCGCATGTTCTTAATGTCGTGATGATTTGTGGTACGCACGCATGAGTTGACAGTCGTGCATGGTGTGGCAATGGCCAGGTGAGATCGCTTGTGGTGCGACTCGCATGTGATTGATGAATTGTGCCATCTAACGGCCATGTGCCTTGATTGCGTGTATTGTGCTGAGATTTAACGTGCAGGGTATGGCATATCAGGTAAGGTTGCATGCGAACCAAATGGTGTTTATTGATTAACCCTGGTGGTTATTTGATTGCGGGTTGTCTGTTGTCTGTTGTGGGTTGAGTGAGGGGTGGTTTTGGAGAGATACCCCGGGTTGAGTTGGCGTACTAACCGGGGCTTAGGGGGAGAACTCGCTGAGATTTTATCTCAACCCGTTGTGGTTAACCATTTTCAAGTCCTTAAAATGGCGTACCCGCAATGGAGGATCCTGCCCCCACTCCTCCAGTGATCGACTCGACGGAGCTTGAGTCCGATGGGTCCGAGTGACTGTGGTGTTGAACCCGAGGGTTCTTCTGTACTGTTGGATTAGCCTAGTCCTTTTGGTTTCACTTAGATGGATCGGCCCTTTTTGTCGGGCTTGTAATTCGAAAAACGATCCTCCGTTGGTTAATCCAATGAAGATGTATAAATGAGTAGTTGTTGTTGTTCTTCTTTTTCATCCCTCTATCCCCGTTTGATTGATTGATTGTGCAGGGATGGTTCGTCTTCCACTTGCGCTTAACGAAAGATAAAATGAATGGTCGTCGACGGGGTCCCGGGACGTCGCTTTCAATCGACCAAGGTAATGGGGTTGCCGCGAGCTCGAGAGTCGGGGCGTGACACCAAGAGGGGCCCAAGCTAGCCCATTTCCTTCTCCCTTCTCGGCCCATGGGATTTTCTTCTTGGCCTTTTCCTTTGGTGGCCTAAGTAGGCTTTGTTTGGCTTGTTTTTGCTTGTTTCTCATTGGTTCTTGAAGCAAGTGGGCTAGCCACTTACTTTGGCTTCTTGGACAAGTTTAGAAGCTCTCTCTCTCTTTTCTCTTTCTTTTCTTCTTCCTTTTTCTGCCTTTGCTGTTCATCACCGGTTCCTACCCTTGCTGTCGTCGCTGGAGCTATTACCACCATCTAGCGTGGAGTCGTTGACGTCCGGAGGCTAGCCACTTACCGCCGGCCGCTCGTCCTGCCACCCAACCACCGCTACTTTCCTTCCGCCGGAATAGCCCTTCCGGTGCTGTTTTGGCCGATTTCGGCCACTGTTCGTCATCTGTCACCGTCCCTGAGCTAACCTTGCGTAGCCCTTGCTCTTACTTTCGCGCCATTGTCGTCGGATTTCTGAACCAAGCGAGTTAATTTCCTAATCCTTAATTAGGGATTAATCTTGCATAGGTTAGTTTAATTAGCTTAATGTTTGGATTGTGCTTGGTTAATGATGGATTAACATGTTAATTGTGGTTGATTGGATTAGTGTTGACTATGGTTAGTATAAAGTAATTATGGTTAATATTAAAGTAACAATGGTTAAGGATTAAAGTAACTAAGGTTAGTTTAATTAACCATGGTTGTGTTAAGTTTAGTAACCATGGTTAAGTTTATGAATTATTATTATTTATGTAATTTCTGAATAGTTACTGTTCACGAGTACTGTTCACAAGGCACTATTCATGTAGAAGCGAATTATGATCTTAATTTGATGCGTTCATAATTTTTAAGGCATGTTGAATTGCTGATTGTTGAATTTTCATGAGTGCTTAGACTATTGCTATTGTACATGACTGCTGAATATTGTTGCATTTCATTATACATGTGTTAACTGCAATAGCATGTTGTGTGAGCACGAGCTATGTTGCATTTACGACAGAGCAAAGATAAAAATGAATTGCTTGATGATGTGTTGTATGGTCACATTAAATTAGAGCCCGATATTGCCGGATGACTGTCAATCCTTTGGAGTTGTGCCGTGGCCATTTAGTTGTCTGATAGTGGTCACATGCGGAGTCGCGGTAGAGGCCGGGCCCATACTCTTTCGGGAATGCCATTGGTGGGGAGATAGCCTATGACGTCACCATGTCTCAAGGGGGAGGACGATGCTTGACTTAGGCCACTTGACTGCCAATCCTAAGGTTGTGCCGTGGCCTTGAAGGTCGTAATAATTGGAGCACATGTGAGCATTAAGATATGAGAAATGTGCAATGTTCCGATTATTTGCATGTCTCTTGTGGTTGTTATAAGGTGATTGATAGTTTCTACAGGTTGCATGTGTTAAGGCTAGGTAGGGTCGCTTGTGGTTGCGTCTGTTTATTAAACTGTTTTCTGTTATCATTTCTCTAAAGTGTGATGTTTGATGGTTTGACGGGTTAGGTTGTATGTTAGACTATCCTAGGGTGAGTGAGGTTCTTAATCTAGGACTTTAACTTGCTGTGTTTATCTCAACCCGTCGTGGTTAACAATTTTTAGGACCCTAAATGACGCAGTTTCCGGTGCGGTTCGGCGTCCCCATGGACATGAGCACCACTATTACCATACGGCCCACCCCGAGTCGCAATTTTGTGTATAAGCACCATGTTACGATGGTATGGATGGATGAGGGGTCGAGAGACTATTACGTGCCTCACGTTTTTAAGGCATGGTTCATCCGGATGAAAGGCATTTTGTATAGTCCCCTCCGAGGTTTTGATTGACCGGTCCCTCTTGTGGGATTGACCGAAGAGGTCTGGGATCCCATGGACATGGATCCTTCTGATGGTGAGCTCTTAGACTTGATGACTGGAGAGACCGATCCTTCTGAGGATAGCGAGTAGGTAGCTGTGGCCTATTCCATTTTTGACGAGCTCTTCTCTCACTTGTACAGAGATAGGTTAGCCAAGTCGGTCCCTTTTTTAGTAGGCATTAGCTTATTGCTTGTAATAAGGCGTGTATATATGTGCTGTTGTTCAGGCTAATTTTGCAGATAAATAAAATAGTGTTTTGTCTTTCCTTTGTTGTTGTTGTTGTTATCCCTGTTGTTTCTGATTGGAGAGTTTTGCTCGCTTCCATATGTGCTTAATTGTAAGATAAAATAAATTGGTCAACGACAGTATCTAGGATGTCGTGCAGTTAGACCTCAAGTGAATTGGGGTTGTTGCGAGCTCAAGGGTTGGGGCGTGACAATTATGTAGAAGATTGTTACAAGAAAATCAACTATCTTGCTACATACCAATTCATGTTGCAGTTTTTGAGGAGTAGCAAGTTTTGGGATAAAACAAACTATCAACCCCCAGAGCCTTTACCACTAAAGAAGCAAGTTGGTAGGCTTAAAAAAAGAAGAAGAATGTGGGAAATTAAGAGTAGCAATAATAGAATAAGCAAGGCCGGTGGAACGGTTCAATGCTCACATTGCCATGTGGAATGGCACAACAAGGCTGGTTGTCCAACTAAGAAACAATAGCAAGAGGAGGAAGTGACAACATAGCCTAATGATGCAGGGTCATGTCTAGCCAACACAGAAAGCAATGTAGAACTAACTATAAAGCCAACTAAGTCCACTAGTGTAGAACAGAGAAGTAAATATCAAGTAAGATGTTAGTTATGGCTATTGTTGTAGTATGTACTTCTTGGTGCAATAAATTGATTATGTTATGTCATTTTGCAAGTTAGAAAAAGAACTAAAGAGGTTTCAGTTTTTGAAAGTTTTGCACTACAAAATACATATGGTGCAATTGGAAGAAGGATAAGAGAATATAGTTATGGGTTATTCATAAATATGAATACCGGAATGACAGTTTTGAATGTCAGTTTCTTAGTTGTTATGCATAATGTATTTAATTTGATTGGCATAGTAATTAATGAAGCTTATATGATTGTAGCCTAGGAGAAGTTCGGAGGTATTGATATCTCAAGGAGGACCAAGTCTGGAATCAGCCACATCTACTAGAAGAAGCCAAGGGCAAGAACCAATAAACCAACCAATGGTAACTTAAACACAATTGAAGTATCAGAAAGTAATGATAGCTCCAAAATAAAGGCCAGCTCGAAAACAAGCACTAAACAATGCTTCAACATCAGGTTTACCTCAATTGAATGATCCTGGGGATTCACAGCCTTCTATCACAGTGCTAACACCGATTACAAAATGTGCAACATTAGGCAACATTGAAATACATGAAGCTTAAAGGAAAAGAATGGATTCTCCAAAAGTTCCAGTTCGGAAAAGTGCAAGACTCATGAATATTATGAAGCCATTGAAGAAGAAAAATAAAAGTGATGAGGTTCTTCAAATTGACTGATGGGAGGATGCTGTCTTTTTATGTTTGTTGTTAGGTTTCAATGTTTATGACTTTAGGATTTTGTTGTAAGGCGGTTGAGATTATTGCTGCATTTTGCTGGTGATGTGTTTAGCAACAATGTTGTTTGTTGTTTTAGATTATTGTTGCATTTTGGATGTACATGTATTTAACGGGAATGTTGTTTTAAGCTTAAATTTGTAAAAACATGAATGTTGATGTAGAAGACCTTCTGGTGCAATGTCATGCTATTTTGTGTGAAGCCATGCCAAGACTGATGTTATTTGTTGAAATAAGTCTTATTTTGTATGCTATTACAGGATGATAAATCTACCTTAAGCTATTGAAGGATGTAAGATGTGTTTGACAAAAGTAAAACCAATAACTTATCAAATTAAAAAGTTGAGGAATCGAAATCATCACTTTTAATAAGTTAAGAAACCTAAGTTGTAACTTTTAAGGAGTTGATGAACCGAAGTGTACACTTGAAAAAAATTTTTGGCACTCAAATGATCATACGTAAAGTTATTTGAAACTTCAACTGTCCTTCAACATATGCAGAAAGCTAAAATGGGTACCATTATGCAGGATCATCCATTCTCTTGCTATAGCTGTTATGAGTTGGTCAAGCCATTTATCCATTATATAATTCAATAATAATACTCAAATTGCATCAGAAAACACAACGTCCACCAATGCACCATCCTTCAAGTCAACACAAAACTAGTAACCCACATACATTGTAATAACATTCCAACATAAAACAAAAAAAGCCATTGTACCAAATACATCAACACATTTCATTGTTCTTTAACTACGGTAGACTCAATAACTTCTTCTCATTATTGAAATTACATATGATCACAAACCAGACCAAACTTGACAACATCAAGACAAGACAAACAACACTCGATAAATATCTCTTTGAATTTTCATCTTTGAAACTTCCTTTTTCAAATGATTTACCAAAGATTCCAAACCTTTGACTTCCACTTGCATAGAGTCACTTGATACTCACAGAAAGAAGAGGAAGAGACAAATAGACTTTTTGGTTTAATTCACTTTATTTCACCTTAACGAAAACAATTACAAGACTCCCCTATTTATAAACTTCTTACATGACCTTTACTCTTCCCTATAAATATAGCTAGTGTTCTCAAGAAGATAAATCTCTAGAAAAATTACAAAACAATCACCACATCTCACCATATCTCATCATAGCTCCCTATTTTTCATCATATCTTTAGAAACAACTACTACACCTAGAAATATGAACGGTCACAACATAGAAATATGAACATTCTCATTAAAGGCAACGCAACAATTATGACTTTTCTTCAATGCGGCTATCGAACAGTCTTCAGTATCAATTCTAGGATCTCGGTGTCGAAGTATCAGCAACTCGATAGCCTCAATATCGAAGTATTAGCAAATGAATTTGGTTTAATTTCCAACAGAAAAATCATAGGTATTGAACTTTAGTCAATCACATGCCGAATTGATTCAAAATACTATAATAGTTTGACATGCCATATCACGACCTTGTCATCTCTTAAGCCGATCTTAAGGGTCGAATGTAGCAGCAGCAGCAAGAATCCATTTTATCTGGGTTAATATTACAAAATACAAATATACAGTTGTTTTTAGGAAAATAAGTGATACAGTGCATATCATCCTTGTAAGAGAAATAAAAGAGAGAACTACTTACACAAGTTGCTACAGGAAGACCAAATGGTCAATAAGGGAAGCATCCAGGATCAACTAGGTCTTCCAATTTTATGTCCTCCCACGTGCCTATCATAATTGACTTATGTGCTGATATCGCTTGAGACACTTGTTGCATGCTTGGACGATGCTCCGGTTTTGCACTTAGGCATGTGAATGCCATCTTTACAATGAACGCCACTTGACCTAGCATGTCACCATCTGGGTATCGAATTCTTTGATCTAGAGCTTGTTTTAGGGGCCAACATGAAGTTGTTGAATTGCTTGATGATGAAGAAGCTGAGGATGCGAGAGACAATATGAGCTTGCCTGGATGTCTACCCATGATTACTTCCAATGTCATCACTCCAAAGCTATAGACATCACATTTCTCCTTCACCTCCATTGTGTATGCAAGCTCTGAAAAGGGAAAACAACATTTTTTTTCTATTTCTTATTAATGCTATCTTTTTATGGCCAAAATCTTAGTGATGGTATTTAATTGATTATTTTTATTGAAGAAACCAACTTACCTGGAGCTGCATATCCAAAAGTGCCTGCAAAGGAAGTCCAATTGGATGAGTAAGGTTGTAGAACCTTAGCCGTGCCAAAATCAGAAACGTGAGCTTCGTATTGTTCATCCAGTAATATGTTCTTACTTGACACGTCTCGATGAACTATAGGAGGAGAGCATTCATGGTGCATGTAGGACAAAGCATAAGCCACACCCTTAATGACATTCACTCTTTTATTCCAGTCAAATGTCATTATTCTCTCTTCATCGTTCAATACATCCTTCAAGCTTCCCGATTCCAAGAACTCGTAAACCAAAAATGAATGTCGAGAACTCGAGCAAAAGCCATGGAGCTTGATAATATTTCGATGCCGAGCTTCAGTTAGAGCATGAATCTCTCTTTCAAATGCTTTTCGACTAGCGATTTCAACTTCCACTGCTTCCTTAAATTTCTTTACTGCAACAACCTCACCTGTTTGCAATTGGGCCTTGTAAACACTCCCATGTCCTCCCACACCGATGCAATATTTGGCATCAAACTCCTCTGTGGCTGCAATAATGCTCTCATAGACCATATATCCATTAAAGCTCAATACTGCCCACAAGTTTTCATTGCTTCCATCCTTCGAACTAGGCTCTGGTTTCCTCAATCTTCGACACATTATACTTGAGATTCCCACGGCAAGAAGCAACAAAAGTAGGCAACCTAAAGTAGGGATCAATATTAGCAGCAACTTTTTGTTTTTGTTCTTGCCTTCCAACGTTGTTGCTACACAAGGGTTGAGACTAACAATTACTCCACACAAGCCTTTGTTCCCTCTCACGACTTCAATTGTAGCATTACGAAAGGCTGGAATGTTTGGTAAAGGACCCTCTAACTCATTATATGATATGTCGATAGATGTCAAGCTTACCATATCAGCAAAGGTTGACTCAATTGAACCTGAAAGCTGATTGTGTGAGAGATTAAGTATTTCCACTCGGTGCAATCGTGCAAATTGTCCAGGTATTTCTCCCATGAGAAAATTTTGACTCAAATCGAGAAGTTGGAGAGACTGGAGGTTGCCGATCTCCATAGGAATGCTCTTATCAAGATTATTCCCACTTAAATTTAAAAACAGAAGGTTGGAGCACTCCCCAAGTTCTGTAGGAATGGATCCACTCAAGTTGTTTCCTGCAATGTTGAGTTTCTGCAAATCGAACAAGGCTCCAAGTTCTTGAGGGATGTGGCTTGCAAGAAGGTTGTAGTCCAATGAAAGCTCGAGCAGCAACTTCAATTTCCCTAGTTCTTTAGGAATTTCCCCAACTATATCATTTGAAGAGAGGTCCAGTCGGTGCAATTGATTCATGTTTCCAACTTGAGGTGGTATGGTGCCAGAGATTCTATTGTTGGAGATTATCAAGCTCGTCAAATTTCTACATTCTCCCAATGTTGGTGGTAACTCACCGTAAAGTTCATTGTTCCTCAATTCAAGGTAATCCAAGTGAGGGTACACACCAAGAGCATCGGTTATATTTCCCTTGAGTGAGTTGTTATCGAGCCTAACTCTATACAAACTCGAACAATTTTTCAGGCTTCTTGGGATGGGTCCAGTCAAGTGATTGTTTTGTGCAGTGAAATACACAAGAGCTTGGCTACTGCATATTTCTTGTGGCAATTGGCCAACAAAGTTGTTATCAAACAGCTGTAGGCTTGTGAGGGATGTGAGATTATTCATCTCGATAGGAAGAAAGCCCTCTAGATTATTCTGACCTACATTTAGTGTAAAGAGAAGTCCTAGTTTTATGATCTCTTTTGGAATAAAGCCCGACAAATCATTCTCGGAAAGCAAAAGAAAATATAAATTGCTCAAGTTACCTATGGATGATGGGATAGGGCCTGACAAATCATTCTCGGAAAGCTTAAGATCTTTTAGATTGCTCAATTTACCTATGGATGATGGGATAGGGCCAGACAAATCATTCTTGGAAAGCCAAAGAAAATTCAGATTGCTCAAGTTACCTATGGATGATGGGATAGGGCCCGACAAATCATTCTCCGAAAGCTCAAGATCATTCAAATTGTTCAAGTTACCTATGGATGATGGGATAGGGCCCGACAACACATTGTTGTCAAGCCAAAGAAAATTTAGATTGCTCAAGTTACCTATGGATGATGGGATAGGGCCTGACAAATCATTCTCAGAAAGCTCAAGATCATTCAGATTGCTCAAGTTACCTATGGATGACAGGAGAGGGCCCGACAACTCATTGTTGTCAAGCCAAAGAACTTTCAGACTGCTCAAATTGCCTATGGAGGATGGGATAGGCCCGGAAAGTTTATTGTCGTTAAGGTGAAGAACCTTCAAATTGCTCAAGTTACCTATGGATGACGGGATAGGACCTGACAACAAATTCATGCGAAGGGAAACATAATTCAAATTGCTCAAGTTACCTATGGATGACGGGATGGCCCCAACAAGTTGATTCTCGGAAAGCCGCATCATTATCAAGCTGCTCATGTTTCCTATGGAAGAAGGAATTGGACCAGCGATGCGATTATTCACTAACATGAGGTAATTGAGAAACTTGAGCCTTCCTAATTCTCTAGGGATGAAGCCAGAAAGCTTATTTGCATAAAGAAATATGCTGGTCAAGTTGCTCAAGCTACCTATGTCATTGGGAATTGGGCCACTGAAATTATTATTCGATAGGTCGAGAACTTGGAGAGATCGCAAGGAACCTAGTTGAGCTGGAATGTTTCCCGAAAGGTTGTTTCGAGACAAGTCTAGATGAGTAAGCTTGGCAAGAAGAGCCATGCTCGGAGGGATGTTTCCGAAAAGAGAGTTGCTAGCAAGCTTTAGAGAGACCAAGTTGGGCAATAGGGAGAAATTGAGATAATGAAGCATGCCGTGTATGGCTAAATCCGAGAGGTTCAGGCTCACAACACTCCCACGAGGATCACAATCAATTCCGCGCCATGCATAAGGGTTGCTCTCATTCCATGAAGACAAAATATAACGACTCTGGTTGTCTAGCTCAGACTTCCATGTTAGGAGTGCCTCCAGTTCCTCATTTCTGGTTTGGTTACTAGCACCGGCAGGGGCCACTAGAGAAGGGCTTTGAGATGAAGCAAGACAAGGCATTTCTCGCATGAGCATGAGGACGACACAAGCGAGGAACAACATCGAGGGTTGTCTTTGAGATGAGGCCATAACAGGTTGTTTATGTATTTAGGGTGGACTTGTCTTTGTTTCTTGCATGAACATGAGAAGTGCAATCGAGTCGTACTTATAGAAGAAAATTGGGACCATCAAGTCCACAACCAAGTCAATAATCTTGGTGACGTGCACTCCTCGTTACGCAAGTCTTCCGTTCCTCACAAAAAACTTGAAACATCCTTGTGCCCCATATTGACTTAGGAAATAATGTTCAAATCTATAAATGGTCATCACCTGATCTGGTTCCCACATGAATGAGGCCAAGCCTCATGTGCCTGGTTAGTGGTCAAGAGAAAATTTCAATTTGTATTTTATTATGGTTGCATAATTTGCGTGTGGACGATAGGACTTTGACATGGGAATTTAAAGGGAAAGCCTGAAATTAGGGAAGAAAGTGGATTTTTCGCATCGGTTTTTGCGTGGATGATAATCTAGACTACCTCAACATAGTTCAGTCTCCCTTCCCTCTAGAAAATTACCAAAAAAAAAGTCTTAAACCTATTGTAATTGTACCAATTCAATCCTAAATTTCTTTCTTTTAGCCAATAAAGTCTTAAACCTTTTGCAATTGTGCAAGTTCAGTTCATCCACCCAAATTAGCCGTTTAGTGCTATGTGGCCGCCAGCTGGTGCCAACGACTATTTTTTTATTAATATTTTAATATTTTGAATTATTTTAATTTTTAATCTTTTTACTCTTTTTTTCTCCTCCCTCCTTCGTCCTTTGCTCCGGCGACTGCCCAAAGGGGAGAGCTAGCGAGGGTAAGGTCACCCAGCAACAGCGAGTCGAGCTCGCTCGGCTGCCTCGGTCCAGTGATTAGCTAGCTCTTCCCTCTAGGTGGTCGCCGGAGCCAAGGAAGGAGGGAGGAGGAAAAAAATAGTCGCCAGCTCCAGCAGCCAATTTTGGTTAGATGGACTGAACTGACACAATTGCAAAAGGTTTATGACTCAATTGGCCAAACAAATAAGTTTAGAACTGAATTGGTACAATTGTAATATGTTTGAGACTTTTTTGGTAATTTTCTCCCATTCCCTCTCGTTCTCGTCACGTAATTGAACTCATTAAATTAATCGAGCAGGCATTCACCTCTGTAAAGAAGGGGGACATTGTAATTTATTATAGAAGATTATTTCCACTCGTGAAACACGGCACCCTAAAGAAGCTTTGGAGCTAGTCAAGATGGTCTACCTCTGGGACAGTGCTGGAATTTTGAAAGGGAAATAAAGTAGGGAAAAATATGCGCGCGCGCACACAAATTTTTTTTTCAAAATATGTAACTTACTTATTTAATCGGAAATTCAATTTAGTGCTCTTTTTTTCCCCCTGAACTCTAAATAAAGAGGAAATTCTCTTTGACCAAACTGCTTAATTTTTCCCACTTTCTGATAGGCTAACGTGGTATACAACAATCTTGTTGTGCAATCGGCAGCCCATAAAGCTATGGGATTGATATGAAAAGAGTGGGCAAATCGTTCAGATACCTTGTGTTTTGTAATATTGACTCCCCTTGTCAGAATCTCTTTGATCGACCCAATTTATATATAGCTAAAGAGGAATGCATCAGAATCGTGTATTTGGCAGAACCAAGTGACTGATTGCCGTGAGTGTTAGACTAATCTGTCCCAACAATTGCAAGGTCCAAGTGATTCTACCGCCAAAACATGGTGGTGTGAGATTAAGTTTCCTGATGTTCTTCTGTGGGACTTCTGATTTAATCTACTTTGTGCCTATTTTTTTGTTCTTCTTCATGAAACTGTGTAAAACATTTTGAGCTGCATTTGGTAACCTGCATATGTAGCTGAATAGTATGAAAGTTATCCTCCCCGACATTTGAGGGCATTGCGAGTCTTTGATAAGATGGCCTGGAGGACCGACCTCAGAAGGATAGTTAGGGTAATGCTTATCTATCCAATAAACTAAAAAAATTAAGAACCAGTTCGTCTTTTCACTTTTCAACAAGTGAAATTTCCTGATGCAGTTTCAGTTGGCGGTGAATATCATGTCTAGTAAGGTGGCTGCTGAAGGTCATTGTCTTCGTTGTCAATAGTTTTCTGATGCTAAAGGTCATAAATTTTGCCATCAATATCTTCTCTCTTTCCCTCCCGCTGTGGATGTCATATATTTGTTCACTACTTCTGCTTCGAGAAACTTGTTAACTAGACAGTTGAAGTGAGTAAACTATGTGCCATATCATGTTAAATGCTAATGCCTAAGATCCCCCTCACCTTGGGCTTGACAACGCAACCTTGTTAAAGAATGGACTAATAAAGAATAAGAAAAGGATTTTTGAGAACAGCATCATGAATCCGATTCAAGTTTCCGCTTGAGGTACTAGTAGTTGCCTAGCTATCATGCCATTGTCATATGTTCTCGCGGATTGGTGTTATCAATGAAACTTCATTGTTAGCTTTGTAGCCTGTAGCCGTTCTTATAAGTTATCTTGTCAGAATGTAGTGCCATGGATGATTGATCGTTATTAGTTTAGAGATATTTAAAAAGGCCCTTCGTTTTCCTTGCTCAAGTTATTTGATGTCTTGACAGCAATTGATTCTGATCAAAGCTCGAGTAGAGGGGAAATACAATGTCAGGAGACTGAACAAGAGCATCGTCCGGAGTGGCTCAACCAACGTCATCCATGTCATCATATTTGCATTGATTTGAATCTTCTTAGTCTACATCTATTAAAAAATCTCTAGACAATGAGGAGTTGACAGTTTGCTTCAACACTTTGTTACACGTATTCCCTAGGTGTCAGTAAAGATCACTCTAAATGGAATTGTATAAGCAGACATTCCCTTTTCTTTTCTTGGTTGAAACCATGGAACTTTTGATTGCTGGTTTGAGCTCTGTCTACTATATAGGTCAGAAGTCATTTTTAACACTCTTACCACTATTCATTTATCATCATGTGACATTTATTTATTGTTAAAATATGTTCTGTTAGCATTTTTTTGACAGTGGATAATGTTCATGTAGAAACTTTATCACAAATTTAAATATATGCTAAAAATTATCTCTGAATTATGCATGTTATCATAAGTGTCGTGGCTGATTATGCATTCAGTCTCACTTATTTCTAAAATACTGAACATTGTGTAATATAGTAGAAATATATATTTTTCCCCTATAAAATATGGAAAATATTGATTAAATCGAGCACCAGGGATTACCGGGTAGCAGAAACTGTTTTCTAAATTCGCAAGTTTTTCTTAACTCTTCTTGTCCACGTTCCTCATGTTACCTTTGCCCTGACTTTCCCTTAGATGAGATTTTTCTGCGCTTTTTCTTGTTTGTCTGTTCTGTTTATTTCCTTGGGAGAGATCAATATTAATCGCTTTTTCTTCAAAGCTATTAGCACCCCAGCGGGGGCTGCTAGAGAAGGCTTCGAGATGAAGCAAGACAAGGCATTTCTTGCGTGAGCATGAGGAGGACATATGCGAGGAACAACATGGAGGGTTGTCTTTGAGATAAGACCGTGGCAGGTTGTTTAGGTTATTTGGGGTGCGCTTTTCTTTGTTTCTTCCATGAGCATGAGAAGAACAACCGAAAAGTCCTTATAGAAGAAAATCGAGGCCATCAAGTCAACAACCAAGCCAATAATCTCGGTGACGTGCGCTCCTCGTTACGAAAGTCTACCATTCCTCTCAAAAATTTTGTAACATCCCTATGCCCCAGGTCAGATTCACTCATGAGATAATGTTCACAATTATAAATGATCACCACCTTTTTGGTTATTTGAATTACAGTCACATAGATCGGGCCAAGCCTCACGTGCTGGGCTAGTGGTTGAGCGAAAATTTCAATTTTTATTTTATCATGATTGCAGAATTTGCGCATGGACAATGGGACTTTAATGTGGGAATTGAAAGGTAAAGCCTGAAATTAGGGAAGAAAGTTGGGAGAAGTGCACTATCAGTTCCTTAACTTGTGTACGACGCTTATTTTAGTGCCATTACTTTTTGGCGGCATATTTAAATGCCAAAATCAGATAAAAATGATCATTTAAGTGCCATTGTTGATCTACTTGGTTGGAAATCCTACGTGACTTTTTTTAATTAATATTTTTAGTTGACACAGCTTGCCGGAACATGTGGATGCTGAACGACGTCGTTTAACCAATTTTTTGTGAATAACTTAATTGCTAAATTTTTTGAAAAATGATTTTTTCATTGCCAAAATTTCATTAACACTAAAAAAATTGTTTTTCAAAAAATTTGGCATTGAAAAAATCATTTTTCAAAAATTTTGGCACTTAAGTGATCATTTTTCAAAAAATTTTGCAGTTAAGTGGTTTGCGAAAAGTTGGTTAAGCCATGTTAATTGCCACATCAGCTAAATAATTTAATTAAAAAAGTCACGTGTTAATTTTGGCAGGAATATTTCGTCGTAGGCACTTAAGTGATCATTTTCTTTGATTTTGGCATTTAAGTGTGCCGACAAAAAGCTATGGTACTAAAGTAAGCGTCGTACACAAGTTAAGACATAGTGCACTTCTCTTGAAGAAAGTGGATTTTTCTTGTCGGTTTTTGCGTGGAGGGTAATCTGGTCTACCTCAAAATAATTCAGTCACCCTTCCCTCTCGTTCTCATCACGTAATTGGACTTAGCAAATTAATCGAGCAGGTCTGCCTCTGTGAAGAAGTGGGATATTTTAATTTATTAGAGAAGATTCTTTTTCACTCGTGAAACATGGCACACAAAAAAGCTTTGGAGCTAGTCAAGATGGTTTACATCTAGGATAGTGCTGGAACTTTGAAAAGGAAATACAGTAGGAAAAAAAATGCACACACACTAGACATGGACACTCTGATGGTTAGCCGTTCTTTTATGTTATCTTGTCTGAATGCATAGTCATAAATGATTGATAGTTACTGGTTTGGACATATTAAAAGAAAAAAAAAAGAACTTGGTCATTTCCTTTATGAAGTTATTTGATGTCTTGACAGCAAATGACTCTGATCAAAGCTCGTGTAGGGGTGAAGAACAATGTGAGGAGACTGAACAAGAGCATCCTCTAGTGTGGTTCAAACCATGTCATCCATGTCATTGCATTCGCATTGATTTGCATCTTCTTGGTCTATAGCTGGTACAAAATCTTTGGATGATGAGGAGTTGGCACTTTGCTTCAACATTTTGTTAGATGTATTTCTAGATTTCAGTAAAGATCACTCTAGATGAGCATGAATTGCTACTGATAGCTTCTAGATCCATAAATCTATTGAAAAAACATCATAAGTATCGAACTTTAGTCAACCACATGCCAAATTAATTCAGAATTCTGTAATAGATAGACATGGAATATCATATCCTTGTTATCTCTTTAGCTGATCTTAAGTATTGGATGTGGAGGCAACCATCTATATTTTTTGGGTTAAAATTGTAAAATGCAAATATGCAGTTTTTTTCAAGCAATTAAAAAATCATTGGGAAAATAAGTGACACAGTGCATATCATCCATGTAAGAGAAGTAAAAGAGAGAACTTGCTACACAAGTTGCAATAGAAAGACCAAAATAACAATAAGGGAAGCATTCGGGATCAAAGAGCTCTTCCAATTTTATGTCCTCCATCGCACTTATCCCGATCGAACTACGTGCGGATATTGCTTGAGACACTTGTTTCATGCTTGGACGATGTTCTGGTTTTGCACTCAAGCACAAAAATGCCATCTTTATGAAGGCCACTTGACCTAGCATGTCATCTTTTGGGTATGGAATTCTTTGATCTAGAACTTGTTTTAGTTGCCAACGTGAAGTCGTTGAATTGCTTGATGATGATGATGATGAAGATGAGGATGCAACAAATGCTCTGAGATCACCTGGATGTCTACCTATGATTACTTCCCATGTCACCACTCCAAAGCTATAAACATCATATTTCACCTTCACCTCCATCATGTATGCGAGCTTTGCCAAGTAAAAACAACAATATTTTTTTATTAATGCTATCTTTTTTGGCCAAAATCTTAGTAATGCTATTTAATTGATTGTTTTATTGAAGAAACCAACTTACCTGGTGTTGCATATCCAAAAGTGCCCACAAAGGAAGGTCAATTGGATGAACAAGGATCTAGAACCTTAGTTATGCCAAAATCAGAGACGTGAGCTTCGTATTCTTCATCTAGTAAAATGGTTTTGCTTGACACTTCTCAATGACCCACAAGAGGAGAGCATTCATGGTGCATTTAGGACAAAGCATAAGCCACACCTTTAACAACATTCACTCTTTTATTCCAGTCCAATGATGTTATCCTCTCTTCATTGTTCAATACATCCTTGAAGCCGCTAGAGTCTAGGAACTTGTACCCCAAAATTGAATGTTGAGAACTCGAGCAAAAGTTATAGAGCTTGATAATATTATGATGCCAAGCTTCGATCAGAGCATGAATCTCCCTTTCAAATACATTTTGACTTGCAATTTTGACTTGCAATGCTTCCTTAAATTTCTTTATAGCTACGGTTTCACCTGTTTGCAACTGGGCCTTGTAAAACACTCACATGTCCTTCCACACCAATGTAATATTTGGCATCAAACTCCGCAATGGCTTCAATAATGCTCCTATAGGCCATTCTTCCATCAAAGCTCAATACTGCCCACCAGTTTTCATTGCTTGCATCATTCGAACTAGGCTCTATTTTCTTAATATATGGCATACTATACTTGAAATTCTTACAACAAGAAGCAACAAAAATAAGCAACCTAAAGTAGGAATCAAAATTAGGAGCAAATTTTTGTTATTTTTTTTCATTATCGCGGTACAAGGGTTGAGATTAGCAATAACTCCACACATCTTTATTCCCTCTCACAACTTCAATTGTAGCATTCCCAAAGGTTGAAATGTTGGGTAAAGGACCCTCCGATATGCTGATTGATGTCAAACTCGCCATATCATCAAAGGTGGACACAATTGAACCCGAGAGTTGATTGTGTGGGAGATTGAGTATTTCCAATCTATGCAATAGCCCAATTTCTCGAGGTATTTCTTTGGTGAGCAAATTTTGACTTAGATCAAGAACTCGAAGAGATTAGAGATTGCCGATCTCCACAAGAATACTCTTATCAAGATTATTCTCACTTAAATTTAAGAACTATAGGTTGGAGCACTCCCCAACTTTTGTAGGAATGGAGCCACTCAAGTTGTTTACAGCAATGTTGAGTTTCTGTAGAATGGACGAGGCTCCAAGTTCTTGAGGGATGTGCCTTCAAGATGGTTGCAGTCCAATGAAAGCTCTAGCAGCAACTTCAATTTTCCTAGTTCTTTAGGAATTTCCCCAACGATGTAATTTGAAGAGAGGACAAGTATGTGCAACTGATTCATGTTTCCCAGCCGAGGTGGTATGGTGCCAGAGATTTTAATATTGGAGATTATCAAGCTCGTTAAATTTCTACATTCAACCAATGTTGGTGGTAGCCCAACGTAGAGTTCATTGTTGCTCAACTCAAGGTCATACAAGTAGGTGTACACCAACATCGGTTCTGTTTCCCTTGACCAAGTTATTTTGAAGCCTTACTCTATACAAACTTGAACAATTTTTCAGGCTTCTTGGATAGGTCCAGTGAAGTGGTTAATTGATGCAGAAATATCTTCAAGGGCTTGGCTACTACATATTTCTTGTGGCAATTGGCCAACAAAGTTGTTATCAGATAGCTGTAGGCTTTTGAAGAATGTGAGATTGTTCATCTCGGTGGGAAGAAAGCCCCCCTGATTATTGTAATATAGAATCAAGTAAGTGAGGTGTCTTTGTTTTTCAATCTCTTTTGGAACAAAGCCTGACAACTCATTTTGGTCAAGGTCAAGAACCTCTAGATTGCTCAAGTTCCCTATCGAAGAAGGGATAGAACTCAAAAGCTTATTGTTGCGAAGGTTAAGAATATTTAGATTGTTCAAGTTCCCTACGATGGACGGGATAGGAACTGTTAAATCATTTACTCATTCCTCCAACTTCTGAAGGTATGGGGCCACAAAGTTGGCTTTTATCAAGGTAAAGAAATGCTAAATTACTCAGATTTCCTAGAGTTATAGGGATGGAATCATTCAGATAGTTTTTTGATAAATCAAGTTCACTGAGAGACCCCCAACATTCCTATTTCCTTTGAAATGGTCCCAATGAGTTGATTGTTTAAAAGTTGCATCTTCCACAAGCTGCTCATGTTTCCAATGAAAGAAGGAATTGGACTGGTGATGAGGTTGTTCATTAGGTAGAGATACTTGAGAGATTTGAGCATTCCTAATTCTTTAGGGATGAAACTGGAAAGCTCATTTTCCAAAAGGAATAGGCCCGGCAAGTTTGTAAAACTACCTAATTGTCTGGGAATTGGGCCGGTGAAACAGTTATTAGAACGTCAAGAACTCGTAAAATCGCAGCAACGCAAGTTCAGTTGGAATGTTTCCTGAAAGGTTATTTTGTGACCTTTCTAAATGAGTAAGCTTGGCAAGATTAGCTCTGCTAGGAGGGATGTTCCCGAAGAGCAAGTTGTTGGCAAGCTTAAGGGTGACCAAGTTGGGCAAATGGCAGAAATTGAGATGGTGAAGCATTCCGTTTATGGCAGAATTTGAAAGGTTCAAGTTGGTGATGCTCCCAAAAGGATCACGACCAATTCCGTGCCACGAAAAGGGTTGCTTCCATTACGGAGATAAAGTATAGCCACTCTGGTTGTCTAGCTTAGACTTCCATGATAGGAGTGCCTCCGCTTTCTCATTTCTCGTGTGGTTACTAGCACCAGGAAGGGCCACTTGAGAAGGGCTTCGAGATGAAGCAAGGCAAGGCATTTCTTGCATAAGCATGAGAGGGAAATAAGCAAGGAACAATAGCTAGGGTTGTTTTTGAGATGAGGCCATGATAGGTTGTTTAGGTTATTTGGAATGGGCTTTTCTTTGGTTCTAGGCATATATGTTGAAATGGACCAAGTACAGCTCACGCATTTATAGAGAAAAAGGGACCATCAAGTCAATAACCAAGTCAATAATCACTCCTTCTCGGGGAAGACGACATTACACAAAACTCTTCATAATTTGGAGGATTGTATATGTTGGCTCCTAAATTTTCAACTGTAACGCAATTATCTCATAAACTTTCGTTTTGTCTATTGACCTTCCGTTATATTTTCCACGGCAATTCTATGGAACAACACCATGTAAGTAAGATATATATAAAACTTACGGAGGCACTTTTGTTTCAAAAAGTTGCGTATAAACATCCCTTGTCAATGCAAGGTGACATGTCCAATAATTTTTTGGTATATTTTCAATTAACACTCACAAAAAAAGTTTGGTATAATTATCAAATATAAAATCCGTATTTCCCTTTGTATGAATATTATGATCTTTACTGTATTAGAATTCAACAATTAGAGAAATGATTTGAAGGCAAAGTCAGAGTCAACACGCGAATTCAATTATTGAAAAACCCTCTCTCACCTGGTTAGCACAGGCCATGTTCAATCTCTTCTTTTGGACCCATGTTGCCTTTCTTCACGTGTCTTCCCGTAGCAAAACAAAACATATAACGTGTTAAATCCAACTATCGCATACCACTCTCTTTTTGGCCCTTTTCTATATTCCTTACTTTTCAGGCATAATTAGTCGGCCGTTTAAAGGAAATATCAATCTCAATCGCTGTTCCATGACCTCGTCCTTTGGATATGTGATCAGGAATTTGTGGATCGATGCTAACAATTCCCCTTTTTAAGCATCTTTGATCTGTGCTTTTGCGGAGTTAAATGGATCTGACGAAAAAACAAAAAGCATCATCGAATTATTGATCATCTAAGTTGACACTTGAGGAGACCAAGTTGTACGTGTAGACTACTAAATTTGGCAACCTTTTCGAGAGCATATAAATTTTTCATACAACTAATGTACAAATGTCATAAAATCCAAGTTGAGTTATTACTCTTTGGAAATTTGAAGTTTGAGTTTAGATATTGGTTGCCCATCCAGTTTCACGAGAGAGTGAGAGAGGTAAATCACTATAGTCCTAGTGAACGAGGGGAAATTTCCAAATTCTTCGCCTCCAAATTTTGCGGATAGTATGCGTTTATCTCTAAACTTTCAAGCGTTATGTAATATACCTCCTAATGTTTCATTTTTGTTAAGGCCATTACTGCCCGTTGCATTTTCCGCTAACATGAGTAATGGACATCGTTTATCTAATCCGCGTGGCCCTTTATTTGCAAAGACTTGTTAGTCTTTTTCAGAGCAAGGACCGGGATGGTAGTCAAATGCAAAAAACATAATATTGCCATAATACATTCCCAACCTTTATTAAAAAGGACAAACTCGTTGCCCCAAAAAAGCATGAAATTCAAGAAATGCACAAGAAAGACCTATTTTCGATTTTCTTTTTCTTTTTCGAAATTGCCGATGTTGTTTTGAGCTGTGTTTCCTCTTTGGTGTTAGGTAGAAATCATTATATTAAATGTGTAAGCCATTATCAAGAAAATGATGGTGATTTTGGAGAGTTTTCTTCCACTCGGTGAAACACGACAAAGAAAAAGACTGGACAAGTTCCCCATGTACCTATAGCATGAGACAGGAGTCCAAAGCTATTAGGAAATGGTCGAACTTTACATATAGAGCATATATTTTTATAAGTAGGGCGTCACCTTTTTTTCTTTTTTTCTGATTTTTGGGTCATTTAGCATCAACATTTGTTTTGCGTCTCAAGGGTCACTTGTTTTCATTGATCAATTCATGGTGATGTAGGTTTATTCCATACATGGACGACATTATTCTGAAATATAAATTCCAAATTGCTCAATGAAATATATCAATATATATAGACACTAGATAAAAAAAAAATCATCATTAAAGACCTGGTATTTATCCGATTGACTTATTGGATGTAGAAGTCAAGAGCTTTGCCAAAGGAATTTTCTTGTGCTTGCGCGGCACAAGAAAAGTGTGGACTGCTTTAATTGATCCCACTTTCTATTGAAGTATGCCACAATGACTTAAATTAATTCTCAGCTCGAAGTCTTACATAGTGTGCCAAGCTCGTCTACACCTTTTGTAACATTCTGAAAATCAACCCTATTTTAGGATTTTATAAAATGACAATGTTAGTTGAAGGCCTGGTCAGTATAAATATTTCGAACTGTTTGTTCGTGGGATAACGGATTACAAAGAGGCGCCATTAGAAAATGATACGCGTTCGATTCGCAATTTCGATAAGGAACGAACCCTTCGACCATGAGGACCTAGGAGGAAACGATATCCTCTAAGTACTAGACTATTAAGGAAACAGAAATAAATCGATTCGGCAAAAGTACGAACTCAGACTGCGGGTGATTTCCGCACAACTTCGATACGAATTACAAATGATGTTAAACCGAATCCTTTTTATCGGGTACTCGGGATTATCAATTGAGCCCCCGAGATCTCACAATAATCGAGGGACGTGCCTGACTCGAGAATTGGCATAAATGTGGATGAAAGATTGGTTGACCATGGGTCAAATGTGAGGAAAGTCTAAAGGGCGCCTGATAATCCAAATTGTACTATAGTTGCAATCAACTTCTCAGTGATGTTAAGACTAAATATTTGGATGTCGCCTCATTTATTTTGGAATTTTCCGTTGGACTCAAAAATGTCGGAAAAGGGGAAATTGGACCGAGTTTCAAGCCGTGGGTGGATTGGCCCAAGATCGGCAGTCCAATGGGCCTTGCGCCCATCCAACTCAGCCCAATGAGGGCCCAAGCTAGCCCATTCTCCTCTCCCTCCTCAGCCCATGGGGTTCTCTCTTTCGGCATTTTCCTTTTGTGCCCAAGTGATATTTGTTTATGTTTGTTCTTGCTTTGTTTTGATTGGTGTTTGAACAAGTGGCTTGCCCACTTGCCTTAGTTCTTATCCTAGTCTTTAGCAGCTCCTTTCTCTCTCCTCCAAGCCCCCTTTCAGCCACCCAAACCCAACCCTCTCTCTCTCCCTTTTTCTCCTCCTTTTCTCTTCCTTTCTTGCTGTCTTTATTGTTTTCCAGCCGGAAAACAGCCTTGCCACCGTCGCCGGAGCCGCCATCACCGTCCAAAGTGTAGCCACGAAAGTTAGGGAGCTAGCCGCACACGGCCGGCCACCCCTAGTAGCCACCGGCCGCCTGTACGGCCGTTTCCGCACTGCTGCCCCCCTTTCGCGTGAACAGTAATCCAAGGCTGTTTTGGCCCGTTTCGACTACTGTTTGTCATCCATTGTCGTCCTCGAGCTTACCCCTTGTAGCCCTTGTTCCCCCCTACGTGCCACTGTCACCGGATTCCCGACTCAAGTAAGTTAATTTCCTAATCCTTGTTTAGGAGTTAATCTTGCTTAGGGGTTAATTAGTGTATTTGTGTGCTTGTGATTAATTAAGGTTGATTAGTTGATTATGCTCTTTAATTAAGGCTGATTAGGAGTAGTTAATTGACCATAGTTAGTAATAAAGTAACTAGGGTTAATTAATTAAAGTAACTAAGGTTTGTTTTTACAGTAACCAATGTTAGAATTTAATCATGGTTAGGTTAAATTGACTATGGTTAGGTTTAATTATTTTTATTTATTTAATTAATTTCGAACGAATCATTCACGCGTATTGTTCACGAAACACTATTCATGCTTACTCTTCACTCGAGCCCTGTTCATATACAGAAGCAAATTTTTGTCTTAAATTGTTGTGTTCTTGATTGTGATGATTTATTGAAGTGCTAATTATCGATTATTCCCGAGTATCATAGGGAAACACGTGATTGATGATTGATTGGAAGTAAATTTACTTGGTTTGCCGAATTTCTTCCTGAGTAATTGGATTGTACTGCTGTACGTGATTTTCAGTTATTACTGCATGACATGATATGTATGTCAACTGTAATAGCATGTCGTGTGAGCACGAATATTGTTGCATTCACGACCAAGTAAAAGTAAAGACAAGAATGAACTGGTTGCTGATGTGTTACATGGTTAGATTAAAGTTGATAGCCCGGTATAATCGGATGACCACCAATCCTTCGAGGTTATGCTGTGACCATTGGGTCGCCTGACAGTGGTCAGATGCAAAGTTGCGGTTGAGGCCGGGCCCATGTTCCTTAGGAAATGCCGTCGGTGAGGGAGAGCCCATGACGTCATCATGCCTCATGGGGGAGGACGATGCCTGGTCTACGACCAGTTGACCGCCAACTATAAGGTTGTGTCGTGGCCTTGAGGGTTGTAATAATCGGAGCATGTGTGTGGATTTTGAGATATGAGAATATTTTGTGCAATGCTCTGATTATTTGCATGTCTCCTACTGCTCTGGTGAGGTGATTGACAATTTCTGCAGGTCACGTGTGCCAAGGCCAAGTAGGATCACTTGTGGTTGTGTTTGCTTATTAAACTGTCTACTGCTTTCGTTCCTCTGAGGTTTGGTGATTGATGATTGATGAATTAGGTTGTTTGTTAAACTCTCGAGGCAAGCGAAAATCCTAACCAGGGCTTAGGACTTTAACTTGCTGAGTTTATCTCAACCCATCATGGTTAACCTTTTCAGGCACTAGATGACGCAGTACCCAAGGATTGAAAAGAGTGATCCCTTTGAGACTAGTGAGTAGATAGCTATACAGAATTAGGTTAGTTAGGCCGGTCCCTTTTTGAGTAGGCCTCAGCTTTATGCCTATAGCAAGGCGTGTTTATATGTGTTGTAGTTCGAGCTAACCTTGCAGATAAATAAAAATGGTGTTTTGTCTTTCCTCTGTGTCTCTGCTGCTATCCATGTTGTTTTTGATTGTTGGTTGGGAGTTCTATTCATTTCCGTATGTGCATAATTGCAAGATAAAATGAATTGGTCAACGACATTACCTGGGACATCGTACAACTAGATCTCAAGTGAAATGGGGTTGCCGCGAGCTCGAGAGTCGGGGCGTGACACCTTTGATCATGTGTTCTTCCCAATGGATATGGTTAAGGAGTAAGGAGAGACAATATAATAGTGATAAAGTCGAGTCGCATATACCAAACAAGGGTATATTGAAAAGACCTCAACTTGAAAGCTATCTCATTGGAAGAGGCAATAGTGAAACCACTCACTCCAGAGTTTATAGCCAGGGAGGGCCGTTTGATCACCACATGTTGTGAAGTAGCCACTTGTCATGCCATGTAGCCATGATCATGACCAAAATCTGACAACCAAAATAATTCACGCTAAATACTAAGTAAACAATTTAGGACGGCTTCTTCTTCCTCATTTAATACTTTCCAATGTACACTTTTGTTATGACCTTCTTTGATATAAACCACCAAGGGAAAGCCAATGGATTATTAAGCATGGTGCTAAGCACGGACTCTTTCAAGCCTTACCAATTGTATCTTCGTATGTGATTTATCTTATCTTTTGAAGCTGTTACAAATTGGTTAGGATCGATTAGATACTCAAAAATAATGCTAAAGTACATTTTACTTCTGCGAACCAGAATTTTAGTTAATATGAGGACATGATTACGCTGAATTAATCTAATACTCTTTCGGTGCCTTTTCTTTTTATTTTGAATATGTTTTTGCAAGAGTCTTAGCCAATTTTAATCATAAGCCACTAACATGTGATAGATGATTATGAGAGTGTGCAAACAAGAAAGTAATACCCAATAATGAAAGCATATAAATTGATTGCAAAAAAAAAAAAAGAATTTGGATGCACTAAGCAAAAGCATAGTGGATCACTATCCATCGCCATGAAGCTTTTTGCAAACTATTATTTTGAAAAATATGAAGACAAAATTGCATGGATGCTAAGCATGATTGTTCATAAATTAATGACTACCTCATATGCAATCAATCTATGTTTTTTTTTTCCCTCATATATCAACATGCATAATTTAAGAAGATGCACTAATGACTAGGTAAACTGCACTCATTAAAATCCTAAGCCCTTGATTTGACGGTAAGTGAGATTGAGAGTAGTTACGACCTTCAAATGAAGAGTAAACAAGGCCGTATGTGGAAAGTTTTGTTTACACCGTGTACTTTATAGTTGCTTTTTTTAATTGGCTCTTGCTTATAAGTGTATGAGAGATACCTACACCTAAAAAATTCCAAAACTATTAATAGAGTTTTGGAGGAGGGCAATTTCTTCCGATCAAAGAAAGAGAAAAATATGGCCTTTTCCCTCCCTTTAGGAAAAAGGACTTTTTTCTTTGGCAGTATTGTTGATCTCTCGGCTTTCCTTACCTATTCATTTATTATATACTAGCAAGAATGGTCGTGCTTTACATGAATCCAAGACTATATTCTTTATATTATTCTCAAAGTTTGTTGTCAATCTATTTTATATTAATCATTACGTTAAGTTAATTCTTAGATACACTGAATGTTGATTGCCTTTTTTTTTTTGTATAAAAAGCATTAACGTCGAATTCAAAAATTTAACTTCATATTACTATTTCTATTTTATTACCTAATAAAACAAGAAATAAACCTATAGGAGGAAATGAAAAGAAACCAATATCCAAGTGTTTGTCGATTCCAAAATTGACAAGGCAGACTACGGAGTGTTTTCTTCTAAAAAGTTATGTTGCACTTTAATATGAGAGCACAACTGTCACGCCCGACCCTCGAGCACGCGGCAACCCCTATTCTCTTGTGGTCATTTAGATGCGACGTCTCGGGCGTGTCGCCGACGTCTCAGCACATGTGGAAGCAAATCACAAACCCCCAGTCAAATACAAAAGCAGGGATAGCAGGAAAATCCAACAAAAACACATTCAAAAGTACTGCTTTATTTATCTACTGATTAACCCTAGGAAGTTTACAAATACTAGCCCTTACCACGAGCATCTTCCTAACGTGTCAATGAAACCAACAAGCCAGGGTTAATCTACTCCCTTCAAAGACAACCACGAACCGTAACACACGTCGATTCTCCATCCTACGGACTTGAAAATGGTTAACCACGACAGGTTGAGATAAACTCAGCAAGTTAAAGTCCTAAGCCTCGATTAGGAACTTCGCTTGTCTCGGGAGTTTAACATGCAGCCTAATCCATCAAATCAACCAACACCACCTCAGAGAAAATGATAACAGAAGACAGTATAATAAATAGGTGCAATCACAGGTGACCCTACCTAGCCTTGGCACACACAACCTGCAGAAACTATCAACCATCTCACCATAGCAGTAAAAAACATGCAAATAATCAAAGCATTGCACAAAACGTTCTCATATCTCAACATTCACATATGCTCCGATTATTACGACCCTCAAGGCCATGACACAACCTAATGGTTGGTGGTCAACTGGTCGTAGACTAGGCATCGTCCTCCCCCATGAGGCAAGGCGACGTCGTGGGCTCTCCCCCACCAACGGCATTCCCTAAGGAGCATGGGCCCAGCCTCAATCGCGACTCCGCATCTAACCACTGTCAAGCAACCCAATGGTCACGGCACAACCTCGAAGGATTGGTAGTATCCAGCTCAACCGGGCTATCAACTTTAATCTAACCATGCAATACATCAGCAAATAGTTCATTCTTGTCTTTGCTTTTGCTTGGTCGTGAATGCAACATCGCTCATGCTCATGCGACATGCCATTTCAGATAACTCATGTAATATGTCATGCGGTATCAATCAACAATTTCAAAATTCAATTCCAACCAATCAACAATCACGTACATTCCCTAATTCTCGAAAATAATTCACAATTAGTAAATCAATAAGTCTTAACAATCAAGAACACATCAAATTAAGACAAAAATTTGCTTCCATATGAACAGTGCCATATTTGTGAATAGTAATCGTGAACAGTGTTTGTGAATAGTACACGTGAACAGAAACTATGAACAGTAAATTTTTCTGAAATTAATTAAATAAATAAAAATAATTAAACCTAACCATGGTTATCAAATTAATCTAACTATAGTTAAAATCTAACCTTGGTTACTTTAAAACTAACCTCAGTTACTTTAATTAATTAACTCTAGTTATTTTATTACTAACTATGGTCAATTAACTAACTATAGTCGGTCTTAATTAACCAGCCTAATCAACCAATCAAGCTTAATTAAACACAAACACACAAATACACTAATTAACCCCTAAGCAAGATTAACCCCTAAACAAGGATTAGGAAATTAACTTACTTGGATCGGAAATCCAGCAACACCGGCGTGTAGAGGGGGACAAGGGCTACAGGGGGTAAGCTCGGGGACGACAACGGATGACAAACAGTGGCCGAAACGGGCCAAAACAGCCCCTGAAACACTGTTCCCATGGAATGGAGCTATTGGGCGGAAACGGCCAAAACGGGAGGCCGGCAACGATCAAGGGTGGCCAGCGGTGTGTGGCTGGCTCCCTGACTTCCGTGGCTACACTTTGGACGGTGATGGCGACTCCGGTGACGGTGGCAAGGCTGGATTCCGGCAGGAAAACAGAAAACACAGCAAGAAAATGAAGAGAAAGGAAGAGAAAAGAGAGAGGAAAGAGACGTGGCTTGGTGGCCACGGACGGGCGGCACCACAGTAGTACGACATCTCCAAAACAGTGGCAAGACGGCCAAGATGGCAGGTGAGGGCGGTCCGAGTGGTCAAGGGGCACCCAAGGGCAAGAAACAAGAAGAAAACTAGAGGAAAATAGAGAAAATGAGGGAGAAAAAGTGAGGAAGAGGGGGAAAAATGTGGGAGTGGGCTGCAACCTTGGAGAGAGAGAGAGAGAGAGAGCAAGAAGCCAAGTCCAATTTCCCTTCTAAAACCTCACTTCCCTTCATCAATTTCCTTGACTTTCTTGGCTTTTGTCCTCCAGTAATGAATGCCACTTCTAGAAGGGGAAAATGGTAAATCCCAAAAGTATAGTATACCTTACTATATGCGTATACGGGCCAAGATTCTATACGGGCTAGAAGAAAATTTGTTTGGGCTCAAATTGAAGGGAAACGGGCTAGAAAAAGCTAACGGGCTCAAAGGCTTGAGGTTGGGCTTCCTTGGGCCCACATGGCCGACCCCTCAAAGGCGCAAGGCCCATTGGGCCTCCGATCGGTCCAATTCCTCTTGGTTCCAATTTTTCGGCCTATTGAATCCTTTTCCGATAATTTCTAGGCTTACCGATAAATTCGAGAATCAATGAATTAAGGTCCAATATTTTAGTCTCGACATCCTTGAAAGTTCAATACCATAAATTGGATTGAAAATCGGGATTAAAATCCGTTGATCACGACTCTAGCACGACCTAAACTACCGAGCAACTTTTAGGATTTCTCATACGTTTGACTTGTGGTTGATAGCTTTTCAATCCACGATCATACATATTCAAATCAGGGTGATCCTCGATTGTCATGTAATCGTGAGGGGTTAATTGCTCACGCTGAGTACAAGGCCAAAAGGAAATTGGTTTAACGTCGTTCGTAGTCAATATCGAAGTTGTGCAGAATCACTCGCAATCCGACCTCGTATTTCTGCTAAATCGATTTATTTCCATTTGCTAATTGGCCTGCAACAGTGTGGCATCATTCTTCTTTGATCCTTATGGTCGAGTGGCCTGTTCCTAATTGAATTCACTAGTCATACACGTATCAGTCCTTAATTGCCTTTTCGAATAGGTCAGTTACCATTGAGTGATCAATTCAAGATAGTTGTGACTAGCAATGCATCGAGAAATAACCCTTTTCGTATATCTTGAGATGGGTCGAAATTCAGGATGTTACAGCAACAATCTTTTGATATCCTTAAGCAAAGTAGGGCTAGCATTATCAATCATAAGCTCTTGAGTAAGAAGATTAGCAATGTCGAAATCCTAGTTATTTTGTGAAATTGAGCCCTAATCATAAAGCCCAAAGTTCTACTTGTGTCGATGAACATAATCTTACAAATGTGGCAAAACCACCAATCCAATCACCCCCTTTGTTTCTAAATAAATCCCCTGCACCAGCAAGTCCTGGGTCGCCTTTAGATGCTCTATCAGTATTCAGTTTGATCCACTTGAAGGTAGATGATCCCCTCCAATGAAAATCGGAAGAGGTGCATCATCCGCTTAACTTCGAGTTACAGATGAAGCTTTGATGATTGTCTTTGTGTATGACCGAATTACTTGTACTAAATGCAAAGGGAAAATGAAGTTGTTCTAGCAAAGTGACTTGTTTCTCCATTGCCTAAAAGGCCACACACCTACTCCAAAAATAATGCTCCAACAATGATGAAAATTCAATTGCTCCACAAATTCATTGAGAAGAATTCTCTCAAGTATTGTTGTGAGACGAACTTTAACCATATCCTATGGACAATTAGACAATCCCTTATTACATGTAAAGTTATTTCCACAGGAGACTCACATCTCAAGCAATATAGATTTCCTCTCAAGTTGCAGACATTTTTAATTCATAAGTCAATAGTTGCTCATGAGCGGCTAGCCAGAGGAAAGTTCTAATACATTGAAGTTCTTTCCACTTCCAAATTGTGGACCATATACTATTAGATTCTTGGTTGTTTGCCTTATTGATTACTTCACATGCTAACTTACTAGAAAAATGCCCGCTATGATGTCCTGAAATTTCTACCCATTTTGAGATTAATAAAAAGGGCTATTTCTCAATGTACTGTTAGTCACGACTACCTTAAATTGATCACTCAATGGTAACTAACTTATTCGGAATGGTAATTAGAGATTGATACGCGCGAGGCTAGGGAATTTGATTCGAGATATACCCCTCGACCATAAGGATCGAAGAGGGACAATACCATACCCCTTACAAATTAATTAGCAAACGAAAATAATTTGATTATAGAAAAGTACGAGGCCAAATTGAGGGTAATTCCACACGACCTTGATACTAACGATAATTGACGATAAACCGATTTCCTTTTTGATTACGTACTCGGGATGAGAAATTGGTTCCTCGAGATTACATGACAACCGAGGGTTGTCCAGGGATTGAAGAAACCGAACGTGAATTGAAAATATTCAACCACGAGTCAATTTTGCGTAAAAATCCTAAAAGCCGCTTAGTAGTTTAGGTCATGCTAAAATCATAATCGACGGATTTTAACCTAGATTTTAAATCCGATTTCAAGTATCAAACTTGCAATGACTTCACGAACAATACCTCACTGATCCTCAAGTTTTCTGGTAAGGGTGGAAAAGTTGAAAAAAGGGATAACGGGCCGAGGAAATTGGACCACGAAAAGTGGGCCCAACCGAAGGCCCATTAGGCTTTTTGGCCACAAGGGCCGGCCCACCTAGGACCTATGGGACTAGTGAAATTCCCATTTTACCCTTGCTTCTAGAAGACTTCGTTGTGTGGCCCAAATTGCTTAGTTGTTCTTGAAGCTTGATTTGACAAGTTCAAAACCAAAATTTTCACCTAAAAAATATCTCTCTCTCTCCTCTCTCTCTCCCCTAGCTAACCACCCTCTCCCTCAACTCACTCTCTTTGTTTTTCTCCATTTTCCCTTCTTTTCCTTTGTTTTTTGCTGTTGTTTTTGCTGCTAGCCACTGCTGTCTCTACTTTTGTTTGCTGCGGGCTAGTTGGTACTGCTATTGCGGCTACTAGCTGCTGCTTGTTGTTGCTGCGGTTGCTGCTGTTTGTTGTTTGTGTTGCTGTTTTTGCTACCGTTTGTTGCTGTTTCTGCTGCTATAATTTGTTGATGTCACTGCTGGTTGCTGCTGTTGCTGGCTGGAGCTGCTGGTTGTTGTCCGGGATGTAGCCAGCTGCTGTCCAACACCGCTAGCCTCTGTTTTCCTCTGTTTGGCACCCAAACAGCTTCGTTGCCATCAAGGTTTTTGTCAAGTTTCGGTTGCCATCCGTCGCCCATTGTCATCCCCAAGCGAGCCACTTGTTGTCCTCGCCGCCACCGTCATTCCAATATTGTTGGAACCGACTAACCTATGAGTTAGTTTCCTAATCCTTGATTAGGGTATTAAACTCCATTAGAGGTGATTAGTTTAGTACTAATCTTGGTTTATGCTTTCAATGATGGGTGATTAGCATTAAATTATTTATTCAATCTTGCTTAGTGTTAAATCAAGTTATTAGCCTTGATTAAGGAGATGGTTAGAGTAACTAGGGTTAGATTAATTTACTGTGGTTGAAAAAAGTAACCTTGATTATGTTAATTAACCGTAATTGTAATAAAGTAACTAATAAAGAAACCGTGTTGAATAAAGTAACCGTGGTCAAGTTAATTAACCGTAGTTTGAATAAAGTAATCGTGGTTGGGTTAATTAACCGTAGTTTGGATAAAGTAACTACGGTTGGTAATAAATAAATATTATTATAATTTTCGGAATAAATATTAATTATTATTTTCAGAATTATTTATTATTATTTTGGCTAATAATTAATTATTTTTGGATGATAATAATTAATTAGTTATTCATTATTTTTAGATATTGATTAATTATTGTTGGGTAATTATTAATTAGATATTTGTGGAATAAAGAATTATTTTTGGGAAGTAAATAATTAATTATTTGAGTTAGTAATTGATTATTTTCAATGGATTATTGCTTATACTTTCCTTATGTGGATTACATATCGAATACGTATATATATGCTGTCTTTGACAATTTTGTTAAAGATGTACTCGGTGAAGTAAATTGTGGGACTGTGGTTATGAATTAGGATTAATATGTTCAGCATATTTGTATGACCACATGTATAATGCATTGTATTCGTGTGGCTACGTGTAAAATATTATTGCATTACATATAGAGATTTGCAGTGAATCAATATGTGCAAGCACGAATCATGTCTGCATTGGCCAAAATGGAAGATAATGAAATAAGCATAAATGATTGGTGTACTTCCATGGTCACATAAGAGCCCATTACCGGTGGGGGATCTGTGGTTGACAAAGTCTGTTTTATCGGAATACCCGGCGGGAGTTCGGATGCAGGTCGCGATAGAGGCAAAGCCTATGCTTCTTCAGGAATGTCGTCCAAGCAAGAGATCCGGACGTAGCCGTGCCTAATGGGGTGGGACGATGCCCAGTTAGACCAGTAGATTACCAACTCGTGTGTTGGAAGTAAATTCCCCAAAAGTTGTTAATAATCGAAACACAAGTGAGTGCATGGTGCATGGGAAAGCTTGAAAGATGTTCTGATTGTTTGATATACTTGTTGTATTGAAGTAGGCACATAATAGACCGTATCATGTAGGTTGTGTGTGCCAAGAGTGAGGTAATGATGCCTGTGATTGCAACTGTTAACTGTTAATGATTGCATATGAGCTATGGCCTAATCGTGCGCCTGATAATGGTCAAATGAGTGTTCTCCTGTTGTTGAATTGTTGGTGATAGAAAGATTGCACATTTATGGTGCACTTGAGGCAAGTAGATCTCCTAATCGAGGCTTAAGCTATTAACTTACTGAGATTTTATCTCATTGGTTATTATATAACCACTTTTCAGGTCCGTAAGATGGAGAACCGATAGGTGGTGGGGTTCGTTACAGTGTTTTGAGAGGAGTAGATTAACCCTGGCTCTGTTGTCCCCTTTTGTTAGTGTTAGGGAGTTGCCCACTATAAGGGTCTATACATGTAAACTTCCTAGGGTTAATCATTAAATAAATAAAGTGATGCTTTTGCTATTAATGATGTGTCTTTCTGTTATCTCTACTATTATTGTTGATTGGGTGGAGTTTGAATTGTTTTCACATGTGCATAACTCGAAAGTTAATAATGAACAATCGGTGATGGATCCTAAGAGGTTGCAATCAAATGATCATAAGTGAAATAGGGGTTGTCGCGGGCTCAAGGGTCAAGTCGCGACACCCGCTTCTAGTATCCCTATAAAAGAGTATCATCCCCATCAAAGGCTCAAGGAGGTTTGACAGCTCTAATACGAAAGATTATATCCTCTAATACAATTCCCAAAAATATCCAAAAGATTCACTTTCCATTCAACACATAATGGCAAACTTTTCTGTCCATCTCAAAAGAAGATAGTTGGGTACTAACAATATTATAGAGTGGCTCCATACTTGGTATCCATCTATCTATCCAAAACCTAATATGTTTGCCATTTCACAAACTCCATAATGCTCCTACCTATGAGGCTAGCCATACGTTCACAATTGCCTTCCCAAAGATCAAGTCACCAGGTTTAACATGAAAAGCAGTTTTCTCTGCGAACAATTTTAGCAATGAGGACTTGCTCCCAAAGACTATTATGTTGAGTTTTGAGACACTAGCTTCATCCTAAAACCTTTACTAGTCAGTTCAATAGATCTAAAATCAAGACCACCACATTTCTTAGGCTTGTAGATGGACTCCCAATTTAGAAGGCGAATTCGACGTTTATCGCTTGTGTCTCCCCATATGAAAGGACAACAATTCTTTCCGATCTCTCAACAAACTTAAGTTAGAACTTTAGTGCATTGCATGTGATAGATAGGATAGATATAGCTGCTGATTGGGATAAAATAATTTGACCTATCATTGACAAGCTTTTAGATTTCCATGCACTAAGCCTTTTATTCATCTTCTCTAATACAAATTGAAAATACCTTGAAGAAGTCCTTCCATGAATCAAAGGGACTCCTAGACATTTGCCTAGCTTCACGCATTCACCAAACTTTGAAATCTTATTCAAATTATGTTTCAGCCTCATAGAAACCTTTTTGGAGCAGAAAATTTTAGTTTTAGTAAACATTCTATGACAACATCCATTTGATCTCTCGAAGCTTGTGCCGTTAACAAGAGATCAACCACAAACATTTGATGAGAAATTCGTGGTCCACTCCTTTGAAAGCAAAAAGGTGTCCACCATTTTGAATTTATTGTATCACTAAAAGGGTAAGATAACCTTTTTATGCATAACACTAAAATATATGGTGAAAGAGGGTCTTCTTGACGTATTCCCCTGCTTGGGAAGAATTTCTTTGTAGTCTTGCCATTCCACAAAATTTACAAGGATGACGATGTGATGCAATGCATAATTAAACAAATCACAAAATCAAGGACACCTAACATCTAAAGAGTCTCCTGAATTGTCGTGACCCACCCTTGGCGAAGGTCAGTGTCGAGAGGGATGGAGTTTAGGGGTATTTACTCACAAGACGGTCCTCAAAGGGCAAGTTATCAAAAATAGCTCGAACACATCATCAATGACAACTATATCCATCAAGAGGTCCATCGATTGTGAGTGTGAATTCTCCCAAATCCATACCCCGTGCTAATAGTGGGAAAATTCATTTTATCTATCTAAGCTGATTGCCAACATAAGATAAAGGTTTAGGAGTCGCCACTAGCCTTGATTTGAGGGCTGACTAGAAAGCCCAATCGAGGGTCGAGAGAGGTTCCCACAATTTCTACAGAACCAGAGCTTTAGGGTTCGGAGACTTGGGTTACGCTAATTGTTTCTATTAGCACCTTTTCGGTACCAAACAGTCATCATGTTTTACCTAAGGTGTTCATGAGTATCATGTGTTTATATGTATCTTGTTACTTTTTCTTGCCATTTTTAAACTAGGAATGTGACCATGCGTGGATATCGGTTTCATGCCATTCTAATTCTAACAAATGGAAAAAAGAAAGGCAAACAATATTAATTGCAATTGCAATGCGGGAAGTAAACAACCAAGGAAAGCAGTAAATCTAACATGCAATCCTAAGAAAGTACATGTAAGGGAGAGAGAGAGAAAAGGAAAGGAACTTGCAATTCGTCAGGTTGTTATACAACGTGATAGAAAACCCGAGACATATGTCAGATGTCAAATGAATAGTACAAGGTAAGGGTCGGAAAGGACATCGACCATCGCCGTCTTCGGGGCCGCCTTCTTCACGTACCCTAATTCCTAACTAATCCTAAAGGAATGGTTTACAATGAAAACAAACACCGATTCAAACAAAAGCACACCAAACATTGCAAGTAAACAAACAATGGTCATCAAATCGACATATTAGAAATGGTCTTGGGGTTGGCCTTTGGAGTTACATGCATGACGTACCCAAATGTTATCCCCATTCATTATTAGACATGGGTCATGTTCATTAAACATCACAAGTATTCACTTGTGGTGATGAACGTCATACCCCCCTAAGGTTTTGTTCTAATGTGTAACCCAAGATCACCTACGAACATGCATTGGTTTAGCACAAGTATCTACCAATCACATGCATTGAACTTGAAAATAAGCACATGAGCAGGTTTGAAGACCTTATTTCCCAATCAATCAAGCAATTAGTGTACAAGCGTCAACATGCGTTCAATGACTTCTTTATTTTCTGAGAATTTTTATGTTTAAAGTTCAAGGAAAGACAATCAAAATTCGTGAAGACATCAAAAATTAGGACTGCGTGCATCATTTCCTAAAAATCACGGAACGAGCATATGTCACAATCAAACAAAACCAAGGATCCAAAATGCCATGAAAAGGAACGAGCAATTGAGCATGACCCATTGAGCAATCAGCTTCATGAAAATTACAGTGTGTAATACACTTAATGAAGAACATTTTTCATGAGACAACTCCTTAGGATGAGCTGCGTGTGAATTTATAAAGATCCAAGAATGCGACAACACGCATCAGAACAAAATAGGGCAGCAGCAAGTGAATGCAAGCTTATGAGAATATGAACATGTTAACGAGGTAAAAGTTCATGAAATTTTACCCCATGATAGTCCTGAGGATGCCAAACAAAGTTTATGGAGTCTGAGTTCCATATCACAATAGAAAAATTCCATGAAAAATGGCAAAGTACAGACGTGCAGATGGCCATGTATGTATGAATTTTAGGATTTTCCAGATTACAGGGCAACTTTGTAAAAATGGAAAAATGTGCCAATTCACATGCAAATGGCGTGATTTTGGTATCATTAGGAAGATTAATGAATTTCCTAAGACTTTCTAAAAGATGACATGATCAATTAAGGTCATTTACTCATTCAATTATGGACACTTTCATGAACATGCAAATTGATTCAATTCAGGGTAGTAAGCACATGAACAAATTGCATGGTTTTAACTTTCCTATATGACAAGGCAAAAGTGTGAGATAAATCATATACGTCAAGCAGCAAACCACAAACAATTTTCATGATGGGTTCGAGGCCCTAATGCAATCACTAAGTATGATATAAAAATGTTAATGACGGAACATACATTGAATATGTTCATGCTAACATAACCTAATTACATGAAAACATGCAATGACGGGATGAAATGATATTTGATTAATGTGGCGTAAGTGTCCATAAGGTGACATTATGACATGCAATGACATTCATGAGGTGTTCATGGACAAGCAATCACAACCAAGTGCACAATCACACTCAAATGCATTCTTGAGTTTGTGCAGGGCAATACTGGGGTCAGGACGATTTTTAGTGGATCTCATCTAGTCAGTGACATCTAAACATCATGAGAAAAATATATGTCATGACCTACATCAAGATGAACAAATGTCTAGAAGGGATCAACTCGAAAGGAGTTCGGGAAGAATCACAATAAAATCAAAAAGTCATAATTTCAAATTCTGAAATATACAGACCAGTAGAACAGAGGACGTATTTGAGTGGATTTGACCTAGTTGTGCTCATTGGAAAATTTCGAGAAAAAAGTATGTTATGAATCTCATTCGTATGCACAACTTTCATGAGAACTCCAGATCAGATTCTGATCACAAAATTCAGCAAAAATTCACAAAAACGAGACATGCAGTTAGGAACTCCAGAAATCAGTATATGTGACGGTGATGTTAGGGTCGTTTGTCCTATCATGATGATCTCACAAATTTTTGGAAAAAATATATGTTCTAGATTAACATGTTGTAAACATTTTTTGTTAAGGAGCCATCTCGAAATTTCAATTAAAAAAATTGGCGAAAAATCGTAAAATAGCAAAGGTCGGATCCATCACAAAACAGCAGTCATCAACACATCATCACAGAACGTAGACACGACTTTGAGGAAAGTTTTCAAAAATCAAATGAAGGCCGATCAGAGTGATCTATAGCATGTCGGAAATCTTATCAAGTCTATATCAAAAGTTGAAGAGGTCTCGAACTCATTCGAATAAGTTTTTAAGCTCAAACGAAGAGGTTTTCCCTGGTATGTCCAATATGCCTACGATTTTTGTAGAACATGTAAATATGCAAAATCACATTTCAATCTCATCTTCAATCAGCAAAACATCATCAAATCTCATCATATAACATCTGAATCATGGATCTAAACATGAGATATAGACCTAGGGTTCAAATCCTAGCCCCGGTCCATCTAGTACAGCCTCGCTTCATCAGATTCACGTTTAGGAAACTTACCTTGCAATTGCTCGCGCTCTAAACTCAAATCAAGCTATTCCGCTACTTTCAGAGGAGTCTACCAGTCAACGATAATGATGATGCTGTTAATCAAAAGAAGACATCCCAAAATCAGTGGAGAATCTGCATCTATTTTATTCCGACATCCAAAACTGAAAGAGGAGTGGAGCACTTAGTTTTACTTCCGTTTCTGGAAATCCTCCTAGATGGAGATGTAACTTGACCGAAGACTCAAAATCGTAGATACTCAGCCTTTTGATTTAGATATCCACTCGGCTCCAGACTTCGATCTAGCTGCTGTGATCGCAAAAATAGATCAGCGTAAAGAGTTTCAGACTTCAATGCCGATCTTCGAGATCCATCAATGGACGCCTTAACTTCAAACTCGAAGATTACAATCGCCTCTTTGAAGTTGCGATGCAAAAGCATTTTCTCTGCTTCTTCTTCAATAAAATCAGCAGAATCGAATCAACGAAGGCTGCTGAAGTAAAGATCTGATTGCAACAAGTTTAAAGGTAAAGATCAAGAAGACTTGGCTCGAATCTAGAGAATGAACTTGATCCGATTTTCGGCCATGGATCATCTTCTGGATCATATGGAGGAGCTCGTAGAGATAGAGTTAATGGACCGCTTCATCCATCCACAACGTAGAAGACAAAATCAGCCGCTTCCCAAGCGTCTTCAACCTTGATCGGCCAAGTGAGTATAATGAGAGACCAATGGCAGTAAAGTTTCCTCCCAACTTCGAGAGAGAATGAGCGGGGATGCTCTTGATTCCGAGAGAGAATGAATCGGTGGAGATCCCTGCCTCGCTTTCTATTGATGGTGCCGAAGGAAAATCCAACCGAAGAGAGGGAATGAGTGGAGATCGAAAGAGAGAATCCGCCCGAACCAGAGTTTGCTCTCCTCTTCCTACCGCTCATGCTTAACCGATCTTGAAGATAGAGAGAGATGAAGAGAGAGAGAGGGGGAGGGCTAGCGAGAGAAATAAGATCTGAAAAATGGCTGCTTCTCCTAAAATTTTGGAGGGAAAATACTATATATACCCCTCCCTAAACTCAAATCCTAACTGTCAGCTAGAGATTAACTCATGTGCCTAACTAACTATTTTGAATTTCTAATCATGCTTAACACATTTAACATGTGCTAATTTGAAGGGCTGAAATTTAATGCGATCAACGGTTCACAAAATTTTTGTGATTAAGGACCTAATTAGGGGCGATTTTGTAATTTCACTAAAACCTTGGGACTATTTTGCAAATTCAGAACATGTAGAGGTATGGGGGATTGGATTTGGGCTGGGCCATCACAAGGTGGTGGCCACCAATTGCAAACCGGCTAGAGGATGGCCGAATGGGCCTCCTTCGTTAGCGACTAGTCTAACCGGTTAGACTGGTTTGACTAGTTTAGCTGGTTCTTGGGCAGTTCGATCCAATTTTTCTTTGGTTTGTGCAATTTTAGTCCATATTGAAAAGAAAACTTGTATAATCAAAAAGAAAATGGTCCAATTTTGAAGAGAAACAAGCCAATTTCAAACAAATTAGTTTAATTGAACCACCGAAATCCAATTTTGTGATTATTTAATTAACCCAATTGTCTAATTGCTATGAAAATTATTGGACTCATACCATGGGCACACCAAATTGAACTTTCTAGGCCTTAAATCGGACAATTCTACCTATTTATTGGTCTCAATTCGCAAATTAATTGAAATTGAACTCAATTAAAGTTACGAGACACCTATTAGTTTGATTGCCCATGCCTAGGGGAACTTGTTGTATCCAAATTGACCCTTAATTGATGACACGACATTTTTGTCAAAATTAAATTAAGGACCAATGTCCAAATTGAACCTTGATTCATCAGATTAAACATTAGTTATGAATGTGTCAATTCGAGTTTCTTGAATTGTAACTCAACAACCCTATTTTCTTAAGGCATAGTTAGCTAAATTTCCCAAATTAATAAGTTGGCAAGTGAATTTGCTAAAATTAACCCAAATTTAGACTTAACTCACAAAATTGAGTAGAATGGAGGTGTTACCTCACAAATCATGAAGAACAATTTGGACCCCCATTTAAGGGTAAAAGTGTTAATTCACCGATCTCAAAATTGCTTGAACAACTGAGTGGGTAATTGTCTCTAGATCAAATGTTGTAAAAGAAACTAAACCTAATTATGACTAGAATGAAAGTAATTTCATTTTTGGTCGATTTTGAACCTAAAACTGAAAAATTCAGAAAACAAGGTTCTTAATCGATTTTTGAAAAATTCTTTATGCTTAAGTCAAATTGAAACCAAAATGAAGTGATTTTATGAATTTTTTATTTTCCAATTTTTTTTGTCAAAAATTTAACTAAAAGTCAAATCCTAGTTGACTTTTTATTGAGAGTTTGATTTCATAGTCAAATTTTTGAATTTTTCCAAAATTTTCACTTTTAAAGTGAACTTAGACTCAAAAGGAACATTTAGGTGCAAAAAGCCAAAATTTTACTCTAGAGTTGACTTTTAGTCAAAGGGTTAACTAAAAAGTCAATCCGAAAATCAACTGTTTGACTTTTCAAGTCTTTGTATGCAACGAATAAGAAATTGCTTTTTAAAGCTATGCCTTTTAAAGCCAAGGCAATAGGCAATATTGAAAAATGACATTTTTTATTCGAAAAATGGGTCTTGCGATTGAGAACCTTTAATTTGATTTTTTTTTTATCAACGCGTCGGCTAAAAAATCAGGTGTTAGCATCAAATGGACAACTTGAGTCGATCATACGCCTTCTCAAGGTCAATTTTAAGGATCATATGCCCCTTTTTCCCTTGAAGTTTGCTCATCGAGTGAATTTCTTCTTGTGTGATAATAACAAATTTCCAAATATGTCTGCCAGTAAGAAAACTGATTTAATTAGGTGAGACGAGTTGCAGAAGCATTTCCTTTATTCTATTCAGGATCACTTTGATGAGAATTTTGTAAACAAAATTACACAGACCAATTGGTCTAAGGTTGCATATTAATTTTGGTTGTTTCACTTTTGGGATCAGTACTAAGAGAGTTCTTTTATTGGAAATTGCTGTTATCGCTCTACAAAAGTACTTTATATTTTCCTTCGGTGGGTTGAAACACATCCATTTATTGGAAATTTAATGCCGAAACAATAATTGTGACGAAAATTAACAACATGAAATCTCAGTTATTTATTTCATCTTTCTTCGAAAAAAATTCCTCACCACATATTTTTCTTTTATAACTTCTTGGAAATCATAGGCAACTTTTTCTATTGATATGCTTATATTCACTTTTTATAATTGTATGATATTCATTTATTTGCAAAAAATGTTCTATTATTAGTTTTTGATGATGGATAACATTCTTATCACTTTAGTAACAAATTTCAAAATATACTAATAACTTATGACATTAGATTGTCTCTAATTATATATTTAATCATAATCAAATAGTATTGCTTGTTATGCATTCAATCTTTTTTATTTATGAAATTTGGAACATTATGTATGTTATAATATTTATATAATAAATTACGCATTTATTCAACAAGTTTAAGTTTTTAGAATAGTTGGCAGTGTTCTCATAAAATCTCACATGATATTAGAGCCACGCCTTCATCTAACAAACTTAAATTTTTAGAACAATTAACAGTTGTCCAATAACATCTCACGATGTAATATATTAAAAACATACAAACTTTTCTTGATAGTGCCAGCGCCGGCCATAGTATAGACCCTTCATAGCTGACTGATTTCTCTCCTCTAATTTTGTGTTTTTTTTTTTTTTTTTTTTTTGGAATTTTTAAAACATTTTAGCCTTTCCTCTTCTACTTTCTTTTTTTAGTTTGTCGGGCTTTTTCTACTATTTTATTTTCAAAATTTTAGGTTTTTCTATTATATGGGCCTAGTGAGTGCCACATCAATGCTGTGTGCCATAAAAGAACCTTAAAATTGGATAAAGCTAGCTGAGGTACTTGATTGCATAAATAAAAAAATTTTGGATTTAATTATAATTTCATGACAAATTCTGAAAACTTGTCTTTCATTTGTTCTGCGATTTTCAACTACTCAAATTTTGAAACTGCTCATTTGGGATCAACAAAAAAGAATTGATACCCAATGATGGGCTTAAATAATTCATACATTAATGCACGTTTTAGCAATTTTAGAAATGTCAATGCTTACATTAAAGAATGTTATAGAAAGGTAAACATATTTGTACAATAATAATAACTTTCTTTCCCAACTTTAAATTTTGAATTGTATCTTTAAAAGTAATGATAATATTTTCAACAACCATTTCACATGACAACATGTTCATTGTAACATTTGCGAAAGCAGCTCTCATGGGACAATCGTTAGAAAAAGAGAGTATTAAATAGGTCCACTATTCTTAATGCAATAGACATGAATTGCAGAAGGAAGTAAGAGGAGACAATATTGATAATGACTGTCAAAATTTCAATAATGCCACTTAATTAGGATAGGGATAAATGACAGTTCCCAAAGTTTAGTCCATTTTACAATGTTATTTTTGGACGTTTAATTTATTTAACATAACCCTTGAACTATTAATAAATATTCAGTGTAGTTTCTAAACTTTCAATTTGTCCATTCTAATCCCTTGACTTTCCAATTAAATTGAACTATCTCTATAGTGATATTTATAAAAATAAAAAAGATAATAAAAAATTAGCATTTTTTTTTGTTGATTCAGGAAAATGATTAAAATAAAAAAATCTAAAATTTGAATAATAGTGTAATTATGGAAACTCATGAATAATATGCTTAACGACCAATTTGACTTAGTTGGAAAATTGAGGGATTAGAAGTTAAAGATTACATGGAATATTTAGAAATAACTCAAGGTTCATCATTTGAACACATTAAAAATCCAAGGACGACACATGACACTACACGTTCAAGCCAAGTTTAGGAGTCATGAATGTCCCTTTCCGTCAAGATCAAATTATGAAATTGGATGTGTGAAATGGCTTGGCAAATTAGGGCGTGTTTGGTAACTATTCTGTTCTCGGAAACAACATATACTAAAAAATGATTCTTTTTGTTCTATTCCCTAGATGAGTTTTTGAGCATTTGAAAATGTTTGGTAACTGTTCAAAATTTCTATTCCTGAAAGAGAAATGCGTTTGGTACGACCTTTAAATTTTTTTGTGACATAGAATTTGCTGTAATTTTTAAAAAAATTTATTATTTTTTTCTCTTTTTCTCTTTTTCTTTTTCCTTTTCTTCTTCTTCAACCTTTAGCCGATCGTTGGAGTGTCGCCAACCTCGGCGAGGCTCAACTGACCAGGCTCGGCCTTGATGGTGGCCAGCAATCGGCTAAATGTTGAAAAAGAAAAAGGAAAAGAAAGAAAAGAATAAGAAGAAAAGAAAAGAGAAAATAGAACAACTTTATTGTTTTTGGAAAAAAAAAACAGCTTTTTTTTTTACTTTTTTATTCTATTTCAAATCTACTCCTAAGAACAAAAAAAGTTACCAAACGGATTTTAGTTTTTTTTATTGTTGCGAGAAACAAAATAATAGAATTAGACATGAATTGACACATTACCAAACAAACCCTTATAGTGGGTTTTTTTGAATAAGAGTTAAATCAATACTATTACATATTGAAATTGAAGGTAGTGACACTAACATTTTTCCTTTACTGGAAAAAAAAAAGAAGGAATTGTGGATTGTTGTGCAATGCATTCTTATGTCATAACATAAATAGTTTTATCGAGCTCTATCTATCTTGTCAAAAATCCTCCAGCAAAGAGTTGCTCTTTGGAGAGCACAGTATGATGAAAGTTGTAAGCTGTGTTTGGGAGGGAATTATTGTCTATTGTTAGCCTCTATGATAGAACAACCTAGGGCCAAAGAGGCAGTGGTTTATCCCGTGGCGGTTTTTTTTTTAAATTGATTCAATTGTGAAATAAAATATCACAACTTAGGTATCTAGGGAATAGTGGCTTCAAAGTAGAGAGACCTAAAGTGAGGAAAAGAAAATGAAGAACAGATGAAAATCATGAAAGCCCTGGAACACAGAAAAAAAAGAAGGAAGAAAAATAACAAAAAATTCTGACAAATCCCACCAAACGACAAAAGCTCGCCGAGACGGTTTTCATCAAAAGCCGTTGCATAAACCCTAACCTAAAACCTCCCCACAAACTCGAGCTCAAGCACCAATGGCGTTCCTCTCTCTGCCTTGATACTCAAAACACCGCGCCGCCTTTTCAAACCCCCGCCCCTTGTCTCCAGAATCTTCTTGCTCGATTGCCTCTTCCGATCGCCTCAATCTTCGATCGCTGTGACTCCTGGGGATCATTTTGCACCTTTCTGAGATTCCCATTTCGCACGGGCGGAGTCAACTGGTTACGATCAGTGAGCAAGTTCGATCGAGCATTTTAGGGTGTTGCGGTCGTTTTTTGCCGTCTGTTGCTCTGTAATTTGCTGATTTCCGTTGTTGCGCAGTGCCCGCGGCGATTGTTGTTGTCTTCACTTACAGGTCAGACGAATTCGATTGATTGGCTCATGAGTGGAAGCTTGTCAGTGGCTGAACGCTTTTCATCCGATCAGCTTCGTAAAGTTCCAGTCCTTTTACTGGAAATCCTATTGATCGGGAGACCTTGAGGTCGCCATGGAGTTATCGGCATCTTAATGCGACAGGTGCGATTTTGTTCATTTACTACCTCTGGAGCAGTCCTTCTCACTTTTCATTTTTTTTTTTTTTTTTTTTTTTGGTTTTGGTTGGGTAGAGATGAAGTGGCTAATTCATTTGATTGGAGTGATTCATGAAATTCGGGTGTTGTGTCTGTTTGTACAATTTCAGGTCCTTGTCGCTACCCTGAAAGAAGCTGCTATTTTCAGAGAATGCCAGCCGAGATGAGATTAAGAAGGCTTTTCATGCGGTGGGTAGGACTTATGTCCAGAATGTAATTGAGGGAAACTAATAGGAGTCACATTGGCGTTTAGCCAATTCACACCATTGCATTGAGAATGCATGTTCTTTGGTAGACTGGTTCATACTATAAGTGCCTTTTAAGTTTTAATATATGATTATTACTGTGCTCACAAAAGGACAAAAAGAGGTGGCTTTCATGTACTGCATTTTCTTGTGCTCCATCGGCGGCGACCTAGGCAAGCGATGAACTCAATCAGCGGTGAGCCAGGGGAGCGGCAAGTTCGAGGCAGGATCTCGAGCTCACTGCTCGCCTGGCTCCCCGCTGATAGTGAGGGGCAAGGCCCGACGCCTTGAGCTTGCCGCTCACCATCGGCGACGAGCAACGAGCTCTAGCCATGCTAGATTGGTGAGTGCTAAGTCTCTAGCTCACCGCTTGTTAGATCAATGAGCCAGGCGAGCGACAAGCTTGGGCCTCGCCAGATCGGCAAGCACAAGTCTCTAGCTCGTCAATCTGTTGAGCAGCGAGCTTGAGCCTCACCTTCAACCGAGCGTTGCTTGGTGCCTGGTTGAAGAAGAAGAAGGCAAAAAGAAAAAGAAAAAGAATATATAAATTGATTTTTTAAATAAAAATAATTTAAAAAAATTTTAGAAAAATAAAAAAAAATTTTGAAAAGAATGAAGGAAGGAAAAGATTTTCCTTACCGAACATAGGAAAATACTTTTCAATTCATTTTTCAGGTTTCAGCTGAACATCGAAAAATAAACACTTTTTCTTAGAAAATGGCTTGGAAAATGTTTTCCCAAAAACGCTATATTTTCCGTGAAATGAATGAAGCCTAGTACTACACTCTTTTAAGAGATTTCCCTAGAAATGGATTTAAGAGCTCCGAATTTTAGGATTCTGCAAGAATTATGCAATATGTATTTTAATAGTGTTCATCAAGAAAATAAAGAAATATTAGTTGTCCTGACATCTTAACATATTATGAGTAGTAAGAGTTTCTTTTTTACTTTCATTTAGATCGCATATTCTTGCTGATTATACATGTTTCAACCAGAAAGAAAATGAGTATGGTCCAACAAGAGTCTCCTGCTGCTTCTTCGTCGACTCCTCTTCATGGTTGAGAATAGTGGATATTTCAAACATTAGAGGTCCAAGTACCTCAGTCAATTTGATTATTATAATTGACTGAACTTTTCAGATAAATTGTTTATGCCGCAGCACCTCTTTTAGTTTTTAATTGACTGCCATATCTGATTCAGTTTCTTGGCTTGTGTGCAATGTATCCAGCGGAGGAAAACTATTTTTCAAAGATTGTTACATGGTGTTTGGATGTCTGATACATTGGAGATGACAATTTTTGTCACCTGCTGTTTCAGCTAAATGCAGACTTTGCAAAGTTCTGAAAAGAGAGTAGAGTATGACAGGGTAAAATTTCTAACTCTCTCTACTTTCAACTGAATGACATAGTGAACTTTAGAATCTGAAAGCATAGCTCCATTTTTAGCTCGCTAAGCCTTTTTCATTACTTTACTGCAGAAACGCTCTAGAAGTTCAGTAAATGTTGAATATGGTGAAGGAGATGCTGAGGGTTTGCACATGATTACGGGAAGCATTTCTCTAGTTCCTTCCACAAGATCTTTTCTGATGTAATCCCAAGTGTCCTGCATGTCCCGATCTTCCAATATTGTGATCTGCGATATCTTGCTAAAAGCATTTGATGTCATTTCAGATTTTTGAGGACGAGACAGATCAATTTGCATCTGATATTCAGGTTCACAGTTATAATCTCGTTTGTTTATGAGATAATACTTCTCAGATATCCTTTTTTTATCTAGTTTATTGTATGAGATAATATTACTTGGATTTCTGATCCATCAATGCCCACATTGTGTTGGAACTTAATTAGGTGGAACTGATACTTTCTTTCGTTGAGGCTGCGGAAGGGTGCACTAAGGATCTGTCCTTTGAAGCATATGTTCCTTATAGTAACTCCATTCGGTCTGATCACCAGATTTGTAGGAAAGAGGATTGTCACCACAAAATGCAAGCTTTGCCGAAGACAAGTGTAGGATGCCCATCAACGGACCTGCAGACGTCGACAGATAACATGCATATGACTCCAGAAGCTGCTCTTCAGGAACAGTTTCAAAAGTAGCCCGGAAAATCTTCTCACAGCCACCTTCCGCCAGAACTTTTGTTCCCTGAGCAATTCTGCTGGCAGCAGCATCAGCAAAGCTGGGGCCCGTTTTCACTGTTCAAGAAACAAATTTTGGGATGATACCCAATCAAATGATCTTTCTTTTTGGTCGTTCGCTAGGTGCATCAGGTGACTTAGGAGGCAAATTTCCACATAAAATTACTCGCTCCGACTTCAAGTATTAGAACAAGGCTTTTCCAAGAAAATCATGAATTAACGATTGGACAAGGTCATATATCAAAAGGCATAGCCATACACACCATCAAATCCCCCGCGACGTCCAGAAATTCTCTCGTCACTTGGCTCCGTATGGAAAATAACTTACAGAAAAACGTTTTCCGGATTTTTCGACGTTCGTTTCACGGAAAATAAATTAATTGGGGAAAATATTTTCCATGAAAGTAAAAAAGTCTTCTAAAGTGGGGGAAAATGTTTTCCACTTTTCAAGTTGGGGAAAATATTTTCCACACACTCTCTCCTATCTCATACCCCTATTAGTCCTCACTTCTTTCTTTCTATTTTTTTTAAATTAATTTTTTTATTTTTCTTTCATAAATTCGAATTTTTTTTGTTATTTTTTAATAAAATCGATTTTTTTTTTTTGTCTTTCTTTTTCCTGTTTTTTTTTTTCGGCCGGTCGCTGGCCACAGCAACGGCTGGCGACCAGCAATAGGCGAGCCAAGCTCGCCGATCTGGCCTCGCCAGACGGTTGCGAGGCTCGGGTGTCGCCAGACGGCGGTGAGGCTCGAGTCTCATAGATCGACGATGCCCGAGCACCGCCGATCTGGCGAGGCCCGCTCGAGGCGTGGCCGGCCGTTGGCCGCCGCCATGGTCAGCAATCGGCCAAGGAAGGAGAAAACGTAGAAAAAAGAAAAAAGAAATTAATAATTAATTTTAAAAAAATAATAAATAACGATTTTAAAAAATAAAATATGAATAATAAAGAAAAATATTTTCCCAAGCGAACAACAGAAAATATTTTCCATTTCAAAATCAAGTTTCATCCGAACACCGAAAAATAATTATGTTTTCCTAAAAAATAACTTATTGAAAAATATTTTCTAAAAAAGCAACATTTTTCGCGAAACGAATGGAGCTTTAAGGAAAAAAAAAAAAATTGAAAGAGGCAAGAGGACTTACAGCGCTGCCACATGTTCCCGGCGAGATCCTCGGCCCTCTTGGTCGTCTTGGCCCCGTTTTTTCCCCATCTCCCAAGCACATCCTTTACCGTATCCATCGTATCTGCGCACAATCACGAGATTCATGAATCGATAACCAAACAAAAATAAACCAGAATGGCCTCCTCAATTTCGAATCCAATCGCCGAATCGGTGGCAACGACTGACTCTTAACAGAAGATTGCGGTGCGGGGCCGACGTAGGGATTTGACTCCACGGGCATGGAGGTGGCGGCGACGCCGGAGATCGGAGCACGGGGGGCCTCGGGAGGAGCGACGTCGTTGGGGTCGAGCTTGGGGTAGGGCGCGTAATCGGAGGAATGGGGGGCGCGTCGCACTTGGGATCGGAGTCGGGCGAGGGTGAGGCGGGTGAGGTGGATCCTATCCGGGCTGGCTCATGGCTCCTGGCCCCTGGCGGCTCCGGTAAGGATCCGGCGAGCATCATTACCTCAGCAATTGAAGTCGCCACGCTCAGCCCAGCCAACTCCTGCAGAAATCAGAAGCAAAAAGAAAAACTAATTCGAGCTAGCTGCAAACGAGAGACTCCACGCCCCCAAAAAACACGACAATCACAGACAAACGCGACCGCAGCGCAGTCACCGCAGCACAATAATTCGAACACTCGGGCACTGACCATCAGCTGATCGACGCTGAAGCCGAGGGGGCCCATGAGGTCCTCGTCGATCGCGGCGGCCTCTCTCTGCGTGAGGTACGACACGGAGCTCGGATCGCTCGAGCTCTCCAACCGTCCCGCCATCGCTGGACGCTCGCAGCCCAACGTGGAGCAGAAGGAACGAATCGCGGGGCTCCGACCGCTGCCAGAAAACCCCTAGCAAAGAAGACGTACAAAGACGAAGGGGAAGCGAAATGAATTCGAGCTGTCGACAAAATGGCTAGAGAGAGAGAGAGAGAGAGAGTCTCACGGCGGAGGAGAGAGGAGGGCGGAGGAGGAGGCGGCGGCGGTGGTGGTGGGGAGAGAGAGGAGGGGAGGGTTTAAAAAGGGCGGAGCGGAGGGGAGGGGGCGATTGGGATTGGGCGAGGAAGAAGCATGGCATCGTCTTCGCGGTCGTGGCCGTTCTGTTGCGTAGGATCGTCCACATGCTTGGCACGCCCGGACATCATATCGTCGTCCGAGAATCCTAGTACAGCATGCCTCTCATGCGAGCGTCGGGTCGTTTCTCGAGCTCCCTTTCGAGGTGGCCTTCAAAGCTTCCTGTGGATGAGCTTGTGACGACAAGTTGCGATTGAGTAGAGTTTGATGATATTTCTATTTCTTAAAATAATTTCTTTTGAAAAGTAATTTTTTACTTTTAAATATATTTGGTAAATGCATAAATTTTTCATATTCTGGAAATAGAAAAAGAATATAAATTTATTTGGTATTGACTGAAAAATTTATGTTCTTTTTTCGGTGGCAATGGTGACGGGTGGACAAGCGACTGGCGACGACGATTGGACGCATACTGATGGTGGTGATTGGCAGCGACCGGCGGCAGTGACTGACAGCGAGGGCCATAGTCGTCACAAGGATGGTGGCGATGAGTAGCAGCAATTAAGAAATACTTATTCTAGAAATTATTCCTGAAAACAAGAAATTACTTTTTTTATTTCTCATTTTTATATCAAATTTATTTCCTGTAACAATTTTTTATTCCCAAGAATAAAAATTACTAAATAAATTTCTATTTTTTATTTATTTTGAAGAACAAAAGAATAAAAAAAAATAAAAATAAAAATGTTAATGAACGGTGACTTGTTCGTTGTGTTGCTCGGAATTGTAAGTGCGCCGAGGCACATTCCCGATTTACGGCCTAACCCGCTTTCATGGGATGCTTGCACCGTCTATTTGGAACAGTTGTTCTCGGATCGTGACTATTTTACTCCATAGATGCGTTGAGAAGTGTCGTGACTAATTTTTTTTAAAGCGGCTGGAGCACTTTTTTAAGGGTTGCTGTAAGTTTTTGTGATCGTGAAATACTGTAGCTAGATATGAACAACCTTAAGAGAGGCTAGGAGGGGGGTTGCCACCTTAGCCACTAGTTTATTAGTGTAATTTCACTAAGTTTCATAGCGCATTTTACGGAGTTTTTTGGTAAAATTTCTTAGTTTGCCAAGCTCTCTCTCGGATCAAGATTCTACAAATTCTTTTACCCCTCCTACGACCAATGCTAAAGTCTAATGAAATTAGTATGTAAAATTTAAAGGATCAATTGTACCGTATGACAAAGCAAGATAATCAATTAGGATTAATTAAGGATATGCATAATAAAAGGTTAATATGGAGAGTCTTCTTGATATATGTACAAATTACAAAAGATATGGGAAATAAAGGGAAATAGCATAATTATCTCTTACAATACTATTTTCATTTCTTGTGCAACGTTATAAGCAAATAAGAATATTCACAACTTTGATTGCATGGAGAAACAAAACACTTGAGGTAATTTTCTTTTTCACCACTAAGCGAATTCTCCGTTTTTAAGAGAAAGTATGAAATAGAAATTGTGCTTCTTTCAATAATTGAACACAATCATTTATTTAGAACTCAAAAAATTAAAGAAAAATTAGAGAACCATTCCAAATTTCTCACATGAAGTGCAAGGATGAGTTTGATTATTGCACTGTAAGGACAATTAAGTAACATTACCAAGTGCACTTTCTTAACACTGAGTAAATAGTTTTGACTAAAAAAAAAAGGCTTGAAGTGGATATTGCTTCAAATAAGAGTTCGAAATGCTCTCATTTTCTCAAATAAGAACCTGAAGTAAACTCATTTCAAGTAAAAGCATGCAATGACCATATCAATCTAAAAAAGGTATCAACTCACTATTTGATAAGGACAATTTCATTTTTTAATTTTTTTCCTTTGTTCTATTTCATCTTTCCATAAAAAACAAATTTAAAAAAAGAATAGAACAAAGACAGGAGGGAGAGCTCCCTCTTGCCCTTTTTTTAAAATTTTAAAATTTTCAGTTTAATTTAATTGAAATTTAAATTGTGTTTTGACGAAAATACCCCTGGCCAGCCAGATTTTTTGGAAAATTTAAAAAAAAAGATCCGAAGTGAGCCTATTTTCTCAAATAAGGACCCAAAGTGGCCACTGTCTCAAATGAGAACCCGAAATGGCTAAACCAGTCTCAAATAAGGACCTCAAATCACCGGGCAACCAAATATTCGGCGACCAGTGAGCGTGTGGCATTTCTAGTGGTCAGAATAAGGGCAATTTTGTAAAAAAAAACATTGATAGAATTTAACAAACCCTAAAAACAAAACCCCTAAACTCTTCACGTTCTCACATTTTCTTCTTCTCCATTCTCTGTCCTCTTTCACTTGGAGCACTCGAATTTTCTGTTAATGGAGCACGAATTGAAGCACAACAAGAAACCCCTACCTTCGTTTCTTTCCAACAAAAAAGACAAATCTCAAGCAAAACAATCTCTTCGCTATTCAGACACTCGTGTGTAACATGAGAGCCTCGATTCTTCATCATTTTTTCTCAGGTTCACGTGTATTTCGACCTACACTACCGTTCAACTGAAGTCAGTTTTGTTCAGATTGGTGCGAGAGACGCCTTACCCGTCCTTGCTGAGCACGCCGTGCGGGAACTTCGGGATGGGGGAGGCCAAGCTGTAGTTGTAGAGTGTGACGGCCCAAGCGATGGTGCGCGGGGAGGAGGGATGGCGGTGCGTCCGCGCCTCGGTCCTCGGATGTGCGCAAGAGAGGGGGGGACATGTCTCTTGTCCCACATCGCCTAGGGAGGGAGTCCTGGACTAGCTTATAAGCATATAGGTTCTCTACTTGTACATACGCGTTTTCTGGGTGAAGCCCAGAGGAACAAAACCGTGCGGGCCTCGGCCCAAAGCGGATAATATGTGTACAGTGGCGAACCCAGGATGTTACAGGTGGTATCAGAGCCGACTCCCGACCGCGTGTGGGGCCACAGCCTGGACTAGCTTATAAGCATATGGGTTCTCTACTTGTACATACGCGTTTTCTGGGCGAAACCCAAAGGAACAAAACCGTGCGGGTCTCGGCCCAGTGGCGAACCTAGGATCGGACGTGCGCAAGGGAGGGACCGAGGGACCCGCCCAAAGCGGACAATATCCAAAGGAACAAAACCGTGCGGGTCTCGGCCAAAAGCGGACAATATGTGTACAGTGGCGAACCCAGGATCGGATGTGCGCAAGGGAGGGACCCGCCCAAAGCGGACAATATGTGTACATTGTCGGACGTGTGCAAGGGAGGGGGGGACATGTCTCTTGTCCCACATCACCTAGGGAGGAAGTCCTGGACTAGCTTATAAGCATATGGGTTCTCTACTTGTACATACGCGTTTTCTGGGCGAAGCCCAGAGGAACAAACCCGTGCGGGCCTCGACCCAAAGCGAACAATATGTGTATAGTGGCGAACCCAGGATCTTATATAGAGCCTGTCGCAATTAGCGAAGCTGAGCTCGCACGTCTCGCACGTCGCGGAGGCCAAGCTTGCTGCTCGCTGCCGTCGGTGAGGTCATGGTGCAGCTCAGTATCGCCGCGAGGAGGAGAAGAAGAAGCAGTGGAGCGGTGTGCGAGCTCAGCTGCCGTCGGAGACGTCATGGTGCAGCTCAGTATCGCCGCGAGGAGGAGAAGAAGAAGCAGTGGCGGTGCCGCTAGCAGTGAGCCACCGCCGCTAGCAGTGAGCCGCCGCCACGGTGGTGAGCCGCCGCCACGGTGGTGAATCGTCTCCATTGCCTTCCGGCAGAGAGATCTTCGGAGAAGAAGAAGTAGTGGCGGTGCCGCTAGAGAGATCTTCGGGCAGAATGCGAATCCACTTCCACGGACCCAACCGAGAGACATAGAACATCTCGATCTCAAAGACCAACATCTTGGGCACAATGCGAATCCACTTCCACGGAGAGAGAGGGGCAGGTGAGGGGGGTGTTGGCACGTACCTTTAGAACTCGAGCAGTCAAGGATCTTGCTCCATTAATAAAGAATTTGGGTTCTCCGAGTAAGAAAGGACAAAGAGCCTAGAAGGTGAAGTGCAAAAAAAGAAGAGCGTGAAGAGTTTGGGGCTTTTGTTTTTAAGATTTGTTAATTTCTACCAAATTTTTTTACAAAATTACCCTTATTCCGACCATCGAAAATGCCACACCCCCATCGACTAGCGAACATTTGGCCGGCCGGCTCCTTATTTGAGATTGGTTTAACCACTTCGGGTTCTCATTTGAGATAACAGCCACTTTGAATCCTTATTTGAGAAAATATGCTTACTTTGGGTCTTTTTTTGAAATTTTCCCCAGATTTTTTTATCAGCCGATGAGGCTAGATCCTTATTTGAAACAAATATAACCACTTCAGGCTCTTCTTTGAGACAAGGTCCATTTAAGTTCTTATTTGAGAAAATAAGCGTATTTCAAGTCATTATTTAGAATTTTTTTTTTTTTTACCTTTTTATTCGTTCGACTTTACATTTTTTTCCTCTTTGCTTTATCATAGAAAAATAAGGTGACAAGGGCCAAATGAGAAATGTAAAAGTCAAATGAAAGTGTTTTTTGGCTTAAATATAAGGAGGAGTCTTTTGACCAAATTTTGATTTAAATGAATATTAAATTGGATAAATGCCAATTGATTAGCATTCCAATTCTAGTTTAACAGTCTTGCTCGTGAATATATACTCTAATGTGATTGGACTGCTTGTCGAACACTAAAATATCTATGCATAATTTTCGAGTCACTCCAAATTTTTCACTATCCACATATACTGAATTTAATGATTTCATTATTCATTCGAAATTTTCGCTATTTAGCTCATCTAAGAATGATCTACTTTCCAAATAAGACGTGTTAATGAAGAGCACAATATATAAAAAAAAACTCTGTCTAATTTATCTTTTTATTTATCAGATATGTATTTACGGTTTGAATGATCGCCAACTGACTAAATAAAAAATAAAGAGGACGAAATCACACAGCCTATCGTGATCCGCCACGTCGGCAGGAAACACTTTCTCTCTCCGCCAGTTCATCCGTCTTCTTCCTCCGCACATCACTTTGCCGCGCGAAGTTAAAATCTCCCAAAACGGAAAGAGGCTCCGGCGTCTGCAACAAAAATGTTCACCGGAATCCCAATCCCCTCGGCGAGCCTCATCGGAATCCGCGTAAACTCTGAAACATCAGCAGCCGCTTGTTCCGTTCTAGGGTTTTTTTCCCGTATCCTCGCCGGGAGCTAGCTTCAGTTCTCGGGCTCCGATGGCAGGAAGTTCCGGCGATGGCGGTCCGCTCAACGGCGGAGCTGTTCCCTTCAGATCGCAGTGAGTTATGCTCTCAGTTCTCTCCGGTGTTAGCAGTCTCTGCAAACATGTTTCGAGTTGCCTCTTAGTTGATTAGGGATTGGAATCTGATTCTGGTCTGGTTTTGCGGTTTTGATAGCCAGGGACTAATGCCGAGAGCGGCGGCGGTGGCTCGACCGGACGAAATCATGTTGCAGATCGATCCGGTGGACGGTGGATTGGATGGTGAGGTTGGTGGTCTCCGCAGGCAGGTCCACCAATTGAGAGACGTAAGTTTTGATCGATGAACTCGTTTTTCTCTCCCTTTTTAAGCCGAGGAATGTGCTCTTTTTGTGGTAACTATTCGACTGTGAGCGGCCGGATGCACTGCGATTGCAGTATCCGTGTTACTATGATCGAATATGTGATTTTTGGCTACGATGCTCACGGTTCTGTTGGAAAGACACGGTGCGATCTCCATATTCTTTGGGTGATCAAGCATAGCTTAAGCATATAAGCAAGTTCTACGCACTCTACTTGGTGAAAATAGTGGAAACGATTGCTTAGATTCGAGCACCAGAGTTTGCCAGGGAGTAGAAACTGTTTTTAACATTCATAAGTTTTTTGTTAACACTTCTCGTCCACTTCCTCATGTTACCTGGGTTTCCCTTAGAGGAGATATTTCTGCACTTTCGTAGTCTGTCTGTTCTGTCCATCCACTTGGGGGAGAGATAAATCATAATCAACTTTTTCTTAAAACCTGAGATTGTAGTTTTTAGGAATGTTCAGAGTTACTATTATAGCTGCCATTACTTATGTGCAGGTAGCCCAGGAGATAAATAAAGAGGGGAAGTTCCAGAATGATATGCTCAATCAGCTGGTATGTATTTTACTTTGGACAGCTTGCCATCACTCACTGTTCCTTCCTTGAAACCTTCAGGTTGGGCTATTTTTTTTTTTTTTTTTTTTTGGAGAAAGCATAATTAGGGGAATAAATTGCTGAATGATGCTGTCTCTTCATTGTGCTTAAGTTCTTATGTAGTGGGGAAACGAAATGGGTGGAGCATACTTTTAATCATAATCGTGTCATTGCGCTGTAGTATGCAGCAACCATGCTGTGCAATCAGGCTATCAGCAGCCTGGAAATGGCACTAATAACGAACAAGATTTGGGAAAACTTTGAGATTGATGTGGAAAGAGTGGGCAAATCATTCAGACACCTTGTGTTTTGAAAGATTACCAACTCCCTTGACAGAATCTCTTTGATCCACCCAATTAAGAAAGTACAATCATGTTTACCATGCTTGTATCAGTATGTGTATTTGGCAGTACTGGCTACTGCCATTGGTGTTCAACTAATCTGTCACAGCAATTTGGGTGACTACCAAAACACAATGTCATGAAATTCAGTTTCCTGATGAAAATCTGTGGGCCTTCTAATTGAAGCTGCTTGTTGCCTATATGCTTATTCTTCATGCGACTGTGTAAAACATTATGAGCTGCATTTGGTGACGTGCATATGCAGCTGAATAATATAAAAATTATCCTTCCTGGTGTTTGAGGGCATTGCAAGTATTGGATAAGATAACCTTGAAGTTCAGCCTCAAAAAAATTGTTAGGGTAACCCTTACCTATCCAATAAATTAAAAAAATAAAAACCAGTTCACCTTCTTCAACAAGTGAAATGTCCTGATGCAACTTCAATTGATGGTGAATTCCAAGTACAATGAGGTGGCTGCCGATGGTCATTGCCTTCATCGTCAATAGTTTTCTGTTGTTGAAGGTCATAATTTTGATATTAATATCTGCTCTTTTCCTCCCTCCGCTGATGTCCTTTATCTGTTCACTGCTTCTGCTTCGGGAAACTTATTATCTGGACAATTCATGCTAATGTCGAAAATCCCTGTTACCAAGCTTGAGAACCCAACCCCTTCAAAGAATGAACGACTAAAGAAATAAGAAAATGGTTTTTGAGGGAGCATCATGAATCTCGATTCTCTTTCTGCTTGAGGTACCAGCAATTGCCTGGCTATCAAGCCATAGCCGTCTGTTCTCAATGATTGATGTTATCACATGGAGTTTCATTGTTAGCTGTAGCCTGTAGCTGCTTTTATATGTTACCTTGTCAGTATGCAGAGTCAGATTATTGACTTTTACTGGTTTGGAGACACTAAAATGGCCCATCGTTTTCTGAAGTTATTTGATGTCTCGTTGATAGCAATTGAGTCTGGTCAAAGCTTGAGCAGGTGTGAAGAACAATGTCATGAGACTGAACAAGAGCATCGTTCAGTATGATTCAAACAATGTCATCCACATCATCGTATTTGCATTGGTTTGTTTTTTCTTGGTCTACCTATGGTGCAAAATCTCTGGATGATGAGGAGTTGGCGCTTTGCTTCAACGCTTCGTTAGACGTATCCCCTAGATTTCAATAAAGATCGCTCTAGATGGAATTGTACAGGCATACATAGGACATCCCTTCTTTTCCTGTTGAAACCATGGTATTTCTGATTACTTTGTTTGAGCCGTGTCTGCTATACTGGTCAGATGACATTTTCAACACTCTTGCGGCTGATTTAGGTTTTTCTTTTTCCCCTCCTTTTCGTCTCATCACATCAAGTACCTCTTGGTAAGCATTGATTCGAAAACATTGGCTCTTCAATGCTGTGTGAAGGGTCGTGTGAGCAGGAGACCAACAAAAGGTCCCAACTCCACCAGCAAGATGGATTTATTTAAGAGGAGGTCGACATACTTCCTTTCTTTATTTTGCCATTGCATGCTGTTAGAATATTTAAATAATAAATATGCATTCATCTAAGTGGTTTTACAAAAATCTTACATGGTATTAGAGCCAGTGGTCTTGAGTTTGAATTTTTTCAGACCCTATTTATCTTCTCAATTAAATTTCCGTGCCTAGTACTAGGCAAATTACGATAGTTAGTAGTGATTTCATAAGAATCTTACAGGTCATTGTGTAGTTGGATTTTTCCTTTTCCAAGAATACTTTTTAGATTCCTTGTATTCGGGTAAATTAAAATAGTTGGCAGTGATCCCACAAAAATCTTACACATGCATGCCATCTTGTACCTAGATTTTTCTTGGAACGCTTTTTAGAAACCCTGTATTTCAGTAGAGGATAATACAGTACACCACTCGGATCAAGATGGACATCAGAGCCTACCAGGAAAAGAAGTTTGCACTTCTTCCTGGGCGGACCAAAATGGTGCTATGCACAAGTTCATGGATGGACTTTGCTTACACTTTCGGCATGTTATAGAAGAGGTGATAATGTTCCATGCAACAATAGTGTCTTCTTTCACAGTTTTTATAATTCCGTCTTTTACGGTAATGAAAACTTCTTCAAAAGCCATTTCACAATGTAATGTAACTATCATAATACTTGTGAAAGAAGCTGTCGTGCAAAAACCACTGGGGAAAAAAATGAAAAGATTAAATAGGTCCACATTTCTTGGAGTATTGATTAGATCCAAGCGGAAATACATATGAGCAGGAGGAGGAAGTAAGAGAAACCAATATTGATTAATGACTTAGAATTTCAGTAAAGCTGCGTAAATTAAGATTGAATTATAAAAATTGATCTATGAATACTCTGTTTGTTTCGTAAAAGATAAATGATTGAAAATATATTTATTAAAAAATAATTGTTTATATTGATTGAAATAATTAACTAATAATTACCGTACGTATCATTGACAACAATTACATCTTCATGGATGACGAAAATGTTTTCCGCTTATTCAATTTTATAAGTGATAAGGGCAATCACCTTTAATATCATTGATATTCTGCAAAATAAATGGAGCTTAAATATAGTTTGATAAATTATAGGAGGCTTCCAACAAAGAACGTGGCAAAAGAAAAAATATTTTATGTTGAGGTCTTGAAAGCACTAATAAAAGAGAGATCATGTGTAAAGGAAGAAAAGGAAAGAGTGCATTTATTTCGAAGAAAACTTCATGACAAAAAAAATATTACTAAAAAGATTACTTTTCAGGAACATACTTTTCCCTTAAATTCATTTTCCTAATATTAAACTCAGCAAACCAAATGCGGAAAATTTTTTTACTCAAATAAATAGAAAAAAAAAGAAGTAGAAAAATTGTGGCGAACTGAGACGGTATTTAAATCGACCGTTGCATAAACCCCGAGATAAACCTTTGTTTGCCTTGACGTTCAAGCCAAACCTCCGAATCTGGCTCGCAACTCTTTCTTCCGATCGTACTCTTTCAGTCTTCGATCGCCCACAGTTATGGCGGGTTGAATTTTGTGCTCTTTCCCCAATCTCTTCTTGCCAAAAGATTTCGTTTCTTATGGGCAGATTCAGCTGGTTAACATCGGTGATTCGAGCATTTGGGAGGGTCCGGTCGTTTTTGGTCTTTGGTTGGTCTGTGTTCGCTACTACCGGGTTGTTGTACAGTGCCGGCGGCGCTTGCTGTCTTCGGTTACTGGCCGGACGAATTCGATCGCGAAGGGTTCGGTTTCGGATTTGCAGAGGGCGGTGTTGCTCGCCCAAAGTAAGCTTTTTTTCTCTCTTTTTCTTCCCCTGCGACAATGTAGTTATTGCTTAGCTCATGAATGGAAGTAGCTGAAGCTTTTCATCAATCAGCTTTGTACCGTCGCAGGTTTTTTCGTGGGAAGAATCCTGTTGGTTGTGACACCTTGAGGTCGCCATGGATGTATCGGCTTCTTCATGCAACAGGTGTGCTTCTGTCATTTGGTACCCGTGAAGCAGTCTTTCTTGCTTTCGTTGCTTTTTTTTCTTTTTTGGGGGGTCTTAGCGGCTAATTTACGTGATTGAAGTGATTCATGAAATTCAGGTGTTGGTCTGTTCATCTAATTTCAGTTGTTGCTATCCTGAAAGAAGCTACTACTATGATATTCTTGGTGTTTTGGAGAATGCCAGTTGGGATGAGATTAAGAGGGCTTTTCATTCGGTGGGTTAGATCTTATGTACTGAATGTAGTTGAGGGATGCTAATAGGAATCACACTGGCGTTTAACCAATTCATGCCATTGCATTGAGAATGCATGTTCTTTGGTACACTGGAAGTTACGATAAATGACATTTTAACAAATGATGCGCTCATGAAATGACAAAAAGAGAGGGGTTTCCATGTACCACATTCCCTTGCTTTGTGTGGAGTGAGTTCTTCATCCGCTTCTATCCACATAAGATGCCTTGGATTGAAATCTATTCCACTGAGTTATGGTCAATCATTGCAGATTAGTCAAGGTTAAGAATTTTGTTTTTTGAGAAATTGGTTTTTGGCTTGTCAATGTCACCAGTGAGTATAAATAGTTACAATTGCAGCTTGTGACATAGAGTACTTTTGTGAAGTTTGAAGAAGTTCTTTAATGCTAAAACTCTTTCAGGCGATTTTCCTGGAAATGAATTTTAAGAGCTCTGAATTTCCGTATTCTGCAGGATTTATGTATAATGAAATTTGAAAGAGTTAATGAAAAGACAAAAATCGAGTTGTCCTGAAGAATGATTTGAGATCTACTACAAATATTTTAACTATTATCCTTACTTCCAAAAGTCAGTGTTACAATGGTATGATAATACAATACGATGGCATAGCTTTTTGGAAATATGATATGGAAAGATTACTGCCTGAACCACACTGACATCTTGACATATAATGAGTAGTAAGCAGTTCTTTGTCACTTCTGCTATGTGGAGGTCAGGCTGATGTTAATAAGTAGATCACATATTCTTGTTGATCATGCATGTTTCAACAGAAAGAAAATCAGTGAAGTACAACAAGAGTCTCCTGCAGCTTCTCAGTCAACTCCTTCCGTTGAGAATAAAGTGGATATCTTTGATATTAGAGGTCCAAGTATCACAGCCAATTTGATTGATATAATTGACTGAACTTCTTCGATAAATTATTTATGCCATGGCACCTTGTTATGTGAATATTATATCTGACTCTGTTTATTGGCTTGTATGCAATGCAGCTTTTGAAGAAGTACCATCCTGATGCAAATAAGAATAATCCTTTTGCAAAGAGGAAATTTCAAGAGATAAGAGATGCTTATGAGGTTTGTCTAATTGATTATATGCCAGCGGAGGAAAATTTTTTCAACAGATTCTTACTTGTTGTTTGGATGTCTTTACATTGAGGGTGACAATTTTTCTTACTTGCCTTACCAACTAATTTCAGACTTTGCAAAGTCCTGGAAAAAGAGCAGAGTATGACATGGTAAAATCTCACTCTTTCTACTTTCAATTGAATGACCCAGTTAACTTTAACATCTGAATGTATAGCTGCATTTATCAGAGCGTGTTTTGCTTATTGTGCCTTTTACATTAATTTAATGAAGAACCACTCTGGAATTTCAGTAAATGTTGAATATGGTGATGGAGATGCTGAGGGATTTGCACTTTCTAATGGGAGGCCTTTCTCTAGTTTTTTCCACAAGATCTATGAGGTAATCCCAAGTGTACTGCATATCATGATCTTCCAATCTTCTGATCCGCAATATTTAGCTAAAGAAACATTGGTGTCATATCAGAATTTTGAGGACAGTAGGGATCAATTTGCATCTGACGTTCAGCTTCACCATTATACTCTTGATCTTGTTTGTTTATGAGATAATATTACTCGGATTTCCGCCCTTGATCTTGTTTGCTTTTATGTGATAATATTCCGCTTTATGTTGGAAATGTATAGGTGGAACTGATACTTTCTTTCCTTGAAGCTGTGTAAGGGTGCACAAAAGATGTTTCCTCTGAAGCATATCTTCCTTGTGATACTTGTGGTTAGTAGAGCTCAGTATTTTTTATCACACTGGGTACAGTACATCCTTCTACCTCTTGAATGTCTCTTGGAGGTCAAATTGATTATATATGTAGCTTTAGATGCTGAAAGTGTGGTCAAATTATGCTCACTGGTGCTCTGCTCTAATCCTGTTTGCTTGCTAAAGGTTTGTCAACTAATGTGTGATTAGTTTTTGCACTTTTTGAAGGTTTTGGCATGTCCTCGTAGAACTTAAAAATATGAGTGGTTGAAGTGGCTTCTCCTAATTGGCAAAAATTGAGGTGCCTGGAAAGTGTAACGCAAGTATGCCTCTAATAAGAGTTGACTTGATGGTAATTTTCTTATCATTGGCCGTACATAACCATATGAAAAATCCCAGTTACTGATATTTGATTTTGCTTATGATATCTTTTGATTTTAATGAATTACTTTACAGGGTTTTCCTTAGTACATTTCTTGTGGCAAAATCATGACGATCATGTCAACGTGGTAATGCAGATGGATGGGGTTATCCAACTTGTTTCAAGGTGGGAGTATGTCCACCCTATGGAGGTAGTGGGAGGGTAAGAGCTTTCGTGAGCTCTGCAATTACGCTGATTAGTTGTCGAGAGTTCTGCTGGATTGATTGCTCCTGAGGATGATTGTCTGATTGATTAGAAGTTTAACGGACCATCAGATAGTATATATGACATGAATTTCGTCTTCCTTGCTATTAGGTCACAATTCCCCATTTACTATAGTGATGTGCACTACTTGTGAAGGCTAAGGGATTGTCAAGGTTTAACATCACTTCTCCAGTTCCAGCTTTAATTTGAGTTTTCTTGGTGAAGCTGCTAATACTTGGTTACTTTGGGTAGGAGCAATGCATTTCATGTGGAGGATCAGGAGTAATTGAAGGAACTAAGGAAGTTAAAGTTACAATTCCTGTAGGTAGGTCAGAGTTATTAATCTCTGACGGAGTTCTGTGGGTATTGGGTTTGACGCATGCTTTCTGTGAAGATGTAAAATGTTGAATAAGGCTGACTGGGTTGAGACTTGATCTGGGAGCGAAACCTCGTTGTGCATGCTCATTTTACAGCCGTATGACCTCAGTTCTTTATGTTATATGCATTGGCTTCTCTGATTAATGTTATTATTGTCAAAAAGTGCTTATGTAGGATTCACAGTTTTAGTATTCTGGCTTCACTGTATTACATGTACTTGGGTTTGGGCTGTGCTGCTAAACCTACATTTATCAATCTACTGAACTTAATTTTTCTCTGATGATTGTGACATTCATGGGGATCATTATTCAAGTTCTGTTACTCATGTTTTCTTCGAGGTGTGGACCCATGGAGTGTCAAAACTTGGCACAAAGGGATATTTAAGTGCTAAAATCGGAGCAAAATGGATCATTTAAGTGCCGATAGTGAGAAAATCCAGCCAAAATGCACATGTGGCATTTTCCGGCGACTTTATTTGCTGTCGTGGCAATTTTTGTTTAAAAGAAATATTCACGTGGCAATTTTAAAAAAAAAAATTGTCTGCATGGCAAAAAAAAGCCATATCAGCCAAAAAAATCCCCCAAAAATCAGCCCTTGCCCCACCCTCAACCCCTTTTTTAATTTTTTTTTTATATTATTTAATTAATATTTATATTAAATGTCACGTTAGTGCCAAAATGATATCGTTTTAGCTGAGTTTTTGTTAACTCAACTTTCAGTGAGCCATGCAGGCGAGTTATATTATTAAAATAAGTCACGTCGGATTTCTGGCGGCCTTCGCTGTAATTGGCACTTAAGTGATATAATTTTAAAAAAAATGACACGTAATTGTACTTTTCGTAACTTTTGACACTTAGGTATATTTTCGTGCTAAATTTTTGGCACTTGGGTTGTTCTTATGCCTGTTTCCTTCCTATAATATTATGTACACTTCTCGTGGTTGATTCTTTGATGATCTCAAAGCATTTCTACTCCGTAAGGAAATAATTTCTTGTTGACACTGTAGGGCTTTTTCTGCTCCATGCGATGGCTGTTGTATGTACTTCTTCTGGTTTCAGTGTCTTACATGTACATGGGTTCAGGCTTTGTTAAACCTACATTTATCAATCTACTGAACTTAAATTTTCTCGGATGATTGTGACATTCACGGGGATGATTGCTCAAGTTCTGTTACTCATGTTTTCTTCCTATAATATTGTACACTTCTTGTGGTTGATTCTTTGATGACCTCGAAGCATTTCCCCTCTGTAAGGAAATAATTTCTTGTTGACACTGCAAGGCTTTTTCTGCTCCATGCGATGGCTGCAGGAGAACAAAAACCAGTAAAATGTAATGGGAAATGTGTCTGAAATATGAACCATTGCCCGCACAAGATGTCTGGTCAGGGCAAAAGGCAGCCTAAGCAATTAGGATCTTTTTTGTCCCCATCCTCTGGCTTCAGTAGCATCATGATCCTTGTCTGTATTACTGAGGGCTAGCTGCAAAGGTTATACAAGGGTTGCTTTATCTCAAAGTTCAGGATGCTTTCTCCCATAAGGAGGGCAATACTAGCCTTACCATTTTCAACATTTACTATTCGTTTAGATATCTTCATTCTTATGCATTGTTAACCGGAATACTGTCACAATCTCTCCCCCCTCTCTCTCACACACGCACAGGCACACGGACGCACCCCGCACGTGTGCTGGTGTTCAGAAAGTTAGGGTGTCAGAACATTTAATATCAAACAATGCGTAAATGCAATAGGTTATGCTTTTATATAAGTTGACTAGGATCCCTTATACATGGCGAGTAGATGGTCCTGCGTTATTCTCCAGGCCTCTTATTAGCCTCCCTTGGCTGACTCTTAACCTACTGTAAGAGGAAGTGTAAGATTATTTGTATGTTAAAAAGTGCCATAATGGAAAATCTTTTCTAATATCTTAAGTTTTTCAGAAAAGTTGACAGTTCCACATTCTAGAAAAATTGTCGTAGTTTTTTGTGAGTTCTAAAGAGCTGACTTGTAAATTTACTTATATGCATGAGTCATGACCATTTTCATGTCATAACGTGCTCTTTTTTATTTGCTAACATAATCTTTAGCTTTTCTCTCTTTAGGAAGTGGGATGCTTGTTTCGAGGACATATTCATTTACAACCAATGTTCGTAAAACAAAAATATTTATGACATTTATAGTTTTAGGTGACTTCAAATGGCTTACAGGATAAATCAATGCTGTCAGGACATATGACATAGATCCTCATGTCATGAACAGGGATTACCTTTATCAAAGAACGTAACTATCTGATGTATCTTCAGCGGATAACCTGACATCTTCGGTTCGTGGATGGCGTAGGTGCGGATTCAGGAGATACAATTCGCATGACAAAAGCTGGTGGTGCTGGAGCTTGTAGGAGTCAACCTGGCCACTTTTTCATCAAATTAAATGCATGTCCCCTCTGGTTGTATGGTAATAATGATGTTAAGGACAACTTCGATCTCACCCAATGATAGAAGCTTTTTCCATCTATTGTTGGAGCTTTCCTGTGTAAACTTTATCTCGCTACTTCTTTTCTGCACTTGAAGTCTGTCACGTGATTTATCTGGAAATTGTCCCAAAAACTGTTATTACCATCAAAGAATTTTGGTTGTGATCGCGAAACATTTTGAAGGCTTGCATTACATAATCGGTCAGCTGTATCACTCTCAGATTTCCAACCGCATGTACATGTAACAAGTAACTGTGCTCATGCAGCTGGCTGAAGATCCTACCTTTACCATATGCGGTGGAGATGTATACGTGGTCTCAGAAATTAGCTTCACACAAGTGAGAGCAATGATATTGAGCATATTATGTTATTACCTCCCTTATTCCATTGGACCATGCTAGGGAATCTAGGCTTCAAAATCCACCTAGTAGGAATTCATATAGAGGTTGTGGAGAAGCCCTTGCCTTATCATGGGACATAGTTTGGTAGGATGTATATATACTTTGATGCATGTAGAAATGGATTTTTAGTTGGCTATACAAAATTGATCGGATTAGATAGGTTTTTTTTGAAAGGGTCATGCAAGGGAGAGTTATTGGCTGCCGTTGGGAGGGATGGAAAAAATTAAATGCTTCCACTAGTTTTGGCTGTAGTAAAGATAGAGAACAAAGACAATTGGTCTCGATTTTTGAAAAATCTGATAGCTGATCTTGGAATAATTAATGGAAGAGCTTAGGCATTCATGAGCGATCAACAAAAGGTATTTGTGGAATTATTGTCTTACTAATATCATTTTGTCTTGTTAATATCCAGGTAGCTTACAAATGTTTGCTGGTTTTGTAGGGACTTGTTTTAGCCATTATTGAGCTAATGCAATATGCTGAGCACAGAATGTGTGCTCAGCACATACATGCAAATTGGGTGAAGAAGTGATCAATTGCAGAAGCAGTTTTGGTTGATTGCAAAGAGCTCAAATATGACAAATTTCAAAATTCACAAAGAACTTCTACATGCCTTGTCAAATGAAGCTTGTGAAGCAATGTTCCAAATTGAAGCAAAGCATTGGTGTAGAGCTTTCTTCAGTGAAGAATTTACATGTGATAGCATTGATAACAACCTTTGCAAGCTTTCAACGCTAGGATTATGGAAGTCAGGTGCAAATCAATTGTCAGTATGCTTGAAGACATTAGAGCTATGATTATAATGAGACTGGAAAGACAGAGAGATGAATGTTCGAAGTAGCCTAGACAATTTGGGCTTAAGATTGTAAAGAAATTGGAAGACAACATTGCTACTAGAAGGTTCGATCTTCCAATTTGGAATGGGGATGATATATTCGAGATCATGAATAATGATGACAAGTATGTTGTTCATTTGGAGAAAAAAAATGTTCCTATTGAGTATGGCAGTTGATTGGAATATCATGCTCACATGCAATTTGTGCCATCCAATTGAAGCAACTTATTCCAGAGGATTATGTAGAAGACTATTACCAGAAAAGCAAGTATCTTATTGCATACTAATTCATGTTACAGCCTCTGAGGAGTAGCAAGTTCTTGGGCAAAACAAACCATCAACCCCCCCAAGCTTCTACCATTGAAGGAGCAAGTTGTTAGGCTTAAAAAGAAAAGAGGAATGCAGGAAATTGAGGGTAGTAGTAATATAATGAGTAGGGCTAGTGGAATGGTCAATTTTCACATTGCCATAGGGAAGGCACAACAAGGCTGATTGTCCAACTAAGAATGAATTACAATAGTAGTAGCAAGAGACAACATGGGCCAATGATGCAGGTGCATGTTTGGGCAACACAAAAAGCAATGCAAAACCAACTACAAGACCAACTGAGTCTAATAGTGTACAACAAAGTGTACAACATAGAAGTAAATGTCAAGAAAGATGAAGATGTTTGTTATGTTATGGTTATTGTTGTTGTATGTACATTACTGAGATGTCTAAAAGTTTTGCACCACAACATACACATTGTGCAATTGGAGAAGGGTAAGAGAATATGGTTATGGGTTGTTTATAGATATGAATACTACAAAGATAGTTTTGAATGTCAGTTTTTTAGTGTTATGCATTTAATGTATTCATTTTGATTGACATCGTAATTAATGATGTTTGAATGATTGTAGTCTAGGAGAAGTTTGGATGTGTTGATATCTCAAGGAGGACCAAGTCAAGAATTGGCTGCATCTACAAGAAGAAGAAGGGCAAGAACCAATAAACCAATCAATGTTAACTCGAGCACAATCGAAGAAGTAGTAACCAATGGCAGCTCCAAAATAGAGGGTAGAAAGGGTAGCTTGAAAACAAGCATAATAAAGACTTCAACATTAGGTCTATTTCAATTGAATAATCTTGGGAATTCGCAACCTCCTACACAGTGACAATACCAATTACAAAAAATTCAACAAGAGGCAACATTGAAACACACGAAACTCAAAGGAAAATAATGGATCTTTCAAAAGATAAGATAGTGAGAAAAGATACAGGAGTAAATGATGTATCTAGAGTTCCAGTTCGGAAGAGTACAAGACTCATGAATCATATGAAAAGTCCATTGAAGAAGAAAAAAAGGAGGTGATTAGGTTGTTCAAATTGACTAATAGAAGGATGCCATCTTTTTATGTTTGTTATTAGGTGTTAATGTTTAAGACTTTATGATTTTGTTATAGGGCGGTTGAGATTATTGCTGCATTTTGGTTGGTGATGTGTTTAGCAATTATTTTGTTAGTTGTTTTAGATTATTGTTGCATTTAGATGGACATGTGCTTAACGGGAATGTTGTTCTGGTTTTGAATGTAAGAGCATCAATGTTGATGTAAAAGACTCTCTAGTGCAATGTTTGTGTATGGTGTACTGCTATTTGGTATTAATCCATGCCAAGACTGATGGTATTTGTTGAAATAAGTCTTTTTTTCTATACTATTACAGGATGATAATCTTCCTTAAGCTATTATAGGATGTAGGATGTGTTTGACAAAAATGAAACCAATAACTTGCCTAATTAAAAAGTTAAGGAACCCAAGTTGTCACTTTTAAAAAGTTAAGGAACATAAGTTGTAACTTTTAAAAAATTGATGAATCAAAGTGTTCACTTAATTTTTTTTTTTGGCATTGAAACGATTATTCGTAAAGTTATTTAAAATTTCGACTATTCTTCACACACCATATGTAGAAAAGCCAAAACCTACTAGAAAATGCAAGACCATCTTTGCTCTTGTTGCAGTTGCTATGAGTTGGGGGCAAGCCATCTATCCGTTATATAAATCAATAATAATACTCAAATTGCATCACAAAACACAACGTCCACCAAAATCGATTGGCCATTCAACCTTCAAGACACAAAACTAGGCAACCCACATTCATTGTAACCACTCCAAAAACATTCTAATAATTACTATTTGTTGTACCAAAAACAGCAACACATTTTATTGTTTTTCAACTACGGTAGACTCAGTAACTTCTTCTCGTTACTCAGATTACATATGACCACAAACCAGATCAAACCCGACAACATCAAGACAAATAACATTCGATTAATATCTCTTTGATTTTTCATCCTTGAAACTTCTTTCTTCAAATGGTTCACCAAAGATTCCAGACTCTTGATTTCCACTTCCATAGAGTTGGCATCGTCCAACTCATCTTTCAATACAGGCGGAGGTTCATGTCGTCCTTAAAGAAGCTCTAAGATCACCTCCATTGCTCGATTTGAAAATTTTGCGTCAACCTACTTGAACTATCCACAATTGAAGCTTTCGCTATACCTGACGCATTCATGGAACGTTCTTCCAGGATTTTCTCTCGTCCAAGAAACTCTTGTTGGACTTCGTAGTCCACAAAAGCAAAAATATTGACTTTCATCTTCACTTTGTTCTGGAATTCGTGAGGCGCTTCTCCTGCTTTTGCTCTCCATTGTGAATTTGATGAGATGATTTGCCCAAATTTGAAGAGAGTTTGTGTGTTCAAGGCAGGGTTATGGTTTGTGAAGATGCAAATTGGGATTTTTCCCCGATTTGTGAAGTTAGGCAATGATTCTTATAATTAGATGGGTGAACGACATTGTTTGTCATCTCATTTGTTGACTCAACTTGCTAGCGAGACATGTTGGCTAGTTTAATGTTATATTAATGCCACGTTAGCTTTTCTACCGAGGCAAATCTGAATTGGCACTCAAGTAATTGATTTTTTAAATTTGTGGCATTTAAGTGAGTGTTAAAAATTTTTGGCACTTAAGTTATTGCTACACAAGCTACAATAGAAAAGTTTTGACACTTGTATTATTCTTAGTCTGAACTTGCTACACAAGCTGCAATAGAAAGACCAAGATGTCAATAAAGGAAGCATTTGGGATCAAAGAGCTCTTCCAATTTTATGTCCTCCAACACACTTATCATGATTGAACTACGTGTGGATATTGCTTGAGACACTTGTTCCATGCTTGGACGATGTTTTGGTTTTGTACTCAAGCACGAAAATGCCATCTTTACGAAGAAGATCACTTGACCTAGCATGTCACCTTCTGGGTATGGAATTCTTTGATCTAGAACTTGTTTTAGCAACCTACATGAAGCCGTTGAATTGCTTGATGATGATGATGAAGATGAGGATGCAACATATGATATGAGATTGCCCGGATGTCTACCCATGATTACTTCCAATGTCACCACTCCAAAGCTATAGACATCACATTTCTCCTTCACCTCCATTGTATATGCGAGCTCTGCCAAGGGAAAAGAATAGTATTTTTTATTAATGCTATCTTTTTTGTCCAAAATCTTAGTAATGCTTTTTCATTGATTGTTTTATTGAAGAAAACCAACTTACTTGGAGCTGCATATCCAAAAGTGCCTGTAAAGGAAGTCCAATTGGATGAACAAGGTTCTAGAACCTTAGCCGTGCCAAAATCAGTGATGTGAGCTTCATATTCTTCATCTAGTAAAATGTTTTTGCTTGACACGTCTCGATGAACCACGGGAGGAGAGCATTCATGGTGCAAATAGGACAAAGCATAAGCCACACCTTTAACAACATTTACTCTCTTATTCCAGTCAAATGTTGTGATCCTCTTTTCATTGTTCAATACCTCCTTCAAGCTGCCAAATTCCAAGAACTCGTACACTAAAAATGAATGTCGAGTGCTCAAGCAAAAGCCATAGAGCTTGACAATATTCCGATGCCGAGCTTTGGTGAGAGCATGAATCTCCCATTCAAATGCTTTCCGACTTGCAATTTTGACTTCCAATGCTTCCTTAAATTTCTTCACTACTACAGTTTCACCTGTTTGCAATTGGGCCTTGTAAACACTCCCATGTCCTCCCACACCGATGCAATATTTGGCATCAAACTCCTCCGTGGCTTCAATAATACTGTCATAGGCCATTCTTCCGTCAAAGCTCAATATTGCCCACCGATTTTCATTGCTTGCATCATTCGAACTAGGCTCTATTTTCCTTAATATTTGGCATACTATACTTGAAATTCCCACAATAAGAAGCAACAAAAGTAAGCAATCTAAAGTGGGAATCAAAATTAGGAGCAATTTATTGTTTTTTGTTGTTGCTGTACAAGGATCGAGACTAGCAATAACTCCACACAAGTCTTTGTTTCCTCTCACAACTTCAATTGTTGCATTTCGAAAGATTGAAATGTTGGGTAAAGGACCCTCTAACTCATTATATGATATGTCGATGGATGTCAAACTTGCCATATCATCAAAGGTAGACACTATTGAACCCGAGAGTTGATTGTGAGAGAGATTAAGTATTTCCAATCTAAGCAATAGCCCAATTTCCTGGGGTATTTCTCCGATGAGCAAATTTTGACTCAGATCAAGAACTTGAAGAGACCGGAGATCGCTGATCTCCACAGGAATATTGTTCTCAATATTATTCCTGCTTAAATTTAAAAACTGAAGGTTGGAGCACTCCCCAAGTTCCGTATGGATTGAGCCCCTCAAGTTGTTTCCTGCAATGTTGAGTTTTTGCAGACTAGACAACGCTCCAAGTTCTTGAGGGATGTGGCCTTCAAGATGGTTACAGTCCAATGAAAGCTCTAGCAATAACTTCAATTTTCTTAGGTCTTTAGGAATTTCCCCAACGATATCATTTGAAGAGAGGATGAGTCTGCGCAATTGAATCATGTTTCCTAGTTGAGGTGGTATGGTGCCAGAGATTTTATTATTGGATATTATCAAGCTTGTCAAATTTCTACAATCAACCAATGTTGGTGGTAGCCCACCGTAGAGTTCATTATTGCTCAACTCAAGGTAATACAAGTAGTTGTACACCCCAAGAGCATCGGTTATGTTTCCCTTGAGCAAGTTGTTTTGAAGCCTTACTCTGTACAAACTTGAACAATTTTTCAGGCTTCTTGGGATAGATCCAGTGAAGTGGTTGTCCGATGCGGAAATATTTTCAAGAGCTTGGCTACTACATATTTCTTGTGGCAATTGGCCAACAAAGTCGTTGTTAGCTAGCTGTAGGCTTTTGAAGGATGTGAGATTATTCATCTCGGTGGGCAGAAAGCCCCCCAGATTATTGAAATATAGAATCAAGTAAGTGAGGCGTCCTAGTTTTCCAATCTCTTTTGGAACAAAGCCTGACAACTCATTTTGGCCAAGGTCAAGAGTCTCTAGATTGCTCAAGTTCCCTATTGAAGAAGGGATAGAACCGGAAAGCGTATTGTTGAGAAAGCTAAGAATGTTTAGATTGTTCAAGTTCCCTATGATGGACGGGATAGGACCAAAAATCTTATTGTTATCTAGCGAAAGACTTTTCAGATTGCTCAAGTTTCCTATGGATGACGGGATAGGACCTGTTAAATCATTTGATAGCAGTAGAAAATGTATGGGGGATCTCATTCCTCCAACTTCCAAAGGTATAGGGCCAGAAAGTTGGTTTTGATAGAGGTAAAGAAATGCCAAATTACTCAAATTTCCTAGAGTTATAGGGATGGAATCATTCAGATGGTTTCTTGATAAATCAAATTTACTGAGAGACCCCAACATTCCTATTTCCTTTGGAATGGCCCCAATGAGTTGATTGTTTGAAAGCCGCATCTCCCACAAGCTGCTCGTGTTTCCAATGAAAGAAGGAATTGGACCGGTGATGAGGTTGTTCATTAGGTAGAGATAATTGAGAGATTTGAGCATTCCTATTTCTTTAGGGATGAAACCGGAAAGCTCATTATCAGAAAGGAACAGGCCCAACAAGTTTGTCGAACTACCTAATTGTTTGGGAATTGGGCCGGTGAAACGATAATTCGAAAGGTTGAGAACTCGTAAAGATTGCAACAACCCAAGTTGAGTAGGAATGTTTCCCGAAAGGTTATTTTGTGACAAGTCCAAATGAGTAAGCTTGGCAAGATTAGCCATGCTAGGAGGGATGCTCCCAATGAGAGAGTTTCTGGCAAGGTTAAGGGTGACCAAGTTGGGCAATTGGGAGAGATTGAGATGACGAAGCGTACCTTGTATGGCAAAATATGAAAGGTTCAAACTTGAGACTCTTCCAAGAGGATCACAATCGATTCCGTGCCATAAACAAGGGTTGCTTCCATTCCATGAAGAAAAAGGATAGCGACTCTGGTTGTCTAGCTCAGACTTCCACGTTAGGAGTGCTTCCAGTTCCTCATTTCTGATTTGGTTACTAGCACCAGCAAGGGCCACTTGAGAAGGGCTTCGAGATGAAGCAAGACAAGGCATTTCTTGCATGAGCACGAGAAGGACATAAGTGAGGAACAATAACGAGGGTTGTTTTTGAGATGTGGCCATGACAGGTGGTTAAGGTTATATGGGGTGGGCTTTCTTTGATTCGCGGCAGATGTGTTGAAATAGGCCAAGTACAAGTCACGCATTTATAGAAAAAAATCGGACCATCAAGTCAACAACCAAGTCAATAATCACTTCTTCTCGGGAAGGCGAAATTACACAAAACTTTTCATAATTTGGAGGATAGTATATGTTGGCTCCTAAACTTTCAACTGTTACGCAATTACCTCGTAAGCTTTAGTATTGTTAAGGCTATTGACCCTCCGTTATATTTTCCACGGCAATTCTAAGGAACAACACCATGTACGTAAGATATAAAAACAGAAAAACTTACCGAGGCACTTGTGTTTCAAAAAGTTGCGTATAAACATCCCTTATCAATGCAAGGTGACATGTCCAATGAATTTTTGATATATTTTCAATTAATACTGTCACAAAAAAGGTTTGGTAAAATTATCAACTGCAAAATCCATATTTCCTTGTATGAATAATATGATTAGTGTTTCAGAATTCGACAATTAGAGAAATGATTGGAAGGCGAAGGTCAGAGTCAACACGCCAATTCAATTATTGAAAGACCCTATCTCATCTGGTTGCCACAGGCCACGTTCAATCTATTCTTTTGGAGCCGTGTTGCCTTTCTTCACGTGTCTTCACGTGGCATTTCACTTTCTTTTGGGCCCCTTTCTACTTTTCTTACCTTTCAGGCGTAATTTGTCGGCCATTTGAAGGAAATGTCAATCTCAATCGCTGTTCCATGGTCTCGTCCTTTGGATATGTGATCAGGAATTTGTGGATCGATGCTAACAATTCGCCCTGTTTAGCATTTTTTGATCTGTGCTTTTGCGGAGTTAAATGGATCCGACGAATAAAGGCAAAAGGCATCGTCGAATTATTGATCATCTAAATTGACACTTGATGGAGACCATGTTGTTTGTGACTAAATTTTGTCAGAGAACAGAAAAGCTGGAGATTGGGAAAAAAATATATTGCTTTTCTACGTATTCAATATGTAATTACAGTCCTTTTTATAAGACAAAAGGTCTAAGTGTGTAAGAAAAGAAAAGATCTATATGATATCCCAAAAAATATCTCCCGCGATCAAGATCAATTAAAATCAATTAGCATTGGCAACGGTATCTTCAACACTCCCCTTCAAGCTTGGTGGTTTGTATACATCAAGGATGCGTAGCTTGCTTAGTAGATACGAATGTTACCTTCGACTTAAAGCCTTGGTAAAAATATCTGCAGGAAATTCTTTTTGACCAAACTGCTTTAATTTGTCCCACTTTCTAATAGGCTAAGTTCTCATACGTAATATCCAGCAATCATGTTGTGCAATCGACAGCCTGGAAAACTATGAGATTGATATGAAAAGAGTGGGCAGATCATTCAGACACCTTGTGTTTTGTAATGTTTTGAACTCTCCGTGTCACAATCTCTTTGATCCACCCAATTTTTATATAAAAGAAAAAAGATCAGATATACATAAGCTAACTAGGAATGCATCGGTATTGTGTATTTGGCAGAACCAAGTGACTGATTGCCGTGAATGTTAAGACTAATCGGTCCCAACAATTGCAATGTCCAAGTGATTCTTCTGCCAAAACATGGTGAGGTGAGATTAAGTTTCCTGATGTTATTCTGTGGGACTTCTGATTTAAGCTGCTCGGTGCCTATTTTCTTGTTCTTCTTCATGAAACTGTGTAAAACATTTTGAGCTGCATTTGGTAACCTGCATATGTAGCTGAATAGTATGAAATTTATCCTCCCTGGCATTTGAGGGCATTGCGAGTCTTGGATAAGATGGCCTTGAGGACCGACCTCAAAAGGATGGTTAGGGTAACGCTTATCTATCCAATAAAGTAAAAAAATTAAAAACCAGTTCGTCTTCTCACTTTTTCAACAAGTGAAATTTCCTGATGCAATTTCAGTTGGCGGTGGATATCATGTCCAGTGAGGTGGCTGCTGAAGGTCATTGTCTTCATTGTCAATAGTTTTATGATGCTGAAGGTCATAATTTTGTCATCAATATCTTCTCTATTTCCCTCCCGCTGTGGATGTCATAAATGTGTTCACTGCTTCTGCTTTGAGAAACTTAACTGGATAGTTGAAGTGAATAAACTATTGTGCCATATCATGTTAAATGCTAATGCCTAAGATCCCCCTCACCTTGGGCTTGACTACGCAACCCCGTTAAAGAATGAACTACTAAAGACTAAGAAAAGGATTTTTGAGAACAACATCATGAATCCTTATTCAAGTTTTCACTTGACGTGCAAGCAGTTGCCTAGCTATCATGCCATTATCATCTGTTCTCACTGATTGGTGTTATCAATGAAGCGTCATTGTCAGTTGTGTAGCCTGTAGCTATTCTTATAAATTATCTTGTCAGAATGCAGTGCCATGGATGATTGATAATTACTAGTTTGGACATATTGAAAAAGCCCTTCGTTTCCTTGCTCATGTTATTGATGTCTTGACAACAATTGATTCTGATCAAAGCTAGAGCAGGGGGGAAGAACAATGTCAGGAGATTGGACAAGAGCATCTCCGGTGTGGCTCAAACAATGTCATCCTCGTCATCGTATTTGCATTGATTTGTATCTTCTTGGTCTACATCTATTAAAAAATCTCTAGACAATGAGGAGTTGGTGATTTGCTTCAACACTTTGTTAGACGTATTCCCTAGGGTGTCAGTAAAGATCACTCTAGATGGAATTGTACAGGCAAAGGACATCCCTTTTTTTTCCCGGTTGAAACCATGGAACTTTTGATTGCTGGTTTGAGCTCTGTTTGTTGTACAGGTTAGAAGTAATTTTTAACGCTCTTACCGCTATTCATTTATCATCATGTGATATTCATTTATTCACAAAATATGTTATATTGACATTTTTTTTGATGCGGGATAACGTTCCTATAGAGACTTCATCGCAAATTTAAAAATATGCTGAAAATTATCTCTGATTATGCATGTTGTCGTGAATGTCGTGGCTGATTATGTATTTAGTCTTACTTATTTGTAAAATACGGAACATTGTGTATTATAGTAGAAAAATATATATTTTTTCCTCTATAAAATACGGAAAATATTGCTTAAATCGAGCACCAGAGGTTATCGGGGAGCAGAAATTATTTTTTAGGCTTCGTTTATTTCACGGAAAATAACTTTTAGAAAAATGTTTTATGGATTTTTCGATGTTTGTTTTTATGGAAAATAAATTTATTGGGGAAAACATTTTCTATGAAGGAAAAAAAGTCTTCTAAAGTGAGGGAAAATGCTTTTCACTTTTCAAGTTGGGGAAAACATTTTCCATACTCACTCTCTCTTATCTCACACCCCCTATTAGTTCTCACTTCTTTCTTTCTATTTAAATTTTTATTTAAAATTTTTTTCTAATTTTTTGTTATTTTTTATCTTTCTTTTTGCTATTTTTCTTTTTCGGCGGATCGCCAGCCACATCAATGGCCGGCGACCGACGACAATGGCCAATAACCAATGAAAGGCTAGCCGAGCTTGCCGATATGGTGTAATAGATCGGTGACGCCCGAGCCTTGCGGCCTCTGGCAATGCTCGGGCGTCACCGATCTGGCGAGACCGGAGCCTCACCGTAGTCTGGCGACGCTCGAGCGTTGCTGATCTGGCAGGGCCCGAATCTTGCCGCTTCAAGCTTGCCTTGCTGGGGAGTTGATCGGGTGAGCTTACCAGAGGTAGGTGAGCCTTGAGCCTTCCCAGCAAGGTGAGCTCGAGGAGTGGCCGGCGATCGGCCAAGGACGAAGAGAACACAGAAAAAAATAATTTAATAATCGATTTAAAAAAATAACGATTTCAAAGAAAATAATATAAAATTATTGAAAAAGAGTGTATAAAGGAAAATATTTTCCCTAACGAACAGCGGAAAATAATTACGTTTTCTTGGAAAATAGCTTCTTGAAAAATATTTTTCGCAAAACTGATGGATCCTTAGATTCGCAAGTTTTTCTTAACACTTATTATCCACGTTCCTCATATTACCTTTGCCTTGATTTTCCCTTGGATGAGATTTTTCTGCGCTTTTTCTTATTTGTCTGTTCTGTTTATTTCCTTGAGAGATCAATAATAATCGCTTTTTCTTCAAAACTAGTATCGGAGTTACTTTGGAATCTACCAGCACTTTTGTGCAGGCAGCCCAGGAGACGGACGAAGAGGCGCGCTTCCAGAATGATATGCTCAATCAGCTGGTATACAGTTTACTTTGAACGGATAGCCATCGTTTAACGTGTCTTTGCTTGAAATCTTTCTGTGGGGCTATTATTATTTTTTCTGAGAAATCATATTTTAGTAGGATATATTGCCGAATCAAGTCGCCTCTTCTGTGCGCATAAGTTCTATAGCACAGAAATGAAACAGGCGGGGGATACTTTTAACCATGATTCTGTAATTGCCCTGTAATCACATTTCACAGCAACCATGCTGGGCCATCAGCAGGTCGGAAAAGGTTTTGTCCGCATTAGTAACGGACAAGACTTGGGAAAAATAAGAGATTGATATGAAAAGATGGGCAAATCATTCAGACACCTTTTTTGAAAGATTATTGACTCCCCCACCTCTGATTCTCTTTGATCCACCCAATTAAGAAAGTACAATCATGTTAGCTATGCTTTTTCTTTTTATTTAAAATTCGAATATACAGAAGCTAAATGGGAATGCATCAACATGTGTATATGGCAGAAGCCGGAGCAACAGCCATTGGTATTAGACTAATCTCTCACAACAAATGGAGTGTCCGCGTGATTCTACTGCCTAAATCTGGTGGTTTGAGATTAAGTTTCCTAATGAAAACCAGTGGGACTTCTAATTCAAGCTGCTTGTTACTTAGATGTTTATTCTTCCTGCGACTGTGTAAAACATTTTGAGCTGCATTTGGTAACCTGCATATGCAGCTTAATAGCATAAAAGCTATCCTCCCCGCCATTTGAAGGCATTTCTAAGTCTTGGATAAGATAATCTTGAAGACCGACCTCAAAAGAATGGCTACGGTAACACTTATCTATCCAATAAATTAAAAAAAATAATTAAATACCAGTTCATCTTCTTACTTTTTCAACAAATGAAATTTCCTGATGCAAACAGTGAATTCCATGTCCAGTGAGGTGACTGCTGATGGTCATTGTCTTCATTGTCAATAGATATCTGATGCCGAAGGTCATGATTTTGTCATTAATCTCTACTCTCTTTCCCTCCCCTGCTGATGTCCTATGTCTGTTCACAGCTTCTGCTTCAAGAAACTCGTTAACTGGACAATTGATGTGAGTAAACTATATGCGCCATATAATACATGCTAATGCCTAAGAACCCCTCATCTTGGGCTAGACAATGCAACCCTATTAAAAAACGAACAACTAAAGAAATAAGACAAGGATTTTTCAAAGTAGCGTCATTAATCCTGATTCAAGTTTCCGCTTGAGGCACCAGCAGTCGCCTAGCTATCATGCCACCGTCATCTATTCTCAATTATTGGTGTCATCAATGAAGCTTCATTGTTAGCTGTGTAGCCTGTAGCTGTTCTTATAAGTTATGTTGTCAAAATGCAGTGTCATAGGTGATTGATATTTATTGGTTTAGAAAAGGCCCTTCGTTTCGTTGCTCAAGTTATTTGATGTCTTGACAGCAATTGACTCTGATCAAGCTTGAGCAGGAGGGAAGAACAATGCTAGGAGATTGAACAAGAGCATCGTCTGGTGTGGCTCAAACAATGTCATCCACGTCATCGTATTTGCATTGATTTGTATCTTCTTGGTTTACGTCTAATACAAAATCTCCAGACAACGAGGAGTTGGCGGTTTGCTTCAACACTTTGTTAGACGTATTCCCTAGAGATCACTCTAGATGGAATTGTATAGGCCCAGGACATCCCTTCTTTCTTTTCCATGCTAAAACCATGGAACTTCTGGTTGCTAGTTTGAGCTATGTCTAGTGTACAGGCCAGATGTCATTTTAACACTCTCGGGGCTATGTTAGGTCATGCATCCCTCGTCACATCAAGTACTTCTCAGGAAGCACTGATTTGAAGGCATTGGCTCTTCGAAGTTGTGCGAAGGGTTGTGTGAACACGAGTCTAATGATCAATCGCTCTGAGTCTGGCATGGGCATAAATTACCACCAAAAGCTTTCAAAACCACAAATCAATTGAAGAAACATCGTAGGTATTGAATTTTAGTCAATCACATGCTAATTTGATTTGGAATCCTATACTAGTTTGACATGCCATATCATGACCTTGTCATCTCTTAAGCCAATCTTAAAGGTCGCATGAAGCCGCAGCAATCCATTTTATCTAGGTTAAAATTACAAAATGCAAATATGTAGTTGTTTTCAAATAGTTAATAAATCATTGGGAAAATAAGTGATACAGTGCATGTCATCCTTTTAAGAGTAATAAAACAAGAACTAGTAGCTACTACAGAAAGACCAAAAAGTAAAAAAGGGAACCATCCGAGATCAACTAGCTCTTCCAATTTTATGTCCTCCCACGCGCCTATCATGATCGACTTACGTGCCGATATTTCTTGAGACACTTGTTGCATGCTTGGACGATGCTCCGGCTTTGCCCTCAAGCATTTAAATGCCATCTTTACAATGAAAGCCACTTGACCGAGTATGTCACCATCTGGGTATGGAATTCTTTGATCTAGAGCTTGTTTTAGGGGCCAACATGAAGCTGTTGAATTGCTTGATGATGAAGAAGCTGACAATGTGAGAGACGATATGAGCTCGCCTGGATGTCTACCCATAATTACTTCCAATGTCACCACTCCAAAGCTATAAACATCACACTTCTCCTTCACCTCCATCGTGTATGCTAGTTCTGTAGAGGGAAAAACAACATTTTTTTCTATTTCTCATCAATATTATCTTTTTTTTTGGCCAAAATCTTACTAATGTCATTTAATTGATTGTTTTTATTAAAGAAACCAACTTACCTGGAGCTGCATATCCAAAAGTGCCTGCAAAGGAAGTCCAATTGGATGAGTAAGGTTGTAGAACCTTAGCCGTGCCGAAATCAGAGACGTGAGCTTCGTATTGTTCATCCAATAAAATGTTCTTGCTTGACACATCTCGATGAGCTATAGGAGGAGAGCAATCATGATGCATGTAGGACAAAGCATTAGCCACACCCTTAATGACATTCACTCTCTTATTCCAATCAAATGCCGTTATTCTCTCTTCATCATTCAATACATCCTTCAAGCTGCCTGATTCCAAGAACTCGTAAACCAAAAATGAATGTCGAGAACTCGAGCAAAAGCCATGGAGCTTGATAATATTTCGATGCCGAGCTTCAGTTAGAGCATGAATCTCTCTTTCAAATGCTTTTCGGCTAGAGATTTCGACTTCCACTGCTTCCTTAAATTTCTTTACTGCAACAGTCTCACCTGTTTGCAATTGGACCTTGTAAACACTCCCATGTCCTCCCACACCGATGCAATATTTGGCATCGAACTCCTTCGTGGCTGCAATAATGCTCTCATAAAGTATACATCCGTTAAAGTTCAATACTGCCCATGAGTTTTCATTGCTTCCATCCTTTGAACTAGGCTCTGGTTTCCTCAATCTTCGACATACTATACTTGAGATTCCCATGACAAGAAGCAACAGAAGTAGGCAACCTAAAGTAGGAATCAAAAGTAGCAACAATTTTTTGTTTTTGTTCTTGCCTTCCGACATTGTTGCTGCACAGGGGTTAAGACTAGCAATAACTCCACACAAACCTTTGTTCCCTCTCACAACTTCAATTGTAGCATTACGAAAGGCTGAAACATTTGGTAAAGGACCCTCTAACTCATTATATGATATGTCGATGGATGTCAAGCTTACCATATCAGCAAAGGTCGACTCAATTGAACCCGAAAGTTGATTGTGTGAGAGATTGAGTATTTCCAATCTATGCAATTGTGCAAATTGTCCAGGTATTTCTCCCATGAGAAAATTTTGACTTAGATCAAGAACTTGAAGAGACTGGAGGTTGCCGATCTTTGCAGGAATACTCTTATCAAGATTATTCCCGCTTAAATTTAAGAATAGGAGGTTGGAGCACTCCCCAAGTTCTGTAGGAATGGAGCCACTCAAGTAGTTTCCTGCAATGTTGAGTTTCTGCAAATCGAACAAGGCTCCAAGTTCTTGAGGGATGTGGCCTGCAAGATAGTTGCCGTCCAATGAAAGCTCTAGCAGCAACTTCAATTTTCCTAGGTCTTTAGGAATTTCCCCAACTATATCATTTGAAGAGAGGTTGAGTCTGTGCAATTGATTCATGTTTCCAATTTGAGGTGGTATGGTGCCGGAGATTCTATTGTTGGAGATTATCAAGCTCGTCAAATTTCTACATTCTTCCAATATCGGTGGTAACTCACCGTAAAGTTCATTGTTGCTTAACTCAAGGTAATCCAAGTAAGGGTACACACCAAGAGCATCGGTTATATTTCCCTTGAGCAAGTTGTATTGGAGCCTAACTCTATGCAAACTCGAACAATTTCTTAAGCTTCTTGGGATGGGTCCAACGAAGCGATTGTTTGCTGCAGTCAAATGTTCAAGAGCTTGCCTACTGCAGATCTCTTGTGGCAATTGGCCAACAAAGTTGTTATTATCTAGTTGTAGGGCTGTGAGGGATGTAAGATTATTGATCTCGACGGGAAGAAAGCCCGACAACTCATTTCTGTTAAGATGGAGAACATTCAAATTGCTCAAGTTACTTATGGATGATGGGATAGGACCTGACAACTTATTCATGCGGAAGGAAAGATAATTCAAATTGCTCAAGTGAGCTATGGATGACGGGATGGCCCCAACAAGTTGATTCTCGGAAAGCCGCATCATTATCAAGCTGGACATGTTTCCTATGGAAGAAGGAATAGGACCAGTGATGTGATTATTCACTAACAAGAGGTAATTGAGAGACTTGAGCCTTCCTATTTCTCTAGGGATGAAGCCAGAAAGCTTATTTGCAAAAAGAAATAGGTCGGTCAAGTTGCTCAAGCTACATATCTCATTAGGAATAGGACCATTGAAATTATTATTCGATAGGTCGAGAACTTGAAGAGATCGCAAGGACCCTAGTTGAGCTGGAATGCTTCCCGAAAGGCCATTTTGAGACAAGTCTAGATGAGTAAGCTTGGCAAGAAGAGCCATGCTCGGAGGGATGTTTCCGAAAAGTGAGTTGTTGGCTAGATTCAGAGCAACCAAGTTGGGCAAGAGGGAGAAATTCAGATAATGAAGCGTACCGTGTATGGCAGAATCCGAGAGGTTCAGGCTCACAACGCGCCCACGAGGATCACAATTGATTCCGCGCCATGAACATGGGTTGCTCCCATTCCACGAAGACAAAACATAACGACTCTGGCTGTCTAGCTCAGACTTCCATGTTAGGAGTGCCTCCAGTTCCTCATTTCTGGTCTGGTTACTAGCACCAGCAGGAGCCACTAGAGAAGGGCTTTGAGATGAAGCAAGACAAGGCATTTCTCGCGTGAGCATGAGGAGGACACAAGCGAGGAACAACATCGAGATTGTTTTTGAGATGAGGCCACAATAGGTTGTTTATGTTGTTTAGGCGGACTTGTCTTTGTTTCCTGCACGAACAGGAGAATGCAACCGAGTGATGCAAGCCCAGGTTAGGCTTTCTCAAACAATAGGATCGGAAGAGTGACTCACATACGGGAAAACAAGACGAACATACGGCTCATCGATTTCTTCGAGCTTGAATGCGGGCCGATCTTCTTAGTTGAGAGAGGTGGTCTTCAATGCGGGCTGCATCATTGAGTCGTACTTATAGAAGAAAATTAGGACCATCAAGTCAACAACCAAGTCAATAATTTGGCTGGCGCGCACTCCTTGTTACGAAAGTCTTCCATTCCTCGCAAAAAACTTGAAACATCCGTATGCCCCATGTCAGGTTGACTTAGGAGACCACGTTCACATCTATAAATGGTCACTAGCTAATATGGTTTTGGCCTCATCTACCTAATATGGTTTTGGCGTGAATTGGGGCAAGCCTCATGTGCTTGGTTAGTGGTCGAAAGAAAATTTCAATTTATATTTTATCGTGGTTGTAGAATTTGCAAGTGGACAATAGCCTGAAATTAGGGAAGAAAGTGGATTTTTCGCGTCGGTTTGTGTGGAAGATAATCTGGTCTACCTCAAAATAATTCAGTCTCCCTTCCCTCTCGTTCTTATCACGTTTGTAATTGGACTCATTAAATTAATCGAGCAGGTATTCACCTTTGTGAAGAAGTGGGACATTGTAATTTATTAGAGAAGATTCTTTCCAATCGTGAAACACGGCACCCTACAGAAGCTTCGGAGCTAGTCAAGATGGTCTACCTCTGGGACAGTGCTGGAACTTTGAACGGGAAATAAAGTAGGGGAAAAAATGCGGGCCCGCACACAAAAAAATTATACAAAATATGTAACTTACTTAATTAATCGGAAATTCGATTTAGTGCTTTTTTTTCCCCTGACCTCTAAATAAAGAGGAAATTCTCTCTGACCAAACTGCTTCAATTTTTCCCATTTTCTGATAGGCTAAGTTCTTATACGTGGTATACAGCAATCATGTCGTGCAATCGGCAGCCCGGAAAATTATGAGATTGATATGAAAAGAGTGGGCAAATCATTTAGACACCTTGTGTTTTGTAATATTATGAACTCCCCTTGTCAGAATCTCTTTGATCCACCCAATTTTTATATATATATAAAAAAGATCAGATATACAGAAGCTAACTAGGAATGCATCAGAATCGTGTTTTTGGCAGAACCAAGTGACTGATTGCTGTGAGTGTTAGACTAATCTGTCCCAACAATTGCCACGTCCAAGTGATTCTACTGCCAAAACATGGTGGTTTGAGATTAAGTTTTCTGATGAATTCCGGGGGACTTATGATTTAAGCTGCTTGGTGCCTATTTTTTTGTTCTTCTTCATCAAACTGTGTAAAACATTTTGAGCTGCATTTGGTAACCTGCATATGTAGCTGAATACTATGAAAGTTATCCTCTCTCAAATTTGAGGGCATTGCGAGTCTTTGATAAGATGGCCTTGAGGACCGACCTCAAAAGGATGGTTAGGGTAACGCTTATGTATCCAATAAACTCAAAAAATTTGAAACTAGTTCCTCTTCTCACTTTTTCAACAAGTGAAATTTCCTGATGCAATTTCAGTTGGCGGTGAATATCATGTCTAGTGAGGTGGCTGCTGAAGGTCATTGTCTTCGTTGTCAGTAGTTTTCTGATGCTGAAGGTCGTAATTTTGTCATTATCATCTTCTCTCTTTCCCTCCCGCTGTGGATGTCATATATCTGTTCACTGCTTCTGCTTCGAGAAACTTGTTAACTAGACAGTTGAAGTGAGTAAATTGTATGTGCCATATCATGTTAAACGCTAATGCCAAAAATCCCCCCCTTCACGTTGGGCTCGACAACGCAACCTCATTAAAGAATGGACTCGTAATTAGATGTGCTGTCATAACAATGGTACCCAATATTTTCTCTACAATCATATGGTGGAAGAGATCTGTACCATTTGGAATAGAAAAGCTACAGTTAAATGGCAATTTGGTTGAGGCTTATGGAACTGACTAATATAGCTGAAGGGGAGGCAAACAGGGAGGAATTCAGGAACGCTGTCACAAGAATTGAAGAATTATGGCGGCAAAAAGAAATGTATTGGTGTATGTGATCTAGGATAAATTGGATGAAATGGGATGACCAAAACACTAAGTATTTCCATGCTACGACAGTCCAAAGAAGACAACGAAATAAGATTTCCATGTTGCGAATTGATGACCAGACTTGGTGTCAGGACCCTCTTAACCCTCAAACAACTTATTCATCGGTGGGCTATAGAAACTACCAAATGGTATTAGACCAATGCTCACAAGTGGTTAACGAAGAGATGAATGAGGCTTTGCTTAAGTTAGTTTCTAAAGAGGAGGTTAAAACGGTTGTCTTTCAACTAGGCGCTACAAAAGCGCTTGGATTGGATGGGCTTAATGGACTATTTTACCAAAGTCATTGTTCAATATTACATGAAGACATATTCATAATGGTTGAGTTCTTCTTTAGCCAATGTACGCTCGATCAAGAGATTAATAAAACATACATAACCCTAATCTCCAAAGTCAAACCCGGAGGATATTACCCAATTTAGACCTATCAGTTTGTGCAATTTCAATTACAAAATCATTGCTAAGGTAATGGCAAAGAGGTTGAAACCATGGCTCCCAAAGATTATCTCTATGAAACAAAGTACATTCATTAGTGGTCGACAGATTCAAGATTATATCTTTATTGTCCAGGAGGTGCTTCATCAGTTAAGGGTCCGAAAAAGGAAGTGCAAATTCCAAGCTATTCTTAAACTCGACATACAAAAAGCTTATGACAAGGTAAAATGGGATTTCCTTTGTGATTACATGGTGAGATTGGGATTTGATGGGAAATGGGTTAAACAGGTTAAATAATGCATATCGTTGGTGTCCTTCAGCATTCTAGTAAATGGAGAACTTTTGCTACATTCAGGCCAACAAGAGGAATAAGACAATGCGATCCTCTTTCTCCCTATCTATTTATCATCTTAGCTAATATCCTCTCTTCCCTAATGACTAAAGCAGTAGAGGATGGAAGTATCAACGGTGTTTGGCTGAATCCTACCTGTCCAACACCATCACACCTATTATTTGTTGATGATACAATCCTTTTTCTAGATGGTACAGTGAGAGAAGCCCAGAACCTTGCAAACATCTTGAATCAGTATTGCTATGTATCGGGACAAGCCATTAACCTCAACAAATCAAGTTTTTTCTTAGGGAAGGACTATCCTCAAGACCTTAAACAAAATATAGCAACTAAATTGAGAGTTCCAATTATAGAAAAAACAAGGAAGTACCTTAGAATACCATCTGATTGGAGTCAAACAAAGAAGCAAATGTTTGTTTGGATCCTTACTAAGGTTGAAAGAAAACTTGAACGAGGGAAGGAGAAGTTGATTTCTAAGGCGGGAAAGGAAGTACTAGTTGAAACAGTTATCCAAGCTTTACCTCAATACGCTATGTCTATTTTCAAAGTTCCAACGTCCATTTGTCGGACTATTGAGAAGAGAATAGCATTATTCTGGTGGAAGCAAATGCATCAAAGAGGGAAGGAGAAGTAGATTTCTAAGGCGGGAAAGGAAGTACTAGTTGAAACAATTATTTAGGCTTTACCTCAATACGCTATGTCTATTTTCAAAGTTCCGACGTCCATTTGTCGAACTATTGAGAAGAGAATAGCATTATTCTGGTGGAAGCAAAATGCATCAATGAGGGGCATTCATTGAAAACAAGGGAGGATCTGAAAACTAGAAAGGATCGTGGGGCCTAAGTTTTAGAGACTTAGTGGAATTCAATAAAGTAATGTTGGGAAAGCAAGCCTAGAGATTGATTCAAACATTGGACGCATCATGGAGCAAAGTTTTATAGAGTATCTATTTTCCTAGGGGTGATTTCTAGAATGCAAACAAAAGGCCCCAATCTTCTTGGGGATGGCAAAGTTTATTGATGGGAAGAGACACAATTGAACTTGAAACTAGATGGGTAGTAGGAAATGGGGAAAGTATCAGAATTAGAGAGGATAAGTGGCTGCCCTCAGGAAAGATTGCTAATCCAACAAATTGAAATGATCCGTGCTTTTTTGCTGAGCTAAATGATTGGAACTCTAGGGATTGGGACACCCGAAGACTAAATGACATGTTTAAGGAAAGCGTCGTAAATGAAATATTAGCTATTTCTCTAAGCCTAAATCCTAGTCCAAATAAGCTAATGTGGATAGCAAATAGTTTCGGTATTTACAAAGTTCAAAGCATCTATAATAGAATCCACAACATGGGAGGGCCCCCATAAGCAAATAATTGATCTACATCCTATCAAATTGGAATGAGGTATGGAAGCTTCAGACATAACCTAAATTCCAATTTTTACTATAGAGCATATGCACCAATGAGCTTCCTACAAAGGAAAATCTATACAATAGAAGAATGTTACCTGATCCAATATATCAATTATGTGGAAAACCCCTAGAAACAGCAGAGCATTTGTTCATCCTATGTGAATGGACAAAGGACATTCGGTCAAAGCCTACTCTATAAGCAGATACTTCCCTATCAAACAGTACTCGCATCGATAAATGGGTTCATGACAATCTTACTTTCAAATCCACTCCTTTTTCGAGAGCCTAGTTTGCCGGAACTTTATGCCAGATCTAGAAAGCAAGAAACACTAATGGTTTTCCAAGTTCAAAAGCCTAACCCGACAGCAGTCGTAGAAGACGCCATCAACATGACTCTATTGTATGAAAAGTGGAACTTGCAACACAAAAACAGAGAGTATGGGTCAACATTAGCCACGAAGAATTGGAGGGCCCCTCCACAAAACGAAATGAAAATCAACGAGGATAGTTCGTGTTGTAGTTTAACAATGGCAGGATCCACTGCTGGAGTTTGCATGAACAATAAAGGGCTGCTTGTGGACGGCTTCATCAAACAAATTCACGCCTCTTCAGCTTTGGTTGTGGAAACCCTAACAATGAGAGAAGCACTGTTGTGGTTGAAGGAAAAAAGGGGGTCACGAACTAATCTACAACTTAACTATGGAATTGATATGTGTGTCCACTTATCTTCGAACAACTTATAGGCAATCGAGTACTTATCGAGCAAAGCATACCCTCCATGAGAGGCCCAGTCCATAGTAAAAGATTGTAAAGAATTATTTGCCTGTCTGTATGGGGTTACTTTAAGCTATGGCCTGAGAGAAGCAAATCAAGCCGTGGACTGGGTAGCCAATGCCAACTGAGCAAAATCCCTACCACCAAATTGGGTTACTAACCCCTCTTATTTTCTACGTTCTATTTTATGTCTGGACTTTGAAACGTATGGTACCCCTTCTATGAGTCACTAATGAAAGTCACTATTTTCCGATTAAAAAAAAATTGGCATTTGGTCATACTTGGAATGGGCCTTGACCATAAGAGTGAAAACCGGCACACGTGTAAGCCCATCTCTGCCGTGAGTTGGACATCTTCCTGCAACGCATTGATCGTGGGCTAAAAATGAAGGGAGTTAGTTGGTCACCGTTCACAACTAGGGGTGAGCGGTTCCCGGTTCTTTACAGGTTCCACTAGGAACCTGGAACCTACCCTCGGGTACAGGTTCCTCATTTTTCGGAACCTGGAACCTACCCGTTGAAATCCGGAACTTAGAACCTACCCTGTCACAGGTTCCAAGGTCGGTTCCGGGTCCAACAGGTTCTTTTTCTTTTTTCCGGTTTTAGTTAAACAAAATGAAAATGAACTAACAACAATGAACAAGCGTAGACCTCAAAGATGCAATGTAATATGACCTTGTAAAAGAATGGGGACGATACTACACATGCTCCACTTCACACACCAAAAATGCCATTGCTTAAGCTGCTTTTAATTAAAACATTGGCAATCAAAGCTTTTTTCAAACAGGCGGAGATCCCCCATTCAAACTGTAAATCAAAAGAAGTTGTGAATATAGTGAAGCTTAGAGAATACCTATCAAGAGCCATATTTCTAGTCTGGCCAGAACCAAGACTGAGCACAACAAGCCATCTGTCAACAAATCTAGTAGCTCCTTCGCAGACAATCACATCTACTTTGAACTTTTGTACTTGTGTTGGAGCTGCTAAATAACCTTGACATCTGAAATTTTCTCCACTTCTTCTCTGAAAAGGGGTTTCTAGTGACAGCAAATGATGAATCAACAGAAACTGAGTACTACTCTGATGGCTTTGCATTTCCTTCCTCCCACATTGAGATTGTCACCTATTTAAATGCACACATCAAGTTAGACATTGGAAGATCACATTACATAGAAGGTTGTCCAACAAATATGCATTACTGGTGTAGAATCAATAGATACATGATTGCTTTGTCACTCTAACAAATTACGTTAACGATGTCGGGGTTTTACGGTCTTACAAATCCAGGTTTGAGACACGAGGACTTCACTAGAAGTGGTGCCTAAGATAGAATACCATCATGTGGATACATCCACATAGATAGAACACGTGTGTCTCCCAAAAATACCTAATGCCTTCTTTCAGTAAGTTCATTTGCAAAGATCTTTTCCCCCTAATAGACTTGTCAATTGTAGCTCTCCATTGGCTAGCTCATTGATTTTTTTTGGGTGTGTATATAATGTCTTTAAGGCTTAGATTAAGATCATTCAGCTATACCTGACAGCTACTTTAACTACAACTTGAGGGAAAAAGATGCACATGACTGCACAATTAGGCGTGAAGATGACTATCTTCTGTTTTAATAGCATTTACCCTGGAGTCTGCTTGCTTTCCCCACTTGATGTTGTTAGATATGTAAAATGTTCCAGGAGGAACCTCCAAAATGCTAATCTTATTGATGAAGCCATCATAAAAGCACCTCAACTCCAAAAGAAGCTTGAAGTTTAATTAGCTGTCTCAGATAGATGATCAACAACGACAATAAAGACAACACCAATTAAAGCCTTATCAATGGAAAGTGGTCAGCTATTTTAATATATTTCACCATGCACTCATTGTGTATTAACTAAGAGATCTAAGCACTTGATTTTTCTTTTTTCTCTTTAACTTTATCTGTCCTTTTCACTCTATATTTAAGTTTCCTTCTTAAGAGCACATCTTCTCCGTAGACATTCAAAGGTAGTCATTCCACATGTGAAAACCACCTTAAAAGAGCTTCTCTAATCTTAACAAAAATTGAGCTACCGTAAATCCAACAAAGCATTCTAATCTCTACAATACATGTGCATGTTCGCATTTCATTGCCGAGCACTTTGTCTCTCTTGCATGATCTCAGATACCCCCATAGTACAGCAGCAAGTATTACAAAAGCATGCTCAGCAATCGCGGCCCATGATTAGGGTTTGTAGTTTGCGGATGCGTATCCAAAAATCACGTATGGAGCGAGCGAGAGAAGAAGACTAACCAAGGGGAAGAAGATCCCGAGCACGATTCGCGGCGAGCAGGGAGAGAATCCTAGCTGTTGGGGGCAAGTCGTAAGCTAACAGAGGGGAAAATGGGGACTGAGTTGTCGGGGATGGAGGGAGAAAGAAAGAAGAACAGCAGGCGACTGAAATTTGCTTTACTTTTTGAGTTTAGGGAACCGGGAACCGCCGGTTTCGAAAAAATGGAACCGGAACCGGAACCCGGACTCCCTAGAACCGGGAATCGAACCGGACCCTCCGGTTCGGTTCTCCGGTTTCCGGTTCTACTCGGGAACCGTGCTCAGCCCTATTCACAACAACTATATATCTTAGTGAGAAAATACCGTATGTCAAATTGTACCGAGATGACTAGTAAGTAGCTTGTTTATTGTTTATTTTATTTTACATGTTCATCTTTCATTGACTGTTGCTATTGACAAATGAAAATCTTTTTTTGCGTAGATGATAATTTTGGTTTTATGTTACATGTTTTAAATTTTTTATTATTTATTTTAGTTTACATGTTCATCTTTTATGGATTGTTGTTATTAACAAATGGGAAACTTTCAATTTTGTTATTGCATTCACTTTCATTTTGCTTAACTAAAGATGAAACAAAAAAAAAATTAGCCGATTCCTAAGTAGACCCTAGAACCTATGATTGGGTGGGTTTTAACTTTCAAGGTAGGTTTTATGTTTCAAATAATAACAAACTTGTTCCGACGAGTAGATTCCAAGTTCCATGCAATTTCCACATGGAACCTAGAATTTCTCACCTCTATATTTATTTCACCATGCTACTTTAATTCATTTCACTTTTCGATGAAGTTTCACAGCGATTTAACCTGATTCTCTTCTCGATGTCTTACATAGAATGTAAGCTCATTTAGATCGTTGATCATGTATGCTCTGTGAAGGAGTTGAATATTGTAATTTAGCTCGTGAACACGACAGATCGAAGACTCGGACGGATTCTCGTACATTTGCAACTTGGTGGCTCTGGGGGAAAAGTCTGGTAAGGGGGAATAGTGCTGGAACTTTGAGAAGGAAGTAGGAAAAACTGCAAAGAATAATACGATCTCTTCAACTTACTTATTTATATGGAACTTAAATCTACTGCACTTTTTTTCTCAATCTCTAATGAAGAGAAAATTCTCTTCGACGAATTTACAATTGGTATTGCGTACGAGTACGTAATCTCTTATTAAACTTAGGTTCACTGAAACTTACAAAAAAAATTTACCCTTGATTTGACAATAAGTGAGAATGAGAGTAGTTACAATCTTCAAATTAAGAGTAAATAAGGCTGATTGTGGAAAGTTTTGTTTACATCAATGGTGTATTTTATAATTGGTCTTTATTAATTGGCTCTTGTTTATAAGTGTATGAGAGGTACCTATGCCTAAAAAATTTCAAAACTACTAATGGAGTTTGAGAGGCGGGCAATTTCTTCTGATCAAAGAAAGAGACGTTTTTATTTTTATTTTGCAGTATTGTCGATCTCTCGGCTCTCCTCACCTGTTCATTTAAGTAAGATGTTCGTACGTTACACGGACCCAAGACTATATTCTATATATTATTCTCAAAGTTTGTTGTCAATCTATTTTACATTAATTGTTACATCAAGTTAATTATTGGATACACTGAATGTTAAACATAATTTGTCCTCATCACTCTACAAAAGTACCTTATTTTTCGTTCAATGGGTCCAAACACAGATCCATATATTTGAAATTTGTTGCTGAAACAATAATTTTGATGAAAATTAACAACATGAAATTTTAGTTATTTATTTCATCTTTCTTGGAGAGCAATATCTCACCACATATTTTTCTTTTATAACTTCTTGGAAATCATAGGCAACTTTTTCTCTTGATTTACTAATATTCATTTTTTTATTTATTATTGTATGCTTTTGTATTTTTGTAAAATATTTTCTACTAGTGTTTTTCAATGATGGATAACACTCTTATCAATCTTTAGTACAAATTTCAAAATTTACTACAAAATTATCACTTTAGATTATCTCTAGTTATGCATTTAATGATAATCAGATAGTGTAGCTTGTTATGCATTTGATCTTATTTATTTATGAAATATGGAACATTGAGTATTATATGAGAAATACATATTTTCCCTCATCAAACATTATGAAATGACAGGGCCAGTGTCGATCGCAATTCAAACCCTTCGAAACCGATCAATTTCTGTGCTCCAATTTTGCATTTTTTTTTTCGAATTTTTTGAACATTTTAGCCTTTTATGTTTTTAAGTTTGCAACTGTCTTTTTTAGTTTGTTGGGCTTTTTCATTTATTTATTCATAATTTTTCAGGTTTTTTTTTATTATTATTATGTGGGCCTAGTGAACGCCACACTATCGCCGTGTAAACAACATTAAAAAAGGTGACGCCAGCATTTTTATTATTTAAATTGCATGAAGTTAGCCAAGCATTTGAATGCACAAATATAAATTTTTGAATTTAATTATACTTTACAATTTTACAATTTTTAATTAACTTAGCTTTTGAAACTGCTCTTTTGGAACCAACAAAAAGCCTTAATAACCGATGATTAGCTTAAATAATTTGTACTTTAATGCAGGTTTTAGCAATTGTAGAAATATCAATGCTTGCATTGAAGAATGCTGTAGAAAGGTAAAAAAATTTCTACGATAATAACAACTTTCTTTCACAACTTTATTTTCAACTACCATTTCACATCATAAAATGTTTATTGTAATATTTGAAAGAAGCTATCGTGGTACAATCGTTACCAACAAAACAAAAAAAGGGTATTCAGTATGTCCACAACTCTTAAAGCATTGGTTAGCTCCAGGTCAACGTAAATTTAAATTGTAGAAGGAAGTAAGAGGAGACAAAATTGACAATGACCATGCGAATTTCAATAATGCCACTAATTGACACTAATAGTTTTCAAACGTTAATCTAATGTATAATATTATTTTTGGACATTTAATTTGTCTAACATAATTGTAGAACTATTCTCATAAATATATAATGTTGTCCATAAATTTTTAATGTATTCGATCTTATCTTTTAATTTTCCAATTAAATTGAACTATCTCTATTGTGATATTTATCAAAACCAAGAAGGTGATAAAAAATTAGCATAATTTTTTGGTTGATTTAGGACAATGATTGAAATAAAAAATTCTAAAATTCGAATGAAGTGTAATTATGAAAGCTTCTTAATAATATGCATAACGACCGATTTAATTTTGTTGGAAATTTGAGGAATTTGAAGTTTTAAGTACTACATTACATGTCTAAGAGTAGATCAAGGTTCATCATTTGAACCAATCGTGCAAGCTAAAATTTAGAGATCATTCTCATGTGCAGTTAAGATTGAATTATAAAATTAGATGTGTGAACTGATTTAGCAAATTATAGCGAATTTCTCAAAATGAAGAGTTAAATCAAGATTATTTACGTACTGCCAGCAGTGGCACCAATAATAAAAGAGAGACCTAAAGTGAAGAAAAGAGAAAGACAATTAAGAACAGATCAAAATCACGAAAACACTTGCAACACAAAAAAAAAAAAAAAAAAAAAAAAACAAGAAGAAGAAAAATTCTGACAAATTCCACCGAACGGCAAAAATCATGCCGAGACGGTTTTAATCAAAAAACCGTTGCATAAACCCTAGCTAAAACCCCAAAGCCCCCACCTACAGGATCAAGCTCCAGGTCAAGCTAAAGCACCAATGGCGTTCCTCTCTCTGCCTTGATGCTCAAGCCACCACGCCCTTTTCGACCCCTTCCTGTCTCCAGAATCTTCCTGCTGCTCGGCTACCTCTTCCGATCGCCGCGATTCCCGGGGGCGCATTTCGTGCCTTTCCGAGGATTTTCATTTCGCATGGGCGGATTCGGCTGGTTACGATCGGTGAGCGAGTTCGATCGAGCAAATTTAGGGTGTTGCGGTCGTTCTCTTGGCCCTTTTCGGTGGCTCTGTTAATCTGCTGATTTCCGTTGTTGTGCAGTGCCGGCGGCGATTGTTGTTGTCTTCACTTACGGGTCAGACGAATTCGATTGCGAAAAGCTTGGTTTCGGATTCGCAGTGGAGGGCGTCGTTCTTGCTCGCCCGAAGTAAGCTTTCTTTTCTTTTCTTCCGTCCTTGGCGATGGAGTGATTGCTTGGCTTATGAGTGGAAGCTTGTCAGTAGCTGAAAGCTTTTCATCCATTAGCTTCGTACAGTTGCAGTCTTCTTACTGGAAACCCTATTTATCGGGAGACCTTAAGGTCGCCATGGAGTTATCGGCATCTTCATGCAACAGGTACGATTTTGTTCATTTACTACCTCCGGAACAGGCCTGCTTACTTAGTTTTATTTTTTATTTTTTGGTTGGGTAGATATGAAGCGGGTAATTTATTTGATTGGAGTGATTCATGAAATTCGGGCGTTGGTCTGTTTGTACAATTTCAGGTTCTCGTCGCCACCCTGAAAGAAGCTACTATGATATTCTTGGTGTTTCTGAGGATGCCAGCCGAGATGAGATTAAGAAGGCTTTTCATGCGGTGGGTAGGACTTAGCTACTGAATGTAGCTGAGGGAAAATAATGGGAATCAAATTGGCGTTTCATCAATTCATATCATGGCATTGAGAATGCATGTTCTTTGGTACACTGGTTCATTCTATAGATGCCTTTTGATAAATGATGATTACTGTGCTCACAAAACGACAAAAGAAGATGGTTTTCATGTACTGCATTTTCTTGTGATGTGTGGATCTAGTTTTACAATTATATCTTTGCACATAAGATGCCTTGGAATTGAAATTTATTACACTGGGTTATGGCAAATCATTGCATATATAGAGGCAGGACATAGGTTGAAACTCCTGCTAATGCTATAATTTGATTAATTGAGCTTAAGAATTTTTTTTTCTTCAAGAATATGCTTTTGGCTTGTCAATGTTGCCAGTGACAGGAAATACTTATGACTACAGTTGGTGATATAGAGCACTTTTGTGAAGTTTGAAGAAGTTATTTAATACTAAACTCTTTCGGGTGATTTCCCTGAAAATGAATTTAAGAGCTCTGAATTTCAGGATTCTGCAAGAATTATGTAATATATATTGTAATAGAGTTCATCAAGAAAATAAAAAAATGAGTTGTCCTGACATCTTAACATACTATGAGTAGTAAGAGGTTCTCTGTTACTTTTATGTAGATCACATATTCTTGCTGATTAAACATGTTTCAACCAGAAAGAAAAAGAGTATAGTCCAACAAGAGTCTCCTGCTGCTTCTTTGTCAACTCCTCTTCATGGTTGAGAATAGTGGATATTTCTAACATTAGAGGTCCAACTACCTCAGTCAATTTAATTATTATAATTGACTGAATTTTTCAGATAAATTGTTTATGCTACGGCACCTCTTTTAGTTTTTAATTGACTATACCTGATTCAGTTTCTTGGCTTGTATGCAATGCAGCTTGCAAAGAAGTACCATCCCGACGCAAATAAGAATAATCCTTCTGCAAAGAGGAAATTTCAAGAAATAAGAGATGCTTATGAGGTTTGTCTAATTGATTAGATGCAGTGGAGGAAAACTATTTTTCAAAGATTGCTACATGGTGTTTGGATGTCTGATACATTGGAGGTGACGATTTTTGTCACCTGCCTTTTCAACTATTTTCAGACTTTGCAAAATTCTGAAAAAAGAGCAGAGTATGACAGGGTAAATCTCTAACTCTCTCTACTTTCAACACACGGTGAACTTTAGCATCCAAAACATAGCTCCATTTTTAGCTCACTGAGCCTTTTTCATTACTTTACTGCAGAAACGCTCTAGAAGTTCAGTAAATGTTGAATATGGTGAAGGAGATGCTGAGGGGTTTGCACATGATTACGGGAAGCATTTCTCCAGTTCCTTCAACAAGATCTTTTCTGAGGTAATCCCAAGTGTCCCGCATGTCCCAATCTTCCAATTTTCTGATTTGCAAAATCTAGCTAAAAAACATTTGATGTCATTTCAGATTTTTGAGGACGAGACAGATCGATTTGCATCTGATGTTCAGGTTCACGATTATAGTCTCTTGTTTGTTTATGAGATAATATTACTCAGATATTTTATCTAGTTAGTTGTATGATATAATATTACTTGGATTTCTGACCCATCAATGCCCACATTGTGTTGGAACTTTATAGGTGGAACTGATACTTTCTTTCATTGAGGCTGCAGAAGGGTGCACTAAAGATCTTTCCTTTGAAGCATATGTTCCTTGTGATTCTTGTGGTTCGTATAGTATTTTGATCACGCTGGTTACAGTACATCCTTCTACCTCTTGTTACTGCAATGTCTCTTGGAGATCAAATTGTTTATATATCTAGCTTTAGAAGCTAAAAGTGATTTGCTTGCTTAAGGTATGTCAAGCAATGTATGATTAGTTTTTGCACTTTTTGGAGGATTTGGCATGTCCTTGTGGAACTTAAAAGTAGGATAAAAAGCACAGATGGTTTATCATATATGAAAAGCAAGATTCACAATTGCCTGTAAAGTGTAAAGCAAATATGCTTTTAGTAAGAATTAACTTTACTGTTATATTCTTGTTATTGGCTGTACTAGCCATATGGAAATCCCACTACTGATGTTTGATCTTGCTTATGATATCCTTTGATTTTTTATGAGTTATTCTAATAGTACATTTCCTGTAACAAAATCATGAAGATTGTGTCTATGTGGTGATGCAGATGGGTGTGGCTATCCACCTGGTGTCAAGGCGAGAGTGTGTCCAACTTGCAGAGGCGTTGGGAGGGTAAGAGCTTTCATGAGCTCTGCAATAAGGCTGATTAGTGGTTGAGTTCTTCTGGACTGGTTGTTCATGAGGATAATTGTGTCATTGATTGGAAGTTCGACAGACCATCGCTTAGTATAAATGACATATACTTTGGTCTTCTTTGCTATTAGGTCACAATTCCCCCATTTACAGCAACATGCACTACCTGTAATGGCTCGGGGAGAGTTGTCAAGGTTTACCATTACTTCTCATTACCATCTTTAATTTCAGTTTTCTTCGTGAAACTGCTAATACTTGGTAACTTTGGGTAGGAGCAATGCAATTCATGTGGAGGATCAGGAGTTGTCGAAGGCACTAAAGAAGTTAAAGTTACAATTCCTGCAGGTAGGTCAGAGTTATTGATCTCTGATAGAGTTCTATGGGTATTTTGTTGGATTCATCATTTCTGGTATAATGTAAAATGATGAATAAGGCTGACTGGGTGAGATCTGGGAGAGTGACATGGTGTGCATGCACATTTTACAGCTTTATGGCTTCAGTTCTTTATGTTAAATGCATATGGCTTCCGTGATTAATGTTGTTTTTGTCAAAAAAGTGCTTCTGTAGGCTTCACTGTTTTAATATTCTGGTTAGAGATTAATATACCTGTACACGGGTTCAGGCTGTGTTGGTGAACCTATATTTATCCACTGAACTTAATTTTTCTCCAGTGATTGTAACATTCATGGGGATGATTACTTAAGTTCTGTTGCTCCTGTGTTCTTCCTAAAATGTTTTTCAGTTCTCATGGTTAATTCTTGATGATCTCAATGAGGATTTCTTCTGTGTAAGGAAATAATTTCATGTTGACAATGCAAGGCTTTTACTGCTCTGTATGATGGCTGCATGAAAACAAACACCAATAAAATGCAAAGGGATGTGTGTCTGAAATTTGAACCATGCTCCACACAGGATGTCTTGTCAGGGAAAAAGACAGCTTAAGCATTTAGGAGTTTTTGGTCCCCATCATGTGGCTTCAGTAGCATCAGGGTCCCCATCTGTCTCAATGAGTACTAATGAACCTGCAAAACTATTAATTACAAGAGTTTGCTTTATCTCAAGCTTCATGATTCATTTTCCCAAAATGAAAACAATACTTACTTTATCCTTTTCAGTACTTACCAATTTTGTGGATTTCTTCATTTTTATACAATGTTAATTTGAATGCTGTAACAACTCTCTCTCTCACATGTGCACACTGTTCTGGAAATTGGGGCGTCAGAACATATCAATATCAAACTATGCGTTAATGTAATACGTTATGCTTTTAAAGAACTTGTCTGTGTTCCCTTACTATGACTTGTAGAGCAGTAGGACTAATGTTTGAATATCTCCAGGCCTCTTGTTAGCCTCCCTCAGCTGACTTTTGATGTACTGTCAGAGGAAGTGGAAGATCATGGGACTGTTAGAAAGTTCCATTATTGAAAAGCTTTTCTAATATCTTAAGTTTGTCAGATAAGTTGGCAGTTCCACATTTTAGAAAAAAATATTGTGTTCTTCGCAAGTTGTAAATAGTCGACTTGTAAATTCATCCACTGAGCATCAGTGAAATCTTGCAACATAACCAACTTCACATGCCATAATGTGTTCTTTCTATTCACTAACATAGTTGCCATCTTTTCTCTCTTTGGGGAGTGGGAATGGCTTGTTTTTCAAGGACAATTATTTATAACCAATATTCTTAAAAGATACATTTCTATGACGGTATCAGTGAATTCAAATGGCTTGCCAGGTATATCAATGCAGTAGGGACATATGACATAGATCCTTATGTCATCAACCAGGATTACCTTTATCAAAGAACAACACTGTGTCTGATGTTCTCTTCAGTGGATAAGCTAATGTTCCCTTCCTGAATGGTGTAGGTGTGGATTCAGGAGATACAATTCGTGTGCCAGAGGCGGGTAATGCTGGAGCACGGAGGAGTCAACCTGGCAACTTATTCATCAAATTAAAGGCATGATCTCCTCTTCTTTTCTGGTTGTATGGTAATAATGATCTTAATGACAACTTTGATCTCGCTTCACATGGAAGCTTTATCCTGCTGCTGTTGGAGCTTTCCTGTGAAATCTATATTGCTTTACATCTTCTCTCCTTCTGAAATCTCTTACATGATTGATTCATTAGGAAATTGTCCCGAAAGCCGTTATTACCATAAAAATTTTTTGGATGTGATCATAAAACGTTTTGAAGTCTTGCATTACATAATCTGTCGGCTGTATCACTGTCAGATTGTTAACCTTGCGTGCATGTAACTTGTAACTGTGCTCATGCAGGTGGCTGAAGATCGTACCTTTACCAGAGACGGTGCAGATTTATATGTGATCTCAGAAATAAGCTTCACACAGGTGAGAACAAAACTATTGAGCATGTTATGTTTTTGCCTTTCTTATTCCACTTGTAAGAAAGTTCCCCTAACTAGCTTTAGCTCATGCCATATCTGAAATCTTGTTTGTGTATCGGTTTGTTATTGTTCTCATCTATCTTGATGGTTGTAAAATCTTGTAAACCTTAATGGATATTAGCTTTTACTCTAACCAGTGCATACTGAAATCGATGCTTGATTGTTGTGGCATGTTCAATGTACTTTAATGGTGTGATTAATGCTGACCTATTCCTTGCTTATGCTTTGCTATCGGTCATGACTTTACCTTTAATGTCATCTTTACTGTGTATTTTCGATGACAGCATTAGTTCCATGTTATTCAGATACGGATCTGTAACCTGGTTCCTTGACTTTTTGGGGTTTATTTCTGTTACAGGCAATTCTTGGTGGTAAAGTTGAGGTCCCAACTTTATTGGGGAAAGTACAAGTTAATGTAAGAACTGTCCATGCCACATGGGAACATATTTGTGCTTGCAGATTTAATTGGAAAGTGTTATATATAATTAATGATGAAGTGATGTGAATGTCGGATGACCTTTGACCTTTTGATTGGAGTAGAAGGGTTAAAATGAGTAAAAGGATCAGTAAAACTAATATTTGGAACAGATAATGTAGCAAATCACTTTTCCAAGTGTTTTACTGCTTTAACCCCTGGTTCTAATGGTTGGTCCAGTGTAACATCCTACAATTCTTGTCATTCACTTTGGGGGTCCTTGTCTCATGCAATGGAAAATAAAAAGTATGTAGATCAGTAGTCACCAAGAAGAAGCGGTATGCTGCTTGTTTTGAAAGTGTTTTCTTTTTGGGGTAGATTGAGTTGGTTCACGTCTATTTTTCTGAGAAAAACAGTTCACTGTCTTATATAAGAATGTACTAATTCTTTGTAGTTGGTTTTGTTTCAAAACTATAAATTATTGGAAACGTTGACTACTCTCTTGTGAAAGTTATCACTGTCAGAATTTGTTATGAACAAAAAAATAATAAATAAATAAATGTGTAAAAATGTACAAATACTACAAAATAGGTTCTTGAGTAAGTTATCACCATTAGATTTCTGTTTGCACCCTTTAATTACATTAGTGCATGGTTGGTTCAACAGCATGAAAATATCTAAATTTGGAAGATGTTCCTGGATTGTGGTCTACAAGGTGACACCGACAGTACTAGAACTATCCATGGAGATATTCTAACTATTGTGCGCTTGCCTTTCTCTTTTCTGGGTTGTGGTTGGGGGAGGAGGGAAAAGGGTGGCATGGACCCCTAAATTCTCAAATGTTTTACCAAGAATAAGGATAAAAAGAGGCATTTACCTATGGAAAATAGTGATGTCCTGAGACTCAATAATGTATGCCACTGAAACTGAATCCTTTGTCCAGCTTTCAATGTGATTGGATGGACTTTTCTTCCTTGCTTATACTAACAATGTATCTATTTGCAAATTTACCTTCTCAGATACCAAAGGGGTTACAGCCTGGACAGCTTGTGGTTCTCAGAGGAAAAGGTTTATAGAAATAATAAACTATTTTGCATTAACTGTGGTGCTTTTTTTCTACCAAAATAATTTTTAGACACTACATTGCTACAGGACTACCAAAACATGGTTTTCTTGTCAGTCATGGAGATCAATTTGTGCGATTTCAGGTTAAATTCCCCAGGTATGCTATTTATTATTTTGTTGTCTGTTTTCGTAATCATCAGAATTTAAATGAGTTTTGATCATATCCTTTTGCTCCTCTTCCTCCTCTTCCTGGTTTTTGCTTCTGCATGATTGCTTGGGTCAATATGCATCTGTGGCTAGTGTTCGTTTTGCCTTTGTGGATGATTTGGAAATGGGGTTACTACTTCTCATGGAGGCACAATGCACGTGTAATGTTAGTACATTAACTCTATTTGCTATTTAAGCTCTGAAAAATGCACATATCTAAATTTTTTGTCACTAGACTTCAATGTATTCCCTTTGAAGTCAGGGATTATCTTGGTACATGTCAACAAGTATCACATTCATAGTAGGACTTCCATTCTTTTTGTACATTAATTGATTGTTCCCAGAAAAGGAACAATATTATATACCCAAGTAACGAAAGTATTAATCAGGAATTCTTACTTCCTGTATTGATTTTTTATTGTTGATTGAGACCTTAGGTTGTGGTCCATCAAAAGTTGATGCTACATATTTACTTTCTATGACTGGTTACTTTTCAGCGAGATAAATGAACGACAACGTGCGATTTTAGAAGAATTTGCTAAAGAGGAGATCAATAGTGAAAACAATACATTTCAAGAAGGAAATTGGTATGTTCTCTCTCTTATTCTTTTTATGGTGGCGTCTAGTGTGCATGTATGCACTCATCATTATCTTTCTTTTTTATTTTCTGATTCATGTAATTGTCATATTAGTAGTATTATGTTTAAATGACATTTTTAAGTTCTAACTGATGACAGGTGGATCAAGCACCTGAAACAAAGTTGTTTGTTTTCTTGAACAGAATCGATCATTATGCCTTTAGTTTCATGTTTAAATTCTTTGCTTTTGGTTTGGTGTTTGGGTTTTTGCTTTCACTTCTCAATGGATCATTGTCTGAGGGGTGGTAGTTATGTTGTTTCCTAATTGGATGTCAAATGTGAGTTTTGTGCCACTGCCAGGCACAATGTCGTCTGACCATTGCAATGGGGGTGATTGCAGCACTTGAGTGAGAGCTGCATTTTGACGTCCCCTGCACTTGCAATTGGGACAGCGCTAAATTAAAAGGTTGATGCAACTACCAAAAGCGTGAATACGTGAGACGATTTGCATTCTGTTTCTGAAATTGGTGGGAGTGTTGCAGGTTAGCAGGAACTATCTAGAATGCACCTGATTGTCACTTTAAGGTGTTTTCTACTTGGACTAATCAAAAAAGGTGTCTTATAGTAGATAATTTTACGAGGTCTCCCTTTCACCTGATGCTTTGTGTGTGGAAAGAGGGGAGGAAAATATAGGGTGGGTGGTAAAAATTTTAAATTTTGCCTCCAAAAACCTTCTCACAGAAAATTCAAACTCTTCCAAGCTTTGATACCCACCTTTCATTTTCTTCCCCTCCCTTTCTCCCAAACAAAAGCGCAATTGTGTGATTGTATAACTAAACCATGCAGACAAAGTCCATTCAAACTGTTAATTATGTGGTCCCTGCAGCGGGACATAATTAATTATTGAGATGATATTGGTCTACATGTTATAGATCATACAATACTTCTCCCAAGATGCATGGCTGTTTTGGTTTTTGTGAGTCTGTCATCTAATGTTCGTGTTTCTAGAAGGTGCTGTTGCTAAATTGGCTGACCTCAAGTGGTTGGACTTTGGTGCATTTGAATTGCACATGTTTATGTTAACATTTCTCTACCAGAAAAAGGGAATTTTCATTTGATTCAAACTTTTGAATGGTTAATGGTTGCTATTTCTCTGATTATGATGGGGATCCTGAAATGGATAACAGGCTTTATCAGCAGCTGTGTACTGGTTGAACTTACAGGTGGGCACAATTTCTCCAACGCGTGGCTAGTCCTAAGTTTATGCTCGAAATGTCTCTGTTCCTGCTGATCCTCGTGCTTCTGAAGAAAGTGATTGCATGAGCACATGCCTCAAATTTGCAGTCAGACTGGATCGGATGATAACCTCTGATGACTGGTTGTGTTGGAGGATTCCCCCAGATTATAATCTTATGTTGAGTTATATTGATTGAAGGCATCATAATTTCTTTTTCTGGGAGGTGATTTACAGTTGCTCAATTACAAGTTCATCAAAGCCATTCTTTTGCCCCTGTAGCTCACCATTTTTTTAAGGTATATACACCTTTTTGTACTCTCAGGGTAATGTACAGAAATTATTCAATCTTAATGAAGTTTCAAATCCTTCTCTCTCTCTGTGATTAGCAAGATCTCGGTTGTTAAATGACTATAGTGGGATTGTCAGCCAAATATTTTAGCTAATCTCGCGATCTTCATTTAAGCATGCCAAAGGCAGTAAAATGCAGCAATATGAGCTTGATGAAGGTGTGATCTCTCTTGTTCTCAGAAGCCCGTCGTCCTTTCCACAAAATCATTTATTCGCAGCCCGAGTTTTCAACCTCGTCCTAATTCCTCTTGAAACAGGACATCGAATGGTAAGTTTCATCTCTTGTGCCGTCATCAATTCACGGGACGTTTCTCCTACGGTTGTCGCTCAACGTACCTTCAGATGCGGACTCCATCTAACAACACGAGAATATGACGACTTTTGAGACTTTTGTTAAAGGCGACTTTCTAATTTCTTCTTCTTTCTTGTTGTATCTTGGGTACACGGTCTTAACGTTCGATGTGACAGTGAGGCATCTCTCTTCGAATCACATGCATGCAAATGACGACATCCAACCAATTGAAATTCCAGACACCCATAACCACTCCATTATATGATGACATTGCTCCTCCATGACCCACACTATCACAAGTCATCAATTGCATAAGCTAATCGCTCACTTTTGCTTTGGTCTAATACCCCACCAATTTTTACGGGCTGTCATCGAGCTAACTATTCATACGGAAACTCGAACATATCATTTGTAATAGCAATGATTATCAATCAAACAATTATTTCATCTTTTCAATACAACGATGACTTGAGGCGAAAATATCAACACATTACAAACCAGCCCAAATTACATTTGAGTTTATTACACTCATGTCACGACAACCCAATAACAATGAATAGACAGAGCAATAAATTCGTGATGAGGAAATCAAATAGAGTCGCTCAAACCAAGAAGGTAACATAAGCTCAGCAGGCCCGTTGATGTCCCAGAGGATGACTCGGTTCGCATGGAGGACCGCTGGTGCCGCTGTGACAAGCACCAGCAGCAGCTCCACCGATGGCACCACTGTGAATTATCACGTCATCTTCAATGTCGACAATCATGGTTTGCTCGCCGCACGGTCCTGTGGCTATTGTCTCATGGACCACTTCATGCTCCTCTACTTCTACACAAGGAGATGGTCCTGGGACCATAACTGGCTTCTTCCGCCTCTTGGCCACGCAAAAGAGACCGACTGCGAGGAATGCCAGCATGAAGAGACCACCTAATGATACACATATGGCGATAACAGTCGTGTGGTGGCCGCCGCCACCAGGGGGTGCATTGATATTCGATGAAGGTGGGAGCGATGGAGGCGGTACACCATAAATAGGTGGCGATAGGCCATATCTGGGGGGTGGTGCAAGGTATGATGGAGGTGGCTTAGGGGTTGGAGTTGGTGGTGGGTGCTTAGAATAAGGAGGTGATGCCTTTGGTGGTGAACTTGGAGTGCCCTTGCTAGGGCTTGGTGGATAAGCTCTGGGAGGTGATGCCTTTGGTGGTGAGCTTGGAGTTCCCTTGCTAGGGGTTGGAGGTAGGGCTCCCTTGGGAGGTGAGGCCTTTGGTGGTGAACTAGGAGTGCCCTTGCTAGGGCTTGGTGGATAAGCTTTGGGAGGTGATGCCTTTGGTGGTGAGCTTGGAGTTCCCTTGCTAGGGGTTGGAGGTAGGGCTCCCTTGGGAGGTGAGGCCTTTGGTGGTGAACTAGGAGTGCCCTTGCTAGGGCTTGGTGGGTAAGCTTTGGGAGGTGATGCCTTTGGTTGTGAGCTTGGAGTGCCCTTGCTAGGACTTGGTGGATAAGCTCTGGGAGGTGATGCCTTTGGTGGTGAGCTTGGAGTTCCCTTGCTAGGGGTTGGAGGTAGGGCTCCCTTGGGAGGTGAGGCCTTTGGTGGTGAACTAGGAGTGCCCTTGCTAGGGCTTGGTGGATAAACTTTGGGAGGTGATGCCTTTGGTGGTGAGCTTGGAGTGCCCTTGCTAGGACTTGGTGGGTAAACCCCCTTAGGTGGAGGTGCACCACCACTCGGAGATGGAGGTGGAGCGCCACCCTTTGGCGGTGAAATTGGACTGCCCTTGCTAGGACCTGGTGGATAAGCTTTGGGGGGTGATGCCTTTGGTGGAGAACTTGGAGTGCCCTTGCCCGGACTTGGTGGGTAAACCCCCTTAGGTGGAGGGGCACCGCCACTTGGAGACGGAGGTGGAGCACCGCCCTTTGGCGGTGGAGTCACATAGGTCGGCGGTGAAAGTGGAGTGCCTGTCGGTGACTGCGGCGGCGGCGCATACGGGTGGGGGTGGTGATAGGTGGGTGGTGGTGGTGGCTTGTGGTGGTGATGGTGGTGGTGTCGTGGTGGTTTGTGATGGTGGCTCGGTGGCGGCGGTGGCAGAGGAGGAGCAGTGGTGTTACATATAGGAGTTGACGGAGGCGGTGGCGGTGATGGAGGAGGAGGAGGAGGAGCAGTGGTGTTACATACCGGAGTCGACAGAGGCGGTGGTGGCGGAGAGTAGTATGGGTAGCTCATATTGTTTGCTAGGAATGTGTATGCACTTGAGCTAATTAGTCCCAACTAGCAAGTGCACGGGGATTGGTGTGGGGATGTCATGGGACTTGGATGGGCTCTATTTGTACTGGTTGGAGGTTTGAAACTCTACAGGGTCCTAAACTACTCTTCAAACAAGGAGGTTGCTTAATGCCACGCATGTTGAGTTGTCCACTCATTTAAAATTGGAGGACACAAGATTATAATAATCGCAATAAAGTCCTCGATAATCAAGGTGTTCAAACATGCATTATTAGCTCAGTACGATTATTCTTCTCTTTGACATCGCACGGTCCCTCGAACTCAAAGTAATGAGCACATGACTAAATTGAGAAAACAATTCTCCAATTGCTTACAGGACTTCTCCTCTTGTTTGAATTTTAGGTATGTCCTGCTCATTTGCATCATTAGATGAGTTTCCAAGAACATCCTCAATTCTGAACCCCCACCCAAAAAAAAAAAAGAACAAAAAAGAATATCCTCAGTTGCCAGTCGCAACACGACAGACTTGACTCTGCTGGGGCATAAAGAAATTAGGCCAATTTCTCTAGCTAATGCTACCAGCAAAACGAATATTAATCGCCGGCTTTCATTGATTTTAGAAGTTGGCCTCTCAATTGGGAGCCTCGATATTATACTTGTAACGGGGAATTCTATTTCCATCTATTCCACACGAGGACAGACCAAATCAACTCCAAACTACCGCATGTATATTGTAAGAAAATAAACTTAGCATGTGCTGAGCTATATGTTTTTCCTCTTGTCCTTGAACGTTCTATGTTTAATTCTTTTGATATCTCAGGGTGGTCAGCTTATTACATATATCTCCAAGTCTACCCTTGATGATTGTCAATTAAATCAGCTAGCTACTTCATGATATAGATACATAAATGTGTCTTTATTTCTTAAGGGTATTAGTTGAGTAAGTGTCGTTCTGACATTTTGAGCATATATGTTTAATTTGGAAAAATACAAGTACCGTCGTTCTTTATTGATTTAAAGAGAGTTTAAAGCTAGACCAAGAATGGGGCACAAATGTAATAGATATAAACCACGAGTTTAAGCTAGACCAAGATTTCAAAACCATAAACCACGAGTTTAAGCTCCTCTCATCATCGCCGTAATTGAGGAAAATCCTTGCGTTTAATTAGAATGGGGCACAAATGTAATAGATATGAAATGGATGACCATGTGAGAAGATGATTATCCTATTTTTAGAAGCAAAGAGATATTTGCGAAAGATAATAAACTAAGAGTTCTTGGAAATGATATATGGCCTTTGTTATATGAAAGTCATGTATCCTGACAAAAGTGACAACGCAAATCTACTTATTGAAGATTTTAGCACAAGCATATTATCACTTATAAGTACATAAGCATGAGTATTTCCTTCTAATTCTTTACCACGGAAACATGGGGGGATGATTTTGGATCTGCTCTTATACACCACGATGATTGCTGCTGCTTTATCAACAACTCCCTGGGGCCACATGTTGATTAAGTGAGACGTTCGCAATCAAACTAAATTTTAAACACGATCTCTTCTATATGAGGGATCATGAATTGCTTACTCACCATGGGCAATATTATATAAATCTGTTGGTACTTCAGAAGAAATCATGATAATCAATACGTTTTCTTCTATTATTGATCAAACGGAAATCCTCAAAACTCAAGAGCAAGTCGATATAAATGATGAAGTAATTCATTTAAAACTCTTGATTTAACTTGATGTTATTCATCGTGACCTTTGGACTGGATTCATCCTGATTATGATCGCCTAACACGTGCTGAAGCCAGTTAGAAAATATAACGAGAAAGCATATGGACCATTTTACAAATTGCCCATGTCTTATAGTCTATTACATTTGAAATAGATAGTGGTTACACATAATTATAGGTAGGGCTTTCTAAAGGGCGTTCTGAAACGTAATATGGGGCCAGAGACTACTTTAACATGGTCCTATCTTGTCCAGATTATTGTCAGCTCGGTTTCTGCACATTCCCCTCTCTATATCTAAAGGGCGTTCTGAATTGTGATGTGGGGCCAGAGACTACTTTAAGATGGTCCTATCTTTGTCCAGATTTTTTTTTCAGCTCGGTTTCTACATGTCTCCCTCTCTCTCTATATACCAGTCAAAAGAAGCCAGTTGAGATTGGCTGGCTGCTAAATAAACAATCACGTTCATACGCAATGATGCAAGATTTTTTTGTTCTTTACGTCTCAGATTCTTTAATAAGCTCAAGCCGTACCTAAACCCTCTGTATCCATGCCCAGTTGGGAATTATTTATGACCGACCACCTTTCGTTTAACAGATAATGAAATCTGGACATATATGTTGAACATTATTTTGGGAAGTATCATATCAACTTGCATATTGACTTCATGCTATAAGACTACGAGGGTTTCTTGCGTAGGAAACAGATTCGAAGTGCATGCACACTTGTACAGTTTCCACTAAATTAAGGAAAGCTTATCTGTTTTATTTTTTATGGTGTTCTTCCTTATAATAAGGTTATAGTCACTTGCCTTGTAAGACAGCTTGGAGGGCCTTACGCATTCAAACCCTAGTGTCATGTGCATTAATCATCGGTTGATTTGGGTCGTTGGTGTGGAACCCGAGAGAAATGTTTAACCTGGACTTCTGATGTATCGTATGACGTTGCATGGATTGAAGCCATGCAATCTTTGACCGGACGTGCACAGTCTCTTTGTTAACTCGTTGCGTAGCGTGTGGATGACAATCTCAAGAAGTGAAGTTACCCGGCCATTAATGGTGTTCTTTCTTCGAGCTTGACTGCCTACCCGATGTCATGGGTTTCCTAGTTGTACAGAAGAACGTAGAACTTGCTAATATCGCCATTTACTTCCAAATTAAATTTCGAACAAATATCACCAAAAATCAAAATCTAAAGTTTGTGAAAATTCAAACTCAAGCATAATTTAACACCATTTTTGACCGACAATTTTTGTTAACTCGTTGCGTAGCGTGTGGAAACATTTTTTTGTTCTTTCTTCGTTGACTGCCTACCCGAAAACCCCAAACTATTTACTTCCAAATTAAATTTCGGACAAATTTTAAACTATGCCCTCTATGATAATTTTTTTTTTTTTTTTTTTGTTAACCAAAATCCCAAACTATGCATCAAAACCTTTTTTTTTGTGCTATGCCATTTGTGATAAATTTACCTTAAACTTTTTGACCGAGAGGCATTTTCTTCATTTTCTAATTCATTTTCTCTTGACAAAGGGAAGTCGGCCAGGCTGCCCTCACCGGCGTCGGAGTCCTGGCTTGGGTGGCCCTTGCCCTCGCCCTCGCCAAATTTGACGAGGGCGACCCTCGTCTGGGTCGGGCGAGGTAAGGGAGGTCCTTGCCCGTCGCCGGGGAGGGCCGCCCGAGCCTCGTTGGTGAGGGCCTCCGTCGCCTCGGCCGACCTAGGCGACCTTCACTTGAGTAGGGCTCAGGCGGCCCTCATCAGCGTCGGGCGAGGGTTGCCCAAGCCAAATCCGGCAAGAGTGACCCTCGCCAACGTCTGGCAAGGGCTGCCCTCGTTAGATCTGGCCTAGGTGGCCCTCACCTAACTTTGACATCGACGAGGGTGGCCTCGCCGACTTCCTTTAGTCAAGAGAAAAAAATAGAAAAAGATGAAAATGCCCTTCAACCCAAAAAACTTTGGAGTAAATTTGTCATAAGTAACATGGTTTAGGGTTTTTGGTGGCAAAAAAAAAAGTTCGGAGTAAAATTGTTACAAGTGATATAGTTCGGGGTAAAATTGTCACAAGTGGCATAGTTTGGGGTTTTTGGTGACACAAAAAAAAGTACAGAATAAAATTGTCGTAGAGGGCGTAGTTTAGGATTTTTGGTGGTATTTGCCCTTAAATTTCCTAATATATTCATATACTCTACTTGGGAAGTGTAGCTTTAGAGAATCATCTATATCGGCAAATTCTATCGTAAGAATCAAGATTACGATAACCATCTAGATAATTTCAGTGGCCATTTTATTCTTTGCCAGTTATTATTTTTTATTATTATGATGATCTCCAAGGTCTAGTTACCTCGAGGCCCATGAAACTTCTTGCAAATCATATTGCAAATCTCCCTCTTTTGAGCTTCACGATTAGTCCCGTTTGATCAACCCGAATTGTTTACTATGATTCGGGGAATATTGGGATACTTGGCCATGAACAGCTGCATACTAGCCAATTGATAGAAAAAGGCAATGTTTATATCTTTGGGATTGTGCTAGTCAAGCTGTTGACGTGGAAGAAGGCATTCTCCTTCGATCGACCTAAAGATCGACCTAAAGAAGAGCAAGTGAGGAAAGTCTTCATGTAAAGAGGCAGATTATAAGAGGCGTTGTCTAGCTTCATCATGTACTTTCTTTCGGCGTTGAAATAAATGCCATGAAAATCTTTTTTGCTAAAGAGTTAGAGAAGGCCACCGTCATTATGACGATAGAAGACCGATTGTTTCAGATTGTTGAGGAGATCATTGCTGACAAAAACAATGAGCAAGTGAGGTATTTCCTAAAGGTAGTATTTATCATAAAAAATATGAGGATCATCCGAACAAATTAATATGAATAAGAAGGAAGTGACATCATCTATAAAGGCGGTAATTTTGGGAAAAAAAACTTCTGACTGCTATTTTGATTGGGAAAAGTGTCTAAAAAATTCTAAGCATATTATACTTTTACCAATCGGGCGAACTCGCCGCTGCTGTTCGAGCCCAACCACCACTTCGTCAAGCTAAGCCAGCGACTGCCGTCAATTGAATGTTAAATCTTTTTTCAACTTGTTTAATTTTACTAATTAAGTTCATCCATCCGACTAATTAAAACTCCCAAGAACATGCCTCCTAGATATGGACAATTTTTTGTTAAGCTGTAGTTGAGCCTTTTTGTTCGGAATATTTTAATATTTTTTAGAATTTTTTTTCCTTCTTTTCTTATTTTTCTTTTCTTTTCCCTTTTCCTTTTTTCCTCTACCGGTCATTGCCAACCCTCGTCAATGGCTGGCGGAGATCATCGACTTCGGGCGAGGGCTGCCCTCCCTCGAGGGTAGCCCTTGCCCTCACCTTAGTAGGCGCGGGGTGACCCTCTTTGAAGGGAGGCCATCAATGAGGCCCAATGGTGGCTGGCAAGGGGAAAAAAGGAAAAAAGAAAAAAGAAGAGAAGAGAAAAAATTTGAAAAATATTTCATATTATTAAAAATGTGCATGTCAATGCCAACCGTCCCATATAGGATAATTGGCATTTATGTAAATGATTTTTCGACTAAAATTAATTGAATGTACTCAATTGGCAAAATGTGAAATGATTTAAAATTCAATTGACAAAATTGAAAGGTCTGTGATTGAATTAATAAAAATACAACAGGTTTAAAAATTTTTGGATAATTTTCATCCTTTCGATTGATGGATTATAAATATGAACATTATTCATATTTATGTTTAATTAAGTTTGTGGGTGAATGACGTTCATAACTTATGACTCACCAACCAAAGATAAAATTGGACTGAACTTTATCAAACAAGGGATTGAGGAAAATATAACCTAAGTTGAAACGATGGAGTTGAAAGGACATAAATTGGGCAAAGTGAAGAGTGATTTAAGCATAACTGCACAAGAAATCTTATCATTTATTGTTATTAGTGGCCGGAAATCCTCGCCGGTAAGGGTGAGAGGTGCTGCCCTTACGAGACTGATGACCTGTGTTGGCAAAGGTGGGGTAGGTGCCGCCATGCCACTGAAGAACGGTTCTCTTTTTCAAAAACATTTTTTCTTTAAGTGTTTCCCCAATATGAGGAAACAAATTTTATTCACATACGTCAATAATATAATTGAAAATTTTACATATGTATAGATAATTTTAAACTATTTGTGAGACATATTTGAATTAACTTACTTAAGGTATTGTCTGTTTTGCCCCATTCTATATTGAACCTCATGATTTTGCCCTTTTATGTACAAGTAGGCATTTTATAAAGAGATTGCTTGTCCTGATAGTGCCCTCGTCTAAGCATGTTTAACACTGGAGTTCTGATATCAAACATTATCATTATGTCAAAATATGTCTTCTATAAGTTAATTCTCATTTCATATATATAATCTAGAAATATCTTTTTTCTTTTTTAGTATACAATTCCGTTTATTTCTGTCCCATTGCCTTTTTGAAGCATGTTAGTGTTAGGAGCTGTTGCTTATCGAAAATAATCTCTTCCTCAACAACGATAGTAGATAGATAAAGCCCCCAAAAGTGAGGCTTAGTTATGTAAAGCTATAAACCACGGACTCCCAGCCCACGGCCACAACGAAAAGGACACACGAAATGGCCAAAAGGCCCAAATACCGGACACACTACCTCGGCCTAGTGGGCTTGAAGAAGCCCAATCGCAAAAGCCAACCAAGCCCATGCGGAAGGGGCAGCTCATGGGCTGAGACGTTCAAAGCTTAACTGTCGAGCACAGTTGAGTTGCCCTTTCAAGCAAATATATATTTCAAGAGTCATGTCGATATTCGATCTTTATGGTCATTTCTCTTTTTAGTGCCGCCCGATACAACGTTACAATTTTGCCACTTATTATTTTCCGTCAAATTTCATTCTCAAATTTCAATCTTTATGGTCATTTTTCTTTCTAGTGCCGCCCGATACAACGTTACAATTTTGCCACTTATTATTTTCCATTAAATTTTATTCTTAAATTGTTGAGTTGGATAATTCACCGCAATTAGAGGTGTTAAAATGAATCATAGACCCATATTATGACTTATTTTTAGTGAAAGAGGTTAAATATGGGTAAAGTAAAAATTAAATATAGTTACTAAATTAGTCTTACAAAGTAAAGCAAAAATAGAAATGGGCCTTAATATGGGTCAAGTGGGTTTTTAGGGAAACCTCTCTGAATCCATAGCCTCAATTAAATGCCTACAATTAATGAATATATCGGTTTGAAATTTTACCATCAATTTATTACATTTGTATAAATTTGTGATTTTCCGCAACATCAATTAAATCTAACAAAAACTAATGTTGAGTAAATTTATTATAAATATATTAATTTGACGATTTTAATGATATTATTTATTTTTTTAATTATACGCGAAGCAGACCTTATTTAAACTTCACTTTGGTTCGAGTTCGATTTAGTTGCTCGCGTGATTCATGTGATATGGTAGCTTTCCTCATTCGGCCGCAGACATAAAAATAAAAAACAAACCTTTATTATTGTCATTTTTGTGGTCAATCAGCACTAATACTCCAGTCCGCCATTGCTGGAGCTGCGGTACACATGGGCACGACTCAAAGAGAAGAGCAAAACCCACTGTTGGTATCTCCATCCCATGACGAAGATGAACGCCAGGAAGAGAAAGAGGACGATCCAGTTCAGGAGGGTCTGATCCGCCGTACGTTGTCGGAGTCGAAGGAGCTATGGCGGGTCGCCGGGCCTTCCATCTTCAGCCGAGTGGCCCTGTACTCCATAACCGTCGTCACCCAGGCCTTCGCTGGCCATCTTGGGGACATCGATCTCGCGGCCATCTCCATTGCCACCACCGTCATCATTTCCATCAGCTTCGGGTTCTTGGTTCGTGACTCTCGCTTTTCTTCGCACCCATCTTTCTTTGGTTGCAGAATGAGTGATGACGGATGAAATGAAGAGTTTGGTTTGTAGAAGTTGAAAACTCGTGTGCATTGCTCTGTCCACCTGCATTTTGGTTGTGGTTATTAGAGTCGGGTTTGGATCAATGGGCTTTGAATCAAATTGAAATTGCGTTCTTTATTTCTTTCTAAAGTTCAAGAATTTATGGATTTGCATGATTACATCAATTATTTTGTGCTATGGGACTAGTTAGCTTGTTAAAGTGGGGGGCAAATTAGAAATTGTTTTGATAGTGGTGATACTGGTTGTTGAAAGTGGCGGTGGAAATAATTGGGGTGGCGGAGGTGGTCAGATGAGGGGGTGGGAATGGTGATGACATCCTGAAGGTGGCGGTGGAGGTGCCACTAATGATGCTAGAGTTGGTGATGTGGTGGTGACAAAAATGGGATTTGTACGGCAGTGGTCATGAGTGGCAGCAGCGGTGATGAGGCTGATGGTTGGGCTTTGGTTATGATGGTCATCATGCCAGGGAAGTTTAGATCGGACGTTAGAATCCTAGTTCCTTGATGTTAGTGTTCAAACTGGATTGATAAATGTCAACAATTTGGAATAACAATCAAAATAGTACTATTACAAATGATGAGTAAACAGTGGAATTGTAAAGGACTAGTGTCTTCTGTAGCAGTACTCACAAGTTTGATGCATAGAGAGGGATTTTCAGCGTGTTCCTAAGTCAAACTTTTGGCTGCTTGTCTAGTTGGGCATGGCTAGTGCTCTGGAGACGTTATGCGGCCAAGCCTATGGAGCCAGACAATACCGGATGCTAGGCATATACCTGCAACGTTCCTGGATAGTTCTATTCGCATGCTCAATTTTATGGCTACCTCTTTTTGTTTTTGCTACTCCAATTCTGAAGCTCATTGGTCAGTCCAGCGCAGTGGCTGAGCAGACGGGTGTGGTTGCTATTTGGTTAATTCCATTCCACTTATGTTTCCCATTCCAGTTCACATTACAGAGGTTCTTGCAAAGCCAACTTAAGACTGCAGTTATTGTATGGGTTTCGGGGGGATCTCTTGCACTCCATACACTTGTTAGTTGGCTGTTTGTTTACAAATTGAGAGTGGGACTCATTGGAACGGCTCTAACAATCGACTTCTCCTGGTGGGTTACAGTCCTTGGTATGTTTGTTTACACTGTTTGTGGCAGTTGTCCTCTTACGTGGACTGGATTTTCAACTCAGGCTATCATTGGGCTGGGGGAGTTTTTCAAGCTCTCCATTGCTTCAGGAGTCATGCTCTTGTACTCTCTCTCTCTCTCTCTGACATTCATTACAGCTTTGTTGAACATGAACGTGGAATATAGTAAACTCTCTTTCTAAGTATAGAGTATTTGGCCATGTATATAACTTTTTAAATACTTCTAGTTATTATATCAGGAAGTCAGAATCGTAACAATTTACGAAGTTGCAGCTTAGTAAGCATCAGAACACAGCGAAAGTCTGGTAGCACAGCACAAAATGTAAGCCACCAACATTCAACAGAGTCTCTAATTGTAGTTTGTGGTTTTTGTTTTCAGGTTGGAGAATTTCTATTACAGAGTACTCATCATAGTGTCAGGTTATTTAAACAACTCAGAGGTTGCAGTTGATGCCCTGTCCATTTGGTTGGTTAACTTATGATAATAGACTGATGATATGAGTTGCTTGCAATTTCTCTGATATTGCAGTAGTGTTCTCATTCTTTACATTGATTGACAGCATTACTATGTTTGGCTGGGAATCAATGATTGCGCTGGGATTTTTGGCTGCAACTGGGTAGGATTACTAGTCTCTCATGCTTCCAATGTATATGTTTTAAGAAAAAAAGGAACTTTCAGTCCATAGACATCTTCAAATGGCACAGCATCAGCAAATTTTATAAACATTTCAGTTTTGTGCTGCTGGGGGAAATTAGCTCCCCGTAGCTAGAAATATTGAGGTTATTATGTACCTATACATGTGGTAACTTGAAGTTAGATACGCATACAGCCACTTTGCTTAATAAATGTTATGGACTGATACACCCGAAAGCAGTGACATGAACTACAGTCCCTCAAATTTGAATGTCATTTTGTTGATTTATCTATTAGTTAATTTTATCCTTGGAAGGGACTTTGTGGAAAGCAAAATTTGCATGTCAGAAAAGGTTGAAGGAGGGAGCCATGTGCTTTTCCTTCTTTTGATGCCTCTCATATTCTTGCTCAACTGTGAGAAAAATATAACCTTCTCATCATGTGGAACATGTGTGCTGACTGTTTTGAACTTTTTCTCATATCGATTTGTTTTCTGCATCTTTCCTATGAGTTTGTTAGATGAAATTTTCTTAAGACAGTAAACATAAAATATGCATTACTTTTTCATACTGCTCTAGCAAGAATACAAGTAATGAGAAAAATGAGTAAAAACTATTGTCCATGATGAATTTACAGTGAAAAGTTAAGCAGAAACTTTTTTTGCAATGAACACAGGCTGAGTTTACAAGCATTTAACATGTATAGTCTCTAATTCTTATGTATGCAAGATGGGATTGACTTATACATACTTATTTCAGTAATTCTTTGGTAATCGCATGGTACCATTACGCCAGAATTCTCTTCCTACTAACTCTTTTTGTTGGGCTAAGCTCCTAGTAACTTGATTGTGTTTATTTCTGTGCTTAAAATCTTCCAAAAATAAGCTGAAAAGTCCTCTGAATGATTATGCTATTATCGTGGATATCCTTTTTCTGAGGCAGCTTCCTTATCATGGAACCACAAAATTACAATCAAGGTGTTTGACTTTAGATTCTGAAGTTGTCTGCAGAAATAGGCTGATTTAGAATATTTAATTAGAAATTGTCACAGATGAGCAAGAACAAAAAAAAAAAAAGAGTAAAAATCGTCAACTTTGATTTTCATCAAAGTGTGCATTTTTTATAAGTAGTGTTACTATGTAATCCATTTTACATAGAGTGCTCTATCAGCACTTTTTTTTCTAGCATACTTAATGTGAAACTATTCTGAAGGGACTGGCTACTGGTATCACATGGAAAGATAATGCTTTGAAATCTGAAATCTTTCTCTGTTTGATTACTCAACAATGTCATCACTGAGAGCACTTTGAGAAAAAAAATTATCTATAGGATTTAGGCATGATACTTTTTACATCAACAGGACAAAAGCCTCTTTCCTCTACTCTCTCAAAGTTAAATGCATCAAGATAGCTTTCTGATGCAAATTGTAACCATTTTCACATTCAAACGAAAGACATCACATCTGCCAGCAAATATAACTCACTTTAGTCTATTAGTCTGTTCTCCTTTTGGGATGTATTTAACTTGTCAACTCAGAGTCCGGGTAGCAAATGAGCTAGGTGCAGGCAATGTGAAGGGTACCAAATTTGCTCTACTGGTGTCGTTGTTCAGCTCTCTGGTGGTGGGGATACTCTTCTGCACTATTGTTCTTGCCTTCAATAAGAAGCTTGCAATGATCTTTTCCTCGAGCATTCCTATTATAAAAATGGTCAATGAGCTAGCAGTCTTATTGGCAATCACCATTCTGTTCAATTCAATTCAACCTGTTCTGTCAGGTAATTCAGTAGGTTATGTAGAGACTCCAGATTTTGTGAACACGAAGTACTTACATGGCCCCAGTGATTTTCAGGTGCAGCTGTTGGATCTGGTTGGCAAGCATTAGCAGCTGTGGTTAACATTGGTAGCTATTACTTAATTGGGGTTCCCCTTGGAGTTCTCTTTGGTTGGTTTTTGAGTTTTGGTATCCCGGTATGATCTCGGAAATTTATACCTGTTTCAATTAAACTCCTAATATAAACCATTAAAATGAATTCTTCACCCTACAGGTGACGTCAGTTTTTTTTTTTTTTTTTTTTACATGAACATGCTCCATTTTATGCCACATTGTCAAATATGTGTCCAAATAATTAGGAGGCTCTATATTTAAGATTGAACCCCAAGCTTGTTTGGGATTTTTCCCTATGATTTTTCCAGAAGTGCATGGTGGCCACTCTGCATAAGATATTACTCCCATGAGGTTTCAATTTTGTCAATTTGCATAATCTCCTGATTCAGCTCAATGTCTCTTATTCCACAGGGGACATGGGCTGGGATGATCAGTGGAACTGTGGTCCAGACATTGATATTAGCACTTATCACTGTCAAATGTGATTGGGAGGAGGAGGTAAGAGACTAAGGGCCTATCTGTTTCCTGAAAAAGTTCAGATTTTTTATTCTACTTCTAATTCGAGAACGAAATTTCCCATAAAAATGTGTTTGGTGTTCTCTTGAAAACGTTTCAAGAAAACGTGGTGGAACTCAATTTCAGTTTTAGGCTGGAGAAGTGAAAACGATTTCTTTTTATCATTTTCACAATTTTCAGTGCTAAATGAAAAGTTTTCTTGTAGAAGCTATCTCACTTTCTTCCTGTCATCTTTCATAGCATGTCTCAAAACCAGAAAAAGAAAAAACTCCTAAGATCAATAATCAGTACCCATTAAAAGCTCACCTCCCTTGCACATAATCAACAAAATCAACAAAATGAAGTGTGATTTTAGCTGAAAAAGAGCAAAGCTCGGGAAGATTGAGGCACATGGAGAAAGAAAGAAAGAGTGTGATTCTCAGTGGAGGTGACTAGTGTAAAATTGATGAAGTTGCGATAAGAGATGTAATCATTGCAGATTTGCTTGTTACAGTGAAGAGTTCTTTCCACTTCTTGTTCCTTCCTTATGGAGAAATGCTGAGTATTCCAAGCCCCTAAGATTGGTGTACTTGGTTGGTGTATTAGAAAATTTGCGGCTTAGGAACTAATCATCTGTTCAAATCCCATTAATTGTGCACAGATTGTTTTGCTTTAGGATAACTTGCACAGACCAAAGGCTTGAACTTAATTGGTGTTCCATGGGTCTTTAGGTAGCTCAGCCTGTGTGTTTGTGCCCCTGGTTTACAAAATAATAAAAAGATGAGTGGTCCACATAATTGGTCTACTAACTCGTGCGGCGAATTGCATTTAAGCCTTTAAACAAGTGGGTCACATTGGACACTCGATAAAAGTGGTACACCAATGGTTTAAACAAGTTTAGTATGCTTAGGATCTTTCTTGTTTTTGTGAACTCCTTTCTTTGCTTGGCTGTGTAAGATGTCACTGCTAGCTTTTGCACCCCGGCCAACCCCGCCAAACCATGGAACTTAGCCTTCAACACATGCTTTTTTCTCTCGCACGTAGAGATAGAGAAACACAACCATGCCTACTAGTCTATCTGTGCTTGAACTTGCACAGATGCCCATCCATTTATCACATGGTTCCTAAGTGTGTCTTCTGATATAAATGTCACTGGCAGGCTCGGAAAGCTCAGACTCGTATGAGGAATGAGGCGGGTTTGATCGGCAATATGTAATGTGCTGCTACAATCACATGATTGATGAGGTTTGCATGGTGGTCCATGGCATTGTAGAGGACAACCATTGAAGTGATCAAAGAATTTAGTCTACAAAGTAGGTGTGTCTTGCCAGAGAGTATCATTCTGATTGATTTTCAGGGATGGATGTAATTCATGCAGAACCAAAGAGAGCCATACTAGCTGGTCTTAAGCTGTTATTATAGGCAAACAATACAAAGGTGTATGCATGCAAACTACCTGGAAAACCAGTAAACAAGCTATTGGCATATCCCATAATGTGCTGTATAACTTGCTAAGGTTGTCCGTTTGATCTTAGTTTCCATCCATGGCTCGTTGAAGTCCACTCCAAAATCAGGCATATCAGCCTTGCATGATACTCGCGTCATTGAAGGTCGAGCGGCTCACATGTTTCGGGAGCATGTGAGAGTGAGCTCTTTATATGCTGTCAACGAGCCTATGACTATATAGCTTGGCGGCTCATCCTAATGTAATTTATTAGAAAAACAAGTGGTTGTGATATATGGCGGCTTCAATAATAAAAATTTGTAAAAAAGAAAAATAGACATTATGCTTGGCAAATAGGAGCAACTCCCAAATTATTTACGTAACTGTTTATACAGAAATGAAATATGAGATTTGGATATGCACACACAACTTTAAGTCTCTACGAAGATTATTTAGGCATGAATGATGGATTCATGTAAGCATAGAGGATAAATATGTATGTGCAAAGAGAAATCGTTTTCTATGGCAAAAAAAAAAAAAAAAAAAAAAAAATTGACTTGGAAATTTGAGATCGGCTCCGAGCAATCAAGGTTAGCAAATTACGAATAGATTTTTAAAAACCTTGAAATTAAAGTATGTCACATATTAAATAAGCATTTACGGATATGTTAGGCGTTCCTTTTTTTTGGCATTTTGTAATTTATCCTTGCCAAGAGGCAATGGCCACGATGCACAATGTCTCTAGCCGTTTACGCCTTTTTCTTCCATATGTTGCGTTTTTGTATTGTTAAATTAATGTGCTTAAAAAAATAGTAAATTTTGTCTTTTTTGGGGAATTGTATGCTAATTCTTTCCAACAATGCCTCTTTAAGTGACTTTTGAATGGATAGTCATGTTCTCTGAAAAGACGTGATATATATATGATATATAAATTTGCATATGCTCTTAATTAGTAAATGTGAGCTCAAAAAATTTCACCCACTAAATTATACAGATCTCACACGATTTTATCGTATCATTGAGAGTTGAGGAAAAATTGAAAACCTGAGTCTTTTTCATATTTGGGTTCTGAACAAGTATTTTTGAAGACTATTTAATGAAATATTCAAAAAGAAAAGTCAAGAACGAGATAAGCTTGCGAGCTTGAAAGATTAAAGTAACTTGCACGTCTGCCCCGTCCATCGTTTAGCGTTGATGTTCCTTCCGGTTCTCGGCCGTCCTCTTGTCTTGATCTTCGCGAGTTGATCTCATCGTCAGAGAGGCGTTGTTTCTGCTATAGCCATCGCCTCTTCCGGCATGGGATGCACCGAATTGCCTCCCCAAGATCAATCTGACTTTCCACACACAAAATCCTCTGCCTACCGCTTTTTTCTTTTGTCCTACTTTAACTCTCAATTTACTCTTAAACTTTTTGCCTTATCTTTTTGTAAAGCGTGAAAGTTGAAACCTATATCCGAAACTTTCCACCTCAACTCTCGTGAGAAAGTAAAATTTAAATCTCCAACTGTCCTTTTTTATATGAGAATGATGGCTATTAAGACAAATCTTAATGCTACTTTGGAGACTTTTTCGCAAAAAATGCATTCATTTTGAGATATGTTTTGAAATTGGTTTACATGATAACTCTTCGCTGAGTAAGTGAATCGTGTCAATCATCATGCCTAAATGCTGATGAGCAAGCAAGTAGGCCATCCAAAAAAAAAAAAGAAATAAGTATACTAAAAGTCCTAAAATTTGTTATAAAAATACAATTGAGTCCTAAAAAAGAAAGAGATAAGTATACTGAAAGTCCTAAAATTTGTTATAAAAATACAATTGAGTCCTAAAACTTTCAAAAACTGCAAATTTTAAAACTTGTTAAGATAGTGCAATTGAGTTCTAAAATTTTAAGAAGTGCTATTAAATCCTAAAACTTATCACGAAAGTGCAACTAAGTCCTAAAATTTATAAAAGATACAATCAATAGAAGGACATGATTGGATTAGGACTCAATTGCACTTTTTGATAAATTTGAGGATTTAATTGTAATTTTTGAAAATTTTAAAACTTAATTGCACTTTCATGATAAGTTTTAAAATTTTCAATTCATAAATTCCATAATAAGACAGCATTATTTTCCTTTTGAAAATCAAACGCATATGATTGGAAAAGAAAATTTAAGATTATTCCGCTGAACAAGGAAATAAGAAATGCAAGGAAACAACTGTCTCCTCCAAGTTCGCCACGTCTAAGATTTCCAATTCATAAATCCCCAGAAAAAAAAAAGTTTTCGTCCTTATGATTTACCTAAGTGAGCAATATTTTTTTTTGGAAGTCAAACACATGTGATTGGAAAAGAAAATTTTAGATATTTCCGTTGAACAAGGAAACAAGAAATGCAAGGAAATGACCGTCTCCTCCAAGGTCGCCACATTGAGTTTTAAGATTTCCAATTCATAAATCCCAAAAAGAAAAAAAGTTTTTCATCATTACCATTTACCTAAGTGGGCACTAATTCCTTTTGAAAGTCAAATTCACGTGATTAAAAAAAGAAAATCTCAGATGTTTCCATAAAATGAATACATATACCATTTCCTCCAAGTTCACTGCATCAAATTTTAAGATTTCCAATTTATAAATCTAAAAAAAAAAAGGTTTTTCCTCATTACCATTTACCTAAGTGAGCACTATTTTCTTTTGAAAGTCAAACACACGCGATTGGAAAAGAAAATTTTAGATCTTTCCATTGAACAAGAAAACGAGAAATGCAAGGAAACGTGAAACAAGAGAGAAGCATAAAATGCCATTGAGCTCCATAAAATGAACACATACATCGTCTTTTCCAAGTTTACCGTATCAAGTTTTAAGATTTCCAATTCATAAATTCCCAAAAATAAAAAAAATTTCATCATTATAATTTACCTAAGTAAGCACAATTTCCTTTTGAAAGTCAAACTCACATGATTAGAAAAGCAAATCTTAGATTTTTCTGCTGAACAAGGAAACAAGAATTGCAAGGAAACATGAAAGGAAAAGAGAAAAAAGTACCATTGAGCTCTATAAAATGAATACATATGCCTTCTCCTTCAAGTTCACTGGATTGAGTTTTAAGATTTCCAATTTATAAATCTAACAAAAAAAAAGGTTTTATCTCATTACCATTTACCTAAGTGAGCACCATTTTCTTTTGAAAGTCAAACACACGTGATTGGAAGAGAAAATTTTAGATGTTTCCGCTGAACGAGGAAACGGGAAATGCAAAGGAAACGTGAAGATAAAAGAGAAAAAAGTACCATTCAGCTCCATAAAATGAACACGTACACCGTCTCCTTCGACTCCGCCGTATCTCCTCGCCGTTCGGCTCTATAGCTCTCTCCGATTCAACCGCAAAGGCACTCTAGCTCTCGATCTCCTCCGACCATGGGCGCCAAAGGGTATCTCAGTCCGGACCAGCTCGAATTCTTCAACTCTCAAGGTGCCCCCACCAATACCCTTCTTCAAGAACAATTCCTTGGTTCTTTTGTTCCCCTTTTAATCGAGTTCATTCGCGAATCGAATGATGTAGTTTGCTAAAAATGACGGCTTTGTCCATTCCGCAGGTTACTTGGTGATCGAATCGCACGCTTGCCCTGAAGAAATCGACGCCATGATGAAGAGGATGGAACAGTTGCTCGACGAGTTCGACTGCTCCACCGCCTCCATCTTTTCTACCAAGAACCAGGTTCCGCATCCAAAGTTTAGGCCTTTTGGCTTCGTATTAAGTATTTGTCTTTTCTCGCCCGGAGTGTTGGATCTTTATCTCTCTGGCTTTGCAGCAGCAACACACCGACGATTATTTCTACGAAAGCGCCGAGAACGTCTCGTTTTTCTTCGAGGGTACGAGTTTTTCTTCCGTTTTTCTATGTATATAATATGAACTGTTTATCTTGGTCGAAAAATGAAGATATTAGTCGATTGATTTGTCAAATACCATTGCCTTGAACTTTTGTTATTGGTTTTTTGCTGTACATGGTAGCTTTTATTGTAACCAAGACCAGTTTTTGATTATTCTGACCCCTCTTCGCGCGTGTTGACTTTGGAGAGTTCGTGGGTAGGACTTTAATCAGATAGGATGGTGATATTCTGGCATTAGTGCATATATCAGCATCATTGCTAGAGTAGTGCTTTTACCAATCCTGGTAAATTTTGACAGAGAAAGCATTCGGTGATGATGGAAGCTTGAAGCAACCCAAGCAATTGTCCATCAATAAAGTTGGTCACGGTATGCTTTCACTGATACATGCTATGCTTCTGGTCCTGTCTTTTGTATATGATTGGTTTCAAGTGCAAACTTTTTTTTTTTTAACAAGCCTAGTTCCAATGGTTGTCTTTTTTCAGCGCTGCATGAGCTTGACCCCGTTTTTAAGGCCTTCTCTAGCTCAGATAAATTCTGTGGCATGCTGTCATCCTTAGGTTACAGAAGGCCTATCATCATTCAGTCGATGTACATCTTCAAGGTACTTATCTTAGCCATTTATATTTCAGATCAGTGAGTAGCAGAGTATATTGTGCATTCATTTCCAAGGCAAGTTATGGATCTTAGTGTAGTTTCATTGGGCGATGACTTAGTCTCTTATCCTGGGTTCAGCCGGATGGTTGGTGGTTGACTGCATTTAGACGGCACAGCTTCCATTCTTCATTTGCGAATATCTGCTGCAAGAGTGGAATGTTGGCCATATTCCTTTTAATTTGTATCTGTGACTAGAAGATGGATCGATGCTGAATCATTTTTGGGGACTTGCATTTGATGATACTTCCCTCAACCTTGTGCATAGATGTTGCTTGCGTTTGTCGAATCACCAGGCAATTTCGTCCTTGTCCTTTGATAACCACTAGTTGTATGCCCAGGCCTTCTTCAGATATTTAACCGGACCAATCTGGGTGTTGCACGGGCACATATATTTATTTCAGACAGTTCAAGGTGGCCGTCAAATTAATTCGAGTATTGTTATGTTCCTTTAAAATTTACAATAATCAGAATCATTCTCAATTGTAATATGAAAATCCCCCAACTCTGAAGGGTGAGCTCTTCTTCACAAACTATTGGTTTTGGAAGAATAAATCCCAGTTGTAAACACTTTTTTCCCTTACAATTTCCTACAATTAGGCTATGTAAAGATTCTATGTGATTCCGAGTTGGTAACATTCGATTTTTATGCTCCAATTTGTAGTGTTGATCTTCAATGTCACGCATCACTTAATTTGTTTTTTGTAATCAAAATCTTTTTGTTATTTGTGATTTCGATTGTCAATAAATTTATCAAATCCTTCTACTTCAATATCTCCCAAATCTACAACTCTCAAATGCTGCGGTATCTATGGGAGTTAAGCTTTTATATAATTGAGATTGAAATTACTTGCAAATCTTAAGAAGAGATATTGATCTAACAAGGCTTATATTTGTACCAAATTTTGACCTGCTGGTGATGCCAACCATAGAATCACAATTTGACCCTCTGATCCTGTTGTTTCCCACTATTTCTTTATATCTTGTTTACAGTCGCCTGAATTTAATTACAAGCAGTGCGTCCAACAGAAAACCTGCTATAGATAATATCATTTTGGATATTCTTTCTGGGCCCCTTAATAAAGAGAACAAAGATACAGGTGATTAGAGCAGGATCTGCATGAGGCCAGTGGTTATTGGAAATTCCTATGTTGTGCTGCCATCTGTTTTTCTCAAGGTTATGGCGATTCTTTTTTTCTTTTTTGTCTTCTACTTATCCTTCCCAGGATGTTATATAATTGTACACTTGACACATGCTAACATGTATGTGATTGGTGGATAGTTGCCAAAATATAGGTTTAGTGGAGAATTTTCTCATAGTCTCTGGCTGGTAAAGTACAGCTGCTTTTCCTGTATAGGTGTGCAATCAATGCTACTTGATCCCACTATATAAAGATGGGTAGGTTTGTACAATTGTACTCGTTATTATGTCCTAGGTCACCAGTTGAAAGTGCTTGTTGTATGAAGTGAAGATGTCTGGAAGAGATGCTATGCTATGATAATCTAAAAATTGATTTACGCCAAATTTCATTCTGGCTTTTGCTGTTCTCATCTTTGCTTTCTCTGAGATCATTTATGTCTGGACTGGTTGAGATATGATCATGTGGGCAATTGTTTGCTGCGATAGTTACTTTGAATATGTTGGCTAAGCCACAGTATCCGACCTACGGAGTGACATATGCATTTGTGTCCAGTGCTTGAATCCTTTATTCACTATTCTGCCAAAGGCATATTATTCTCCAGCGGTCTTCTCAGTTCTTCTCACATAAAATTGTGCATGCAGCAACCAGGTATTGGAGGTGAAGTAGTGCCACACCAGGATAACTCATTTCTTTACACGGAGCCACCTACTTGCACAGGGCTGTGGTTGGCTCTAGAAGATGCAACAATAACAAATGGCTGTCTCTGGGCTATCCCTGGATCTCACAAGAGTAACATTGTCTTTTATGTCACTCATTATTTGCCTTGCAAGCATATTTCACTCTGAAATTAGTTGTTATCTCTGATCTTTCATGTTTTCCAGATGGCCTTGTCAGAAGGTTTATTCGAGGTGAAGGGGGAGTTTCCTTTGATCGCCCTTCCCCAACCTATGATAAGAAAGATTTTGTAGCAATCGAGGTTAAAGCTGGATCTTTAGTTCTAATTCATGGCGATCTTATTCATCAGAGGTTAGTTTGGAAGCGCTTTTATTTTTGTTTGGGACCTGCTGATTATATTAAAAAATTCGATGTTGGCTTCAGTTTCTATGATTCCTAATATCTTCCAGGTTTGTTTCAATATTATGGATGCCTTATATATTTTTGAAATAATGATTGACTACTAATTTGGGTGGGTTGCACTAAATTTGCTGAACCTGTTAAGTGGGGAAGTGGTCACAAATTTGGTTCTTGTCTGGTTTGGCTGTAAAATATTGTTTGGAAAACTTTTATAAAGCTTGTTGACTCTAAAAGCAACAAAGTGCAATACCCCATGCTCGAAATGAAATGGAAGCTGATTCTCAACATCTTTCCACTTGTTGACTGTAGCTTTGAGAACCAGTCCTCAAAGTCGAGGCATGCCTACAGCGTACATGTAGTGGATACTGATGGTTGCAAATGGGCGCAGTCAAATTGGTGAGGACACGAAAATTGCACTCTTCATCTCGTTTTCCATCCTCTAATTCTGATTTCATTTTTGGTAGACTCTAAACTTGATTAAAAGGTTAGAAACCTTGAAATTGATTTAGTTCAATTGTTTCAGCTGCGACTAATAAACACATTGCTCAATCTGTTTTCCTAAAACTTAAAAAAAAAAAAAAAAAAAAAAAGAATGACTGGAGACTGCTTTTACTTCTCTAATTGCTGATTCAGAGTTTGGTGATTGGTTTCCAGGATCAGGAGAAAAGGCGAGCCGGAGCCTCTCTTTGTAGCTTGATCTGATTCCACCTGTGCTTGGGTCGCCATGTACAAGGCTAGCAGATTCAATCATCAGGGCAATCTTTTATAATCAATCTGTACATGGAAGAACTGCATCAATCTTAGAGAAGTCACTGTGGTTGACGCCTTTGCACAGTCAAAAAAGTCTTTCTTTCCTCTGTTGTCATGGGATCTTGAAATGTTCATTGCAGAATGTAAATCGCGGACAGGTTGCAATAAGAATAAGAATGATCTACAGAAAAACCCATTGTTGGACTGGAAAGTACATGAAAATTGATTGAAAAACTTGTAATGCCTGAATGGACTGGTGCTTGTCAACCTGAAGTACTTGGAACTCTAGCTAATTGTGGTCTTCATACTTGCCCAGTGTCGAGGGAAAGAAAAATAGACTCTGGTCTTTTGAAGTCTAGCCTAAAAACCGGAAACATCTGTAAGCTGTAGGATTTTTAAGCTTTTAAATTAGGGCTCAAACTAGGGGGAATCCTAAATTATGCCCATTTGAACTGATTTATAATAATTTTTCGGTGTTTCTTAAATACTCCTAAATTGATACCTTTGCAACAAACTTACTCTAGGACCACTAACTCCCTCGTGTTCATGAATATTTTGTTAAAACTACTAGTTTCATCTTTTAGGTACTTCTTTTATTAATATGTTCCCTACGAGAATGAAAATTTCCACGGTTGCCTAACTTTCCACCATCCTCTCAATCTAATGACCGAGAAGCCTTCTTTTTTTTTCCCTCGCTTGATTGTGTTAAGACTATCAAATGGAGAAAATTAATGTGAATCTCATGAAAAAAATACTTCAATCTCGTGTGGTATTGGAAGAGATAAAACTACCTAATGAATATATTTGTCATACTCAAAGGTTATTACATTGGATTCATCATTTATTTATTGCAGTGACTTCCCAATCTTCATCAAAATAGAACATCCATCTACCAAAATTATTAAAAGCTTCACCCATTATGAGAATAATCTAACATGGCTCTAGTACCAAAGGTTACATGATATTTCTACATAAAACATGAAAAACACGCTTCTTTTATCTAAAGCATATTAAACATGGCTACAAACATGCTGGACGTAATTGCAAGTGTACTCAAGGCATACTTAAAAATAGACAGACAAGTTAATTGTTGATACCTTATGAAGAGCACAATGGTATTGCAAAGGAAAAACACCAATCTCTCATAACTATTGCAAAAGTCTCAGGGAATAGAGAGGAATGGTTCTCTTGGGAGATGGAGAGCTTATGCTGGAAGCTCTTTTGAAAGAACCTGATTTTTGAGGATTATAGGTCAAGCCTTCTCTTTGAGGTTGCATTTGGAGAATTTCTTGGATTCGTTCTCTGTGCTCTATGCTGAATGTACTTTCGTTATCTTCTGTCTGTCTGGATGGTACTACTGTTGCCATTCCGCGTGGATGCTCTCGAGGAAATCTCTTTATTAATGTTGTTCTTTTCTCTATTCCGACATGTCATCGGTCATGTGCCGACTATCCTTCACATTGCTATCTTCTTCAGCAAAGCTGGCAGGTGTTGATTATACGTAATAATCAAACTTTCCCAAGGGTTCTCTACTAACCTACTTTTGGATTTCCTTGCTCATTTGTTCTCGCAATTGTTGATTTGCATTTCCTTCACTTGAGGAGGACTCTTGGTTTTCACCATTTATCTTCTTCTGCAGATCTTCTGATAATTTTTTTTTTTAAATTCTGACTAAGAAAAACCAATGGTGAGAAGCAACCCAAATATAATTATCAAGGACATAATTCAAATAATTCATATGAGGCAATGGAGGTGGTTCTGCTGATGTATAATCTTCTTCTTCAATCTTGAAATGCTTAATCAGATTGGGCAAAACTCTACCGTTTTATGAATATCACTTTCCCAAGCGTGGGAATTAGATGATATTCTTTTTCCTAAGGACATGTCTGTCATTCCCATCTGAGTATCCAGGTGAACTTGCACGATTTGGAGGAGCAGAACAAGAATATTTCTGGTTCTGTGAAATTGGCATGGGTTTAAAAATCTACAAATTTTCTAACATGATTTTCTGACTTCTTCTGGAAAGCACACCTTTCAACAGTTCCCAATAAAGGAAACCGATGTTTGAATTAATTTGGAAATTCTTATTACCCGCATCTAGACTGGATATACCATGAATATTCTTCTTCACCATCTGTAATGCTAAAAAGTTTCTCAAATGGGTCCATATGATCAAAATAATTAGATTCGGTAAAATATGTAGGTGGATTCTCTGAGGGTCCTAGTTACTGATAGTAATTTTTCCTCATACGTCTATTACATTACTTTCCTGATCCGAAGTCCTGAAAAGCCAACTTCTGATGGTTCCCTAAGATTATGCAAGATGGAAATGGAATTTGCTTCCAATAAAATTGTTTTGTTTTGCCCAAAAGGTTGATGGTTGGTCCATTTTTTGAATTGCATGTTCTCTATTTAATTATATGAAAAAAAGGTTCACGGGAAATATTCTATGGACTTATCTTCCCAACATGCTATATGAATCCACTGAGGTTTTCCTGGAAGTTGAATTTAATTTCCTTCCAATTGTGTTTATCTCTAATACTTTTACCTTTTCTGGATATGCATATAGCAATATGGTTTCTCCTATGCCGAAATATATCTTATCTGTTCTTGGATCAATTATAGTTGCCATGACCTTGAAAAAGATTGTACATTAACATAAGTGTCCGATTTGATCCTTACTAGGGACTAGGGTTTCAAAGCAACTTGGACTAACCCTATACGTAAATAATTGAATTTTTTCTTTGAGATCATTTGACATTCCTTGTTAAAGCAATTAAAAAGACCCATCATTGACATTCCCTTTTAAAGAATTTCAAAAGACCATCATTTTCTATCGTTGAGATAGTTGCTAAACAGCCTTAATTGCATTAAATCTTAAATTCAAAGGTTCCTCAATTCTTGTGTATACACGGCGTCCATCTATTTGTGGTATATTCCAATTTCCTAAGCTTTTCTCAATAACTTTCACAATTTCTTCAAAATTCTTAAACTTGTTTTTATTGATCCATTATCTCTTTTTAAGAACTAGAACATGTCCGTGACTTTAATATTTCTATAAGAGTTTTTTTTATGTGGGCTATATTAATTGATATTGTAATTTATCGTTTTACGGAATTTGTCTAATAAGGAGAGATATAAGGTTTCCCAATTAGTCTAATATGGGGTTGGCTGCTGTAAGTCGAGTAAAGTCCGGCTTGTGATGAGAGGGTATGTGGCTTAAAACTCTATAATTAGTGCTCAAATCCCTTCTTTAACATTAACACACACAAATAGAGGAAAAAATGCTTGAATTTGCCAGTGATACAAAGGGCAATAGAGGAGAAGAAGCACTTGAGTTTTGGATCGTTGATGTTCTGCATCAAGAACAATAGATTCCAAATCAAGTGCACAAATTTTTTTACTCATTTATATGTGTTCTTGATTCTATTCACGGACATCTCAGGTGCGCTTTCATGGTCAATGATTTCTTCCTATCAACAAATTCCTAAAAGATATCAATCCAGTTGTGTATTATTTGTTATCAGTCAACAATTTATACCCTTCATCTGTCTTAACACAACTTTTGATTTCAAAGGCCTTACACCAGTTATGTTATTCCGGGTGATAATCAAATGCGACGAGACTTAATATTAATGATTTTTGTTTTTTTTTGTAAGGTAAACGTGTAAAATTACCAATCAACAACTGTACAAACTAGGGGAGATCGACACCCACTTGCACTCATCAAAGCATGATTAATGAGTGGAATAGTGCCGAGATCCAAAACAAACTAAGGCAACCTACAGATGACAAAAGCAGATAAAATAGCAGCAGTAACAAAAGACAGAAGATTATACAGCAAAAATTGAGGAGTCAAGACCCCAAGATCTTTGTAACCTCCTATTTACAGGAGTGTCTTGAACAAACGAGACAGTCACCACCTTATCCTTGACTGCCTTGGAGATGTGATGCTTCAACAACGGGATGGAAACCGCTTTTGCACAAAATAGTGCATCATTGCGGGCCTTCCAAATGATATAACATAGGGAGCCAAATGAAAACCGAGCAATCTCCTTTTAAAAGCCTTTGCCAGATAGATATTTAATGACCCATTCAAGGGTATTCCTCCAAGATCCTCCCGGCCAAGCAAGGTTGCACTTACCCGCCCAAAAACCAGCAAGGGCTCTTGTGACATGGCATCCGAAAAAAAGGTGGTCTATGGAGTCCGGAATAGCACTACAAAAAGCACAAACCACACTGGAAATCCTACCATATAAAAGAAGGAGCATTTGGGTAGGAAGGCGATTTCTAGATATCACCCACAATAGGAATTAATGTTTCAGCACAATAGCTTTAATCCCATACAAAAGTGGACCAATGAACATGCGTGGCCCGACTTCTAATAGTTTCCCAGGCCGATGCCGTGGAGAACTTACCCGAAGAGTGAGGCAACCAAGTAAACTCATCTGGACTATTGTTGAGGTGCGGGAGCGGAAACTGCCAGGATTGAATTTATTGAAGAACTTGATAGCCCGCCGACGAAAAAAGGTCCGCCACTTTAGCTTCCCTAGTAAGACCAGATCGGTAAATGAAAGAGTTAAAGAATATACCATTCAGAGGACCTATAGGGTGCCAAGGATCAAACCAAAGCGAGGTAGTATGTCCGTTGCCCACCCGCCATCTTACCAAACCGAGGATTTTATGTCTCAGAGCAAGTAACTTTTTCCATGCCCAAGAACATATTGTAGGCGAAGCGGTAGCCCAAAAGTTCTTGTTCTTTAAATAAGTAGCATGAATCCACTTACACCATAGTGATTCCTTGTCAATAAACAAGAGCCAGATGTGTTTCAACATAGCAGCTCTATTGCTCTCCCGAAGCTTATGCAATCCAAGACCACCTTCAGCTTTTAGAAGACAGACCTCTTCCCAAGCCACTTTAGCACCCCCAGGGCCAAGTCCCGGGCCCTTCCACAAAAATTGCCGATAGATTTGTTCAATGCATTTTAAGACTGAGCTGGGCAAAATAAAGATACTTGCCCAATTTACTTGGATAGCATGAAGGACCGATTTGATAAGTTGTAACCGGCGAGCAAATGACAAAAAACGATGCGTCCAGGAATGAACCCTTGCAGTAAGAAGACTAACCAGTGAGTTTTAATCAGCTTTTGCCAACCTTTTTGTGATAATAGGGATGCCTAAATATTTCACTGGAAGGGAGCCCAAACGGAAGCCCCACAACTGACAAATTTGATCCCGAGCAATAGCAGAGCCGCCAGCAATAAATATCTCACTTTTGCTCAAGTTTGGTTTAAGTCCACTCCAAGAAGAGAAAGCTTGCACTCCCTCCTTAAGACATAAGCACGACGCCATGGAAGCTTCATAGAAAAGGAAGACATTATCTGCAAAAAATAGGTGGGACAAACCAATGGATTTGCATCTCCAAAAAAACCTAAAACCAGGTACACAAGTCTGTCGAGAGATGAGCCTAGAAAATACCTCCATAGCAAGAGTGAAAAGATAATGGGACATAGGATCCCCTTGTCTTAAACCCCTGCCACTTGAAAAGTACCCATGTAGTTCACCATTGATTAAAATAGAGAATTTAGGAGACCGCACACAGATCATTATACGGTCCACCAACCAGCTAGGAAAACCAAAAGCTTCCAAAGTTAATTCTAGAAAATTCCAGTCAAGAGTATCATAGGCTTTTTGGAAATCCAACTTGACTGCACACTTGGGAAAATAAGGCTCAAGGTGAAAGCCACTAAATAACTCCTGTGCAAGAAGGATATTATCACTGATTCTCCGCCCCTTAATGAAGGCGTTTCGATAAGGGCCCACAAGAAAGGGGGTAACCGTGTGCAAGAAGGATACTATTATAATTCATTCCTTGGTAGATAATATCGGGTCACATTTTTTCCACTCTCACCATGGCTAAAGCACTCCCCATCACATTGTTTTGACAATATTAACCTTTGTGGGTTTCAGTTTTTTTAAGCATCTTTTTTTTTTGTGTGGTTCTGGTCCTCGCTTGCTTTCTTGTTAGTCTTTTCTTATGAGTCCCATTTTTCTCATTCTTTACTTCTCTCTGTTCTCTCTTAATTCTGATCATGGTTCGACCCTTGGTAGTATTTATTAAAAGAAAGAAAGAAAAGAGAATGCTCCATGGTTTGTCTCTATCACTTGTCATCTAGGCCACGTTGTGCTCATCGATTTTTTGTTGGAACCAAAAAAGAATGGCAACTCTGGAAATTTGGAATGAGGCACAAGCTGGAGGGAGAAATTGTTCTTAGAATGCTTTCTAATAACTTCTATTACAACACTCACCCTCATGTTTTTATATAATAGTAGAACATTAACAATACAAAAGACAAATATCTCACACAATTAAAATACACACCAAATGAGCCATGACGTTCTCGAGCACCTCTTCTTACAATGTTAAATGAAGCAACCAAAAAGTCTACAGATGATAGATGTAGGCACTGAATTCGGATTCTCGGTGGTGGTTGGCTGACAGTCGCGTTGCAATGCAACGCGATGATATTTCTTTGCATCAATATAGTCAAGTCTATCAAAACTTCAGATGATTGCCATGGCAGGAACGTGATGATATTTCTTTGCATCAATATAGTCAGTGGGCATCGTCGTCATGGTCGATGATTGCCATGGCAGGAACAGCGTTTGTTAACCTCTAGAGAGGGATGGTTGTGATAACGAGAGCAAAGAGAATTACAAATAGTTCCAAGGCAATGAAATGATTAGCGATGGACGATCAAGTGTAAAGAGTAGGACTCGCGGTAGAAGTTGGAAAGTTCTCACATTAGCCTACACAGATCCAAACTGCAATAGATTGGACGGTCCACGTGATCCTGAAATTATCTAACTTTTGATCCACATTTATTAAGACAAAACGAGAGAGACGTTTCTCGCGTTCTCAAAACGCTTACACGTGCGCACGTGAGAGCAGGTAGCTTGCGATGCGCATCTAGAGGAGCCAATTGGGACGATCATTGAAGAAAGTTAAATTTTCTCTTCTTTCCTGGAAAAAGGGTTTGACAAATGCGGTACGTGCGAACAACAAGAATCTCTGACCTTTTCTTTTACACAGAAATCGACCTTCGAACATGGGAGAAGATATAGAGAGAGACGTGTCCAAGTTTTGTTTGAAATGAACCTCTGACTTCCGTTTTCGACTGGCTTTCACTCTCGTGACATGACTAGAACTTACTAAAATTTTTCAGGGACATGCAAAGACGAGGGTTGCGGAACGGGCGGAAGGAAAGAAATTGATGGTGCGCATGGAGTGGTTGGTTGGACAACTAGCTCCGGAAACCAAAAGGGTAGGTACGAATTGGTGGTGATTTGCTGTTAATTCCAAAACCCCAAAAAAGGGCAATTGAGATGTACAACTTTTGAAGCACATTAAACAAAACCAACTCCATTTTCGGTTAACAAATCTTGAGTTCATTAAAATGCAAGCGATATCATGAATTGGCTACAATCCAAGTTGAAACCTCAACGAGCAGGCTAATTGTTGTTGCGATCTTCCCCAAAGCGAACAACCCAAGGGAAAACTAACGGATTATTAAACCAAAAATTTAGCGTGAACCCTCCCAAACCTATACCAATCGCAACTTTGAGGTTTTAATTTGATCATGTAAACATGTTATTACTTCATTTAGGAGTCACCATTAATTTCATTGTGGGTTGATTAAAAACTCAAGTAGAGTGTGGGAGAACAATTTATTTCTGCGAACCAGAAATTCATGGATACGAAAACTTGGTTACGCTAGATATAACTAATGCCATTTCAGTACATTTTCTCTTTATTTTCCAATATATTTAGCAAGCAGTCTTGGATGATTTTAATACTAAACCACTAACATGTGATGAGCGCTCATATGGGTATACAATCAATAATGTAACACTCAATAAATCAAAGCAATTAACAAATAAATTGCCTAATCTAGGTCGTGCTCAAGACCTCGGTTGCCTTGCGACAATTGAGCCCGAGACACCAGTGCTTGTGCCCAAGATGCTAGGCCAAGTAATATTGAGGTCGGGCCTCAAACCCCCGTGCCCTAGTCCCCAACTCTTTAGCTCGGGTCCATTGAGGCCAGGCCTAGGACTCCCATGCCCATGATTGGGTCCCTTGCACTTGATCCTCGATCCATCGATGATGCACTCAGGTCCATCAAAACCATGCCCATGACCCTGACCTCAAGCCTAGGGTCCATTGAGGCTGTGCTCAGGACCTTGGCTATAATGACAAGATCTGATGAGAACGGGGAATGGTCGTCGAGGCCAAAGAGCCCAATAAGGAACAACTTCTAGCAAGCTTTTAGGATGTGCGAAAGGATAGAAATGAACCAAACTATATATTGAACAGGAACAAAGCGATTATGAGATTTTAAAAGAGGCTATTAGAATAATATAAAATTGATTGTTGGATTAGAGCACATTCATAATTTGAGTCTTGATTTATGGTGGGCATCAGAAGAAGATTGAAGGCAAAAGGAAATCGGCATGATTTATGGTGGGCTATGTTTGGGTAGCCCCTCCACCATTCAACAAGGAGTAAATGCTTTCATAAGGAAAAGGGAAGGTCTTGTTTTCAGAAGAAGATTGAAGACAAAAGGGTAGCACCATGATTTATGGTGGGCTATGTTTGGGTAGCCCCTCCACCGTTCAACAAGGAGTAAATGCTTTCATAAGGAAAAGGGGAGGTCTTGTTTGTTTCTTGTCAAAGAGTGAGATTTCTTCATCGTCAGAAACAAAGACTCGCACGTCTTTGTCTCATTAAGTGCTACATCTATCATCGGCGTTGTGTAGGTTTCAACTTTCATATTTTGGTGCCTTTTAAGGTTCTTCACTGGTTACTACACAACGTAGGATCTTATAGTCTCAGGATTATTTGAAGTCTTTGTAGTAGATCAAGATAGATTATATCTCAATAAATTGATGTGTGCTTAATTGGATCCCACATTAAATGCTGTCATTCTCGCATAATTTTGTACAACGCGATGACTAGTGTTTTCAAGTCAGCCGGAGAATGACCGAATGAACCTGCATAATAAATGACAACGTGAACCACCTTAGTCATAGAAAGTGTGATATTTGCCATCGCAATTCATTTTGGGGACTCACTTAGACCTCTCACGGTCAACTTTCAGTATTCGATGACATGATTTGTATGGTAACCCCATGCAAACCCTGTAAAATTAGCAGACTCTCCGTTAACTTTCTTTCTTTTTCTCCTTTTATTTTAGAGAAAATACCATCTAAAATCCCAAACTTTATCAAGTGCGACAGATTTATCCTAGACTTCTTTTGTAATACCAAAAAATCAAATTTGTACTTGTGTAACACATTTACTCCAAATTAAATTAGATTAAAAATTTAAAAAAAAAAAAAAAACTGAAAAAAGGGACCCCATAGGTGGGAGGGGGCTTCCCTGCCTGTGTATATAGTCCATCGACCCTATTTATATTAATATAAGACAGGTATGATTCAATGTTCATGCATAACTGCCCGTCTTTAACATCAAATTGGATCTAAAATTGATATTTAGAACAAAAAAGATGAAGTGAAGATAAAGTTTATAGGAGGAGATTGGCTATGCAGTTTTTTGTGGGTAAAACAGTTCGCTAATGTGAGTCACCACGGTAGTCTAATCATTGTTATAACTTTGCTTATGCATCAAATTAGTCAGATTGTCATTGGGAGCTAATTGAGTTTTTGGTTTTGATAACCTTGTCCGCCACGTCATTTATCTGTTAGATAAATCTCCATGCACGACGATCACAACGTTCCAAAATGTCTTGAACTTTAGAGGAGCAACGTTGGAAAATTGCATTAAACGTGGGAAAGTATGGTCAGCGTTTGAATGGTCATTTTCATGGCGAAATGCATCACTTCTATCCCTTTCACAACATTCATATGTTCAGCCTTTGAATGCCTTTTTTTTTCGAGGTGAAATGCATCGCTGCTAACTAAACTTATAAAAATAAACTCAGAGCACATGCCATCGGTATAGAGAAAATGTTACCCGAGCGGTCATTCGCCATTGATTTAAGAATTTTAATAATCAAACTTTTTCACTACTCGTCAAGCCAAGGTGATTAGAATTACTCTTTCTTTTATAACTTAAACATTGTCGTGCTCCTTTCCACCTAAAAGTCCAAGGTGGGTCTTTAACATAATTTCCCCTTCTTTCCCTCTTCGGCGGTCAAAGTCAACGTTAACTCGGGAAAGAAAGATGATATCGAAGCCCTAGTACAGTTCGATTTATAATATAGATCCTAGCTAGAAGTCCATAACTCTCTTTAGTAAACAAATAATGGCCACTGCATATGATAGATCTTGTTTATATTTATATTAATAATCGGACACCATATAAGTAGTTAACTGATGGGGAGTATCCTCTGCAAGTGTGTTTAATGTTCAAACGAAACTGATTCATCGACACTTTATAATACATGATAAAAAGGAGATTGTTTTACTACAATGAATCTGTTCTAATGATTTCATATATCTTGAGTATAATCATCTAAATGGAAATCAATGATGTAAATTAGTTATATAAAAAGAGTAGGTTTTATTTATCTAAATCGACACATAAAACACAACAATTTCTACGTATCCTTCATTAACCATTTTTTTAAAGAGCAAAATAAGTCGAGAATGAGGCAGCGTTTAATGCAGAAAACTGTGACCCCTTTCCTGATTCAAGAGAGATGCAAAACCACTTTGATCAATTTGTTTGCGAGAATGGATTCCTTGTCAAGCTAGTTATATCCACTCATGAAGTAAATTCATCATCCCGTTCGATCCGGATCACAAATTACCATATGATATAACGTCTAAAACTGAGGAAAATGATCATGATCCTTTTCCATTAAGCGAAGAAAGCCGACAAAAAGGTGAACTTCTACTTAATTTTTTGCATCATCTTTTGAAAGAATTGTCATATCTTCAAAAGCATGGACACGTGAATAGGTTAAATACAATCAACTAAGCATTAGTTTGTACAAAGATTTTTTTCTTGAATTAACTTTGTGCGTAACCTGCGAAAAAACTCTCTTTCGCCATCTATAGAATAAGCTTACAAAATCAAAGAAATCTGTTATTTTTTTATCCTTCAATCTTTAATCTCTAGTTCACTTAGGCTCTGCATGGCAACGATTACATTCCTAGAGCAGTTTACGCTCGCCGAAAATGTTTTTTTTTGTTTCTGTTCCCGAGAACAGTTTCTGAGCATTTGAAGGCGTTTGGCAACTGAAAATTTTTTTGTTCCGGGAACAGAAATGTGTTTGGTAAAAATTTCCGATCTTTTAATTTTTTTATTTTTCTTTTTTCTTTTTTTTTCACCCTGTTGGCCGCCACCGGTGAGGCTCCGGCGAGTTCGCCGAAGCCTCGCCCGGCCACCGGCGAGTTCGCTGGAGCCTCGCCCGGCTAGGCGCCGCCTGGGCGAGGCTCGGCCTCACCCAGATCTGCGAGGCCGAGGCTCGCCGATGGCGGTCGGGCGAGGCTTGGCCTCGCCCGGATCTGCGCGAGGCCAAGCCTCACCGATGGTCGGGCGAGGCTCGCCCGGCTTGGCGCCGCTTGGGCGAGGCTCACCGGTGGCTAGGCGAGGCTCCCTCGGCCTGGTGCCGCCTGGGTGAGGCTCGCCCGGCCAGGCGCCGCCTAGGCGAGGCTCCGGCGAGCTTGCCGGACCTCGCCCTGGCCTGGCGAGGCGCCGGCGGCGGTGATGGGGTGGCGATGGGGCGGCTGAGGGGTGAGAGAAGGAAGAGGAAGAGGAAGAAGAAGAAGAAAAGAAAAGAGAAAGAAAAAAGGAAAAAAAGAAAGAAAAAAAAAGTGTTTCTTGAAATTGTTCCCTGAACAAGAAACAACTTTTTCTTGTTTCTGATTTCTACTCCAAATCTGTTCCGGGGAACAAATTTGTTCCCGGGAACAAAAAATTTACCAAACGCGTTTCTGTTCCCGGGAACAAAAAATCTGCTCCAGGGAACAAAAGAACAGAAACAAGTGTTCCCGGGAGCGTTACCATACAGAGCCTTAATTTTCAAAGTGAGGGTGGCAAATGAGCTTGGAGCTAGGACGTAGGGCCGCGAATTGCAAGCGTGTATTCGTGGTGCAATCAACAGTAATTGGTTGCTTCTTCTGTGCTCTCATCATGGTTTTGCATGACAAAGTTGCATACATATTTTCTTCATCCAGATGTTCTTGAAGAAGTGGACACGCTCTCTTAGGGCTTGCATGGTAACGCTCCCGGGAACAGCTGTTTCTGTTCTTTTGTTCCCAGGGACAGAAATGCGTTTGGTAAATTTTTTGTTCCCCAGAACAGGTTTGGAGTAGAATTCAGAAATAAAAAAAAGTTACTTATTATTCCTAGGAACAACTTTAAGAAACAGTTTTTTTTCCTTTCTTTTTTTTTTTCTTTTCTCTTTCTCTTTCCTTTTCTTCTTCTTCTTCCGCTTCCTCCTCCCACCCCTCAGCTGCCCCATCGCCGCCGCCGCCGCCTCGCCCGGCCACTAGCGAGGCTCGGCCTCGCAGATCTGGGTGCCTAGGTGGCGCAAGGCCGGGTGAGCCTCGCCTCACCCAAATCTGGGGAGGCAAGCCTCGCCCGGCCACCGGCGAGGCTCGGCCTCTCAGATCTGGGCAAGGCTGAGCATCGCCCGGCCGCCATTGGTGAGGCTCGGCCTCACTAGGCCAGGGCGAGGCCCGGCCTCGTGCCACCTAGGCAAGGCTCGACCTCGCCCAGATCTACGAGGCCTAGCCTCACCGGTGGCCGGGCGAGGCTCCGGCGAGCCTCACCGGCGGCGGCTAACAGAAAGAAGGAGAGGAAAAAAAAGAAAAAAAGAAAAAAGAAAAATCAAAAAATCAAAAGATTGGAAATTTTTATCAAACGTATTTCTGTTCTCGGAGTAAAAATTTTGAACAGTTACCAAACGCCTTCAAATGCTCAAAAATTGTTCCCGGGAACAGAATAAAAAAGAATCGTTTATGAGCAGATCTGTTCCCGGGAACAGAAACATTGTCATGCGCGCCCTTATCTTCTAGGTGTCACCATACTTCTCAATAGTGTTTAGCCCGTTCTATCAGGTAAATCTTCATATTCCTTTATATAAAGGTTTTCTACTTGTGACTCTTCTTTTCCATGTATTCATCGGCAGAAGGTCACGTGATGAATTGGTGAAAAGCAAATTTCTGCGGTACTGTTGTCCGATTGATCAACAAAGTGTACATTCATAGAAGACAAGGTGGTTTGTTTCGAACAAGTGTGATCAACCTGACCTTGCTTGTGGAAATAATATGTTCAACCAAAGTACATAGAGCACGAATCAATTAAAAGGAGCATTATTCCACATGGAGCTTGCTATGAGTTTGATTGAGCTCTCTTGTAACCACTTAAGGTCGGGTTCGACTAAGTGAGATAGTTGATATGCTTGAAATTGACGCAATCAGCTCCAATATAACCTTGAAACTTTAGAAAAAAAAACGTAGTATTTCTTTGAAAACAAGTTGTTTGGTTTTGTCTAGAATTCACTCAAAGTAAACATAACAAGGGCCACTACTTGAATTTCTCTCACTGCAACTCAAAACAACTACACGAGAATCAGGGTCAATCGGCATACTTGAAGGTGTTTTTCACTTTACATCACCCGCATGAGTTTGATAATGCTACAGGAGTTGCTGTTGGATTGAAATGGCAAAGGTATGTTGCATTTGTCAATTTGGGATGCTACTATGTTGCTGGTCTACCTCTTGGATTCCTCATGGGATGGGTTTTCCACTTAGGTGTTATGGTAAATTTTTGGATCCGTCATTTTGCTAATCAGTTTTTGTACCTTCCTTAATGATCAAAACACAAGATTACTCCCATCTTTTTTCCTATGCATTGCTACTTAAGGTGAACAACCAGAATGCTTAGTTAATGTCAAGGAATATTTTGCATAACCCTTCAGGGCATCTTAGGTGGAATGATTTTTGGAGGCACTGCTGTTCAAATCGTGATATTGGCCATGATAACGATTTGATGTGATTGGGAGAAAGAGGTAATCTTCAAGTATATTCCATTTTGTTCATATCAAAAGAACATAAATATAATTCCGTATTTGGTCGTCTTATTTCATGGTAATTTGTGTTCTAGTTCCATCTATCATGTCGCATATAATGTACCTAATAAAGTCTCATATGTAATTTTGTGATAATGACTTAATGTAGGTGGAAAAAGCTAAAATGCAGGTTGGGAAATGGTCAACTCCGGCCCATGACGATGATGAACCGGAGGCTAGCTAAAACTCCTTATTTGAAAGATTATCCAAATCAATTGATGTTTACATAAATATAGGTGAGCTTTGTAATATAGTTCATTTGATTATCCATATTTAACATAATTAATCTATGAATCAGTTGCCAACTTGATACAATTGACGTAGTGCAAAGCTATTGATAGTTAATTATCCTTTCTAAATGCGATTCTTAAATGTGACTGGCTTAATCTGTTTGACTGACTTTATTATAAATATCCCCCCACTTTATGTAGGTTGGGTGTAAAAGCAAGGATGAGGATGTATCGAACAATTAACATCCATAACCATTTGCTCATCCTCTTCATGCCACATCTGCAACCGATTTTCGAGCTGGAAAAAGGACGATAACTATTACACACATCTTTGCTATAAGTCAAATTAGCTGATAAATGTAATGGTAGTTTCACCATTTTCTTCCAATTCTCTTTTATTTTATTTATATATGAAATTACCAATCCTTGTTGTAAGACTTACCAACCTGATTCTGGTTAACTTACAAAATTAGTCTCGGATTATCACCTCTTACTTAAGTAATTTAACAACGTTCATTTGTTTTTTTTTTAATTCATTACCCAATTTAGTATGACTCTCTTACGAAAACTTTAAATAAAGCAACTACCAGCAAATATGCACATGTTGGAGTGTACGCAAGAAACCGAAAGTCGAATGATTGAGCAAAGTCATTTTAATAGGCACCGGATATCTACTAGCAAATATATTAGCATTATCTAGTCTTCCTAATTAATCTGTTTTATTAAGGGGTTTATAATGTAATACTAATCTAGGCACTCCTCTCTCTGTTTCTGAATTCTTTATAGATATGAAGTGTTGAACAACTCCATGGTAGTGAATGGCTAGGTCTAATTAATTTTTAATCCCACAGTTCTTGCACTTCCTTTTTACGATGCTGCCTTCATTCTCCATTCATTTGGGTTGCTCTTGACCTGGTGGGTACATTTTTCTCATTTGATCCTGGTGCATATATGACAAAGTAACTGTATGTTTCTTTCCTTCTCAAATGTTCTATTTTCTACAATCTTTCGGCAATCCTCTATTTTGTTCTGTGACGAAGTCTCTCTGACTGCACTCCTGACCGATAGTTCAAGCTAAATGGACAAATGAAACGGCAACACATATACACTTGGTGGTCATTGATCAATCATTTGTGGACCAATCACGTGTAGGCATAAACAACATATTAGGTTACATCGTGCAACTCGTCAGCGCTACCAATGCCAGAGCAATCTGATGGAATTGTGGAGTCTGATAAAGAAAAATATTATTGTAGGTAGGCACTTCTCAGTAGGTCACCCATCCTGAGATATTAAAGGAAATAGAGTTTATATTACTGCTAATGGCATACATGTAGTTTCCATATTTAATTATGTATGCCCTAGACTCCTGTTATAAATAGGGCAATTTCTTTTATAGTTGTAACGCTGAAGCTTTGTAACCCTGAGCTTGTAACGCTGATACTAATAATGAAGAGATTGCCTAGTGCGGCACCATAGTTTTTCCCTTCTTGATTTTAGAAGGGTTTTCCACGTAAAATTCCTGCTTGCCCTCTTTTTCTTCCCTACTTTTATTTTTCGCATATTCGCGCCCCTAACAACTGGTATTAGAGCCTGGTTTTGGCGAAATAGTGGGAGCGAATATGGACGAAGGAAAGGTGAAGATTGATCGGTTCAATGGCAAGGATTTTGGTTTCTAGAAGATGCAGATCGAGGATATGCTATATCAGAAGAACTTGCATCAACCTCTATCTGGAGAGAAACCAGAATCTATGAAGCAAGTAGAGTGGGAATTGTTAGATCGACAAGCTCTAGGTTTGATTCGTCTTACATTGGCACGGAACGTTGCTTTTAACATTGCCAATGAGGCGACAACGGTGAATTTGATGGCGGTGTTGTCTAACATGTACGAGAAGCCTTCTGCATCAAACAAGGTATATTTGATGCGTCGTCTTTTCAATTTGAAGATGGACGAGGGTGCTTCTGTGACAAATCATATCAACGAATTCAACGTGATCACGACTCAGTTGAGTTCGGTGGATATCAAATTTGATGACGAGGTAAAGGTTTTAATTTTATTATCTTCTCTACCTGAAAGTTGGAGTGCAACAGTGACTGTAGTGAACAGTTCGTCTGATAAGAAAAAGTTGAAGCTTCAAGAAATCCGAGATTTGATTCTTAGCGAGGATATTTGTAGAAGAGAATCGGGTGAATTTTCGGGTGCTGCCTTAAATATTGAAGGCAGAGGGAGAAGCAATCAACGGGGACGAAACCAGTACCATGGTAGATCAAAGTCCAGAGGAAGAAGCAAATCGAGACCTCGTGGTGAAATTATTTGCTGGAATTGCGAAAAGAAGGGACATCTGAAACGAGATTGTAGAGCTTCAAAGAAAAAAATTCAATATCGAGATCGAAATAAAGATGAAGAAAAATCTATGAATGTAACTTTTGAAGAGACTCAAAATAGTGATGCCTTAATTTTGAGCATTGACAGTCCAATTGAGTCGTGGATTCTTGACTCAGGTGCATCGTTTCACTCTACTTCATGCAAAGAATTAATACACAATTTTGTTGCTGGAAAATTTGAAAAGGTTTATCTTGGTGATGATGAACCTTTGGATATTATGGGAAATGGTGATATTTATATAAAATCTACTAATGGATATCAATGGAAGTTGCATGATGTTAGATATGTTCCAGGACTTAAGAGAAATCCGATCTCTATAAGTCAACTAGATAGCACGAGTTACAGGACTATTTTTGGGGATGGCTCTTGGAAAATTGTTAAAGGTGCTCTGGTTATAGCATGTGGAACAAAGTCAGGAATGCTCTACGTGACTGAAATCAATAGAGAAACTGCAACAATTGCTGAATCGGAAACTGATTCTAAATTATGGCACCGCAGACTTGGACATATGAGCGAAAAAGGAATGAAGATATTGATCTATATGAAGATTGTGTTATGGGTAAGCATAAACCTGTTAGTTTTTCGAAGATTGGAAAATAACTAAAGAAAGAAAAATTAGAGTTGGTGCATACAGATGTGTGGGGCCCATCTCCTGTGCAATCCCTTGGAGGCTCGCGCTATTATGTCACGTTTATTGATGACTCTACCAAAAAGGTATGGGTTTATTTTCTAAAAAATAAATCTGACATGTTTACTATTTTTAAAAGATGGAAAGCTGAAGTGGAGAACAAGACTGGCCTGAAAATTAAATGTTTAAGGTCTGATAATGGCGGTGAATATGATAGCAAGGAATTCAAGCAATTTTGTGCAGAAAACGGAATTAGAATGACAAGAACTGTTCCTAATAGATCGCAGCAAAACGGAGTTGCTGAGAGGATGAACAGAACTCTGAATGAGCGTGCAAGAAATATGAGGTTGCATGTAGGATTACCCAAGATGTTTTGGGCAGATGCAATTAATACAGCAGCATATCTAATTAATAGGGGACCTTCGGTTCCACTTGATTTTAAGTTACCAGAAGAATAATGGAGTGGAAAGAAGGTAAGTCTCTCGCATCTGAAAGTCTTTGGTTGTGTTTCCTATGTCCACGTAAATTTTGAAAATAGAGATAAACTTGATGTAAAAGCTAAAAAGTGTTTTTTCATTGGATATGGTTCTGATTATTTTGGCTATCGGTTCTGGGATGAACAAAATAGAAAAATAATAAGAACTGCTGATGTTACGTTCAATGAGAATATGTTGTACAAGGACAAATCCATGGTGGAATCTAGTGTGAAGGAAAATTTAGTGGAGAATACAGAGATTGAATTGGAAGAGAATTCTAAAAGTGTTCTGGTTGAAATTCCTAAAACTGTTGCTGAACAAGAATCACGTACACTTGATTCCACTTTGAGAAGATCTAGTAGAACACATAAACCTGTACAGAGATATTCTCCGTCATTGCACTATTTGCTTTTGATTGACGCTGGCAAACTAGAAAATTTTTCGGAAGCAGTGCAGGTTGAAGATTTTGTTAAGTAGGAGTTAGCAATGCAGGATGAGTTGGATTCACTCGAGAAAAAACAAAACTTGGGTGTTAACTCAGTTATCAGATGGGAAGAAGGCATTGCATAACAAGTGGGTGTAGCGGGTCAAAGAAGAACCTGATGGCAGCAAGAGGTACAAAGCAAGGTTAGTAGTAAAAGGGTTTTAGTAAAAAGAAGAAATTGACTATATAGAGATTTTTTCTTCAGTTGTGAAATTGACTACCGTTTGTCGGTCGGTCGTATTGAGTATTGTTGCTTTGCGAGAGAATTTACATCTAGAGCAGCTAGATGTTAAGACTGCATTCCTCCATGGTAATTTGGAGGAAGATATTTATATGGTACAACCGGAAGGTTTTCAAGATCTTGGAAAAGAAAATTATGTCTGCAAATTGAAGAAAAGTATGTATGGCTTGAAACTGGCTCCTCGACAGTGGTATAAAAAATTTGACACATTTATGTGTGGTAATGGATTCACTAGAAGTGACATGGATCACTGTTGTTATTTCAAAAAAATTGATGATTGCTATATTATTTTGTTGTTGTATGTGGATGATATGCTCATTGCAGGATTTAGCATGAGAGAGATCAACATACTAAAGTAACAATTGTCAAAAGAATTTGAGATGAATGACTTGGGCGTAGTGAATCAAATTCTTGGGATGAGGATACGTGGGATAGATCTAAAGGAATTCTAAAGTTATCTAAAGAAAAGTACATTGAAAAAGTGCTGGACAGATTCGGAATTCATAATGCAAAGCTCATAAGTACTCATTTAGGAAGTCACTTTAAGCTCTCAAAGGAACAATCACCAAAGACGAATGAAGAGCGAGAGTACATGGCTAATGTGCCTTATGCATCAGCTGTTGGTAGTTTAATGTACGCAATAGTGTGTACTAGACCAGACATAGCTCATGCAATGAGAGTTGTGAGCAGATACATGGCAAATCTAGGAATAAAACATTGGGAAGCTATAAAGTGGTTATTAAGATATCTGAAAGGCACTTCAGGTATGTCATTATGTTTTATGAAAAATAGTGCAACTTTACAAGGCTTTGTTGATGCAGATCTTGGTGGTGATTTGGATAATAAGAAGAGTACATCGGATTATGTTTTTACCTTAAGTGGCATTGCAATTAGTTGGATGTCTAAACTTTAGATTTGTGTATCTCTCTCAACCACTGAAGCAGAGTATGTTGCTATATCTGAAGCTGGTAAGGAGATATCTGGTTGAAAAATTTTCTGAAGGAGATAGGCAATGAGCAAGATAATAGTGTTCTTTTAGTGATAGTCAAAGTACTATTTGTTTTGCAAAGAATCCGGTATTTCACTCAAGGACAAAACACATTGAGTTAAAATATCATCAAATTCATCAGTTGATAGATGATAGGATATTGTCATTAAAGAAGATTATTGGTGCAAAAAATCCAGCAGATATGTTAACAAAGGTTGTCACCACTGAGAAACTGAGGTTGTGCATTGCCTCAGTTGGCCTCCATGGTAAGTGATGAGGGAGGCTGCCGCACTAGGACAATTTGGGTTGAAAAGATGGAGACTATAAAAGATTATTGCTGTTTTTTGAAGATCGGCCTCTAAATGGGAGATTGATGGAATTGTGGAGTTTGATAAAGAAAAATATTATTGTGGGTAGGCACTTCCCAGTAGATCATCCATCCTGAGATATTAAAGGAAATAGAGTTTATATTACTGCTAATGGCATACATGTAGTTGCCATATTTAATTATGTATGTCCTAGACTCCTGTTATAAATAGGACAATTTCTTTTATAGTTGTAACGCTGAAACTTTGTAACCCTTATAACGCCGATACTGATAATGAAAAAATTACCTAATGTGACATCATGATTTTTACCTTCTTGATTTTAGAAGGATTTTCTACGTAAAATTCCTATTTACTCTCTCTCTTTTTCTACTTTTATTTTTCGCATATTCGCACCTCCCAACACAATCTACTCCAAGCACTCCAGCAGATCAGGTTGTTCTCATTGCCTAGACAAATGATGAAGACCCCACCAAAAATCCTTTTCAGCTTTCGCCCATCTTGTCAGAGGCAAGTGTACCCTCAAGTACTTGTCTTTTGCGTATGGACGATACTTAATGGGATGATGTGAAAAGCAAACCGAGTTTCCATGAATATGACCCTCACCAGATAGTCAGCCTAGCGAAACGTAAGTTTTTCGTTCACATGCTCTTAAAGGTGGAAACTAGACGTGCCATACTAAGCAAAAATCCCCTCCCCATTAGAGCAGAAGATGGAAACCGCCTCGCTTCTTTAGCGGTGGTGCAAGTTTGAAGCTCCTCGCTAAGTGCACTGGATCCCGCTTTTGGGGGTTGTCCTTATGAATCATATGTCATCTATTCCGCCGACATTTCAATGTTGTCGTTGCGGTGATAGACTCAATATATGAGCTTGTGGATGCAGTGGGCTTGAATAAAATATTTCGTAGCGAGCGTGGTAGTCATCTATGAACACCCATGATGGATTTGCTAGCTTGTATTGGAAGCCTAGATTCTCCTAACATCAAGAGAGGTAAAGTGATTCCGGAGGAAGAGATTCACATAGAAGATGACAAAAATCTGTGTTGCTTGATTATAAACTTCATTGTTAAGGAATGAATCATTTGATGGGAGGCACATGGTGCGTTTCCTATATCATGAAGTACATTCGGTTGGCCTGCCCATATAGCTTTATACTCGGATTGTACCTAATTCATGACATTAATTGCAATTTTTGCATACTCGATAGGGTTTAGCATCAGTCTAGGGTTGAGCCTAGACCGACCCAACCCTATCGATCTTGGTTCTGTTCCCAAAGTGATTAAGTTGGTCCTTGGTTGTAGGATCCTTGGACCAGCATTGTACAGGTTGATCCTTAGTCCTAGAAATTTCTGGTTGGTCCAACCTAAACCAACATTGGTTGTATAATATATATATTATCTATATAATATATAATATATATTATAAAGAGTAAATCCTATCTTAAACGGCATTCTTGTCTTCCAATACTCTAGTTCTCTTTTTTCTTCTTTATTCTCTTAGTCTTCTTTTTGCCAAGTAAAATCGAAAGATATAACTTCACTTGTGAGTAATCTCGTCATGCTCGCCGCTCACCACTCGACACTCACCCTGCTCGCCTTTGGCCGCTTGCATCGCTCGCCACTCGACGCTTGCCCCATTCAACATGCTCGTCCCATTCGCCACTCAATGCTTGTGCTACTCGCCTCTCTTTGTTTACCTTGTTCATCGCCAAATTAATCAGAAGAAAACATAACCCTAATTAAAAACCATTTTCATTCATGAGCAATGCTACCCTCTTCGTTTGTGAGCAATGCTTACCTCACGGTTCTATAAGTAGTCTTAATTATTTTCATGGTTTCTTGCTTTTAATGAGTATGAAATTTATATTATTGCCTTATCTTAAATTTGTTGAATATGTATTAGTATTTATAGTTTAGTTGCTTAATGCTGCATTAGTCATGACTATGTAATTTGAAATAGTAAGTTCACCTTTACAGTGAATATAAAAGATGAAAAAAAAATTATCAATTGGTCTGGAGTTGACGTTGAAACTGGACTGATCCAATTTGAATCTATTGGATTGGTCTGATTCTCAGTCTTAGACTTAATAAGGTTAATCTTCGTTCCCCAAAATTAATGATCAATACCACGTCGGATTGATCTCAGGATTAAGGGATGGACTGGTCCCATGCCCATCCGTAATACTCGAGACTTCTTCACATAAAAGGAAGTGCCTCATCATGTAATAATGGTGTAGGTGGCTCATCGGGACCGTGTGGTGTTTGGTTTTATTAATTTCGCTTCAGAAGTTGTCCATCTCGATTGTCCCATTCTCAATCCTAGACTTAATAAGGTTAATCTTCGTTCCCCAAAATTAATGATCAATACCACGTGGGATTGATCTCAGGATTAAGGGATGGACTGGTCCCATGACCATCCGTAATACTCGAGACTTCTTCACATAAAAGGAAGTGCCTCATCATGTAATAATGGTGTAGGTGGCTCATCGGGACCGTGTGATGTTTGGTTTTATTAATTTCGCTTCAGAAGTTGTCCATCTCGATTGTCCCATTCTCTCTCTGTGGTTTTTTTAATCCTCTGAAAGTAATAGCAAATCACCACCAAATTCTTACACGCCCTTATCGTCAGTAGCTAGTTCTCCAACCAACCATTCCACACGTCCCATCATTTCCCTAGTCCTTTTCGCAACCCTCTTGCCATTGCATCTCTCTAGTATGTTTTAGTCATGTCGTGGGAGGGGCAAGTCTCTCGACTTGTCAGAATTTCATTTAAAGAAAACTTGGACAAGTCTCTCTGACTTGTCGCTTTTGGTGATGGCCTTTCCCTGTGTAAATAAAGAGATAAAAGGGCTATGTCAGAAGAATACAGACCTTGAAGCACGTTGAAGTACTAAATGGGCAAAGCATCGTTGAACTACGCCATTGACGCCGGCCACTTTTCTTCCTTTTTTAAAAGAAACAGTAGGTGATATAATCATGGTGGACGGGACCAATCTAAATTCAAATCCGCAGAAAGCATTATTATGCGACGAGATCTATACAATAAGTCCTACCATCAGCAACCACCAAGGGTAGAAATTGCAAGTGTCCAGCTTGCGCATTGAAACAATGAGAACCATTTTCGCTCCACCAAAACGAGAGTTGGCATCGGTCAAAATCAAAATTCAGCGGCGAGCCCTCGATTCTTGAACTGAAATTCTCCTTGTTCCCACCAAACCTCATTTGTTCCAAGGAAAATAAAAAATAATCGCTCTCTCTTATCCTCCAATCCTCTCCTCTAGATGCGCAGTAAAGGCCATCTCCTTTACAGATGTTCTTTCGTGGAACACTACTTACTTTCGCCTGTCCCAGTCACAAAAGAGACGAAAGACCTGTAGTTTGGATCACTTGGACCGTCCAATTTGTTGCTGTTTGGATCTGTGAAGGCCGACGCGAGAAATTTCCCACTTGTACGGTGAGTCCTGCTCTTCACACTTCACACTTGATCCTGCCCCGAGGGACTCGTCCGTCCCTGACCATTCACTGCTTTCTGATATCTGTAGTTCTCTCTGCTCTCATTATCACAGCCTTCCCCTCTCTAGAGGCCAAAAAAATTCCGCTCTTCCTTTCATGGCGAGCGCCGACCGCAATGGCGACAGCCAACAGCCTCTGCTGCGAGAATCAGTGGCGGATGGCGAACGCGACGGCAGGGATCATGAGGGCGAAGAGAAGACGAGCTTGAGCCAGAGAGTGTGGGCTGAGACGAGGAAGCTGTGGCACATCATCGGCCCGGCCATCTTTGGCCGCGTGGCCCAATACACCATGATGATCGTCACGCAGGCGTTCGCAGGGCACCTCGGGGAGGTTGAGCTTGCCGCCATGTCCATTGGCATCAACGTCATCATCGGCTTCAATTACGGTCTCTTGGTAAGTGCTGGAAAGAAAAATCTTCTCCCACTGATTCTCTGATTCGATATTCATTAGATGGTACTCCTGGGCTAGAAGTCATTCAACAAGTCAACGAGGAACAAATAAAACTTGGACAATTTAAAGTTTGACAGACTTAATTATATTGATGCCAAAAAAAAACAATAGGGGTGAGCACAACTATTCGCCTGAATCGGGAGTTGCCCGGACCGGCCGGTCTGGTCTGGTTCTCACGGGCGTCATTCCGGTTTCTGGTGATTTTCAGTCCGATTTGCAATTCCAGGGGAAACCGGACTGAGCCAACGTACGGACCGACAATTTTTTATTTAAATTTTTTTTTAATTTCTTAAAAAATGTAATAAACCTTAAAATAATAATAATTTTAGTGTTTTTTTAATTTTTAATTTTTAATTTTTGCTAAATGGTCAGTCTCATTGAAGCCGGTTCGGTTTCCGGTTCCCAGTTTCACCTTGAAACCAAACTGGATCAGGAACTGATTAATCTTTAAAAAAAAACCATTACGTTGCATTAAAAGAAAAAAATAGAATATAACAGAAACACCAGTTTTCGGCTGACCGCCAGGGTAGGTTTCAACTTTCGGATCTCAGTGACTGTCGAGTATCACAGAAAAAAATAGGGTTCACCTTGTCGTACGTTGCTGAATCTTGGAGGTTGGGAATTATTTTAAGTCATTGGAGCAGGTTGAGTAGAGTTACATTTCAATAAATTAATGTGTGCTTGATTGGATTCCACATTAAATGTTGTCGTTGGTAGCATGTTTCTGTACACCGTGATGAGTCGTGGATTCATGTCAGCTGTATAGTAACTGAATGAATCTGTTGAATAATAAATGACAACGTGAACCACTTTAATCGTAGAAAATGTACAGTACATGCCGATCGAATTCATTTGGGGTATTCACTCGGGCTCTCGCGGTCCAACTTTAGTCTTCGATTATATGATTTGTATGGTAGCAACCCAATGCAAACCCTCCAGGCTCTCATACAAGACATGAAATATGGTAACCACTAGACATTGCGAATGTCTTGTTAGAGTGTGTGTACGTGTGTGTGTGTGTATAGGTGCGATATGAGTTCTACTATGTTCTAGCTTTAATTAGCTTCAAAGAAGAAACGAGTTGGGACATTCAGCTTCAAAAATCAATTTTGACTCTCATCGAGGCAATCTCAAGCCCCAAACCCTCTGTATTGATTATGTCAATTATGGGAGCATTATCGTTTGTCTGTGGATGTATCTTATTACTTCTTATACATAAAGAAAAGTTATTTTTACACGTCACTTAGGGACAAATCATGTGCTCAAAATGATTTTAGCTAGCTAAGCATTCAATTTAACATGAAAAAAGAGAGAAATTGAGTTTCATGTCAAGTTTTGTGTTTGGATTGTGGTTAATAGTTAGGTATGGCAAGCGCGCTGGAGACATTATGTGGCCAAGCCTTCGGCGCAAAGAGATATCACATGCTTGGCATCTACCTGCAAAGGTCGTGGATCGTGCTCTTTCTCTGTTGCTTCTTGCTGCTCCCCATCTACGTTTTTGCTGCGCCGCTCCTGAAGATCCTAGGGCAGTCGGACGACGTGGCGGAGATGACAGGCAGGGTGGCTCTGTGGCTCATCCCGTTGCACTTCAGCTTTGCCTTTCAATTCCCCTTGTGGAGGTTCTTGCAGAGCCAGCTCAAGACCCAGGTCTTGGCATGGATCTCGCTGGCCAGCCTAGCGATCAACGTGCTCACAAGCTGGCTCTCTATCTACGTGTTCGACTTCGGCTTGGTGGGACTGTCGGTCAGCTTCGATCTCTCTTGGTGGTTCTTGGTGCTTGCGATGTTCGTTTACACCGCGTGCGGCAGATGCTCACTGACGTGGACTGGCTTCTCCATGGAGGCTTTCTCGGGGTTATGGGAGTTTGTCAAATTGTCCGCTGCTTCTGGCGTTATGCTTTGGTAAAATTCCGTATTCTTAGTCTCCATCTCCAGGTTACACTACGCATGCTTAAATCTGTTTTCTACATCGATCTCGCTAGTAATTTTTCACGGCGAACCTAAGCAGGGGAACGTGCTCCATTTAGTGACTGTGGTTACACAAATTCTTCTAACTAAATTGAACTCGGGAAACTATGTAGTAACTGCACCGAGAATTCTCAAATGCAAATGGAATTTAATGATCACATCTTCATTATATTCTTCGAACAGTTTGGAGAATTGGTACTACAGGATATTGATACTAATGCCTGGATATCTACAGAACGCCACGGTTGCTGTAGATGCCTTGTCAATATGGTAATAGTTCATCTCCATTTTATTTATCATTAGAAAAATTATTCACCAAGTGTCACCTAGGAGGCAATGAGAAAGTTTATAATTGTATGTATATGGCAGCATGAGCATCAACGGTTGGGAGATGATGATCCCTCTTTCCTTCTTTGCTGCAACCGGGTACTCTCTCTCTCTCACACACACATACGCAGATAGGCACAGGCACAGGCACACGCATAGCCGAGAACAAAAAAAAATAAAGTAAACATTTGAACTTAAATTCATCATCGGGAATCATATCAATCAATCACACCATATATATAGTTGACTAATGGGGAGTATCATCCTCTGCTAGTATGGTGTATAATTATACGAAATTAGTTCATCAGCAACACTTGGTTCAATCTATTCAAATGATATTATGTTGAGTATAATAATTGTTGATAGTATGCTTCGAGTTTGAGCCCAAAAAAGGAAACTTTCTTAATGTGAATAAGATTTCTAGTTGGAGTTTGTTTCCTGATTGAGTGGTTTCCTAGTACAAGTATGTTTTCTATTTTGAATCCAATTCTTGTTTATATAAAAGAAGAGTGTTCTTATAAAGAGTATCCACGAGCTGACTTATTCGTGAATTACACCCTAGAGTTTTTAGCATTGAAGCCCATTAAATCTTGTGAGTAAGATTTGTGAATTTCTTCAAAAGATTGAGAGATTATTTCGTGAGAAATTATGGAGCTAAACACCATGTGAAATTATTGGGTGCAATTGAAGTTAGGAAACATTGAGAGTGTTTGAGTAATTTGAATGTGGTTGTATTATCCATTTTATTGCTTAAACTATAATGAATTTTTTTATTGCTCTCCTCGTGAATGTAAATCACATCAATCGAACTACTTATATTTGATATCTGATATATTTTCCTATTGCTTTTATTTACTATTCAATCATTTATTTTTGCAACAAATGGTATTAGAACTACAAATTGATTAATGTTCCACCTCCAATCTGTTCCACTATTTGTTGAATATCTTAAAGGAGCGAATTTGGTGAACAATATGGTTCTAGGGCGGTGGGCGTTATGGTTTAGTAACGTATACTTGATGGCAACTTTCATAATATGGTCTGGAGAAAGAGATTAAGAATGAAGGTAGGCGTTAATGGAGATTCAAGATGAGATATGTTGGTGTAGAAGGATACCTCAATTGGAAGGAACTAGACCTAACACCGAGTTTATATGTGAGAGTTGTTGATATGCACACGTGAATAATATTAGACAATGTCTAAGTCTAATAAGTGGTATGATGTGAAGTAGTTAATATATTATAGTTGATGCATAACTTATTGATTTAAGTTTCTGAATGAAGATCGGTCCAACTAGATATTTAACGGATTTGGACTTGAGCTCTCTCTTAGCGATCTTCTCGAAGGAAGGTATCAGGTTTCTATTGCATACTTTCAACAACCGGTATTAGAGCTAGGTTTGGCTAAGTTGAAACAAATCGATGGTGATAGAAGAAGAAAATGTGAAAATCTGTAGATTAAATAGGAATAATTTTGGCTTTTGGAAGATGTTAATTGAAGATTATCTATATTAGAGGAATCTACACTTGCCCCTATATAGATAGACAATGTTGGGCATTATTTGGCTGAAGCTGTCTCGTAACGTCGCGTTTAATATCATGAAAGAGAAGATCATTACAGGTTTGATGAATGCCTCATTGAACATGTATGAGAAGCTTTGTGGTCAACAAGGTCTACTTGATGTGACGTTTATTAAACTTATAACATGCGCAAAGGTGTGTTGGTTCATATCATATCAATAAAGTCAATATGGTCGTTAGTCAATTGAGTTTAGTTGAGATTGACATTGATGATGAGGTACATGTTTTGGTTCTATTATTCTTATTGCTTGATAGTTGGAATTCTATTGTTACTACTATGGATAATTTCTCTAGGTCAATCAGTTTGATGTTTGATGGGCTTCACAATTTAATTTTGAGTGAGGATATCCATAGGAGAGTATTTGGCGAACTTATGCCTACTTTAATAGGTGAAGTTAGAGGAAGAATCAATGCTCGTGTTAGTAGAAGTAGTACTAACCTAAATAGACATAATTAATTTAGGGTTGTTGATACTGTCTATTGGAATTGTGGTAAAATGGGGCATGTTAAAAGGAATTGCCTTAAGCTAGGAATTAGAGTTGAGTCTGTTGATAATGTTGTAGCTATAGTTGATTGTGATTCGGATAGTACTAATTATGTCAAGTTCGTCACTGAGAATTCGCCACTTAATAAATAACTTATGGATTCTCATTTTTTGTTTACTCTACACAAAATAAGAAGTGCTTTACTATTTATCAGCGCATGGATAATGGCAGAGTATAGTTAGAGAACAACACTGAGTGTGATGTTATGGGTATTAGTGATGTTAGAATTAGAATGCATGATAGTGTAGTGATGACACTAAGTAAAGTGAGGCATGTTCCAAAGTTGAAGAATAATCTAATTCTTTGAGTGCCTTTAATTTAGCTAAGTGTCGGTATACTTTAGAACGTACATCTGAAGATTGTTCAAGGTGCCCTAGTAATAACAAAAGGAATCAAGCACAACGACTAGTATAAACTTCAAAGTGACATTGTGATGGAATTCGTCTTACAGACATTAGATGCATCTATTCAATAGTCCGAATTATGGCAAATACATTTGCGGCACATTGATGAGAAAAATTTGAAGTGACTAAGTAAAAGGAATATGTTGTGTGATTATTTACTAATGATATGAATGTATGCAAGTGCTGTAATTGAAGTAACAACAGAAAGTACAATTTAGTTTGACTGTTAGAAAAGCTACAAATGTTGCAAAGTTGATACATTTAAAAATTTACAAGTTGTGATTTCTTAGAAAAAATAGTGTTATATTTATGCTAACAGTAGTGGTGAACTCGAGGAAGACGTGAGTGTTTGTGTTTAGGCACATGTTTGATGATATTGTCAGGATAAGACAATTAGGAGTTTTGATCGAAAAGGAAACTAGTAAGGCAATCAAGTATGTGTAGTATGTTTGCTCAAATCTAGCAAACGAATTTTGCACGAGAAAAGACATAATGAGACATCACACTAGTGCCATTGAACTACAATAGGTTGGAGAGTTGATGAACAAAACGTTACTAGAAAATGGCCATAAAATGCTTTCTAGTGGTGGTATAGCTAGAAAATTCTTAACGGATGCACTTATTATGGCGAACTACCTAATAAATAGATCCCTAACATTTGCAATTGGATGTTGGCCATAGTGTCAAGTGAAGTTTCAAATTATTCTATCATTAGAATATTTGGTTGGTTATATTATGTTCAAGTGAGTGATGTTAAGCTTGATGAAATGGTAAGAAAGTATATGGTCCCAGGCTATACACAAGGTGAGCATGGTTATCGATTGTGATGCGAGGAATTAAATTCACTTGTTATCAATAGAGAGGTTATATTTACAAATCTCCATAACTTCTAAAAATGAGTGTTATTGGTAGTGTTCGAACAAATCTCAAGGTGGAGTTGTGACCAGAAACTCTCGAGATAGCGAATACTAGTGAAATAATCGACACAAATGATACTTGCAGTGAAGGAGAGTCTATAAAGCCAATAGTTATTACAGCTGCTGAATTTGACAAAGTATGCGTTCAATCTCCAAACATATATGGATGACGATGGTTTTGCTTTATTTGTGATTAATGAGATTATGTTGAAAAATCGTTGCAAAGTGTTTAAAGGAGTAGGTAGAGTTGATATTCTGATGAGGTCCATGATCATGGGTAAGTTCAAGCGAGGGTTAGTCTTGAAAAATGTCTTGGGCAATAAAGCTCATGGGGGACTATAGAAGAGTAGTAATGGGGTTTGTATCTCCAATGAAACAATTGTAACTTGACTCAAATGTCTGGTCAAGATAAAAATTGTTGAAAATATGTCTTAACTTTAGGCCTAAAAAAGGAAATTTTCCTAATTTGAATACGTTTTCTGGTTGGAGCTAGTTTCTTAGTTGAGTGGTTTCTAGTATGAATAGATTTCCTAATTTGAATAAGAAGTGACTTCATGTGAAGAGTATCCAAGATACAACTTTTACCTGAATCACATCCTGAGAGCTTTTAGTGTTGAAGCCAATAAAATTTTGTGAGTAAAATTTATGAATTCATTAATGAAATTGAGAGGTTATTTCGAATGGAATTGTGGATTTAAACAATGTGCGAGATTAATGGTGTAATTTGCTTTAAGGAAACATCGAGAGCGTTTGAGTAGTTTGAGTATGATTATAATATTCATTGTATCCTTGGTCTATAGTATAATTTTTTGCTACTCTCCCCACGGATGTAGGACATATCGACTACACCACGTAAATTTGATATTCAAATTATTTCCATGCTCTATTTATTTTTTGATCGCTTGTTTACACAACAATTTAAATGGACAATTATGTTTATTATTTATAGATAAGAGTAAGTTTTACGTATGCCAAATAATCCATTTTTTTGAGCAATTTAAGCAAAGTCCCAAGCCCGAATTGTTAAAATCAAACTATAAATAAACCAAGTGCAAAGTTTCTATATAACATAGAAAACTGACAAAAATGTAAACTTCACATTAGCTTTTTGCACCAACTTTTCAAAATATTATCATACCTTATTGCGAATGGTTAAAATATAATCAACAAAGTATGTGTTCATGACAAAATTTATTTTTTGAACTTATTTGGTACTCAACTTACAAAAAATAAGTTCCTATACTATTACACAATCTCAATTATCCTTTTCCAAGAGCGATAAAACTCTCTTTCATCTACTGCTGAATAAACTTCCAAAATCAAGAAATCTTTTATTTATCGTTCCTTCTATTTTTAATCTGTAGTTTGCTTAATTTTTAGAGTGAGGGTGGCAAATGAACTTGGAGCTGGGAATGGAAGGGCTGCCAAATTTGCAACCATCGTGTCCGTTGTGCAATCAACTATGATTGGTTGCTTCTTCTGTGCTCTCATCATGGGTTTGCAAGACAAAATTGCGTATATTTTTACTTCTTCCACTGATGTTCTTAAAGAAGTGGATGAGCTGTCTTATCTCCTAGGCATCACCATACTATTCAATAGTGTTCAGCCCGTTCTATCAGGTAAATCTTCATATTCATACAATAGTATACAGGTTTTTTTACTTGTAAGCCTTCTTTTGCATGTGTCCATCTTTGGAAGGTCACATGATGTACTGGTGAAAAGTAATTTTTTGCAGTATTGATGTCCAATTGATCACAAGTGTCCATTCAAAGAAAATGAGATGGCTCATTCGGTAAAAGTGATTTATTGACGTATGGTAAAGTTAGATTAAGTGAGATATTTGATATGCTTAACATTAACTCAATTGATCATTTGGTGATTTGTTATTAGCATCCAAGATAACCTTAAACTAGAGCTTGAGGAACCAAGCATGATATTTTAGAGAACAAATGGTTTGATCCCATCTAGAATTTACCCAAAGTAAGCAACATACAACTTTGACTCTATTTGAATTTCTCTAACTACAACTCATAAGAGCTACATGGAAATAAGGGTCATTTGGAATACTTAGAGGTGGTTTTCCTTCCCGAGCAGTAATTTGTTTTCACTTTACATCATACACATGACTGTGTGAGTTTCATCAATATGACAGGAGTTGCTGTTGGATCGGGATGGCAAGCATATGTTGCATATATCAATCTGGGATGCTACTATGTTATTGGTCTACCTCTTGGATTTCTCCTGGGTTGGGTTTTTCACTTAGGTGTTATGGTAAACATTGGATCTTTCAAATAGCTAATGACTTCATAAATTTTTTAACACCATTTTCATTCCCCTATGCTTAGTTACTTAAGTTCATTAACCCGATGGTTTAATTAATTATTAAGGCAAGCTCTAAATGAACACAGGGTATTTGGGGTGGAATGATTTTTGGAGGCACTGCTATTCAAACCGTCATATTGGCTATAATAACACTTCAATGTGATTGGGAGAAAGAGGTAATTTTCGAGTGTATTTCGTTTTGTTCAGATCAAAAGAAAATAGCTATAAGCATTCCATAGTTGGTCTTCTTATTTCATGGTTGATTTGTGTTGTAGTTCTATCTGTTACATCACATAAAACATACTTATTGAAATCTCTTATGTAATTCTATGATAATGACTTAATGTAGGCAGAGAAAGCTAAAGTGCGGGTTGAGAAATGGTCAACTCCAACCCTTGAAGATGATGGTGAATCTGCTGCTAGCTAAAACTCGAATTTTGAAGCTATCAGAATTACACAAATAGAGGTGAGGATGGTAATAGTTTCTCTGATTATTCATAATTAGCAAAATTAATTTATTAATCAATACCCAACCCTCTGCGATTAATCACAGTGCAATTTTATTTATTATTAATTATTCTTTTTCCCCGCATATAGTTCTTTGATGTGATTGGCTAAATATGTTTAACTAACTTTACTATTAATATCTCCCCTTATGTAGGTTTAGTGAAATAGCAAGGATGGGGATGTGTTGGACCAGTAGCAATTATAGCTACTTGCTCCTCTTCATGCAACCTTCTAACGACCCCCTCTGCATTTGTGATCGATCTTGGAGTTGGAAAAAGGACCATCAATATTAGGGAGGGGAGGGAGGGAGGGAGCGAGAGAGAGAGTAAAATTTTGGATTTTAGAAGATTTGCTTGCTTTCCACAAGTTTTCTTTTTAGTTGTTAGTAATCTTCAGTCTAATTTGATGTGATTCCTAGAATGTATCATGTTCGTTCCATGCATGGGCTTTCATCTATGCCTTTGCCATAAGTCAAATGAGGTGATCAATAGAATTATTGTTTCATCATTGTATTCCAATTCTTTTTTCTTCTTAGGGAGAAAATGAAACTAGAAATGCTATAATTTCTGTACAATACTCACTTCAATACCAAAAAATTTTTTTAGTGATCACTTGAGTGCTATTTTGGTAAAAAGTTCGAATACTTGGTGCCATTGACGATTTCATTTGTTGGACAATCTTCCGACTAACATGATACCGAAGAAATGTAATTAGCAAAAAATGTCATTGGCCTTTGTTTTTGCACCAAATTGATGGATGGCCCTAAATTAGGGCCAAGAAGTAAACTTACCCCCACATTGCCATCATTGTTAACTCTCTTCCTCGAGGGTTAGGTTCATATTGCACAATGTCCATGTCATTTAGTGAACATATGCTTAGGTTCAAATTGGGGAAAAGTGTCAATAAAGTCTCAACCCTATTGCATTTGTGTCAATTTAGTTCTAAACCTTTTAATGGTGCCAATTATGTCCTAAGCCTTTTCACTTGGTGTTAATTTAGTCATAAATATTTTGACTTGGTGTCAATTTAGTCCTAAAAATTTTAATGGTGCTAATTTAGTCTTAAACCTTTTGAATTAATGTCAATTTTGTCTTAAATCTTTTGACTTAATGCCAATTCAATACTTAGTCAAAATTAGCCAGAAGGATTGAAGTGGTACCAAGTTAAAAGTTTTGGAACAAATTGGCACTAGTTCAAAAGGTTTGGCACTAAATCGGTACTATTAAAAGGTTTATGACTAAATTAGCACTAATCAAAAGATTGATGACTAAATTAGTACCATTAAAAGGTTTAGGACTGAATTGGCACTAATGGAATAGGTTTAAAACTTTTTCGACACTTTTCTCGTTCAAATTGCATATCATATTAAATTAGTTTATAGTTGTGCTGCCCGTCATTAGGATTAGTTTACATATAGATTGCATTAAATAATTCAAACCACATGTTATTAGTTTAAATTAAAATTCATAGACATAACTTTGATTAGAATTGCATTTCATATATTGCATATAGTTTAATAAAAATAAGAAATAACCATTTAAAATTAATTGACATTGCATTTAGAAATCATGTTTAGATCATATGTACATTGCTTGATTTTTTTTAATACCATCTTGCATAACACTGGTATCATAATCATAATAAGTCATACTTTGCTTAATGCATGGTTTTTGCACTACTCCTAGCAATTTATTTATTACTTTTGATTTATTGAGCATGAAATTTTTGTTTGCGCACCAACATGATCACACATCGCATGGTAGTGGATTAAGATTTAAATAAACTAATATTGCTTGCAAAATATGTTATAAATAAAGTAAAAAATGTTTTAAAATGGCGTTAGATTTATTTAGCATAATCAACTCCCTATATATAGGAAATCTCTCGTTCATAAAAGTAAAATGCTCTCCCACATTTTACTTGAGTTTCTAATCAGCCCATAATAGATTAGTGGTGCCTCCTAAATGAATTAAATGCGTGTTCAAATGATTAAATCGAAACCCAAAGTTGTGATTGTACATGTTTAGGAGCGCTAAGAATTCACTTAATTATCCATTAGCTTGTGTGTGTGTGTGGGGGGTTCACTTCATGAAACGTCGGGACAATTTGTAAATCTCTTTAGTGCAAAGCAGACTAGGTTAATCGTTTCAATTCAATGCGTTATTGAGTGGTCTTGAGTCTCTTTTACCATAAAAGTTAGCTTAAATAATGAGACTTTCCCTCACTCTTAACCACTACCCCATTCCATTATGGGACAACTCCAACAAGTAAGACCTACTTGACATGGGTCGCATTCTCACTGGCACTAGATCACAATGACATGACAATCCTAAACTATCAAATGACTACCTTCGGCTTGGCCTTTGGTGAAAGTGGACCAACCTCGTTGATGAGATTATGATACGGAAATGCAAATTGCTAACATTAATTGATTGCATCGATAATTTCTTTTGGTAAGTTCCTCCTCATATGGCCATTTTCCATTTTGCCAATCAAAGAAGGTGAGGCAGGAATGCTAGTGTAGAAACTCTTATTACAAAAGATTTAGTAAAGATTTATATCATTTTTTCTAATATTTAGTGTATCTCATATTATTAATTAGCATTTACTATTTGGTTTTAGTTAGCATAATATGTAGTTTATCTTATATAATTATTTAGAGATGTTTGATAGATTTTCTCTGTCCCTTTTTTGTTAAGTATTATATTGTTCAAATATTTGTACTATACACTGAGCAATATAAGAAAATTATGCATTCTCATATGGAATCAAAGCCATAGAACTTAACTAGACAATTCAACTTGTGCCATTTGTGATATGGCTAAGGAAGCGTTTGCGAAGAAGTTGATTGACCCTTCTTTACCATATTATCTCAACACCTCTGACAATCTTGGAAGCATATTGGTTTCATGTGTGCTGACCCAAGATGACTATGCAACATGGTCGAAGGGGGAAGGAGATGAGACATGCATTGTCTGTGAAAAATAAGCTCGAGTTTATTGATGGATCACTAGAGAAGCCGGATCCAATAGCACCCGAATTTAATGCTTGGGACATTTGTTATTTTATAATGGTTTAATAGTTTTCAATTCCCTAGACAAGAGTCTGTAGGTAAGTGTGGCTTATGCAAAAGAAGCAAATGTAATGTGGAATGAGTTGGAGGAGAGATTTACTCAAGGTAATCGACCTCGCATCCACAATATCAAAATCGAGATTGGACTCCTAAAGTAAGGACTCTCCGTGGTGGAATACTACACCAAATTGAAGGTTTTATGGGATGAAATCGATGACTATGATGATGTCCCAAAATGTATCTATGTTGCAACCACGTTGTACGTGAAGAAGGAGGTGGAGAAGATCCACCAATTTCTTATGGGTTTTAAAGCTAAGATTCCTGGGTATGTGGGGTTCTCAAATTCTCAACCTTGAGCTACTCTCGTTCTCTTAGTAAGGTTTGTTTTATGATCATGTCGGAGTAGTGCCAATGATGAATTGTTCGGAAAAGGGAAAGAGAAGATTTACCAAATATCTCTCACTAATTATAAAAGATACACTAAATATTATGCCAACTAAAAACAAAAGGTAAATCCTCACTAATAATAGGAGATACAATAAATATTAGAAAAACATAATATAAATTTTTAGCAAATTAGAGCGTGTTGTTATGAGATATGTTATTTGCTGATTCGCTTTGCTCAAGTTTGTTCTATCCGTTTGTTTGCTTCTGTGCTGTGCTTGGTATTCTCTCGTATTGGTATTAGTACTGTGGAGCAGGGTGAAGAAGAGAACTTTTTGCTGAACTTTGGTGCTTGCTAATTGCGGATTTACAATGATATCCTGTGTATTCGCTTTGTTGCTTCTTAAGAGATATCCAGAAGTAGTTTGGTCATCATGGTTCTATAAATGCTCGATTGTTCTTCAAATGTATATATCTGTGGTCCGCCATTAAATTAGGCGTAATCATTCTGTTCAAATTCGTGCCCATAGAACTGAATGCCTCATGTTCAGCATGAAGTACCTTGGAGCATATAGAAATGCATGTTTTCCTCGGATCCTCTCAGTTTATATTAGAATTGGAAGTGGACAAAAAAACAGAGAGAAGTAGGTGTCTTATGTGGAGCCTTGTGTTGGACCAATATCCTGATGCATAATGTCTGCTGATGGGAAAAAAAAACAGAAGCCCAAGTTTTTTGAGTTTGGAACCTGATGTAATGACATTTCCAGAACAAAAGTTTAATTGGGCTGTAGTTAATTGTGTTGTTGATGTTTGCAAATGCCCTAATTGGTGGAAGTAGTTAATCGACTGACTAGCACTTTCTGGTGAGCTAATAGTTCTGTCAGTCTTCTGATGCAGTTCCCTTCTTTACCTCGTGAGGAAAGAGCAATTAACCAAGTTATGCATCTTGAGGGAACCTTAGTACTACTTCAAGAACCCCACCCAGGTGTCTATTTTGTGTAAATTTCCATGCCGACCTCCTTTTTTTCCACTCACAGGTTGTTTCATGTCATAGATGTACTTGATCAGGAAATTTTATCATTTGGGAGCTTTGAATACTTGATGTGGCTATTATACGCATGCATAGAGTACTAAACCCAAGTGTGGCCTCACCCACAACTTAAATTATAGGTAGCAAAATCCTGAGAAGTAATGGATGGATTGGATCAGGGCAAGGTGGTTCATGCCAACTAATTTTTTAGATTCCAGAATTTACATTATTTCATCAGACTTTTTGGGCTTTGGGTGAGAATAACACTAAAAGGTCTCAGCAATACCTCAGTGATTGATCGAACAATATCCGCAGCCATGTATGGTCATGGCGGGTGGAACTTGTCTTGTGGGGTCATCGTTGCAATCATCGTGAGCATGCAAATTTCTTGACGCTTCTAGGGTGATTTTGTTGACTGAGGCTATAATAGTCTTGAAGTTTTTATTGTCTTTGTTCTGCTCATGGGACATCCTTTTCTCTTTCAGCATCTTACTAGTGAAGTCCATTTGGCTGCTTTTAGTACCAACTGACTTTCAAGGCGGGAAAGGTTTGTAGATGCCTACTTGCTTCTCTCTATGAGATTGCTATTTGCTTGCATTAGGGTTGAACGACTACTTTGGTGTTCTTTTAGGAGTGGTTTATTCATATTGCAACATGACAGTTTTCTGACATTCTTCAAATCTTAATGTTCTAGTCATTCTTGGTTTTTTTAGCTTGAATTCGAAGTTTTTAATTTTTTTTTTAATTCATTGAAGATGTGTTCATTTGTTAATTGTCTTTACGTGAGCAGGGAGGAGATAGAAAAGTAGAGAGATCATGAATGATACATGAGGCTACAAGAACAAGGAAAAACAGAGCAAGCCATGAAAGATCTAGGTAAGCAGTGTTTAGTTGAAGAAACAGGATTTCATGTGTCCTTGTAACTTTGTATTCTTGGTTTTCATTAGTTATATGGGTAATTTGTTGTTCACATGTATCTTTACTTATCAGAAAAATACTTTTTACATGCATGCTGTGTATGATTTTAGAGGTGACTTTGAGAAAAATAATTAGTTTTAAAGCAATTTTTCCTTTTGACATCAGCTGAACATCTTAGGGCTTGGAGGATGGTTGTCTTTGGTATCAACTGAGGGGTATCCTCCATAACTCTGAATTTGTCATTTTGCTTGTGAAAGGTTTGATTTTTTTGGTGTTCTGGTTTTGGATAGTTTCTATGATTCTGTTGGGACTGGATGATCATTTAGGGGATATTCTGGTACAATTGTGAACCCGCTCGTGTGTTATCTGATCGGAAGGTCAAACCCGATCGTCTTGCCTGGAAAATAGATCAACAGTGGACAAAGGATGCTAATATGTTGCACCTGCATATCTCTATGTAATGCGAGGATAATAAAGGGTTTGTTTATGTAATGTTGTTCCTAGAGTGTCAAAGAATTTCATCTTAAGCAATGTGGTTTATTTCCTTCAATCTTGTAAATTTCATATTATGTTTGTTCTTTGGAGTGTAAAAAGTTTCATCTTAAGCAATGTGTGGCTTATTTCCATCAATCTTGTAAACTTTATAGCATTCATATATTTCTAACTTGGTTCTAGTTAGTGCCTCACTTCTACTTGGCACATGTTGTTCATCAAGCCCCTTGCCTTCGAGAAAATATGATTGTATAATCTTTTAGAACAATTGTAATATACACCGGCAAGGCAGTGTCAAAAGGAAATTTATTTCAAATGCCAACGTTGAAAAGGCCTTTTATGTAAACATTGGTAATTAAAAAATTGATTTTTAAAATAAAGATAAATTTAAAATTTATTTTTAAAAAAATTAAAATTAAAATTATTAAGAATTCGATTTTTTAAAAAATAAACAATATTAAAGGAATATAAACATTTTTTAAGAATAAGTTTTCCTAGGTTTAGTTAGATAGGAAAGTGTTTTAACAAAATGGGTTGGGTATGGGTTGGATATGGGTTGGGTTGGGTATGGGTCAAAAATTTTATATTATGCTTAAATGGGTCATAAACGGGTTAATGGGTTAATTTGGGTTAGACCATTTATGACCCAACCCAAACCCAACCCAACCCACCCATTTAACAGGTCTAGCAAATCCTAATGAGTTCTTTGACATCTCAAGAAAAACTTCAGACGAGATTTTATTATTAGTCCCAACTTCACTTCACTTAACTGCCTTTTGTGACTTTTATTAGGCAGGTTGCCCAATTACTCGATGTTCAATTATTGACTATTTCTCTTTTTTGGTACGAGGGGGAATTGGAGATTTGTTATGCTCGGTGGTTATCCCATGTCTTGGAGAATGAAGAAGCTTTTCTTGGTCTTCTATTGAAGCTAAATATCGCATTGTGGCAACTAACATCGGTGAACTAATTTGGTTGCGCACTTTACTTGCCTTCCTTGGGGTATTGCATGACAAACCGATGGATCTTTATTGCAACAACCAAGTTGCCTTACACACTGCGATAAACTATGTATCTCACGAATGAACAAAGCACATCAATATTGATTGCATTTTTGTTCACAAACATACTAGCAAACATTTTTACCAAAGCATTGGGTCAAGATCGATTTGCATTTCTCATCAACAAGCTAAGCGCTCATGACCTCCATGTGCCAACTTGAGGGAGTGATTCTATTATTTAGTGCATCTCCTATTGTTAGTGTAGGATTTACTTTTTTTTAGTTAGCATTATATTTAGTATATCTTTTGTGATTAGTTAGAGATCTTTGGTAAATCTTCTCTTTCCCTTTTTTTTATAAAGCATTATGTTGTATAAATATTTCTATTGTGCGTTGAGTAATATAAGACAATTACGCATTGTCACACTCCCTATGACTGCGTCCTTGATCCAATGTTCCAGTTAAATTGACAAATGAAACGGCAAGACATGTACACTTCGTGGTCAGTGATCTGTCGTTTGCGGATCAATCCCGTGTACGCATGACCAACATATTTAGGTAAGATCGTGCGAATCCTTGATGCCACCAAAGCCAGACGACCTTTTTTCCAAGCACGCTAGCAGATCAGGCTGATCTAGATATATTGCCAATACAATAAGACCCCACTGGAAAACGTTTCTGAGCTTTTTCCCTTAATGTCAGAGGCAAGTGTCACCTTCTCCTCTCTCCTCTTTCTCTTTGTCAATCTGGGCCCACGCAGCAGATGCTCTCTCTCCTCTCTCCTCTCTCCTCTCTCCTCTCTCGCCCCACCTTTGTTTCTCTTCCGTTCGGTTGCAAAGGAAAAAAAAATTGCTCTGTTCCTCCACGGCGTGGTCATGGTTCACGAGCAGAGGGGCATTTGCAGAGAAAAGAGAGAGAGCAGAGCGGAGGTTGCGAAGAGTGAGGGAAAGACGCGACGATGAAGCTTGGGGAGGCAACGGCGGAGGCGGTGTCGGCATTGGCGTTCACGAGCAGGGTGTGCTTCACGGAGGGGCGAGAGAGAGCGGAGCAGAGGTGGGGCTCGGGGAAGCGATGGCGGAGGCGGTGTGTCATGGTTTGCTAGCACAGAGGGTTTCGCGGAGGATACAGAGAGCTGAACGAAGCGATTTTTTTTTTTCAACAGGGAAAGAGATTTGGGAAATGAGAGAGAAGAGAGGAGAGAGGAGAGAGAGGGGTCTGCTGTTGTGGGCCCAATTGACAGAGAGAAAGAGGAAAGAGAGGGTTTGCAGTACATTAAATTTGGATTGTGGGCCCAGGAGGACACGTGTCAATCGTTGAATGGGAAGCTGCATGGATCCACGTGGAGTATTCAACCCAACCAATATTTTCTCAGGAGAGAGAGGGTTGGCAGTGCCGGATGGACACGTGTTCATCGCTGAATGGTGAGCTGCATAATCCTACGTGGAGTATTCAACCCAACCAATATTTTCTCCACCTCAAATGCTTGTCTTATGCGCTATTGGGTGTACGAGATTGCATGGGGTGGCTGTGAACAGGAAACCGAGTTTCCATGAAAATGACCCCCACCAAATATTCTCCTTGTGAAACGAAGTGTTCAATTCACGATGGGAGCTAGACGCGCCGTACTAACCAAAATCTTTCCCCATCACCAAAAACGATTGGCCTCATTGATTAAAGCACGAGGCAGAAATGGCCTTGCTTCTTCAGCGGCATGTCGAGTTTGAATCTGCTTGCTTAGATAATTCCATGTCGCTTGAGGTGGTGGTCATTGGCTTATTGTGAATCATACGTCATTTATTTCGCTAACATTTTTGGTGTTGTTGCTGCGGCAATAGACTCAATTTCTGAGGTTTAGGTATTTGATGTGGGTTTGAACCGAATATTGTGTAGCAAGTGAGACATTCGACCGAGAGCACTCATGAAGGATTTGCTGGCTAGGACTAGAACTCCAAGTTCTCCCCATGTCGAGAAAGGTTAGATTAGATGAATGATTCAGGAGAGATTAACCAGGGTAAGGAGAGAAACTTCTGTCACTTGGTTGTAAACATAATTGTCGAGGAAGGAATAGATCTTTCGGTGCGAGGGTGCATGGTGCATTTCCTATACCATGAAGTATGTGCGATTAGCCCGCCGGTTTAGGTTTCAACATGGATTATACCTAATTCAGGACATTAATTGCATTTCAATCAATTCGATATCTATTAACTTAAATTGAAGTTCCTAATCATTTAAAATGATTTGCTTCTGGAGTTGTACGTCCTAATTGCACTTGTTTTTGGAATTTGTAGCATATCACCACCAAATTCATACACGCCCTTTTGGTTTCAGTGACTAGTTGTCCAGCCAACCATTCCGCACGTACCATCAATTTCCGTCCTTCCGTCCTTTACGCAACCCTCTTGCCATTGCATGTCCCTAATTATCTTAGTATGTTTCGGTCATGCCTTGAGTGTGAAAGCTAATTCGGAGACAGATGTCAGAGATTCATTAAAAAAGCCTAGCTTGGACAAGTCTCTATCTTCTCTCTTTCAAGGTCTGTATCTACCGAACAAAAAAAGAAGAAGAGGTCTGTATCTATGATCATTAAGATGCAGTTGAACGTCCTCAATGGGGAAACAATATCACACCATTAATGCCGGTCGATTTTCTTGCTTTTCCATGAGAAACGGTAAGTTATTTAATGCGATGGATAGAGATGACCAAAACTCGAATTTGTCGAAAGATTTCTCATGCGATGAGATATGCGGAGTAAGCCCTGCTATCTTCTCTCGTTAACATTTGACTAATTTGGCATAAACAAAATCCGAATGGATATATTCCCCATTTGCAAAAGAACCGGAAGGATGACGTCTTTGCGTAGGTCATTTTCTTCTTCTTTTTTTCCTTTTCTTTTTTCCCTTCCTTTTTTTAAGCTCTTAACTTGTCTTCCGGCTAGCGACCGACGAGCTTGCTAGAGTGTCGCTGGCCCTTGGCGATGCTTAGGCCAACGGATGCCAAGCCATGGTGAGACTCGTTGGCCCAAGCGTTGCCGTGAGCTAGGTGAGGCTCTGCCTCGCCAGGCTAGGTCGGCATCACCCAGCCAAGGTGAGGTCAAGCCTCGCCATGGCTGGGCGACATCGGCCTCGCCAGGTCACCGGGTCGACCTCCCCTTGGTTGGGTGACACTGACCTGGCGGTGGCCCGGTCGAGGCCGAGCCTTGCCGTGGTTCGGTGTTGTCGACTAAAAGGAAGAATATAATAAAATCATTAAAAAATTAAAAGAAAATGGACTAGAAATTCTAAGGTTCCTATTAAACATATTTCTATTCCGAAAATAAAAATTTTGAGCAGTTACCAAATACTTTTAAATGTTCATAAATTATTCCCATGAACAAAATAAAAAAAATCATTTATAAGTAGAAATTGTTTGTAAGTATAAAATCGTTACCTTACACACCCTTAAACCCTAAAGTAAGTGGTAATAGTGGTTTCTTTCATACAATTATTATAGCTCAACAGATGAAACATGGAATGTATCTGACTCGATAAATCCGGCGCTTGATTCACTGAAATTGGTTAACAACACTTTCCTCATGTTCATCATAAATTATTATTATTATGCGCCAGCCATCAACAACGACCTTAGAAGTTTCATATGTCTGCTTGTTGAAGCAGCCTCAGCATCAACACCATGAGAATAATTTCAAACCCTTAAACCGAGAGAGGGAGAGGGAGAGGGTCTCGGAATAGGTCAAAAATTCAAAATCAAAATCCGGCGACCAGCCCTCGATTCTTGAACTGAGATTTCTTACTTGTTCCCACGTTGCCTCATCCGTTATACTTTTCATGGAAAAGGAAAGAAAATCCAATCAAATCTTTCCCCAGCTCTCGTCCGAAATGGCATATCTCCCCCATGTACCTATAACCCTACCCTTTTCGTCTCGCTAATCATATCATCGCCTTATAATCCGAGGCGCATCGTTTCTCCTCATGACCATTATCTCGCTAATCATTCCATTGCCTTCAAGTCATTTTTAATTCCTTTCGCTCTCGCCATCGTACCCTACCCTCTCTAGAGGCAAAGAGAGCGCCGTTCCTTTCATGGCGATGGTCGACGGGGACGGCGGTGACGCCCACCGGCCTCTGCTGCGAGATACTGCAGCGGATGGGGACCGCGACGGCGGGGATCGTGAAACCGAGGAGAAGACGGGCTTGAGCTTGAGCGTGAGGACGTGGGCTGAGACGAAGAAGCTGTGGCACATCGTCGGTCCAGCCATCTTTAGCCGCGTGGCTGGATTCACCATGAACGTCGTCACGCAGGCGTTTGCTGGGCACCTCGGGGAGGTTGAGCTCGCGGCCATGTCCATCGCCAACACCGTCGTTGTCGGCTTCAATTTCGGCCTCTTGGTAAGCACAGAAATGGAAAGAAATCTGCACCCACTTATTCTTTGATTCCATATTCATTAGACAGTACTCCTGAGATAAAAGTCATTCAACAAGACAATGAGGACCAAACAGAACTTAGACGACGTAAAGTTTCGATGGACTTAGTTGTATTGATGCATACCATCATGTTGCATTAAGAGAAAATATGGGATTGGAATAACATCTCAGAAATGCGAGTGTTCTTCACCGGTTCCCACATATTGCAGGTTCCTAGAATTCCAGAATCATTTGAAGTCACTGCAGTGAGATTAAGTTAAATTATAATGGTAATGAATCGATGCCCCTCGATTGGATCCCGCATTAGATGACAAGTTGTGGCCACTATTTCGGGGACTCGCTCGGTGGCCTCTCACGGGCAACTTCTAACCTTCTTTCTTTTTTTCTTCTTTTTTTGGTCAGAAACTTCTAATCTTTCGATGACATGATTTGTATAGTAACCCGATGCAGACACTTGTAGAATTACCAGACTCTCTGTCAACTTGGTTTTCTTTTTCTCACTCTTGTCTTACATCATGGTCCTCAATGTCGTCCCACATTAATTGGGCACGTGGAGGTTCATTCAGACTACGTGTCTTTGTCCCCTCTCTTTTATTATTATTTTTTTTTTTGCGCTGTAGTGATGCCTGCACACTCGCAAAAGACATGAAAGATTGTAACCAGTTACCATTGCGTATCTATATGTACATATATATGAAACGGTGTGCAAGGTGCCATATGACTTCCACGTGTTCTAGCTTTAATTTGCTTCCAAGTAGCGGTTTAGGCGATACATCCATCAATATTAAGGGATCAAAATCAATTTTGACTCCCATTCGAAGAAATTTAAACACGAAAGGGGTCAAGGCAATCTCAAGCCTCGAACCCTTTGTATTGTCTATGTGAATTATTGGAGCGGTAACATTTGCTTGTGCATGTATTATGGTGTTACTTCTTATGCAAAGAACATGTTATTCTAGACATGATGTTACGGATTAATTGGGCGTTCAAAGAGATTTTAACTAGCTATAGATCCATTTTGACATAATAAAAGATAGAGGATTTGAGAGTTTCATGTTGATTTTTGAGTTTGGATTGTGGATATTAGTTAGGTATGGCGAGTGCGCTGGAGACGCTATGTGGCCAAGCCTTCGGCGCGAAGAGATACCACATGCTCGGCATCTACATGCAAAGGTCGTGGATCGTGCTCTTCCTGTGTTGCTTCTTGCTGCTCCCGTTCTACGTGTTTACGTCCCCGCTCCTGAAGCTCCTGGGGCAGCCGGACGACGTGGCGGAGATGTCGGGCACGGTGGCACTGTGGCTCATCCCGTTGCACTTCAGCTTCGCCTTTCAATTCCCCTTGACGAGGTTCCTGCAGAGCCAGCTCAAGACGCAGGTCTTGGCGTGGGTCGCGGTGGCCGGCCTAGCGATCAACGTGCTCACGAGCTGGCTCTGCGTCTACGTGTTCGACTTCAGCGTGGTGGGCCTGTCCGTCGGGTTGGATCTCTCCTGGTGGTTCACGGTGCTCGCACTGTTCGCTTACACCGCGTGCGGCAATTGCCCGCTGACGTGGGCTGGCTTCTCCATGGATGCCTTCACGGGGTTATGGGAGTTCGTCAAACTGTCCGCTGCTTCTGGAGTTATGCTTTGGTAAAAAACCCGTATTCTTAGTCTCCATCTCCAAGTTACACTTTCCATGGGTAGCAATTTTTACCTTTCTTGCCTCTGGTTTTCCACGTCGATTCACAAGTTCTTCTAAGCGAATTTGACTCTGGAGACTCTGTCGTAATTGCAATGAACTAGTTGATCTTGAAAAATTAAACCACCGCTCCCTTGTCTAGTTTTTTTCATGACCATTAGAACTTGACCATCACATTTTCTTTGCGCTTTTTGAACAGTTTGGAGAACTGGTACTACAGGATATTGATCCTAATGACTGGATATCTACAAAATGCCACGGTTGCTGTGGATGCCTTGTCCATCTGGTAATAAAGGATTCATCTTCATTTTGGTAATTTTATCGCTAGAAGGATTATTCAGTAAAGTGTCGCCCAGTACGTTACTGATAAGTTTATGATTATACGTCTATGGCAGCATGACCATCAACGGTTGGGAGATGATGATCCCTCTTTCCTTCTTTGCTGCAACCGGGTACTCTCTCTCTCTCTCTCCACATAGCCAAGAACAAAACGAAGTAAAACATTTATTTAAACTTAGATTCATTGTCGGGAATCATATCAATCAATCATACTATAATTGTTCAAAGGGGAGTATCCTCTGCAAGTGTGTTTTATATGTATATGAAACTGGTTCATCAACAGCACTTGGTTATATATGATAAAGACGAGATTCTTTTACTATGAATTTCTAATGATTTCATACATGTTGAGTCTTACCAATTTGATGGACATCGATGCCGTAAAACACAACGATGGATGCCACATCAACCCTTTTTTTTGGAGCAATCCGGCAAAGTCCCAAGTACAAGTCCAAATTTTTAAAATCAAAGTATAGAAAATCCAAGCGCACCAAGTGCGTCTGCATTGTATGGATTTTGCGTCAGATCTTGCTAGGCCTGAGTTAGTCCCAACAGTTGTATAATTATCGTAGTATACCTTCTGATATAACGAAGAAAACTGAGGAAAAGGATGATGATTTAACCGAGGAAACTGACAGAAAGGGAAACTTCGTGATAATTTCTAAATCGGATTTTGAATGTACTGTCATCTCTCCCAAAGCTTGGACCCTTGTGGATGGTTTAAATAAAAATAAATAAGCATCAGTTGGTAAACAGATTTATTTCTTGAATTAATTGTGTATTCAACCTGCAGAAAAACTCTCTTTCGCATTCTGCAGAGTAAGCTTCCAAAATCAAGGAATCTGTTTATTTTTCATTCTGTCAACCTTTAATCTCTAGTTTACTTAAATTTCAGAGTAAGGGTGGCTAATGAGCTTGGAGCTGGGAATGGAAAGGCTGCAAAATTTTCAACTGTTGTATCCGTGGTGCAATCCACAATAATCGGCTTCTTCTTCTGTGCTCTGATCATGGTTTTGCATAACAAATTTGCATACATGTTCACTTCTTCCGCAGATGTTCTTGATGAAGTGGACACACTCTCTTATCTCCTAGGTGTCACCATACTTCTCAATAGTGTTCAGCCCGTTCTATCAGGTAGATCTCCATATCCTTCTAGTAATGTATAGATTTTTTGCTAGTAACTCTTCTTTTCCATATACATATCTGTGGAAGGTCCCATGATTTAATGGTGAAAATTTTCACAGTACTGATGTCTGATTGATCACAAGTGTACTTTCACAGAAGATGAGGTGGTTTGTTCAGTACGAGTGTGCTCAATCCGACATTGGCTTCGGAAATCACATGTTCAACCAAAGATATAGAATAAGAATCAAATAAAGCAGCATTATAACACATGAAGGTTTGCTTTTGAGTTTTGAGCTCTCTTATGACCACGCACGGTCAAGTTGACTCAATTGATCTACTGGTGGATTGCTATCAGCTTTCGATACAACCTTAAACTAGAGCTTTAAAAACAAAGCGTGATACTTCATCTCAGACAAATTGTTTGATATCTCTAGAATTCACTCAAAGTAAGCATAATACAACTTCGACTCCATTTCGAACTCCTCTCACTATAACTCAAACTAGCTACATGAGATTTACGGTCAGTTGGAATTTAGATCATATGCCTGAGTCCCATCAATGCTGCAGGAGTTGCTGTTGGGTCAGGATGGCAAGCGTATGTTGCGTACATCAATTTGGGATGCTACTACGTCATTGGTCTACCTCTTGGATTTCTCATGGGATGGGTTTTCCACTTAGGTGTTATGGTAAATCTTGGATCCTTCATTTAGCTTATCACTCCATTTTTTTCATATGCTTTGTTACTTAAGTTGAACAATCAGATGGTTTAATTAATATCAAGGGTAACTTTGAATAATTGCAGGGTATTTGGGGTGGAATGATTTTTGGAGGCACTGCTGTCCAAACTGTGATATTGGCCATAATAACAATTCGATGTGATTGGGAGGAAGAGGTAAACCTCAAGATTATCTCATTTTTCTTCTGATCAAACAAAGATAAGTGATAAGCATTCCATCCCATATATTTCTGAGGTACCTTAATGTAGGTGGAGAAAGCTAAAGTGCGCGTTGACAAATGGTCAACTCCAACCCTTGAAGATGATGAGGAATCAGCGGCCAGCTAAAACTCATTATTTGAAGCTAGCTATTAAATCAACTGATATTACAAATATAAAGGTGAGTTCTGTATATAGTTCATCTGATTATTCATATCTAACACAGTCAATCTATTATGAGCAGTTGCCAACTTAATGCAAATGATCATAGATATGAAGTCGCTTGTCACTTATTCCCTTTTTCTATAATAATTCTTGAATGCAATTGGCCGAATCTGTTCTGCTAACTTTACTGTAAATGTCTCCGCTTAGGGAGGTTCGGTGTCAGGGCAAGGACGAGGACGCATTGAACCAGTAGCATCCATGGTAATTTGCTCCTCTTCATGCAACTTTCTAACAACCCTCTTTTGCTGCGTCTGCAGTCGATCGTCGCGCTGGAGAAAGTACCATAAATATAGCAGAGAGATGATTGTTTGTCGATTTATCAAGCGTTCAAGAGACTCTAGAATATTGGATTTTTGGAAGGTTTGCTTGTTCTCTACAAGTTTAAGGTCGCAGCTTTCTAGTCGTTAGTGATTTGCAGTTTTATTTGATGTGATCCCCAACGTGCGTGGAGCATTATCAATTTATTGATGAACTACTATACAATTCAAATTTAGATGATAAGTTGATTAGTTGTTTCATCATTGTATTCCGATTCTCTTTTCTTTTTGTGCATTGATTTCATAGTGATTGTCTTCCAGCTTTCCTGTTTCGGACCTTTGTAAAGGTTTCAAGATGATATTTACGAACTTAAATGCAATAGGATTTCTATTTATAAAGAAAAACTCAAACACAACAGACTCGAGTTATGTTCAAACGATCTGGCAATCATGATTGTTATGATTCAGCACTTAATCGTATGGAAATAGAGAGAAAGTGAAAAAGAAAATTCGAGACACAAGGTTTTTTTCAAGTTCAACCTTAAACTTGGGCTACATCTAGTAGAGGATTCTATTATAATTAGCTCATCGCACTTCTTTGTTACATCCCTCGATTACAAGAAAAAGAATATATATACCCACTAGTTATTTATTAACACAAGCCCAAATTACTAAGGGCGCGAATGATAATATTTCTGGCCAGAAATTGATTTTTGGAAAAGAAATAGATTTTTCTATTTCTATTTCTGGATGAGTTTCTAAGCCAAAAAACAAGTTTGATAACGACAAAAAAATTATATTCTTGGAATAGAAATTCATTTGATAATTAAAAAATTTCACTTTCCTAAGTGGCGGCAGTAATGGGAGGGGCGGCGGCGGCCAGCGATTGGGGGATGGTGGTGGTGGTGAGCGACGGACGGCAAGAAACTCCTTTGGGTGAGAAGTAAGAAAGAGAGAAACAATTTCTGATTTCTATTCCAGAAATAAAAAAGTAAAAATTTGTTGTTTCTGATTTCTATTCCAAACCTATTTCTGGAATAGAAATCTGTTCCAAAAATAAAAAAAAAGTAAATTTTTTTACCAAACGGATCTGGAATAGAAATTTATTCCAGAAATAGAAACAAAATGGTTATCATGCGCGCCCTAATAAAATATGGACTCAAACTATAAAAGCCTTTTAACGGGAACTATGTGCCTTATTGTCGATGGAGAATATGAAACCCACCCCAACAAAGATACCTATTCTCGTATGGTTGATTACTTGATCAACGATGGATGAATTCTACGTATCAAGATTAGGAAGTTCTTCTGTAACTGCCATCCAACAATATATCATTTCACTTTAAGAATAATAAGCTAGATTATACGAAATGGACATCATGCATGGGCCATTTTACTTTAATTTTTGAAGTAAAAATTCTTTTATAAAAGATATACTAGAATAAGTGCTTTAAGCACTTTGTTAATGTCTAATTGAAATTCTTTTCCAATAAGACAAAATTAGAGGACAGACCAGTGTATGCCTCTTGATACATTTAAACCGTTAATCTGAGAATTCTCAAGAAATTGATTAAGTGGTTAAGCATTTACTTTGGAAATAGAAGAGCTTTGTACTAAATGATGTCTCCAAAAGACTTGAAAGGCACACCTACTATGCTATTGCTCGCATGCCTGGAGCCGGACCAAACAATTATGCGACGTCAACGATGATGAATCAGCAGCTAGGTAAACTCGTTATCTGAAGTTAACCATCCAAATCAATTGGTAATACATAAGCATAGGTGAATATTGTAACAGTTCATCTGATTATTGATATTTAACATAAATAATCCATTGATCAGTTGCCAACATTTGATCATAGTGCAAAGTTATTTATGTTACTCATCATTTTCTTAATATTATTCTTAAACACGATTGGCCGGATCTATCTAACTAACTTTACTATAAATACCTCTCCTTATGTAGGTTTGGTGTAATAGCAAGGATGAGGATGTATTCAACTAGTAGCATTCATGACTATTTGCTCCTCTTCATGCAACTCTCTGATGGCTCTCTTAAGCTATATCGGTGATCGATCTTCGACCTTCCAAAAGGACCATAAATGGAATGCACACGAGAGGGATGATCGTTTGCTTATTGAATAAGTGTTCAAAATACTCTAGGATTTTGAATTTTTTAGGATTCACTTGTTTCCTATGAGTTTAGGTCGTAGCTTTCTAGTAGTTAGTGATTTTCACAGGCCCAATTAGGCCAACTCTGGCTCAAGCGAGGTGCGGCAAGGCCACCCTGGCCTAGGCAAGGGTTAGCCTTGCTAGATTTGGCGAGGGGGCCTCGTCAGTCTGTGCTTGGATGGCCAATCCTTGCCTAGGCGAGGCCAACCCTTGCTGGCCATGGCCACGGGCAAAAAGAAAGGGCAAAGAGAAAAGGCAAAGAAAAGGAAAAGGAAAAAAATCAAAAAAATTATTTTAAAAATTCAAAAATATGAAAATAATATTCAAATAATATTAAAAATGTCCACCCGTGCTATATAAGATGGTCAACGTCCATGTCAGCAATTTTCAACCTAAATTAGCCAAATGTATTGAATTGGTACTAATATAAAAAGATTTAGAATTAAATTAGTTCAATTGAAAATTTTATAATTGAATTAGTATAAATACAATAAGTTTATGATTTTTTTGATACTTTTCCCCTTTTTTGTAGTATTAACCTTAAAATTATTTACGTCAGTATTTTTCCTTAATCAAGTTAGACAAAATTAACGAAAAAATTTAATTGCACCAATTCGACAAATTTAAAAATTGTATGACTCAATTAATCTTTCATAATAAATCTTAGAATTTTTAATGTACTTATCGCTAGATTGGTTAATAGGTTAAAATTTTACTTGGGGTTAACAAGAACCTCGTACTTGAATTATGATGTCTCCGAAGACTTGAAAGGCACGGCCCCCATGCTATGAATAGGCCCTTATCGATATGCATTAATGCGCCATTTGTTTGCCTCCTCGGAAATTGATCAAACGTTTTGATATCCGAACATATATTTATATAAAGAATATGGCGGAATGGGGTACCCTAGATCAAATGATCAAAATCCATCTTAAATACTTGGATGTTGCACTTCGTGCATATAATAATGTCGACTGCAACCAAAACCTAGTATGTGCACTGGACTGAATTCGAGTCATTAAAAATGACGAATCACATGTGAATCTGAAAAAAAATGTAACAATCCCGATACACTTTTAATTATTAGGTCAATGTATTATTTTCTCAAAGCCATCATCCTTTGTCTTATACACACATTACTTGTCGTCAAATCATGTATGATTTACTAAATTGGTCATGGACTTCGACTTAACCAACATGTTCATCAACCCACCAATAAGTATATCATAAGTTGTTGAGAGAATACACCAGCCATCCAACAAGCACCAAAAATGAGTCATTAAAATTAGGGAAAATTCCAAAAAATGGCTCCAAGTACCATCAATTTCTCAAATAAGGGTTCGAAATTGACCTTATTTCAAATAAGAGCCTGAAGTGGCCATGATTGTTTCAAATGAGGGCCTGACCTTGCCGGTTACTGGTTGGCTAAATTTTCGGACCGATCAAGGGCATTTTTGTCATTTGCCACTTTTCCTCTCTCTTTTTTCTTTCCTTTTTTCTTTTGTTTCATTTTCTTCATCATCGCCGATGGCCGACCGGTCACCAATGACGCCCATAGAGAGTTGGGCGAGGGTCGCCCTCGCCCGATCCGATAAGGGCCACCCTCATTGGCCATAGGCAAGGGACGGGCGAGGCCATCTCTTGCCCTGAGGAGGCCGCCTCGTGGCCATCCGCGAGGTTGGCCCTCGCCAACCCCGGGCGAGGCCGACCCCACCAAATCTAGCGAGGGTTGGCCACCCTCGTCAGCCTCAGGCGAGGTTCGGCCACCCTCGTCAACCCCAGGCAAGGGATAGGTGAGGCCATCTCTCGCCCTAAGGGAGGCCACCCTCGTAGCCGTCCACAAGGTCGACCCTCGTTGGTTGTAGGTGAGGCCGACCTCACCAGATCTAGCAAGGTCGGCCCTCATCTACCGTGGACGAGGGTGACCTCGCCAGATCTAGCGAGGTCGGCCCTCATCGGCCGCGAGGGGCAGCCTCCCCCAGGGCAAGGGTCACCTCACCCATGCGAGGCTGTCCCTCACCGGCCACCAGTGAGAGTGGTCCTTGCCAGATCGGGCGAGGGTGATCCTCGCCCAACCCTGTGTGTGCTTCATCAGTGGCTGGTCGGCCACCGATGATGGAGAAGAAGATGATCAGAAAAAAGGAAATAAAAAATTGTAAATGACAAAAATACTCTTGATCGCCGGAAAGTTAAGCTCTTATTTGAAACAAAATCAACTTCGGGCTCTTATTTGAGAAATTGAGGGCACTTGAGGCCCTTTTTTAGAATTTTCCCTTAAAATTATACTGAAGTATATCTCGCCTCATTTTATTTATGTACTCTGTAATGCTTCTGCATGCAAATAGTTTCCTACCACTTAATGACACGAAGTTTCTTTAATGAACTTTCTAATATGATATCAAATTCAATTTTGCATCCTTCTTGCTCAGTCGAGCATCATATTTAGTTCCATCCTTGACTTGGATCCAACAATCTTTCCTCAAACGGGGATTTGTTCCCAATTAGTTAATCATTTCGTGTGTTGATTTTCTGTTATTTCTAGGTCTCTCATTTCTCGTGCAAGACAAACTTCCCAATATTTTGACCGTATAGATAAGAACGAGTGTTGAAGTACATTACACTTGTTTAATGTCCAGAAAAATTACCAAAAAGTCATAATCCATCGGAATTATACTGGTTTAGTCCTAAAGTTATTTTTTTGCCAATTGAATCATAAATATTTTTACAATTATACTAATTCAATTCATCCGAGCAAATTTGGCTGACTAGTGCTAACATGGACTCCGGCCGGCGCCGACAACAATTTTTTTTAATAATATTTCATTTTTCATTTTTTATTACTTTTTTTATTTCTTTTCTTTTTTTGCCATCCTCCCTCCTCCTTCCTTTGGCTCTAGCAACTGGCCCTCCCCTCTAGCCGGTTGCTGGGTAGGGCCGATCGCCAAGGGCTAGTTGCTAGAGCCAAAGGGAGAAGAAGTGAGGAGGGAAAAAATAAAAAAATACAATATTATTAAAAAATTATCGACGACGCCGACTAGTGTCCACATCATGGCCAAATTTGACTAAATGGACTGAATTTGCACAATTATAAAATATTTAGGACTCAATCGACAAAAAAATAATATTTAGAAATGTATTGGCACAATTACAATAGGTTTAAGACTTTTTTGATAATTTTCTCATCATCAATTACATCGTGATCACATATTAACGTAGTTCCACCCTAAGAGTTGAGGGATCTGATTGGCTTACAGCCAATGTCATCCTTCTCATTGTAGTCCTCCTAAAATCAATAGCATTCCATCGGAATACGCACCGTCTTTCCACCGGAGTAGTCCTATGCATAGTCAATACTATGGCTCAAATCATGGCTACTGATGAAGTAAACTTGGAACCAAAAATCAGGAGGAATGGTAGGTATAATATGCGCTCCAAGGTTAGAAACAGAAGAATGTAAAATGTAAAAGTGGTTTCAAACAAATTTCAAGTTTTTTTGTTATAATTGTCAATAAAATACTCAAAGTTTGTACGCAAAATAAAAAAAATTAAAATGGAAATGATATTGGCATGATTTTTTTTTCTTTGGCTTAATTTCAATTAAGATTTTGAGCCTAGTTCTCGGTCAGTGGGGTCGAGATATGTACATCCTAATGCTCCACTTTAAACAATCAATATATGTCAATGATTATATCCCTGGGACCTTAGTCCAAAAGATATTATATAGATCGATGACTATCGTTATTGTCCATAAGATTAATTGATCGAGGGGTATCAATAATTTTTCGATTAATTAATGGGCAGAACAGTAAGCCTAGGTTCATTGCGCATCTTCTTCACCATGCCTGATCAGATTAAACTCTTACATTCCTTGGGAGGCTTTTTGCTCTAGTGTTCTTGCACTAGCTGTGATGCAGCGGAAACCTGTAGCTATCTCGTGAAAAACTCGCAGACACATAGAAAGCGCAAAGCATAGAGACAAACTCTCTCGCTTATCTAATAAGGATAAGTCCAGCGATGGTCGCCGGCATTACCACACCATCTTAATTGACAATGAAGATTTGTCGACCAATCAAGCTCGGTCCATTTGTAGGCGGTGGCGACGGCCACAGAGGCGGGGCAACGGTGGCAGTGGCGGTGGTGCCGTAGCTCGTTCTATCTTCCTCAAAAAGTGAAACTGTGCTGACCAGTTCAAAACCCTTAATAAAAGACGTGTAAGAATCTAACAAACGAACAAATGAAAAGACGTTGGCTAGTAAATTAATCCCTATGAGCTATGATATCGAGGAAATCATATATAGATTTCAACCAGGATGACAGAAACAGGGAAGAGCTCAACGTGAAACACGAGGGACTTCATTTTCGTCTATTAATCTTCTTCCACTTTGAGTTAAACTTGCGTTGAAATCAGCAGGGGAACAAACGACTCTTGTACGAAACCACATGGCCTAATATCCCAAAGTAAATCCTCCATTTAAGTTTCAGTTTCAATTCCATCATAAATTTTTTTTCATCTTATAAAAAACCCTCAACATTTAACCCAATATCAATTCTATTCTAAATATTTTTTGTCTCATAAAATTTCACCAACTTAAGGGCCAATTTCAATATTACCCCAAGCTTTTTTTGTCCCGTAAAAAACCACCAAAATTTACTTTAATCCCATATCTACCTGGACTAACACTTCGTCCAACATTGCCCTTAGCAATGTGGCATTTCCACGTTATTCCTTTATTTTTATCCAAATTTCAGATCCAAGAAAATGTCTTTTGTAGATATATTATCACGTTAGCCCCAATGACCTATTCTTGGATCTGAAATTTGGGTAAGAACTAGAGAAATTAAGGCTGGCCTTTTTTAATTACTCCTACTCTTAAGAGAATCTTCCTTCAATTTCAATAAGAGATCTTTGATTTTGCCCTCATTATTCAATCTCTCGCACTCGGGACATTCAAACAGCTCACACTCAGGAATTTTTCATCTCATGAGTATAGATTAAGGATTCAAGTAAAGTTGGTAATTTTTTATGAGAAAAGGAAAAAGTTTAGGGTAGATTAGACTGGACTTAAAGTTTGGGTTTTTTTATAAGCATAAAAAAAGTTTAAGGTAGAATTAAGACTTGATGGTGTGTGGCGGGAGGATGTTGGTGTTTAGAATAAAAAGTAATTAAGTCTTTATAATTGTTATAACACCAATTCGAGTGAGCAGATAATTTGAGATCATGTATGATATGAATATCGATAAGTTACTGATTACGGAAATTTTTGCCTAAGCCATGCATATCCATGACCATGAAAATAGTCATCTATATGCAATAACGGTTGGCTGACGATAATTGCAGCAAATTTGGCTAATTATTAGATGAAGTGAATACAGGCATTAGAAGATATCAATTAAGCACGATGATGTTCGAGGAATGTAACTGTATTAATGAGCAAGGAGTTCAAGTGCAGTGACGGTCAAGCTTGTAGTTGTTTGTGTATAAAGTAGATGAGAAGACACAGCACAATGGTTATGACCGTTTGAAGGTAAAATCGAGTTGTGATGTTGGAGGAGTAACTACCTAGGGATAAGATGACTTGGCAACGTGAAGATGTGGAGCCGAAAACCATTGAGACATGAAAGTGTGATTTTAATTGCTGAAGAACTGTCTATGGGCAGTGACGTTGCAAATGCTATAAATACTAATGTTTTATGTGTTGTAAGCCCCCGAACAAACAACAAAAAAACCTGTCATCTTTCCAGATAATTTTTCAATTATCTTGAAATTTATGTACCTTAATTATAGTTTTTAGATATTTTATCATCGATTAAATTCCAGCATTTATCTTAGTTCTAATATTTAGATATTCGTCATTGACTAAATTTCAGCGTAGTCTCGTTTTGTCATTGCACTTTGTTGTCGGTAAAACTTTTTATGTTATCACACTTCATTGTTGATTAAATCCCATTAAAACAAAGCTGTTTTATGAGCTCTATATAAGATTCATGTTTGGAATCGTCATAGATGTCGTTTTCTTTTAATAAAATCGGAGAATGAATTATGAGGAAGAATATTTTAGGTCGCTAAAATTTCGGTGAAACAATGGGCGATGGTAATAGGGCAACTGGTGGCGTAGGCTGGTTTTCTAGAGAGATAGATGCGGTGGTGGTACCATGCCACGGAGAGAGAGAGAGAGAGAGATTCATGTTAATATATTTTATAGGTGTTTGATTTGACAGAGAGAGAGAGAGAGAGAGAGAGAGAGATTCATGTTTATATATTTCATAGTGGTTTGATTTGAGAGAGAGATTCATGTTTACATATTTCATAGGTGTTTGATTTGATTGGGTGTGGTACTGAGAAATCGAAGTAAAGTGGACAAATGTCGAAATCTAGCGAATGAGATAGCACGGATTTGCACCCATCAGCTTTCTCTTCCCTAATTTGTACGTATAGCTTGCGTGTGTATGGGGGTTTGACATTGAGCTTCAGCTGGACCTCTCCTCTTTAGCCACTGAGCTGTTGGCAAGCTCAATATAGACTTGGATCCAGGCCATTCCGAACACAGGGTGGTCATCTCTGGATCTGAGGCCTTCCTATTTACAATTTGGCTCGTTGATTGCGACGAGATGGTGAATCAGCGGAAAATCTATGAACAGAGGTGGACTAGTAGTATGTTCGTGTGTTCAAAGGTAACAGAAAGTGTGAGAGAGAGAAATGAGCAGTTCTTCCATTAACATTAGTGCAATGGTTGAGAATGTGAGCGACAAAGGTGGTGTTGAACAAGTCAAAGATATGATCTTGATCTTTTCCTCATCTTCAGCACAAGATACAATCTTTCTCTGATCTTCAACACAAAATGAATATTACATGAAGTATATATATCGAAACAAGATATGATCTTGATCTTTTTCTCATCTTTAGCACAAAATGAATATTACTTAAAGTGCATATATAAAACGACTCACTTTATAAAATAATGTAAAGTGAGAAACGATTAATCCAAAAATAAAAAAAGTGCCCTTTTACTTTTCTTATGTTTGCATCTATTTATTTTCCTATTATCGCTTGGATCAGATTCTCTATCAAACTAGTGGTTGAAGTATAATGGAAAGAGAGAGGGGTTTGGAGTTGGTATGGACGAGAATCAAATAAAGCGGATTCATTTCGAGATTGCCCGTGAGCAAGACGTAAATGTCTTTTAGGACTACAATATTTTATCCATTTTATTTGACACTATCTTAATAATCACGCTACGGGCAATTTTTTTAATGTACGTTGGAAATGGGAGTACTCATGGATGAGTTGACGCTAATGTATGGACATAAGGAAGGGACCTTCTGTTCTACGTTGAAGTGTGGCATCAGTCGTTAATGACCGCGCACTAAACAATAAACAACTGGACGCACCGGAAACGAGTAATCGTGCTTAAGCTCTAATCCCCTCACGATTATAAAAAAAGGGGTGCTCCCCCTTGAATCTGATCCACATCTCATGCTTTGCACGTTTCACAGAACTTCAATTCTTATAATATCAAATCCTCCTCCTGCACTACGCCGGTGATATCTCATCGTATTCTTCCCCACGTTAACTCTCTCTCTCTCTCTTTCTCTTTCTCTCATGGCGAGTGTCGCCGGCAGTGGTGATGTTAACCAGCCCCTGTTGGCGCACCCGGTGAATGGCCATCAGAACAGAGTTGATCACCGGGACGAGAGGGCGAGGGAGAGGGAGAAGAAGCTCGCAACTAGAGTTTGGATTGAGACGAGGAAGATATGGCAGGTGGCGGGCCCCGCCATCTTCACTCGGGTGGCGATGTACTCCATGAACGTCATCACCCAAGCCTTTTCCGGCCACCTCGGGGAAGTCGAGCTCGCCGCCATGTCCATTGCCAACACCGTCATACTAGGCTTCAACTTTGGCCTCCTGGTAATTCCATCGGACTCTTTTTATCTTGATTCTTGTCTTGCTTGATGAGAATAGTTTTTATCTCGTTGATAACATTTTGGTGGATAGAAAAGACCTCTCACTCGAGCTTTCTTACAATGAAAAGATCCGATCGTTTATACATGTGAGGAAAAAAAATCTACTAGGAATGTAGAGTAATCTCCTTTGCTGCTCCATATAAACAGAAAAAAAGTTATTTTTATAAGTAAACGTAGAACAGGACAAATGCGTAAGTAAGCTTATTGGCGAAAAATCACTCGAACACACAGGATGGACCAGAAGTTCATAAAGCTTGGCACCCAGTTTTAGAAAAGCCAACTTTAACGACGGTAGAAGTAGGTCATAAGCCACTTAATTCATTCGAGCGGATTCAATATGAGATGCCGATTCAACTTGAACGATCATGTATCTGTACGCATCTTTCTTTTAATAAATAAAATGAAGATGATGGAATGACAGAGATGTAAGTAGATCCGTAGAAGTCCGTCGTGCGCTAGTCTGACAAAGGGCCAGAAAAGAAAAGAAAAAAACAGACATTTTGATACAACTTTCAAAGAAGTCAAACTGGAATGAGACGTTGATCCTTTTCTTTTCATGAGTAATGTTTCTTTTTGGGGGGTGGCGGTGGGATCCATTTGTTCACGTCTCAACGTGCGGAATTCAGGGCCCAGTGGGTTAATATTCTAAGTTGGCTTTTGTGGCTGACGTTTTAATTTCGTTAGGAAACTAAAAATCCATAAAGTGTCTTTGTATGATGGCCACACAACCTGCATTGACATAGAATTTGTACCTAAAGTAAAATGTCAATTTTCTTATTTATTGTAAAATAGTGACTCCCGTTGAAAAGTGAGTCACTCGGAATCAATATTTTAGGGTTTATTCTTTTCATTGTAGGAAAATATTTTATTCTTTGTTATACTTATAGTGATATCGAATTTGAATAAATCCTTAAATTATTTCGTCTGAACTCTGGAAGACATATCAGTCTATGAAAAACATGTTCATGTATGGAAAGTTTACACTGAAAATTCGAAAAGCCAATCTAGGAATATCACAAGATCAAGTAATCTTTTGGGGAGTCAAGTTGAACCTCTTCTGCCACTAAAGGTTGATGTTGGGTCGGTGCTTACTAATAATAGGGATCGAGTCACTGACCGTCGATCCTAGGCAATTGAGAAACGAAATTAGTCATATTATTGAAGGCAAGGGGGCCTATTATCGAAATTGGGCAAATATTGTATGCATATTTTGTATGTAAGCCACTTCATCTTAATCATCAGATCACGTGAGTTTCACATGGGTCTATACTGTATAATAATTGAAATAGAATGTGCTCACATATTTTGAATGCATACAAGAATTCTTCACTGAAACTTGGTCTGTACTAGCACCACGGGTGATTATACCAGGGGTATTCTCGCAACCAAACTCGAGCATGGATGGCCTCTAGCTAGAATCTAGCCTATTTTATGAGCAAATAATGACGTGGCGATGACGAGGTATCCAGAAAATCAGCCAAATGTCCATGTATTAGTACTTGCTGGAAATTGGTCGCATTCTAGTCAAAGTGAATCGATTGCAAAAAGAAAATCGAAAGTTAAGCACATTGACTGACTGATATCAAAGTTGAGTGGTCAAATTGAAAATTCAAATAAATTAGTTCGGTGATAATTAGAAAATTGCTTCAAATATGCTCTTCGAAGCAAGGAAAACATGACTTCGTTACACTTATTAGCATCGGTCGGATTTATAAATGAATTAAATTTGAAGTGCTGAAGCTTTATAAAATCCTCTTACAAATTATGTGGGCAAGTAATGAAAATGCGAAAATACTATACCTCAACTTCTATTTCGCAAATTTAACGGACTTCCTTTTTGGGCGTGGCAAAATCAATTAGCTAGGCATGGCGAGCGCGCTAGAGACATTCTGTGGTCAAGCCTTCGGCGCGAAGAGATACGACATGCTCGGCATCTACATGCAGAGGTCGTGGATCGTGCTCTTCCTGTGCTGCATCCTGCTGCTGCCCATCTACATTTTCACGACGCCGCTCCTAAAGCTCCTGGGCCAGGCCGACGACGTCGCGGAGATGTCGGGCGTGTTGGCCCTCTGGTTCATCCCTCTCCACTTCAGCTTCGCGTTCATGTTCCCGCTGAACAAGTTCCTGCAGAGCCAGCTCAAGAACGCGGTCATGGCCTGGGTCTCGCTGGCGGGCTTGGTCGTGAACGTGGTGGCGAGCTGGCTGTGCGTGTACGTCCTCGGCTTCGGCGTGGTGGGCCTGTGCGTTGCGCTGGATCTCTCCTGGTGGCTCATGGTTCTGGGGTTGTATTGGTACTCGGCTAGCGGGGGTTGTCCTTTGACGTGGACCGGTTGGTCCGTGGAGGCGTTCTCGGGCCTCTGGGAATTCTTCAAGTTATCTCTCGCTTCTGGAGTCATGCTCTGGTACGTATCTTTCTTGTTTAATAATCATGACACTTAGGCAATTTTTTCCCCTTTGAACGTCGCAATTCAGTGTCTTAATTAACTTCCTAAAGACCATTTTCGAGTAGGCATATTATCATCGATAGTTTTCTAGATTAATTAGGAAATGCGACTATATGTGTCCCACATGATTTCTTCTGTAATCTATTTTTACTAAGTTTTACATCACATAGGCTTCACTACATTGGGCTATATTTGAGAAAAATCCTATATAAATCATCATCACATAAAACAAAAAAGAGTCTCATACTTTTTAAAGATCTCGACCGGTTTTTGCTTCTCTAAATATCCTTGACTATATATTGTACAGATACTGTGACGATGGATAGATGTGCAAATTCGTGATTTCATTTTTTCTCTCACGTTTTCCATCCTCCGACAACTTTAACTTTCTTATGGGAAATTTTGATCGAAGAACAATTTCCTTGTATAGTGTATTTTATCAATAATATTTTTCATTATCTAATGATTCAAATATTTCATGATAAACTTAATTTTTTCGAATGTCAATTTTTTGTGCACATTGTGCATATTGGCTAGTATATTATATGCAAGCTTTTTGCAAATAGATCGATGATCCTAGAGCTTCGGTGTCATTCGTTGCTTAGTTGCAAAACATGAAGGCACGCCTCCCCCAAAAAAGCCACTTAATGTATTGTCCATCTTCCCTCTCCTTTTTACTGTTTATCAATAATAGGAACTTATTGAGAATAATTTGTTTAGTTCGACATAATAACATAATATTTTGACCTTTATTAGTTAGTGGATGAAAACTTCTATTGGATTATATGCGTTTGAGAGATAGTATATACTTCTTGAAAAACAACCCATCGTATTATTTGCATGAATCTTTAGTTTTATATAAATAAATTGATTCGAACTTTTATGACTCAATACTATGCGTACCTTTTACAATTGATGATGCGTTGAAATAGTATTATAATTGTGCTTATATTTTTCCATGCTCCACATTAATTATACTTTGCATAACAATCCACACAATAAGTGAGTACACATCTAGTGTTAAATACACGCTTCTCACAGAATCTAAATTTAAGAGAGTGGAATGTCTTTGGACTGTTAAAAAGACAATTGCCTATGAGGAGTTCATTGAAGGGAAGTTACAAGAAAGAATTTAGAAATATCTCTTTGATTCCACTTTGAAATGTTCTTATACGTACTGCGAACATCGGTGATTGATTGGTTTTATTTATATAACTTGGTTCCTCGTATCTTGGCACGCGATCAGCCTAGAGAACTGGTACTACAGGATATTGATCCTGATGACCGGATACTTGCAGAATGCTACAGTCGCGGTGGACGCCTTATCGATCTGGTACGTGGGATTTTCCTCGAACGTAAAGAGATTTAGGAGCATTGCCTCCTGGTGCACTGCAAATGTTTCTTTCTTGTTCGAGGCGTTTAATGAACTATAATTCATTTCATTCTCGTTGTAGCATGAGCATCAACGGCTGGGAGATGATGGTCCCTTTAGCCTTCCTTGCTGCCATCGGGTTCTCTCTCTCATATAATGCTTTTGGATCGTTTTCAGTTCGTCGCTAGTTCTGTGAAATGTGCTCATCATCTCATTGCGATTTGTTGCAGAGTGAGAGTGGCAAATGAACTCGGAGCTGGAAATGCTGAGGCCGCCAAGTTTGCGACCGCCGTGTCAGTGGTTCAGTCGACTACGATCGGGCTCTTCTTCTGCGTGCTCATTATGATCTTGCACGACAAATATGCCTACATTTTCACATCGTCCGCTGATGTTCTCGAAGAAGTGGACGAGCTATCTTATCTTCTGGGCGTCACGATCCTCCTCAACAGCGTTCAACCAATTTTGTCCGGTGAGTTTATGTATCGATTCCGTCAACAAATGTCTCGGTGCCCTTCCTTCCAGCTGGTGTTATATGTAATTAATGCATAGACAGCAAAAAAAAATTCTTATTAATTATAGCTAACCAGTGATCTTAGACACTCGTTAACAAGACCCTTTTTTCTATATTGCTTATTCTCAGGAGTTGCCGTCGGATCGGGATGGCAAGCATATGTTGCGTACATAAATTTGGGATGCTACTACGTGGTCGGGCTTCCTCTTGGATTGCTCATGGGATGGGTGTTTCACTTTGGTGTCACGGTACATATCCTAAGCCTTTGATCATTCGCTTTCCATTCAATGATAATTTGTTTCTCAATTGTGTTAATCATGGTTTGAAAAACATGGTAGGGCATATGGGGTGGCATGGTATTTGGTGGGACTGCAATCCAAACATTGATACTTGCCGTAATAACAATCAACTGTGATTGGGCGAAGGAGGTACGTGACTTTTAGCACCAAATAATGCACCAGAAAAAATGTGGTTAACAAGACTAGGTACATAAATGCTTAGATGTTATCAGTGACAAAGTTTAAAGTCCCGGATCGGCTAAGTGTACCCACCGTATAACTTTGGTTCCGCATAAGAGAAAATATTGATATAAGACAACGGCAACCATAGTAAATGTAAATAAATAAGCACTAGAAGAAGGATTGATTCGGCACATTGCTAATTTTTAACCCGGCATGTGTATCTACATGAATCTAATTGACTTGATCGATGCAGGCTGAGAAAGCTAAGGCACGTGTAGCAAAGTGGTCTGCTCCAAATCCCGAGTCGCTTGTTTCGGCCGATGGCTAGAAGTCACATCTTCGGTACTTGATCAGCCTTTATTACATATGCACAGTATATCTGTGCAGGTTCAACTAGGAACTAGGAGTAAATGTAAATTACAAGCAACATGCTGCTAGTATTAAAGATTAATTGGTCAAGCACTTGGATTGAATGCGACGGGATGAAGTATTTCAGATCATACTCCGATCGATCTCTATTGACTACTTCAGCTATCTTATAGACAGAGCCCTAGCATAGGATCAATTATTTTGAATTTAGCATAAGATACCCATATTATAATAAGTAACACCTAGATAAAGCGATGGAGAGAAACTTGGTCCTAAATCAACCTATGATTTTTCAAGATTTGGCTAAAACTAAAAATATCTAAACCACTGCGGCCCGAAAGATGTTTGTGTCAGGATTTAACTGGGCTGGGCTATCGGGTCTATTTGGATTTTATGTGGGACTAATTCATACGTTACACGTACTATCCTTGATTGCGGCCCGGAAAGATGTTTGTGTCAGGATTTACCCTGAGGGCGTCTGTCACGCCCGGGTCAACATCAATCTAATTTCTTCCTCTAAACCCTTTCTTCAATTAAAATTACTTGCACCATGTCAAATTTCGTTAAATTGATCGACTGATATTGGTCATCCAACCCTAATCATAATATTTCAACTTTTAAACTTGCACGCCGCTATTTCAACGGCTTGGATGACCTACAAATAAAAAAGGCCGCATTTCAATTCTGTCCAGATCTTTTTGACACCCCTTCTCCATCGCAGCTCTTTCCATCTTCCTCGAAAAGTGAAGATGTACTGACCAGTTCAAAACTACTAACAAATCGTGCAAACAATTTAAAACGTCGCTGTCGCAAATCGATTTCCCTAAAGATACGGACGCAATCGTGTAGATGGTCAAAAACAAGAAGGAAGATAGAAAATGTGGCATCATGTGGCGACCAGGTCAAATTAAGCAAATAATATTCCGCCCGCTCTCAAGCCTTGCACGTTTCACAGAACTTCAATTTTTGATATATCAATCCTCCTCTCCTCTCTCTCTCTCTCTCTCTCTCTCTCTCTCTCTCTCTCTCTCATGGCGAGTGTTGCCGGCAATGGTGATGTGGTGCAGTCAGCAGATGGCCTTCAGAACGGCGTTGATCGTCGAGATGAAAAGGAGGAGGAGGAGGAGAAGAAGAAGCTATCGACTAGAGTGTGGATCGAGACAAAGAAGCTGTGGCAGGTAGCAGGCCCCGCTTTCTTCACTCGGGTGGCAACGGACTCCATGAACGTCGTTACCCAAGCCTTCTCCGGCCACCTTGGGGAAGTCGAGCTCGCCGCCATGTCGATCGCCAACACCGTCATATTGGGCTTCAACCTTGGCCTCCTGGTAATTCCTCAGACTCTTTAATTTTCACGCTTGTTTTGCTCGACGAGAATAGCTTTGTCACTCCATAGTATTTTATGCTTGTCTTGCATAATAGCTTCAAAATAAGGAAAAACATGACTTCATTACACTTGATTATCGAATTTATAAACGAATCAATGTTTTGAGTACACAAGCTATATAAAATCTTCTACGAGTTGAGTGGGCGAGTAATGAAAATGAGAAAATACTATGTCTCAACTTGTATATAATATGTTCAATGATTATTTGTATCACTTTCCCTGACAAATAAATTAGATCGGCATGGCGAGCGCGCTAGAGACGCTCTGTGGTCAGGCCTTCGGCACGAAGAGATACCAAATGCTCGGCATCTACATGCAGAGGTCGTGGATCGTGCTCCTCCTGTGCTGCTTCCTGTTGCTGCCCATCTACATTTTCACGACGCCGCTCCTAAAGCTCCTAGGCCAAGCCGACGACGTCGCCGAGATGTCGGGCCGGTTGGCCCTGTGGTTCATCCCTCTTCACTTCAGCTTCGCCCTCGTTCTCCCGCTGGACAAGTTCTTGCAGAGCCAGCTGAAGACCGTGGTCACGGCCTGGGTCTCGCTGGCGGGACTCGTCGTGAACGTGGTCGCGAGCTGGCTGGGCGTGTACGTCTTCGGCTTCGGCGTGGTGGGCCTGTGCGTCGTGCTGGATCTCTCATGGTGGCTCATGGTTCTGGGGATGTACTTGTACTCGGCTTGCGGGGGTTGTCCGACGACATGGACCGGTTGGTCCGGGGAGGCGTTCTCGGGGCTGTGGGAGTTCTTCAAATTATCTCTTCCTTCGGGAGTCATGCTTTGGTACGTTATCTTCCTTCTTTGATAATCATGAGAGATTCCGATACCTTAATAGATAAAGGCTGTCTGTCGCGACCTAAATTTTTTGAAAATAATGGGCTTAAGTTTAGGGGTATTGTTAATTTCGGGCTGACGGCCCTTAATTAACTCAGGCTCTCCCAAGCCCATACCCCACGCAACGTGGGATATTCACAAAATTTTTTAAATTAGGAGTCGCCACTAGTCTATCGAGGCCGACTAGAACTGCGGGCATGGGAGGCGTGTGCCTCACTATTTACGCAACCAAAAGGTCTAGGGTCGGGGACTTGATTACGTTAGTCATGTGACTAACGCCCTTTCGGTACCTAACTTAACCATGTGTTAATGAGATCTCGGCAATGCATTCGAAGAAACTAAAGTCTGTCCCAACCGTTCTGAGGTAAGGAAATAGTATCCAAAATATCATTGCAAAACCTGTTGTAATGCCCTAAAGGCTTATTCAATTTTGGGGTTTTTCTCTTTCAAGGGTTTTCTGAATTTTTTTTCAATTTTTCTGAATTTTCTGAATTTTTTTGAATTTTTTTGAATTTTTTTTTGAAAATTTTAATATTTTTTAATATTTTCGAATTTTCCAAAATTAAAGAAAACAAGCTTTTAAGATTTTTTTGGCTTTTCTGAATTTTAAAAAAAAAAACAACATTTATTAATGTTTTTGGAATTTTCTAATTTTTTTGGAATTTTTTAATATTAGAAAAATAAAGAAAAATAAAATAAAATAAAAATAAAAATAAAAATAAAAATAAAATTTTAAAATCTTTCTGAAATTAAAAAACACTTTTTAATTTTGGATGATTAAGATTTTTTTAAGATTTTTAAGATTTTTTTTTTTGAATTTTCTGAAATTCTTGATTTTTTGTAGATTTTTTAATTTATTTAAAAAAAAACTGATTCGGACCGGGTCGGGTGACCCAGCCCTACTAAACCGACCCGGACCCTATCGGTCCAAGCTGGACTAAAACAAATCGGGCCGGTCTTAAGCCCACTCAAAAATAACCAAGATGGCCCGCGAAAATGCTTCTCTCAAAATAAGCCCACATCCAAATCTTTTTTTTTTTTTATTCTTTCCTGGCCTTCTTCTTCTTCACGCCTGCATGCCTCCCCATGCACGCCCGACGCCCCCATCTTCTCTTCGGGTCAATTCCAAAAAACCCCAAACTTTAGGTCAGCCCCAAATATCCCCGAACTTTTTTTTTTTCTCAAAAAACCCCAAACTTTAGGTTCGCCCCAAATCTACCCCGAACTTTTCTTTTGTCTCAAAAAAAACCCTAAACTTTAATTTTAGTCCCAAATCTATCACAAATTTTGTTTTATCTAAAAAAATCTCGAATTAGTACACATATGACAAATTTACCCAAAATTATTTTTTTGACCACCAAAACAAATTACCATATATTATTTTCCATTAAATTTTGCTGTCAAATTTCTAAATTAAATAACACGTCGCAATTAACGGGTATACTAATTTGGGGTTTTATCCTCCGTTTGTACTAAAAAAATCACCAATTTTTTATCTGTTCTCAAATATACCCCATGGTGTAGTCCTAACTTAACATGTCATTTCCACATAGATAATAAATACACATAAACAAAATGTCATAGAAAATTATTTTCAAAATAAAACCATTTTAGAACATAAAAAATTAGGGATTACTAATACGGCTTTTGGACAGAGGCTAATGAGAGCAGATTTAGGATTAGAGTAAAATTTGATGATTTTCTTTTTGACAAAAAAAATTGTGATAAATTTGGGAATAGACTAAGAGTTTAGGTTTTTTTTTTAGACAAAAGAAAAGTTTGGGGCAGATTTGGGACTAAATCTAAAGTTTATGGTTTTTTCTGAGACAAAGAAAAGTTCATGGCAGATTTGGGACTAAACCTAAAGTTTGGGGTTTTTCTTGAGACAAAAAAAAGTTCAGAGTATATTTAGAACTAAACCTAAAGTTTGGGGTTTTTTTTTTGGAATTGACCCCTTCTCTTCTCTTCTGCAACTTCTTCTTTCTTTCTTTTCTTTATTTTTATTTTTACCGAACCATATTTCTTCCTGCAATTGCTGAACCGCCCCCATGCGTTAGTCACTCACTCCGACCGGCGTCGACTAAATCCGGCCACCTATTCCGGCGACCGATAATCCGTTCACCGGAACAAAGAAAACCCTCGCTCTCCCGATGACGCGCGATTATTTCGCGAACACCATGCCAAAACACAATAACCATACAAGCAGCAAGCATGATTCGGCAGCCATGGACGCAAACACGGATCGATCCCAAGTTAAAACACGGATTGAATTTTCGGATCTCTCTGAGCCACTTTGTCGAACAGTTGGGGTGCGCTACCGAATCCTAAGGTTTCCGGCTCAACCGGGACACGAGACCGACGCCAGCATTCTCGTCAATGAGTCAGGACCGTATAACAATCTGAAAAGGACAGATGGGGGCCAGAGTTCGCGGCTGCAAACTCCGGCCCGGCATACCCGAAGAACAACGCAAAAATGAGGGCTAGGACTTACCGGAGCTTTGGCACCGGAAAGGAGGTGTCGCTGCGGGTCGTCGGCCGCGATTCGAGAACGGTGGCCGGCGTTTTCTCCCTCTGACCTTCTTTCCTCGTTCTCACCCGCAACTCTCTTCTCCCGGTTTTTCTCTCTCGGATCTCCTGAAGAAGCTGCCCCTCTTGCCGCTCACTCTCCCTCTCGAGCTCTCTCTTTCTGCTCTCTCTGCCTTAGTTTTTTTTTTTTTTTTTTTCCACTCTCTCGGTCTCTCGGTCTCTCTTTTTCTCTTTCTCTTCCGGAGTCCTCTCTCCCTCCGATCTCGTTTCTTTTTCTCCCTCAGTTTTTCTTCGGCTTTCTCCTTATCCCCAGCAACACCCTGTTGTCGTCTGACCTCCAACTGACGCCTGACTTTGCCGACCTAACCTCTTCCGTCTGACCCGCAGATTGCTCTATCCCGGTCTGCTGCAGCCATGCTGCAACTTGCTGCAAATTTTTTTATTTCTTCTGCAGGTTGCCGTTGTCGTGCGTGGGAGAAGAGGGGCGGAAGAAGAAGTCCAAGTGGGCCGGGCTGAGAAAGAAGAGAAAGAGGAAAATGGGCCGAGCCCATGCGGGGTAAAAGAAAGAAAAGCCTGGCCCGGACCCAAATTTTTCAATTCTTTTTTTTTTTTTTTTTTTTTTTTAAAAAAAAAAAAAGAAAAATTCTTTAATTTTTTTTTTTTTAGAAATTAATATGTATTTATATAAGCAAAGTAATGGGCATTTAAGACAAAATAAACAAAATTTCGTATGTCAACACTGTCACAATTCAGTCTCTTCATTTTCGTCGTAGCGACCATCTTTGAGGTAAGCATATTATCATAGTAGATTATGACGTGAATTCTAAAGGATTAATATCACAAAAATCATAAAGTGGTATAACTCTGACAAATTTACTCTAAATTAATTTTTGACTGCCAAAAACGCAAAACTGGTATAATTATGACAAATTTATCATTTATTAATTTTCATTAAATTAGATTAATATTACAAAAATCACAAATTGAAATATCTATGACAAATGGAGGTAAAATCTCAAACCGATATACTCATCAATTGCCATGTATTATTCAACTTAGTAATTTGACGGAAAAATATAACGGAATTAAAGAAAAATAAATTTATCATAGGTGTACCAGTTTAATATTTTTCGTGGTACTTAACCCAATTCTAAAGGATAACTTGTTTGTGCCTCCACACAATTCTTTTTCTTATCTATTTAATAGGTTCAACATTAAATGGGCTACGCTAAATTGAGTCATGTTTGAAATACATCCTATCTATCCTTACTATTGTATTAAAAAAAAAAAAAAAAAGAAGTACCTCCTACTTTTCAGAGATCTCAATAATTTTTTTCCTAAATACCCTTAACTACTTATTTTATAGATATTGCGTCCTTGGACAAATGTGTGAATTCATAATTTTATTTTATCTCTCAAAAGAATTTTATCCTTCCATAAGTACATTTATTTGTATTGTGTATTTTATCAATAAATTTTCTTCAATATTTTAATGATCTATATTTTATGCGACAAACTTAACTTTTAGAATGGCAATTTCTTGCACGTATGCAACTTTGTGTGCATATTGACTCGTACATAATATGCAAGCAATTGGTAATGGATTGAGACCTTAGAGCTTAGTTGTCATGTTTCACTAATTTTGCTTAGTTGGAAAGTTGGAAACGTGAGAGCTCCTCTCCCCCGTCTCATAAAGCCATTTATTCATTGTCCCTCCTCCATCCTCTTTCTACTCATTATTTTACTATTTATTAGTAATCGTGACTTATTTGTTTTCAATGATTTTGACATAATAACATAATAGTTTTTTCCCTATATTAGTTAGTAGACAAAGCCTCTACCATTTTATATGCATTTGAGTCATAGCAACATAATTCATGAAAAACATTACGGCATATTATTTTTCAGAGTTTTTTTCATACATATTAATTGCTTCGAACTTCCATAATCCGATGCTAGGCATACCTCTCATGATATGCTAAAGTTACGTCGAATTTATGCTTACATTTTTCACGCTTCGTCTTCAATTATCCTTTGCATGACAATCCATGCAATAAGCGGGTAAACGTCTAGCATTAAAATGATGCGGTTCGTCTTTCTTGGCACGCGATCAGCCTGGAGTTTTGGTACTATAAGATAATGATACTTCTGACCGGTTATCTGCGGAACGCTACGGTCGCAGTGGACGCCCTGTCGATCTGGTACGTGCAAATTTTCCCTCGAACGTGGGCGATTTTACGCGCATTGCCTGCTTATCACACTGCGAATGTTCCTTTCTGGTTTGAGACTTTCTGACGTTCTATCCATTTCATTCTCGTTGTAGCATGAGCATCAACGGGTGGGAGATGATGATCCCTTTCGCCTTCCTTGCTGCCATCGGGTTCTCTCTTTCTCTCTAATGCAATGCTTTTTAATCGTTTTGAACTCATCACTACCTTGCCTTACACTTCGGCTTGCGCTAAGATTTCTGCAGGGTGAGAGTGGCGAATGAACTTGGAGCTGGAAACGCCAAGGCTGCAAAGTTCGCAACCGTCGTGTCGGTGGTTCAATCGACTGCGATCGGCCTCGTCTTCTGTGTGCTCATAATGCTCTTGCACGACAAGTTTGCCTACATGTTCACGTCGTCTGCTCATGTTCTAGAAGAAGTGGACAGGCTATCTTATCTTTTAGGGGTCACCATCCTCCTCAATAGTGTCCAACCAATTTTATCGGGAGTTGCTATTGGATCGGGATGGCAAGTGTATGTTGCGTACATAAATTTGGGATGCTATTACGTGGTCGGGCTTCCTCTTGGATTGCTCATGGGATGGGTGTTTCACTTTGGTGTCATGGTGACGTATCCTAAGCCTCTGATCATTTGCTTTCCATTTGATAATAACTTGTTTCTCAATTATATTAATCATGGTTTGGAAAACATGGTAGGGCTTATGGGGTGGCATGGTATTTGGCGGGACTATGATTCAAACATTCATACTTGCCCTAATAACAATCAACTGCGATTGGGCAAAGGAGGTACATGACTCTAAACACTAAATAAAGCAGCACGTAGGTCGATTTGTTTGAAGAAAAACTGTTTTCGAGCAATTATTTTGTGAACTTCTCTGGATAGGTGTGTGCTTTATAAATCCAATCTTATCGATCACTGAAAAACCAAATGAACAAGCACTAGAAGGATGATCCGATACATAGCTAATTTTTCTAATTTTTCACTTGGTATTGGCTATTGGCTTGGTGGTGTAACAATATGAATCCAATCGACCTGCTCAATGCAATGCAGGCTGAGAAAGGTAGCAAAGTGGTCTGCTCCAGAACCTGAGCCTCGTGCTCCGGCCGATGGCTAGAACTCGCGTCTTCGACATTGGACCAGCCTCAATTTCCTAATGCCCAGTTGAGCTTTCTTGATACATATAAATCTGTTCCTAAACTTAAGGGGGCAAAAGTACTCATGAATTGGCTGCAGTGGTTCGGATAAATCTCTCTGTGCGGTTCCAACTTTGAAGTTTGAAGTAGGAGCAATCAAGACGAAGGATTCGTTTTTCCCCACAGTCAAGTCATTGAAGTCCAGTCGGTAGCGTTGGTCCTGCGTGCCGCCTCATTACGAACAAAATGCTACAGATTTTTAATCGGTCAAACGCTTGGTTCGAACGCGACGGATGATGTATTCAGATCGTACGCGCAGCATCTCTTATTCCGATCGATCTTCATAGACTATGTCTGCCATCTTATAGACGGAGCCTTAGACAGAGGATGTGTATTTTGAATTAGTGAAGTCTAAGATTAGATACCTAAAAATCATGGGAAGTAAAGATGTAGATTAGGCAATCGAGAGAGGTGGTCGAAAAGTTGAGAGAGAGATCACCCAATTCTTGTATTATCGATGATAAACGACCTCCTTTTATAATGGCTCGTGGCGAGCTTCAAGCTCGTAGATCTGGCGAGACTCAAGCTCACCTATAGCCGGTCGCTAAGCATCACCATGGCCGGCAACGGGGCAAGGAAGAAGCCAAAAGAAAAAAAAAAGGATATATAATAATCAAGAATAATTAAAATTTTAATTTTTTCAAATTTTTTTGTAAGAACAAATATTTCATTAACAAATGACCTAAGCTTGAGTGTTGAGAACTCACGCACAACCTTGGTGGGCCCTAGCCTACGGGCAAGACCAAAGTTTGTATGTCAAGGACCCAAGCATGACCTTTATAAACCCAAGCTTGGGTGCTCGAGCATCAATTACGAGCACTAGGGGCTCGAGCCTAGCCTCGATAAATCCGAGCCTAGCTTACCGAAACATGGTCTTGAAACACCAAGACTCAAGAATCAATTTTAGAGTTTTCGTGCCCACGTATAGAGTTTCGGATCCATGCACCAATAACTAATCATATTTTAAAAGACATTTTTTGATTCTTTCAATGAGGAAATCATTTTTTGCAAATTTAAACTTTGATAGGAAAGCCTTTTCCGTCGATTAAGATAACATTCTCCCTTAACTCATTTTTATAAACAAATCAAACTTAAAAAACAAGGAAAATGTTTTCCCAGAAAATATTTTTCGCGAAATAAAACCAACCCTTAATTCAGCTTGAGTCACTAACGTTGCTGCCTTGCTGGTCAAAATAACGATTGCAAGTTACGATGACTGAAGTTCGAATAATGAGCTACGTTCGATGTTTCTAACCCCTATTGTAATAGAGGAAAAGCTCTTGATTTTTGTAAATGATAATTGAGTTTGGATTGATAAACAGGATATCTGGAGTGGAATGACTGGCAGGAATGATTGGCAAGACTGTTGTTCAAACGATAATACTTGCCATACTATCAATGCGGTTCACGTCCTTAGTATAATAGCAAATATGTACATTTAAAGTCCTTAATGTTTACGCATTATGCCATTGAGTCCCAAGCATCCAATTTGGATCTTGAGTCCCAAACATTTTGGGTATATGATTCAATTGACCAAAATTTAATCTCATAAGGACTGAATTACGTAACAACTAAACACTCAGGACTTTCGTTGTAATTATTTTCCGATTAGGAAGATGCACTTGAATGTCGAAAAATCAAGTTCCCAATCATGACAAAATTTCCTCATTCTATGGTTGGTAACAATAATGCAGGCAAAGGAAAGCTAAAGTGCGAGTAAGGAAGTGGTCAAGTCCCAATGTTGATGATGGTGAATCAGCAGTTCGGTAGCATTTGCAACCAACGTTTGTTCAAGACTGGGCCGAAAGCTTGAAAATACCAAACCGCCGCGGCCCGGACAGGATTTTCGGGCCGGGATTTGACCGGGCTGGGCTATCGGGCCTATTTTCGATTTTTGTGTTGGACGAATTCATCCTCCGCACGTGCCATCCTCGCCCAAGAAAGTGTCTTATGGATGCGCATCAAACAATTTGCACGAACCACGATCTAGTTTCTTCTTCTATATTCTTTGTTCAATTAAAATTACTTGCGCTACATCAAATTTTGTCACATCTTATTTCCAACTTTTATCAAGTTTCAAACTTTCACTTAGAAAAGTACTAAAAAAATTCATAAATATATTGCATTAGTACCAATTTTGTCAATTTTATCCTAAATATTTTCACACTAATATCGATTCAATCCATTCAACCTAGTTAAGATAGAAATCGTTGACGTGGATGCCAAATGACCTACATGAATTTTTTTAATAATTTTTTGTTTTTTCTTTTCAATTTATTTTTTCCTTCATTTTCGCCGACAAGATCTAGTAATTTGTTTTTTTTTCAATTTATTTTTTCCTTCATTTTGGCCAACAAGGGCCAGCAAGCCCTCACCGCCCACAGGCAAGCTATGAAGGCCCTTGCTTAGATTTGCCGGGACCCTCGTCAACCAAAATGAAGGAAAGAACAAAGAAAAAAGAATAAAAAAGAATAGGATAATAATAAATTATTAAAATATCCATATCAATGATTTCTATTCTAAATTAGCCATTTTGACTGAATTGGTATTAATGTGAAAGGACTAAGTTATCACAATTAAAAGATTTAGAATTAAATTTATACCAATGCAATAAATTTAATACTTTTTTATACTTTTTTTCCAGCGCCCACCACAATTGGATGACAAAAATAAAAGGCCGCATTTTCTTTCGACCGCTAAGTGAAAAAAAAATTATCCGATTAATATTAATCGGAGATGAAATCCTCTATGAGAGAAATCTGGGAAATGAAATTTCACAATACCAATCACATTGCAAATTAACCTAATGAATAAGTACACAATGATTTTATATAGGAACTATGAAGAACCCAATTAAAAAAGAGCATAAAGAAACCGCAAAATTACAGTTTTATTGGAAAACAAATCTAAGTTTGATCTCGAGAAATTATCTGTAAAATTGTTTAACTACAAAAACTATCTCCCTTGGTATTTTTGCTATACAACTAGTTCCGGTCTTTTTATGTAAATAAAAGAATTACCAAATGTCCAAATGGGCGAATCTCCAGCTCAGCATCCACTTGTCCTCTACGGCATCATACACGTCATCACCCTACGGTCGGGACCGTTACAGGAACCAAGTCCAGCCCCCCGAATCCAGCGCCGCTCCCCGCCGCCGCCGGCGGGACCGCGTAGAGCTTCCCCGACTCGGTGAATCGTCCTATGAGCCGAGCCAGCTCCGCCGCGTCGACCTTCGTCTCCTTCTTCACCAGCCTCCACCCTTGTCTCCTTTCCTCCTCCGCCGCAGCCTTCGTCTTCAGCTCCGCGACGGTATCCCACAGCCCGTCGTTGTTCTTCCTGTTCCCGAACAGCGAAATCAGCCTGTCCTTGCAACCGTCCAGCCGGGTCAACACGCCCGCGAGCTCAGCCAACTCGGAGGAGCTCATGCCGTCCACCCTCTCCCCGAGCCGGGCGAGCCGGGGCGAGATCTCCGACCGAGTCGCGCCGTAGTCCTCGCGGACCAACCTGACCACCTCGTGCACGAGGTCGTTCGTCCGGAGCTGCTCCGAGTGCTTGGGCGCCTCGACCACCCGCTCGAGAACGCTCGACAACACGTCGAGTTCGATCAACAACTCCGAGGCGGACGACGCCGAGACCTTCTCGTCCCGGTCCCCGGTCGATCCGGGGCGAGGCGAGCCGCCGCACAGATAGAACCCGACCCGCCGCGAGGCGATCAGGGTCTGCTCCAAGAATTCCGCGTACCACCGAGCCCACGACGACAATTCCCAGGCCTCGGGTCCGAGTCGTCCCGGAACCTCGACAGGTTCAGGTAATTGCGACCGCCGCTGCCGGGGAAGAAGGACAGCTGGTCGCGGAGGAGGAATGTGCCCTGCGTGAGGACGCGGTGGAGCGCGACGAGGCACCGGAGGGCGACTGCGGCGTCGGCGGCGCCCTGGAGGCGGTCGACGAGGGCCGCGACGCAGCAGCGCGCGGTGAGGAGGGACCCGCGGCCGAGGAGGAGGACGGCGGCGAGGTGGTCCTCGGGCGGGGGCGGGGCCGGAGGCGGAGGCGGCGGTGGCGCGGAGGACGGAGAGGCGGACGGAGGAGGCGGCGGAGCGGCGGAGGGAGAGGGTGGCCTTGATGATGGAGACCTTGTCCCGGAGGATGCTCATGAGGACTCGGAGCTTTCGCTTCTGCGCCATCGATGGCGATTCGCAGAGAAAGAGAGAGAGAGACGTTGTGTTTCTTCGACGGTTAATTAAAAAGGGGAGCGCCGATTTTTCTTTTTTTTTTTTTTTTTTGGTCGGCAAAAAAAGAGAAAAGAAAAGAAAAGAAATACGGCGAAAAAAGGGAAAATATTCAGAACGAAACACGTGTGCGGTGCGTGCTATACGGTCAACGTGTCAACCCGACCAATTTTTGCCATTTTCTGTTTAACCGCCGGACGGAGGCCGAAAATACGGAAAATTTTCAGATACGGTTTTTTTTTTTTTTGGTTTCTTTTTTTTTCGGGGGATGTCTTTTTTTCTTGAATTTACTCATTCATTTTTTTGGTAAGACTTCTGAAAATAGAAAGAAACGATGTAGATGAAGCGTTTTTGCTATGTTTAGGGAACCCGCATTTAAAATTACGAAATTTTGCTTCTTTGGTAAGTTCAATCCAGTCCATCGATTTTTGTCCCTAAATGTTCATTGATTTCTTTCTTGGGTAAGATCATGTTGTTCCAATTTTCCTCAATCGGTTCAAATGGGAATTCACCAAATCGCAATTGACGGAAAATATGGATTACGATCAATTTGTAAGAGTTCTCTTTTCTTTTATATTGTTTCGACAGCTTGTAAGAGTTTCAGTTTGTCAAACTAATTCATGATTTTAGTTCCAAGATGTTTCAAAAGCTCTTTTGGGTGGGGGCTATTTTTGCCACCCCAATGACTTAATCCACCTCGTGTTCGTTAAAGAGACGACATTTCCTCTTTAAATTTAAAATATAAACCCTAAATTCGTTCGCTTTAGTTCTTATTTTTTAGTTTTTCTATTTCTAAAGGATGTAGTCGCCATAATTTAGAATATCGTATGTGCTTGTTTTCACTAATTTCTAAGTGGGTGTCACTAAGGGTTTTAAAAGCACTATGTTTTCTTTTTATGTTTTTAGAGGAAAATTTTTGAAGAAATTTAGTTCTTTTCCATATTCTCGAACAAATTAATTAATTAATTATCCAGTACAATCCTAAAAAATTTTAAAATAAACAACTTCTTAACATAACTTTGTTGTGCATATCCCCACCAAATTCTTTCTTCTCTACTCTCTTTTTCATTAATGCAATGACTGGATGAAAATAGAAAAAAATAACATATTTTGGATTTGCCAAAATAAAACTACGATTCTCCGATGTGAAACTTTTAAGGAAGAAATTTAAATTAAATCAAATCCTTCATATGATAAGAATAAAATTTAAAATGAAATATAAATTTCATTCATTATGTTTTGTATTTGAAAAAAATCACCTTGGAGTTGTGAATAAAAGACTTGATGATTTTTTTCAGAAACTAATCACATAAAAATTCACTATTAAGTGAGTCTTTGAGGTAGGAAGGACTAATGATGGATGTGCTCCAATAAGAGCAGTCATGAAAAAGAGGCTGATCATTATTTTTCTAAAAACCAAAATAAGTTAAGACAAAAAAAAAACACACCAAAATAAGTTTAACTTCAAAGGAAGTCCATAATAGGAATAATAGGAAAATAGCTTAATGAAGGAAACGAAGTATATATATGGCAAAAATTAAAGGTTATTACGTCCATTTAGTGGAAATAAAATGGATTTAGTCACATAAAGGGTGAAAATAGCCCTATCTAACTTTCTTTATGACTATCAACAGATGGATTTCTTTTTTTACAAAAAAATTCGAGGAAATAATGTAAATGATATTTAAACGTTGGTTCAATATACAATGTCATTTATAGATTTTTAATTTATTTAACACGATCCCTAAACTTTAGTCCAATATTCGATATAACCCCTTAACTTTTAGATATTTCCATATAATTCAATGATTATATTATATATCGAACAAAAGTTCATGGACCACACGCATAAATTACAAGTTCAAAGGCTGTATTATACATACCATTCCATGCTATAATTACCATAAAAGTATCGGGCCTTAGGTTTTCCGGGATGAATTCATTTTGTGTACGAGCCTCTACAGTTTAAAACAGAGCACCCTGCTTTCCTCAGAATAGATGTACCATCTCTTTAATCAATCGCCGGACAATATCTTTAAAGTTTTTCCAAAGCCCGTAATCTACGGCGGCGCATCTCGCAATTCGGGAAAGTTGGCGGACGGAAAAAGCGGAGGAGGAGGAGGAGGAGGACCACAACTTTAAATTTATTGGATTCCAGACTTTTGCGGTGGCCCCTGGTGGGGGCGACAGGCATCATCAGCCTCGCCAACGGCTAGTTTCTCCCGGGCCCCTTGTTCGGACCCAAAGCTCCTTTAACGTTAGGCTTTTTCTTGTCGGGATCAATCATCGACCGTGGGGATTGTGGGACCGGAACAGACGAAGGGGCCCATAATCCACATGATGGGCCGGGCCGAAACCCTAAGCCCCGTGACCCGGAATGGGCTTTCATCACTTGCCACGAGAGCAGATGACTTTTGGGCCGAAGAGGCCCATCGTACCATTCATTTCCCCGTCCGTGGTGGTGTAGCTCGACTTACTCCGAGCACCAACGAGAGCCCAAAAGAAATTTTCTTTTTCAAATTTTAGTACCATCGTATCCGTGGCATCACTGTCGACAGTCTTGACCGGGTACACGAGTTTCGCAATGTGATGTCGTTCCCGTACTGACCGCGGATCGCCATCAATCTTTGGGCTGAGGGGATGGCGTTGTGATAGGCTCGTACGTGAGGTCGGCCAATGCCCAAGGGAGGGACATGGGTTATGGAATTCTGAGTAAGTTAAAGTGAACTCATCAAAGTCTAGCCGCGTTGTGATAGGCGCGTACGTGAGGTCGGCCAATGCCCAAGGGAGGGACATGTGTTATGGAATTCTGAGCAAGTTAAAGTGAACTCATCAAAGTCTAGACACTAACTAGACTAGTCAAAGGGGATCGACCCAAATAAACCTATTTAACTCATTTTGATTAATTTTTTATATAATGAAAATTTAATGTCTCATACCTGATCAATTACATACCCAACTCATATCCGACTCAATTTATATTATTAAGACACTTATATATTTAATTCAATTTATGAAAATTCATAGCCAAATTAAGATCAAAGCGCGAAGTGAGTGAGCAAAGATTAAGTGAAGGCAAGAAAGATTGAAGAGAGTCATATAAATGTTGTTGGGTCTAAATAAATTGTAAACTCATTTATGACCCATTTAATACTCATATTGCAATTCAACCCATTTTTTTACCATTTAATTGATATAACTAACCCATTTATAACTCATTTAATACCCATATATGTTAAGAAATGGGTTTATGGTCCATTGACAGGTCTAAAACTACCATAGGATCAAAACCATCCAAGGATATAGCATCACTAGAGGTTTGGTATGGTATAATCATCTTACTTACTTCATACAGTCGGCAAATTCAAGAGAAATTATTTTCATATGTAGCTTTCTTTCTTTGATAAGTTTTGGACAGATTCTAATGCCATGATGCTTCACGATTTGTCTCCATTATTGGGTGCTTAATTAATTAGGTGCTTGTTAATATTTTGGTGTGAATATAAACATTCCATGTAATTTCGAAATGTCACATGCATCGCCTGTCGGGTACAATAAAAGAATACTCCACAACTTGCTAAATAACAAAGAGAAAAAAAAAAAAGGAAAGAGAGACCACTATCATGTTATGAAATCTTTGAATTAGTTGTACTCACGCCATAATTATTCCTCCATTTACAGGTTTAACATTCCAGTGCTCCCCAATAATCAATAATCCCTGATATATGAAAAGAATCTTATCAACGACCGTCTTTAAAACATTTATTAAGAATGAATGCGATGAACAATATTTCGATGCATTCGAATGAGAAAAACATCATATAACATCATAAAACCATTTTATTTAATTACTTAATAAGCATCATGAAGACATTCCATCAATAATTTTCACATTAAGCCATCCGAGGCCTCGAGCTGAGCGGGATTTGATTCATAATTAGGGATTGCTCATAAACGCAAGATAATAATACTGTAGATTTCCTATACTCGGTAATAACATCCGGTCATGAAACTATGCGATCCTACCACCTGACGAACAACACGAAATCTTTTCCCCGACTTTATTAACTCTTTTTCATCGAGAATTAATCTACAACAAACCCCAAAAAAAAATGTACTTCCTATATTGAATATCAAGGAAGAAACACAGTTCACGGGGTCAGCAAGGCTTGTGATGAAGCAAACCTAACTTTTAGTCCTTCAAATCGCCCCCACAACCACCGCAAGAATTGTTAGGTAGAGATCAGGTTAATTCATCGAAACATGATTTTGGGTCTTTTCGGCAGAATTTCGCGGCCACTTGTCCCAATAACGACGTGACAGCATTTGTTCCGACGGTGGCGTTGTTTCTCTCCCCGTTCCTCCTCCTTCTGGTGCTTCGGCCAAAGAATTATTTATTCATGCATCAACTTATTTTCTAAAACAGTAGAAGGAAAAGGAACAGAAAACCTTGGTTGAGTCGAAGCAAGCCCCTGGTTTTTTTCAGGGCAGGAAGACCTGGTTTTGTCGACCAGGCATCGTCACCCGCTCGCAAAAGTACAAAGGCGCACAGCGCCTGATGAGCATGGGCTTCCAACCTGTTGCTTGTTCCGTTCGATTCCGACGAAACCCCTCCATGTCCATTCGAGCCCATGTTCCCTCCTCTCTCTCTCTCTCTCTGATGCTGACTCTCACCGTGTGCAGTGTAGTGCAGTGTATTCGCATTAAAAGATTGACCATGTGAAGTGGTATCACAATCCCTTTTTCTTGTTGGTCCGGAATGATATAAGATGCATCTTCGTCGTTGCATGAAAGAGGCCAAAAGATTGGAGGATGATACTCGGAACGGCTTTCTTTCAAAAGCTTGAGCTGATAAGAATGGAGGCGATAAGCATGTGATGCTTGCTTCCATACGATGAGACATATCCACTTAGGAGCGGCTTTCTCTAACACAATTCACATGTGTAGATTGACAATGTCATCACATGTGTGAGCTTCTAATGTGGGTACGCTCCATTTACCGGCGTAACATGTATCAACTTGAATCTCCACCTTATTGTGTCAAAAGTACTACAACCACGATGCCCACCATCTTCCCCAACGTCTTCTAATAGATCGACTTCTCGGAAGCTTCCCTTCATGCTATGTGAACCCACCACAACTCCCACCTTCGCCATTAGTCTCTTTCACCTGATCAAACCATAAGGACTTCTTAGAAAACACATTGATCAAGAGATTTATTTCTTAAAAAATTCAAGAGATACTCATACATATTAGGATTTGTTATGATGTGCTACGAAAATTCGGTACCTTCACGTGTGTGTAACAGCAGATAGATTTGTTGGTTCCATCGTTCTCGACAAGGCCAGGCCCTTTTTGTGGGGCCAAATATTGTCCCCAAATTAATGATTTATTCAGCAAATGTGTGATATTGACTGTTCTTGACAAAATTGAGGTTCATTCTTTTCAATCATTAACATGTATCATGTTAGAAAATTTTCTTTTTTCACATTTTTTAAAGATGATGTATTTTCACAAAATAAATAAAAGAAGGGAAATTTAATTTTTTTCATATAATTCTCGCTAACCTAATAATCTTTTGAATAAGGACAATAACTCTCAGATTTATTTTTTCCCTACATCAATAGTTGTCGACTTTTTACGTTATTGATATATTAAAATACTTTCTAAAGAATCTATCATAATATGCCAATAGCGTGGAAGTTATCGATGAATAGTTAATGTTACCAAAGTAGAACCTAATGGTAAAGTTCAATCATTCCATCTACATGAAAGCATGGTTTCTCAAGTTTGGGTGTAATAATATCTTTGATGATTCCCGAAAGAGAGTTTTTTTTTGTTAAAAGTTCCTATTGATATTTGCTTAAACTTTGGAATTTAAAGAAATTGTGGAATTTAAAGAAATTGCAAAATTTTGACGGAGCCTAGATTTTATGGTTGAATATGTAAAATTTTTTTTTTAAATAATTGAGCCCAAGCATAACTTTGAAAAGTTGGAGGTGCCCTCTTCCAGCCCCCTCCAAAATTCTATATTTGTTAGTCTGGTTTATCTTTCTTTATATTAACTTGTCTTGAAAACATCGCATAATTAGCTGTGTTTGTAATGTTGGAGGATGCTTTTAAGCTTCTATGCTGCATCTGATTAGTCACATTACCCAAAAAAAAAAAAAAAAAAAAATCTCATACTCCCCGTAAAGAAAACTCAGAGGAGGCTCGTGAAAGCACTGATATCGGGAAGCGTTATAGGTGCATCTCATTTTATAATGGACAAAATAATAATTTTTGAATCATAAAGATCATATTTGCAATAATAAGGGTATGAAAAAGAACATGTGTCACCTACAAAATCGGCATAGTTAGGCGAGTTTCGAGGTAGCTAAGAGAAGTCAGAATCTAGATTTCGGGTTTCAAAATTTTAGAATCATCGATTACAAGATAGGTTCTAAGGTTTAATCATTCTTTCCTTTTCTTTAGGACTTTCACATTTTAATTTGTGAAATGATGGGAAGAGGCAGATTTATTCTTTGTACTTAACTTTTCATGTTATTATCTCTTAGAATTATGTTACTGCTAGCCATAAATAGGTGTTTTTCTTATGTACTCCATTTGTGTTTTTATTTTGAATGCTGAATTTAGAAAAGCGGCATTCTTTCGGTTTAAAAACAAAAGTATCAGGGAAATGAAGAATCGCCCAGAATTTGTGGAATCAACGGGTTTCAATTCTATAGTAGTTCTCAAAAGACATAACAGACCTAATCATATGGTGGCCAGTGAATAGCCATGCCTAATCACTGGAATTTGTCCTAATAACCACTATTTTCACATGAGAATGAGGGAGATGGGAGTTCAAATCCCCACTTTCTTAGAGAGGTTGGGGTGAAGGCAATTTAGTTTTAAGTGTGGGTTAGTTTTTTACTCTGTAAGAAGGCATGGCTAAAGTCTGAATGTGAGAGTTAGGATAGAAGTAAAATAGAACCAACAAAAAAATAAAAAATAGCTATGCCTCTCCATAGCCACAAACTCTAAAAGACATCATTTAATGAACTTGGGTAACGGCATTTAGAGATAAAAGACCGACCTGGCCTAGCCTAAAGATTTGATTATAGAGTATTTAGTTGATCTTAAAGCTCCTACTCCATGATGATCTCTATTTTCAAGATTGAGACATGGATCATTAATCCTACATAGTACTCTCATGGGTGCCTCAATAAATCTCATCCATTGATTCATTGAAATTCGAATTAATTAGTGGTTGTGATTTATTGAGGCACTGACTAAGCAATATCATTTATCAAGTCATCATCGAATGTGATGTACGACTAACAATTAATCACTGAAAATTTAATGGCTCTTGTGCTATATTCTTGACTGTAAAATTGCTTTCACTTCATTTGTTGCATGTGATATTCGTCGCATGTTCTAAGTTAGGATGATTTGGGAGTGTACTATAGTGGGCACAATTTAAAAAGGACAATGAACTTTGGAAAAAGGTGGTGGGATTTCTTTTATAGGGGCTTCTTCTTTGGTTAAGTGACCTAATCCTCAAAAGGTTACATTCCTCGTCATAGAAAATGTTACAATCAGTTTGGACCGTCATTTTTTAGCTTGTTGATCAGGTTGTTCGTTGTTTTTAGTAAAAGCCACTTATACCTAGTAAACTTATTTATTATCTACTATATAGTGAACTATTCTTATTTGTGGTAAAATATTCCATCTGTAGCAAAAACACTCATTCACTATAGAATATTTTATTTCCAGTAATATCTCTTTTTTAGGAGAGTAATAGTAACAAAAATTAATCAACTAAACTAGATAATGGTTAATTATCACATTAAAAAAGAGCTAAAAACAAGATTAATAAAATTAAAAAAGAAAAAAAAAAAAAAAGAAGGTTTAAAATTGGGTACTAAAAAAAATAAAAAGCAAGTGAAAGCAGCAAATAGGAATCACACGACGCTTACATAGTCTACAGCATGGTTCAACCGTGACCTTGCCTGCTGCAACTAGAGAGGGTCGCGTTGCCCTCTCTTGTGGGCGGGCGAGGATCAGTGACTCTGAACGCTGGGCTGTGCCATTGCTCAGCCACCCTCCCTTTTTTTTTTTGGTATGGTTCAATTTCTTCTTTTAAATTTAGTCTAATATTAACAATAAAGATTATCATTTCATAAAACGATTATTTAAGTTATATCAAACGAATGAAAAGGTTTACTGAGAACACATAAGCCTTAGTACGAACGGGTAAAATTTATTATTGACTGTTTAATAAGTATTTTAATTATTTCCTAGAAATAAAAAGATGTACTATGAACTAATAATTTGTACGAACTTAAATTTTTCCTCGATGGATGTGTTTGTACCACTAAATAGAGAAGTCGTGCTAAGAACTAATTTTTGTGATATAGAGAATCTCATTTTCCTTTTAGAAAATAAAAAGAGAACTGCCCAAAAAAAATCGATCTATTTACCTGAAGTGAATGACCTCACCTCCCCGGTGAGATCACCACGCAGACCCTCCTTGCATCCAAAGACGAACCACCTTTCCATGGCGTGGAAGCCGATAGTTCACTTTCCCTCCCTCTGACAAGGAAAGTCGGTTCGCAAGAATCGCCGTGCATGCTTCGTTCATTCTTCTTCATAAAGTTCTCACAGGACCACGTTATCATCTCTCTATTATTACGTACCATTGTTCTCTCTCTCTCTCTCTCTCTCTCTCTCTCAAGCGAAGGAACTTCAGCTTTTAGTACGTTGTATGGCTTCGCTTCTTACGTGAAGGCTCGAATATATCTCTCGACCATACGCAGATATGGGACCATGGAAGAGACTGTTCGAGGTTTAGCTTTACCGCTTTCATGTCATTAAAAGTTCATCTGCTTCCAAGGGGGCCCTAAGCAAAACCCTAACAGCGTCACTGGTCCTGCCCTTTCCACCTCACGTTCGAGACTGTTTATGCAGGACAACTGACCTGTCACGATTCGAGACTGTTTGATGCAGCAGTACATTTGCTTGTTCCGAGATCATCATGCGTCGAAATCCTAGACTTTAGCGGATGCATGATCGGTTAGATGACGGGCGCGTGCTTTGTTTGTCTTGCGTGCCACATCGGAAGGATAAAGGGGGTGCATCTGATGATGTACCGGGTCCTGGGCACTCATTAAGTCAGTCATCGTGCGCGAAGGATTACCATTTCGGAAGAAAGCACAGGGAATTCCGCAATTATTGAGGCAAATCTTCAGTGGATGCAATTATTTTCTGCTCCGAGAGCATCTAAGATTCCTGCAAGATCATGTCCATATATCCAAGAATTCTTTGACCAGGATAATTCCCTTGGCGTGTACGTTGCGTATGGATCACATCCAGCGCAACAATACAGTTCAGATAATCTTTCACGTCAAACATTTAGGCGGGTAGTCCATCCCTTAACCTAAAATTGCTCCAAATCCTGAAGTCCTTCCCTTAGCCTAATTTACGCTCCACGAATGAGACAGGCCTTACTTTAGGGAATCAGTAATTTCCAATTTAGTATGCTTTATGTCGGCAATGTCATTGGCACGACTCAATCGGATCCGCCATCATGATGATCATGACTTTCCATGCAAGGAAGGTGAAACCTTCAACTTTAAAAAGTGCCAGAATGCTCAAATTAGTCGACGTGCCCCGACTGGAAAGATTGTGCCAAAATTGAATAGTGACCCCATTGGAACTAGGAACCGACCAGCGAATCTCAACTGCGAGAAAAATACAAAAGGACTTCACAAGAGCATGGCTCCCCCAGAACTAGAGGTCCACCAATCCCTTGTTTCCTGAACGAGTCAACAAAATCCTGTGGTTTCTTTTCTTTATTTCTGGCAGACATCCAACCGTTGATTAAGCTGAAAGAGATCAAACCCAAGATTTGGGTGTTAGTGATCTTTGCTAGCTTTCTCATGGATTCGTTTTTCTCATTTCAGATGTACTTTCCGGTCGAGCCCCTCCGCGCTTGTGCTGTCTCGATTCAAATGGTACTTAAAGCTCGTCCCTATTCCAATTTTTCGCAATAGGGTTTCACCAGGAGCACGGCGTTCCGCTTATTATCCTAATATAGGGTTGAGAAAGCGAGATCGCCCAGTGATATAATTATTGGCGTACTCTAAAAGCTTCAGAATACCGCGTTTCAGCACAGAGGAACAGCCCCTAATCCAGAACCTGTGATTATATTCGGATGGTCTAGGCTTTGGAGTTCCTAATCTCAACCCCTTCCAATTTGCGATTAATTTACGGACCAACCTGCTCTCGGGGGCCACCACGAGTGGGTAGGCGTTAGGGTTTCCGGTACCGTACTTTGCGCTCGAAGCATGCACATGCTCATGAAGAAAGAGAGACCGATTGCTCCTGATTTAGCCTCGATTAATTAATAGTTTAATATCTTAATCATGGACCTGGTTTTGGTCTTTTCTGGGTCGATGAGTTGGGGTCGAGCGAGGACCCTCTCTAGGTGCAAACTGGATTCCACATGAGACGAACAAAAGCGTGGACGTGAGAGAGAGAGAGAGAGAGAGAGATTAGAGGGCACTAGCTGGTGTTCCCACGTTGGTGAACAAACGGGGGTTAATTTAATTCAGTCCAGATCTCATTAATAAGCCGCGGTCTTCTTCCGTAGTTGCCTGGATGGCAACGCGACAAGTTTGATTAGATATCCTGCTTATCTTTAAGCCGCGGATTTGAAGTCTTTGGTGTTGTGTATCGGTCACGACTTAAAGAAGTGATTGGTTCTGGATTACGTTCGTCTAAGTAATCATGTTGACGAGAGAAGGGGATGGAAGGTAGAGTGTCCGCGTGGGCTAAACGCACAAAGCAAAAGAGTTTCTGCACGACAATTACTTTTACAGTTGTAATTCCAATTGACTTTTCTAGCTAAGAAGTAAACATGTCAAACTGGGGGTAGACCCAAATAGGCCTATTTTTATGTAGTGCAAATCTAGTGTCATACTTTACTCGACTTATATTGTTAAAACACTTTCATATTTAACTCAATCTTGAAAAACTCATACTTAAATTGTGGTAAGAGTGTAGAGTGAGTGAGCACAAGTGAGAATGAAGTGAGAATCATAGAGGTAGATTTAGTCTAAATAAATTATAAACCTATATAACACTCATATTATATTTGGATTTTATCATTTTAAACCCATGTTTTTGAATATAAATAACTCATACAATAGTTTGCTCATTATATATGGGTTAAGAAATCGATCTATGACCTATTTTGATAGGTCTATTAAGGGGATGTTAGTGATATTTAGGAGATTCTCCATATCTCCTTTAATTCTTCATATCTCTCAGGTACATATATTGATTGTGCATGACCTTGATTATTAATAATCGATATTACAATGTCTTGCTACATTACAATAGAAATTTCACAATTCTCTATTCTGAATGTTCTTACTAATATCTCTATTGATATATCTCTAACACTCCAAATTCGAAATGGCTAATGACCCAAATTGAAATGAAATTGTTAGCAACTAAAAAGAAAAACTAGTTTGCGAAATTCATTACGGAAGCCATGCTATGCAATGGTCCTAGTTAGATATATTCCACTGGTTTAAAAACTCATTTACCATTTCCTTTAACAGAAAGTATTTTCGGACATTAATTCATGAAGAGTAAAGTGCGTCGACTGGCTTGCCTCAAGCACACAGGTCTGATGGTACGAGATTGCAGCAGTCTTGAGCCGTCTCAACACATGCATACAGCCAGTTGTCAGCATGTCATCAGGATCCAGCTGCCCAGAAATTGAAAAGTGCAAAAGGAAGTGGCCCTTATTTCCATGAGATTTCTGATATCCCTCGTTAGATTGCGCAACAAAACTTCAATGGCTTCATAATGAGAGAATATATATATAATACAGGAGGAAGCTTTCGAGCTGCTTCTTCTTAAAAACGGTGAAGTCATTTATGAGCCAACTAAATATACCAAAATTGACTCAGTTTCTCGCCAAACATTTGATGTCGTATTCAAATTTGTATTCACACTTTACACATATCTGGAAAAACACTATTTTCTACTGAATGCTTGAAAGATGGCCCATCATGCTCCCGAAAGGTATACTAAACATTTATAGCTATGATTACGTCATATAAGAATATGTGGAAGATAATTATATAATTTCTATGTATTCCATAAGGAAGAGTACATAAAAGGTATTTATCATCTTTATAGGATTATTATCTAAAGTAACAATATATTACAATATCAATTACAATCAATTAGGATCAATTAAAGATATGTGCAATTATGAGAGAAATAGAGAATCAAGAAAGATATAGAGAATCCCTAAATATATTTCTAATCTAACAACATTCATGATACATGGAGTTATTCCAAAATTCTCATCATTAGAGAACTATAAGATTTATATTTCATGTCTTAACATACGCTATCACGCAAGTTGATTTATATCGCGTCTTGATAGTCCATGAGCATATTGAGATTGATAGAGTGATGAAATCCAATAAATTATGTTAACTAGTAACTTCAGCATACTTACTAAGCCAATGATTATGTAAAATTTATAATTTTCGTTATTTTTTTCCTCATGTTTTGTGATGTGTAATCATTGGTTTGAAAGGGAAATATTTTCTACTAAAGCATGTACAAAAAGTGCCTCAACATACTCGTTAGCAAGATCCTTATATAATGCATGTTGCGTGTTAAAATGTTTGAGCAAAGTAGTTTTATCAGGACCCGCATTAGCATATGAAAAAAAAATTCTACATTGTCATCATTGAATAGGATGATGTGCATGTGGGAATCCGATCTTATCATGTGACAATATACTCTTATGGACACACATCTACCGGTGACAATTGTGCAAACTTCATGTCATGCTTTTTCAGAGGCCCAAAAAACCAATCGAGTGGGATGAAGAAGTTAAAAGCACTAGAAATTCCGCTTGACCTAATACTAAATGGAGAAGCGAGCACTCGATTACTCAAATTACTATCAGACGAAGATAAGATAAACAAATAAATAACCAGGAAACGACACTTGATGATGTCCACACTTATGTACGTCAATTCCCAAGTGAATTATTAGCGACTTGGTAGGGAAATGATCGAGCTGATAATTGCTTTTTGCGTCCCATCAACGAGCACTTCCAAACTTAGGCAATGGACAGAAGGAAAAGGAACATTTCTTATAATCATACTTTGCTAAAGTACAATTAATCAACGACCATAGATATAATTCAACTCATTAAAGAAAGAAAGACCATACTATCAAATTCCACACCATAATAAGCTCTGGAGAGGAAGTGCCAAACTAGAGGATGTGCTATCGTAACACGATATTGCCTATAGTGACTATGACTAAAGCCAACGAATATAGCAAAATAATATGAAAATTTGCCTATGGTTGGTGGACGTTGACCATACTCTAATCCGAGTTATGTACACATAATTCAAACAAAAATCCTACAGGGCGAGCTAACTCGATTGAACAAGTTTAAACAAATGGTGTTGAGGGGGCAAGTTGGGGGCGCAATCCACCTTGAAGACTTAATTAGTCATCGAATCTCATAATCTAATGATTTTCCCAGGGCGATGCGACCGATGGAATGCCAGTTGGGTCTTCGGATTTTGGCCAAGTTGTTTAATCACAACCATGGTAAAATAAATGTGCCCAAAAAGAATCACGACATGGTGAGTCCCCGGTACGACCAGAATGACATAACATACAAAAATGTTATTATTATTATTATACTATTGCCGTGAATTGTGATGCCGCGGTGTGTGTGCCAGGGCAATATTCCGTCCAAGGAAGAGCCCGAGAAACGAAGGGGCACGGCAAGAAACCCTAGAAAGAATGTCTTCCTATTTTAAGCGGGCATATGTACGAATTTCATACCGTGAAGGGGGGGGCCTCGGAATATTGAAATGGGCATGAATGAAATTGGGGTAAAAGATCGGAATTCGAGAAATTAAGAATTGTTAAAAAAAGAAAAATGGGTGGGTGAAAAACGAAAATAGTGAAAAGTCTCGGGAAGAGGGGAAGTTTACATCGGAGTATGATTACACAGGTGGCGGTTTGTGTGGTCACATGGATTCCTCTGTGCATGTCCGACGTCTGAACTGAAGTAAGCTCCTGCGTTCTAGTCCTTTTTTTGCGTTCATTTCTTCGTTGATTTCTTCGAAAAAAATTTCCCAATTTTTATTATCTCTCTCTCTCTCTCTCTCTGATTATCATTACTATTATTATAAATCTCGTGGACAGAATCTCTGGGGGCGGGGGCATCATCAGCTTTTCGTCATCTTTCTCTTTTTCCACGTCAAAGTGTCCGACCGCATTATTACCAAATGAAACCGCATGTCGCATCCGGCTAGGGTTAACTCTCTCTCTCTCTCTCTCTCTCTCTCTCTCTATTTCCGATATGGAGGAAAGAAATTATAGTTTATTCCCCCCGTCTAGTCCCTGTCACGAACTCTCGGTCTATTCGCGAAGCTTGGTCTACCCTTTACATCATTGTTTGCCCTCCGGTCTTTAATGGCCATGATTGGCCTTGAATCCGAGAGAAAGAGAGAGAGAGAGGGAAACGACGACGTCGTCCTGATCTTCTACGAGGGTATCGGCTCTCGGTCTGGCCGACTTAAATTGGGCATGACTGTGATCGTCGGAGGTCGGATCCGGTCGAAGTGAGCGAAAGAAAGCGCTGATCCAGCTCTTAAACATGCAATGTGCAATTAGAGGGGAATTTCTCGATTTCAATACCTCTCGGCTGGCTTCAAATCGTCTTGAGCTGGCTTAGGGTTCGGTTTTTTTTTTTTTTTTTTTTTTTTGGTTCTATTGAATTTACTTCCAATTTTCGGTGCTAACAACTAAATTTTGTCTCCAAAGAATACAAAAATAGTCGGAGACGACTTGTGGGTGGACATGATTTCTCACTACTTGCACGATTAAACAAGTTAATTAATCAATTATATGATTGGGGGGTTGGCTCAAGTTGCGGGATATGCAATCGAGCTCTACGCAACCAAACATGGGTAGTGCAGTAGGGTCCTAACCAACCAAACATCTTGGGTCCCAATCGGTTCCGAGGCTGTTCTTGGTTTCTTACTCTTTTGTTAATTGTCCCATCCGTACGTGGAGAGCAGGAGAGGCTAATCAGCCATGCTTATAGATACTCACTACCACCTTTTGTCATATACGTACGTATGCTGCGTTTATATTATTTTCCTGTTTCTTGATAAGTTCAAGCTTTTAGGGAAAAAAGGTTTAATTTCGACCTAGTATTCAAATACAACTTAACACATCAATTTAGCAATTATTCTGTATTTCACTCTAGTCATTTCGTTGTTTTTTTTTTTTTCCCCATATTTCTCGAATATCTTGCCAACGTGAGTGTATCCCATTTCCTATACATATACTCAAATGTAAGGTTCAAATTATATACGAAGAGCGACTATTGAGGGAAAATGATTTGTCTAGCTAACATAATCACAAAACAAAGGTCACAAGTTCGAATCGTAGCATATTCTAATTATATAGTTCATTTTGCACCCAGTTATTTTTTTATGTTCTCGTATGTCTCGACATTCTTGTTTATGTTCACGTCAAGCGTTCTGCATGCGAAAAGAGGGTGTCAAGAAACGGGTTTTACATTTTCTAAAAAAAGTTCATTTATATGATACCTAAGCAATTTGGTAAACAACTAATTTAGAGGAACAAGTAAATTAATTACCAATCTCCAAACAAAGCCTCTCAAAGATGCTTGTGCATAAGAGTATCTCTCTCTCTCTCTCTCTCTCTCTGTAAAAACAACTAATTTAGAGGAGAGGGGCAATGACCGGTCTCCAGACTCACAAGATCTCACGTGCGACATTCTGTAGCAATCTCACCTCACCTCTCCCCATTCCCTTTGATGAACTCCCAATTTAAAACCCCCTCACCGAACACTGCCTTTTCCTCCATCTCGAAGCTCCGCACCGAGAGAAAAAAGGCGTCTTTGTTTGTTCTTTCCGAGCAGCCTTGCGCCTTGGCTTCTTCTCTTTCTCTCTCTTTCTTCTGTTCGCTCCCCAAGAAAACACGAGAGAAAGAATGGCGCTAGAAACAGTGGTGTACCCACAAGACCCATTTGGCTACGGTCGAGATCAGTACTACGCTCTGGCCGGCGGCCTCCCGGAATTGGCCGACGAGAAGGCCTTCTTCGACGCCTTCAACGACGGCCCCAACGCCGCCGCCGACAATGGGTGCTGCTGGGACTACTACTCCTCTTCCTCGGCCAACACCTCGGCCATGCACGGCGTCAGCATCAGCAGCGGCGGCCAGTGGCCAGCCCTCGACCCCAACTCCTCCTCGCCGGAGACAACCTGCGCCACCGCCGCCCCCGAGGCCAGCAAAGGCCAGTGCTCCCCGTCCGCCGCTGCAGCTGGGGGCGGTGGCGGAGGGGGAGGGGGAGGGGGAGGGGGGGGGAGGAGGAAGAGGAGGAGGAGCCGGAGCAGCAAGAACAAGGAGGAGATTGAGAACCAGAGGATGACCCACATTGCGGTGGAGCGCAACCGCCGCAAGCAGATGAACGAGTACCTCGCCGTCCTCCGCTCCCTCATGCCCCCTTCCTACAGCCAGCGGGTCAGTCCCTCCTCCTTTCCCTTCACCAAAACAAGGTCGTCGGAGCAAGTCAAGATCTCCTATTCCTCCCTCTTTTTTCTAGACCTAGCTGACGCTGCTGACAATCTTTTTCCGAGCTGGGGGTGGTGGTGGTGGGGGCTCCCTGGGTGAGGTCAAATCACCTTGAACGCCGCCCGCCCTCCACCTTTTTCCCCTCCTCCTCCTTCTCCTCCTCCTTTCTCGTGACTGCCTTTTTCGCGATTGCCTCGGTGCTTTCACAGCTTTCCCCGTTTCCTCTTTTCTTGAAAAGATGATTCGCGGAAATTTGCTAGTTCTGCGCCCGATTTCGAGATTCGCGACTGCTGCACTGCAAGTCTGCACCTTCGCTTTTTTATTTTTTATTCGTTCGTTTCGAAACCCGGCGACGAATTCCCCCCCTCGATATCTGACCTCAAGAATTCGCAAATCTACATGCATTCCGAATATATATTAGTATATAACTCGACATCTTCGTTTTTTTTTTTTTTTTTTTTTCAGGGCGATCAGGCATCGATCATCGGAGGGGCGATCAATTTCGTGAAGGAGCTTGAGCAGCTCCTCCAGTCCATGCAGACCCACAAGTCCAAACCGAAACCGCCCCAAGACCCCGCCATCACCGCCGCCGCTAACAACGACAGCAACAATGACGTCGCCTCGCCTTTCGCCGACTTCTTCAGCTTCCCGCAGTACTCGACCCGGCCGACCACGGCTCCGTGCGGCGGGCCGGCCGGGGCTCTGGAGGACCTCGGCTGCGGCGGCGGCGGCCACCACCCCCAGTGGGCGGTGGCGGACATCGAGGTGACGATGGTGGAGAGCCACGCCAACATGAAGATCCTCTCCAAGAAGAGGCCGCGGCAGCTGCTCCAGCTGGTGGCCGGGCTGCAGGGCCTCCGGCTCAGCGTGCTCCACCTCAACGTCACCACCGTCGACGACTCCGTACTCTACTCGGTCAGCGTCAAGGTACAGTACATGCTCGCGCTCCTCCATCATACGCCCACTTGTCTTTCTCGCTTGTTTTTACTTCCTTCTCTTTGCCATGAAATGATACGCCCACGTGTTCTCTATTAGGTGGGCTTGTCGTTTTACTGCTCATGCGATATGCTTTCTGTCTCAGCTTTAATCATAATGTATTCCGAGGCGCTTAGGTCGGATGATATTGTCCGCAAATTGAGTTTACTCGTACTGTTGACTAAAATCTCACAGCCATTTAGGGGTGTACACCGTAATTCTACGTCGATTATAACGTGTCCTATATGCATGCAGTCGCCCTAGTCGCCGTCGCCTGATGACCTAAACTTTTAGGGTTGGATATTATAACACATAGTGCATTATGACATAAATTGAGATTTATAGCAAATTACAAAATTTCACGTGTTCTCTGTTCCTTTCTTTTTTTTTCTTTTCCTAGTGATTTTCCGACGAGGCATGATTATCTTATTTTTTATTTTTGGCTCGAATATGAGGGACCGTTTGGATGGTGCTTAAAGTCCTCTAAAAAGTAATCTTTCCACCAGGAAGAGAATATATTGTTGTTATATTTTAACTCTTAAAAATTAATGGAAGTGTTCTAAACAACTTTTTATATTAATCTCCGCATTCTTTAATAGACTTTAAGATATACTTATGGCTAAATATAATAAAAACCACTTTTTCGATCTTTAAGAGTAAAATTAAATTGCCAACCATCGAAAGTAAAAGTCTCGTCAATCACACCGCGTCGTTGTTTTTATTGAAGTCGTAGATTCATGTGTTTTAATTGTATAACTATCAATTTGGTTAGGTCCACCAAGAATGTACGTGCATGATTTAGTAGTTGAAAATTTCTTGTTGCGATCTTTTTCTGATCATTTTCTTATGGTGAAATGAGACAGGTGGAGGAAGGGTGCCAATTGAATACGGTGGATGAAATCGCGGCCGCTGTCCATGAATTGCTACGTAGAATCGAAGAGGAAGCTAGCACTTTCACCTAAACTTGATTTGGAAGACCCTAATTAACCCCCCCCCCTTTCCCTTTCGTAACTGTGTTCACAAACGCCTTTTTTCTTTTTCTTTTTTTCCCTTCTTTAATCTTGCTTAATTCCCACCCTTTTATATATCAAACGTTCTGTAATTACCCCTCTCTCTCTCTCTCTCTCTCTCTCTCTCTCTCTCTCATTTTTCAATTTCTTTTAGGTTGTTCTGTGGAACTATGGTCTCAATTATGTTAGCTGGGATTCATTCTTAAATATTATATGAGCGTATAAACCACGAAGTAGCTCGTTTTGAACAACATGAGCGGGGTTGAAACTTTGTTGTTAGTTGAAAGTATATATGAAATTATGGTCGTTTTCTCTCAGTTGTCTAAAGTACGTAACCCATCAAAAGTTCAAGAGGAACGTGAAAAATTCCATATTTTTTAAACGAAGATCAAAGCATTATAGATCAAGAGAGCTTTTTGGACTTAATACCATCGCCTTGACTTGGATTTGAACCATCCATTCACCTTCAGGATACATCCAACTCCTCTCAAACTCCCTTAAAAAGAATGAATATAGATGGAACGAGAGAACATGTTCAAAAAATCTTGGTGCCATATTTAGTGGACAGACGCTTTGAGTAGGTATTGACAATTGGCAATTGCCAGTTGAATTTGAAACCAGCACCGACAGGTAATGACAGCTAGAAATGATCAACTAGCATCGAGGATTAGTCATTTGATTGTTGAATTTCAAATTTGAGTGTTGTGCAAACTCAAGGCTGATTAATGCCATGAAAAATCCTGAATTGGTATCACTTGGACACTTGTACCCAAAACTCTCTTTTTTTCATGTCATGAAAATTCCCAAAGTGATACCACCGGCCTAAAAATTAGCATTCCATCCAATTTCAGTTGTGATACGTGCCATCTAACATTGTAGATGCATGTCATTTCTTTCAGAGTTATACCTTAGAAAATCATAAACTGATTAACCTTTATATGTATTGGCCCCAAAAAAAAATTGGTCTAAAAAATTCTCAATTTCCTAAACTGGTTATTACTATTTTCTCCATGGTTACTTCTCTTTAAGACTTTTTTTTCTTTCTCTTCTATAAAGCCTTCATCTTGAGTTGTTTTTCCACAAGGTGCAAACAACTTAAATGTGAGTGCTAGGTTTATGATATAATTGTTAGAAACACACAACAGAAATCTGATACCTTTACTTGAGTAGGGAGCCTAAGTTTGAGTTCATCAATATATCAAGTTGAGCAAATCTTAGTTAAAAAGCTTAAGCCAATGTGTTATAAACCAACTAAGATATATTAATTTTTCCACGCCACTCAAAGTTGCTAATGTAAGACTTTTCTTTCTTTATGATATCCACCAAAAATTGATACACTTATATACAATCTAAATTTGATACCTTCACTTGGGGAGATCGCTAAGAGAGAATTCAAGTCCAAACTGGTCAATATATTTAATTGAATCCACATTCACTCAAAATATTAAGCCTAAGATTAATGAGCCAACTAAGATGTTTTATTTATTTCACAATATGTAAATTTTCCGATGTGGGACTTTTTCCAACACAACTCATATGTGCATCTCAACAATCCCCCTCATATGGGGGGGACCATGAAGACTATCTGAAAACTTTGTCGTGAAACGGAAACCCGATATCTTAACCAAGAGAGCCTAAGTCTGAGCCTATTAATATATCCAGTGAACCCACATTCACTAAAAACTTAAGCCAATGAGTTATAAGCCAATTATAATCTACTAACTAATCTAATTCTCCGATGTAGACTTTTTTAACACTACTCATATGTAGTTGTCAACAATAATGCTTTATAAAAGAACGCATTAATGTACTCGAGGTTACTTTTCAATTATGAAATCAAATCTGCAAGTTCCACGTAAGGGTAAGGAGAAGGAGAAGGAGAAGGAGGGTACAGATATTTTTGTTTAATCGGTAACATTATTTTATTAAGCGGGATCACTCTGTCAATTTCTTTTCGTCTTCCTTAGTGGGAGAAAGCGAATAAGATGATTCTAGAAAAGCTATTGACCCATGGTGGTCCAGAGAGTTGTCGTTTATATCAGATATTCGTATATATTAAGCGGGATGGCCTTTTCACTCTCCTTTTCATCTTCCTGGATACGAGAAACCTTACCAAGATGACTCTAGAAAAGCTCTCTTTCTTTTTGCTCATGGTGGTAGCTTTTCAGGCAAAAGGCAAAAACCTAAAAGCCTTTCTCCTTTTTCTCCTTTCTGGGAGGCAACCGTTTGCTGCCACCGTAATCCAGACAAAGAAAAATGCTTTTAGTGTGCATAAAAAGGCCTTTACAATTTTCTTGATCGGAACATTGCGCAACCAATTGGACTAATTTTGAGTTGGGGGACTAAAATAAAATTTTTTTTTATTATTAGATGTCAATTGAGAGAAGAAAAAGTGTTTGGTTGGTTTCATTTTGGGCATTTAGTAGTACTAGATTGCAATCATCACATGATGTTGCTCAAGCTATACTCGGAAAGTGATTATTGGTTTGGACATACAGCTTTATAGATATTTCAGCAATTTGAAGTTATATAGAAATTAGAGAAAAAGCATTTATGGATTTCACTGGTGTATAACAATTTGTACATAAAATATTTATTTTATGGAAGCACGTATATAACATTCACATTCATAAGTAATGATGAGTTCAGGGTGTGCCCTACCTTAACCTCGAGCAAAATTCACAAGTCGATCTAGCACGAACATGGTTGATTAACAATCTCCTTTTACACCATTTTGAGCCCACAGTCAGAGTATAATCACATAAATGAACTCCACCCACGTATCACAACCTAAGACTCTTCTGTTTTTACATAAAACGGTGAAAATGACTCTCTAGGATGGCTTTTCTCTCATGGCATTCCCAACAAGTAAGAGATAAGATTGTTGAGGATGTTAGGAAGGAAATTGAGATGAGATAGAGCTTTATATCTCCTCAAATTCCATCACTAATCCAGACACCAAATCAGATAACAATCATCTTGCTCAATGTGTTTCATTGAGTCGGATCGGGTTGACCCCTCATAAGTGCCCCCACAAATGTTAACCAAGTCCAACAATTTCCTAGTAGTATTGTTCTGGAATAATGCAATGTGATTTGCAAATGTGTTGTTGACCGAGCGCTCATCTTATAACTACAATATACTGCCGTAGAAGTTTGCACAGTGAAAACAACATGATTTTGATGACCCACTCGATCGGGAATGATTACCTTAATGTCTCCTAGATCTAGGTTGGAGGAAAATATAGCCCATCTTTTTTCCCATGTTACGTAGCTTGGGCATGGGACATGGTGCTTCGCTGCCCCATGGTGCTGTGCCCTGAACGGGGAGCGGGCCAAAAGTGGGAAATCTGGGCGGGGCCAGTATAGATTTTGCCCTGCCCCGCTAGATATACTTATTTTACTTTTATTTGTATAGACAAAAGGTACATATTTATTTATTTTCTTATAGATGTTATATCTATTTTTGTTATTGAAAGCTCATACAGTTGGAATTGGAAATTGGAAACACGCAAGTGTTGGGCTAGAAAAAATTGGAGGAGAGCCATATGTCTTCTAGAAGATAGATTAGCCCACAATCTTTTGAGCGGGCCCAGAATGAGCTGGCCCAATTCCCTGATTCATCGAAATTGTGAGTCTATCCCCCCTGCCCATCTTCTCAGCCCACTTTGGATGGCCCATCTAGGGTGGGCTAGGCATGGGCGATGGCCCGCCGGGACCCCGACCAGCAAGGCACGTGTAAGGGTGGTCGACTTACGCGGGAGGGGGACCATTGAATCCACATTGCAAAGTTGACATAGAACCATCCATTGAATTGACCGATTAGAAAATCACCAATTTAGTTGCCGATTCAACTATGCCACAATTTGGTAGGGCCAAGTAAGTTCCTAATTCTACCTAAAAAATTAGACCACATAAGCCACGCGTCCATTTCTCATCGATTCAATTTGAATATGGGGTTACATAATTACTAGTAATTTGAAACTAAAATGACCTCCTATATTCTTTTTTACCATATTGAACCAAGTTCAGAAATCATCATAGCAATAACATACTCATTGAAAATTGACATTGAGCGTATCATGAATTCCCATCTTAGTTAATAATATAACGAAATTCACAATGATTGAATGCCTCCGGCTTTCGTTTTTTATTGTGATAAAATGTAGGGAGAGGCATACAGTACAGCTACTTCATAAGGATCAAACGCACGTATCCAGTTCGAGCCGAACTGCTCGGTTCTCCAGCACATCTACAATTCCATCATCGCAATTCGTGATGTAGAAAAATACTCAATGTAGCTACTTCGCCTGGGCACGACCCTAAGGATCTTACCCAACTCGACCCGCTCGTAGGTATATGATTCCGTCATTGTGGTTCATGATGTAGATGTATACTCAAGGCACAAATTGGCCTACGGTTTATTCACATGAACAATTTGAATTTGATACCTCAAAGTATTGTGTAGACTCGGTCTATTCGATTAAGCCAGTCACATTTTAAGAATCAGGAAACATACATCGGGTTTTATTAAGGAACACAAGTTCCTGTACAACAACCGCATCGTTGACTCTATGTACAACTCTTTCTCTGGGGGCCAAGTTCCACCCTTGGCTTCAAGGTCCTTTCATCTCAAAAACCTGCAGTTCTACACGGCGATGATCTTTCGCAGAATCGCCATCGATCACTTCCATGGAAGATTTTAGTCAAGAAATCACTTCGATAGTTTTGACGCACGGTACAAGATCCAAACTACATGTATCCTAGGAATCAAAAGAGAGAGAGAGAGACAAAGTTCTACTTGATGGTACTTATTGTGTGCTTGATGTTACCTTCAAGATGACTATGATCATCGCAGTTGACGCTTTACTCTTCTGCAACTCTGTTTCTGGATTTCTGCTGCACGAGCCATTTGGGCCCCCTCCCGAGCAGAAATCCATACTTAAAACACTTTGATCCGATGCCCGTTTGATCGAAACGGAAAATTTTCTAGAGAGTATGTTAGGATAATTGAGCTGAATCACAGCAGCTCCGACTGCCTCTTGATAGTAGGAACCCTTCGCTGCACGAATGCGATCTCGTGATGGCCACCGAACTTGGATTGTTCAGAAACTGCGCAATTGAAGAACCGCCCATTCTACCATCAGACACCTTCTGATCTTCATCAACCGTCCCCTGCAAACCAGCCGCTTGATCTTTCGCACTGCGGGACTTCCTCATGACAGAAAAGGGTGAAAGAGTTCCTAAAGGATCCGTGGAAGCAGATCCTTTAACTGCTTCTTGATCATTAGCAGGGTCTCCGTCGAATTCTGCATCAACCTTCAAGATCACTTGACCATCAGCAGCTGCTACTTCATCTTCATCCTCTGTCTCCGTTCTGGTTTCTGGAGCACCGTATCTGTCATGGCTGCCTCCCAACTCCACGTTCTGTGCAGAATTCTCTATCCGGGCATCTCCGTTGAGTCCCATCATCTCCAAAGTTGGCCCAGGGGGATTGAGATTCGCTGTGCCGGAGATGATGCTTGCGCGGCAGAGTGGGCAATTCGTGTGAGACCTCAACCAGGTATCAATGCAGTGAATATGGAAAGCGTGGCTGCACTTGGGCAACAGCCTCAAAGTTTCGCCTTCTTGGAACTCGTTCAAGCACACAGAGCAATCACTGCCTTCTATCAACCCCTCGCCTTTCCTGTACTTGCAAATCGTTATCGAGTTTATGATCGACTGCTGCAGGCCCACGGTGGTGATGAACCATATGGGGTGGTCGATGCGATTCTCATCGACGAAATCTTCATCGTCATCGCCATCTGCCGCTGGCTGCAGCTGCAGGGTTAGGTGGATTTCTCCTGGACGGCCACCAGGAAGAGGACTTTGCTATGATGAGGCCGACGAGAAGGAAAAACCCCGAGAGCAATGCGACTATGATGATCAAAGATGGAGGGATGCGGCTGTCTTGGCTGGGATGATCAGAGGCCGAGAGTGGCAGAGGCCGTGGTGGAGGCGGCGGTGGTGGCGCAGGCGGTGGCGGGAAGAAGAAGAAGTCAGGGCAGTTGTAGGGGCATGCCGGGTCGCAGAAGTCGGGACAGTTGATCGTCTCATTGGTGTTGCTGAGAGCCGGGAAGAGTTTCCTGTTTCTTATTGCCATGGAAGAAAGAACCGAGTCCAACCGAGGAGGAGATGGAGGCTACGAATGTTGAGGAGGGGTGTGAAAGTCTGGGATGGAATTGCTTTTTCCTTGTTTGAATTGGAAGACAAGAAAGCATGAAAATCAAAGGAAGAAAGTCCCTTTCAAGGTTAAGTGAAGATGTTACTTCTGCCTAGAAAACAATTGAGAGAGAGAGAGAGAGAGAGAGGAGGCCTTTGGAAAGTAATGGATGGAGTGAAGAGGAGAACAGGTTTCTCTTCATATTGAGCAAAGGTTGAGTGAAGGGAGAGCTGTGCATTTTCCCCCTCTTTGACAAAATTCAGGGTTCGGGTTCTCGGAAACGCGCCGTTCCTCGACCTTGCTTGGTGCGCAAATGTCGAAGCGACTTGCGTGTCTCGACGGATTTTATCGACTCGTTGATCACGAGAAGAAACGAAACCGAACTAATGGAGTGTGAGAACGACGATGGCTTTGATGAATGACGGCACATCGCCTTACAAAGGCGATGGACGAACCCCTGAGAGGGCATTGCACCAACTAAAATCTGAGCTATCATATTCCGAATGGCATGATTAAAAGAATTTTTGAATAGAGAGCAGATCAGCCTTTATTCATTCCCTTTAGCAAAGTTAGGCATTTCATTGACGAAAGCGAGCTTTCCACTTGTGATCTTTTATGATTTTCTTAATGGATATTATTGATTGTAGGTGTTTGGAGGAGCCATTCGCGTCTGCTCCCACGTCCCGATCGAGGTACGACGATAAGGATTATTTAAATATCGTGAAAGGCAGGTTTAGGATGAGTGGCATCACGCTTAAGGTGGTAAATACCTTTCAAAGCGAAACTGATCTTCCACCAAAGCCTCATCTTTTTCACCCACTCTTCTTCCTCTTCGCTTTCTACCCCCCACACAACACTGAACAGCTGCCAATAGTTTTTACCTAAAACCTCAACAATGTAGAACCAGGAACCGGAGAATCGGATCGATGGCTTCAGTTCGGTTCTCAGTTCAAGCCAAACCACCAGCTCCCGGTTCCCGGTTCCTATAGAAATTGGAACCAGAACCGAGAACTTGACCCTGTAACCCGAACCCTAAAATAGCCATGCATTTGGTATTGAACTTATGAAATTGTTGTCCAACAATCTTTCTTTACCATTAAAGACTTTGACGTTTAACTTGATGGGTCTTTTTGTTCCCCCCTCTCTTGCTGATTACATAACTTTATAGATGAAAAAATCTACTTTCAATTTTTAGACAAATTTTCATAATACTATTCGACAAATGCATATGGACACTCTTTCTTAGGTAATCCATAATAAAATCATTATTCATTTTTATTGTTATGCTTATTTTTGTATTACTTAAGTAAAAATGAAAAAAAAAAAAAAAAACCTATTAACCGGGGCAAGTTCCACATTCCAGGTTCCAATGAGTAAGTTCTAAGTTACAAAAAATGAGGAACATATACTCGAGGGTATATTTCAGGTTATAGGCTAAACCTATAAGGAATCCTGAACCGCTTATTCCTAAGTAGAAAAGCATCTACTCAAGAAGAAGAAGAGGAGGGGGGGTGTTCAAGATTGCCAAAATCTCCCTGGGTTGGTGATTTTGCATCTCAAATTTCTTGACTATCTGTTTATTTCTCAACTAGTAATCATTCCTTTGTATTTACTAATCATTCTTTTATTTTGCAATGACATCATCTGATACTGTCAAGAACGATGGTCCAATATAAGACGAGCTATTTTAATGTTAACTAGTCAATGGAATTCAGAAGTATCCGAGTCTAAGTGAGTCTCTAAATGTGTAGTTGTCTAAGAACAAACGCTCGTTTCTTTTGGTAGGAGTCACACCTTATACCAATTTTTTTATGGAGAAATAACATCATAATATTTTTCGTTAATCTAATTTTTTAAGTGGGAAGTGGGCATGTTTGGGCTAAGGATTTCTAGCATATGAAATCATCTCATTCAAAAAACAAAACAAAAAAACGGATCAAGCAAACATCCCTTTGCCTCGTTACCGCCAAGGTATGGGTATCAATATGAGGGAAGTTGGAATCGAAAAGGGTCATTCTCCATGCCATCTTAGAAACTCTTCTCCTAATGTAACTTTTATGTTCTTCTAGTCATGTAATGCAGAAGCACGAGTATAATAAGTCTATGGAGAAATCGTTCTAGGTGCTAATTTTAATATTTTAAATAAATTAATAGAATATAAAACTGAAAGTGCACTTTATACATGTAAAGGAATTTCTTAATAGTTGACTAACAGTCGGCCCAATGGCTTAAAATTAGGGTGTACAGGCAACGTTTTTTCATAACTAGACCAATAGACATTCAATCGAGCACTGACCATCCCTCTTTTGGGATTCATATCCTCAGGCAATCAAGTCAAAATTCGTTGTAATTGTTGAGAAAACCTCCTAATATATTTTGAAATTGACAAACCTATCTATAGTTTATAGTAATCTTGACAAATGCAAGTAGTGTTTATGTTTTAGGTGATACTCATGCTAAAAAGATTCACTATGAGCAAAAGTACTACATAAATGAGTCTAGAGGAATGAGAAGTTTGTATTAACTTGGACATGGCAAGTTTTTATATCTACATCACTATCATTGACTAGAATGGATGATCATATCCAAGAAGCAAAAAGCAATGGACCGCATGAATAACTGCTTGAATATCAACGAGGCTACCCAGTGAGTATCAACGAGGCTACTATGTGAATATATCGAAGATTACATTCGAATATCAACAAGGCTACTCAATGAATATCAACTGATCTATTACATGAATATTATCAAGGATCACATCTAAATATCACCAAGGGAAATGCTAGATATTAGCAAAGCAATATCTACAACAACAATCGTGTTCAAATTTTCAAGACTTTAATTTCACCCCTTGATAACTTGTAATCTGGTATGGATTCTATTTTTAGAAGATATCGATTTACTTTCTTTATTGAGATTAACCTTGCAATATATTTAACCAACAAGAAATTTTAACTTATTGGCAATCATCTCGAGACGAAATTCCTTCCTCAATTGAAAAACTTCACTTATGGAAATTAATATTTGATTGTACGATCAACCAAATCGACAAATCCTATATTGTTCTATCATAGTGCTCCCCTAATCTTCTCATCAATTGTTGAATGGGAAGTTTTGGATACTGAGGAGTATAAAAGAAAACTAAGTCGCTAAAGAGAGATGGATTAAGAGAAAACAATTCTAAAGTACAAGAGAGCTCCACAATTTTTGTATTGTCTTCAAAGAGCTTACTATTGCAATCATTTGAGAAGTGTTGGCAAAAATGTGAGTGTGCAATAGTGAGTCCTATTAGCTTGTGTATAAGTAGCACCAATTTCGAGGAGAATTACTGTGAATAAGCAGTACTCACTATTGTAATTTTTCTTTGATTTACTAATGGAATCTAACTAGTAGGCTATCAACGTGGGAGAGTTGACGAAGGATTACTCTAAACCGAACCACTATACATTTTTGTATGCAAAGTCTTCTAGCTCTCTGCTGATATTCACTTATTGTTCGATAGAAGTTTCTGAGTTGCTAAATATTTTTGAAACACTAGTTAATCAACACTCTATTTCTCATAGTCACACTTTTATCTACTCAACTAATTTCATATTTATTTATCAAGTTTGTTTTAAATCACCTATTCACCCCGTCTAGGTGAAATACTAGCCACCTCACTAATGATGGTGATAGAGATCTATATCCTTCTAAACCCGATAAAGGATACTTCTAAAGAGAAACAAAGATATAAGAGGCTTCCAAACTTATTTGATCATTACAATGTCTCATTTACAACCCCGACCCACCGCTTCATGCTCGTGCAAGCATGCGGTTGGTACAAGGTATAGTTTAAGAATAAATTAGAAAGATTTGGGGACATTCAATAAAATTTTATCCCAAATACAAATATAGGCTCCATTTTTTTTGCCAAAAACATTTTTGAGAAGATATTTCCCTCATTTTTCAACATTTAGATCATTTAGGATAATGATTTAACAAAAAATGGTGTTTTGGTCTATAGAAAACACAAGTTTAAATTCACGAAAATGATTTTCTAAAATATGACTAGATATTAGCGTTTGAATCAGAAACTCAATGATTAGGCACAAGAATTGCAAGGCTCATTCCTAAGCTCTTGGTAGTGAATTGGGGTCTAGAGGTTAAAGTCAATCCACTGAGGTTTATTGAGGTCAAGCCTAGGTCCAAAGAGACTGGGCCTAGGTCCATTAAGGTTGAGCTCAGGACATCGACGCTCGGGTGAGGGGTCTCGATGCCTTTGCATGGTTCCCCATGCCTAAGCCCAGTCCACAAAGGTCAGGCTAAGGCCTCGGTACCCTTGCTCGATTCCCTACACTTCAACTTGAGTCCAAATAGGCTAGGCCTAAGTCCATAAAGGCTGAGCTCAGGACATCAATGCCCGTGTGGGGGATTTTAGCGCCTATTCATAGTTCCCCAACACCCAAGCCCGGTCTACAACGGTTGGGCTTAAGGCTCCGATACCCTTGATCGATCTCGTAGCACCTTGGCTTGGGTCCATAGAGGCCAAGCCCTAGACCCTAGTGCCCGTGTTTAGACCCCTTAAACCTAAGTCTATTGAGGCTGAGCTTAGATCTATAGAGGTCGGGCCCAAGACCTCGATAACTACACCCCAAGTCTCACTGCCCGTGCCCAAGTTCCTAGTGCTTGTACCTCAATCTATAAATGCTTCACAGAGGCTAGGCTTGGGACCTATAGCCCATGCTTGGATCCTCAACAACTGGGCTTGGGCATTGGCACCTAAGCTTGAGTTTGGGTCCATCAAGGTTTAGGCTCGAGACCTAGTGCCCATGCTTAGGTCCTCGGCACCATGGCTCGAATCCCATTTTTTGTGTCCGGATCTCCTATGGTCAAACTTGGGTCCATCTAGGCTGAGGCTAGGAACCCTTGTGCTTATGCTTGAGCTCATTGAGGTTGAACTTGGGACCCAAGCACCCATGCTTGAATTGTCAACACATGGGGCTAAGTTCTCAACGCCCGAGCCAAAGTCCATTAACGCGGGCCCTAGGACCCCGCTACTCATGCCCTAGTCAATCAAGGCCAAGCTCGAGACCCTTATGCCAATGCCCACATTCTTAACACTCAAGCCCATGTCCATCAAAGTTGAGCTAAGGACTCGGTCAAGGGCATCGGACCCTTGATTGGTGTCCGTACATTAGCTTAGGACCCAGGTTCCCATATCTAGGTCATGGTCCATCAAGGCCAGACCTAGGACTCTAATGTTTGTACCTAATTCCTCGACTGACTCAATTATATATGTCTATTTAGGAAAATCAAATTAGATTTTCTTTTTCAAACAATAAAAAATATTTTTTGATTATCCAAGGTGATGTTCAAGATTTTTGCGTAGCTAGCGAGTTGTTGGCCACCCTCAACAATACCAATGATGGCTTCTCTAAACTTTGTCCAAACAGCCGTTTGTTCCGTAGATCATGTCGTACCTTCATCTGTCATCATTTTTCTCCATATACACCAAGTAGAGCTCGAGCCTCTCTATTTCTATAAATCTATTGCCATCCCCATGATGCGCACTGCTTTATAATTTCAAATAGAGCATCTCTCAATGTGTCGCCAAAGAATGAGCGGAGGCAATGGCAAAGGAGGAAGGGAGAGAGAGATGGGAGCGAGGGGTGAAGGCAAAGGAGAAGCAAGAGAGAAGGGAGGTGAGGATGAGCTAGGAGCAACATGTGAGCAGCGGCATTTAGGGTTTCAATGGTGTCATTGTAAAGGTATATGTCTCTATCGCTATAGAAGTAAAAGATAAATCGCAAGCCACGGCCATCCTCAACATCACTAATGATAGCTTCTTTGAATTTTGTCCAAACAACCGTTTGTTCCGTAGATCATGTTGTATCTTGATTTGTCGCCATTTTTCTCCATATACACCAATCGGTGCTTTAGCCTCTCCATCTCTGTCAAATTTCTGGTCATCCCCACGATGCGCATTACTTCATAATGTTGAGAATGTCATCTCTCAACAAGTCATCAAAGAAGGGGCAGAGACGATGACAGAAAAAGGACGGTAGGGCGAGAGAGGAGCTAGGGGCAAAGGCAAAGGGGGAGGGAGAGAGAAGAGGTGAGGATAACGTAGGAGTAGCCTGTGAGCGGCAACATTTAAAGTTTCTGTGGTATCACCATAAGGGTGTCTGTTGTTGTCACTGTAGAAGTAGAAGGTGAACCGCAAGCCACAATCACCCTTAATAGCACCAATGATGACTTCTCAGAATTTTGTCCAAATGGCCGTTTGTTCTTTAGATCATGTTGTATCTTGATCGGTCGTCATTTTTCTCCATATACACCAATCAGTGCTCTAGCCTTTCCATCTCCATCCATCTCTTGCCATCCCCACGACGTGCAATGTTTTGTAATATTGAGGATAGCATCTCTCGATGAGTCGTCAGAAAGGTGCGGAGGTAGTAGCAGAAGAGGAAAGGGAGGGAGAGAGGGGAGTGAGGAGCGAAGGTGGAGAAGGAGTGAGAGAGGAGAGAGGCGAGGATGAGGTGGGAGCAATGTGTGAACGGTGCCATTTAGCATTTATGTGGTGTCACCATGAAGGCTTCTATCACTATCACTGTAGAAGTAGAAGGTAAATAACGAGTTGCGGCCACCCTTAACACCACCGATGATTGCTTCTTAGAACATTGTCTAACAACCATTGATTCCGTAGATCATGTTGTATTTTGATTTGTCGCCATTTTTCTCCATATATACTAATCGATGCTCCAGCCTCTCCATCTCCATCGAATCTCTCGCCATCGCCATGATGTATACTACTTCATAATGTTCAACATGGCATCCCTCGATGAGTCATTAAAGAAAGGGCAGAGGCAATGGTAGAGGAGGGAAAGGAGAGAGAGAGGGAAGCGAGCAGCGAAGGCGGAGGAGCAAGAGAGGATGAAGGCAAGGATGAGCTAGGAGTAGCGTGTGAGCAGTGGTATTTAGGGTTTTTGTGGTGTCACCGTAACGATTTCAATCGCTATCTTTATAGAAGCAGCAAGTAAATCACCAGCCGCAACCACCCTCAACACCACCAATGATGGCTTCTCTAAACTTTGTCCAAATAGCCGTTTGTTCGGTAGATCATGTTATATCTTGATATGTTGTAATTTTTCTCCATATACACCAATTGGTGCTCTAGTCTTTACATCTCTGTTGAATCTTTCACCAATCCTACAATGTGCACTGCTTCGTAATATCAAAAATGGAATCTCTTGACAAGTCGTTGAGGAAGTTACGGAGGCGATATCAGAGGAGGGAAGGGAGAGAAAGAGGGAAGTGAGGGGCGAAGGAGGAGGAGGAGCGAGAGCGGAGGGAGGTGAGGGTGAGCTAGGAGTAGCATGTGAGTGGCGGTATTTAAGGTTTCCATGGTGTCACCATAAAGATTTCTATCGATACCGTTGTAGAAGTAGAAAGTAAATCATGAGCCATGACCACCCTCAACACCACCGATGATGGCTTCTCTAAACTTTGTCCAAACAACCATTTGTTCCATACATCATGTTGTATATGGATCTGTCGTCATTTTTCTCCATATATGCCAATCGGTGCTCCAAGCTTCTCCATCTCCATTGAATCTCTCGCCATCCCTGCAAAGCGAATTGCTTCGTAATGTTGAGGATATCATCTCTCGACAAGTCATCAAAAAACGGGCATAGACGATGGCAAAGTAGGGAAAGGGAGGAAGAGAGGGGAGCAAGGGCGAAAGCGAAGAAGGAGTGAGAGAACTAGCTCTGTGATTTTCAATTGAGAGACGAGTTTCTGCCTTGCCGTCTCTATGAATAGGATTTATAGAGTTTCTAAGTCAACATTAGTGCTACCAATGTATTTGGAGCTCATTGTTTTCTCATGATTAGCGGCTTATATAACCTAGGAGTGGTGACATAAGTTGATAATTTGGTTAGGATAAGTTAAAACGACTTCTATTAATCTGTTTCAACAAAGAATTCCTCCGAGTATTTTCAACAAAGAAGCTCTTAGTTCTACTTGCAATTTTCAAAATAATACTGTAAAACCTGCATTTGTATTTTTCATGCATTTTTCGCCATTGATGGATGTAATATTTCCAAGCCAGATTAGGAACAAGATAGCCATGGACTCTCCTTTGAAGTTAATGTTGTGACGATTTGACATATTTTGCTATGTTTTCTTTGGGGACACTATAGAACCAGTGGACATTGTCTCTAGCATTGTGTTTGGTGGTAAGTGGGATGAATTGGTTGAAATTATGGTTTGATTTCTGGTTCAGTTCGGCTCATTTCTTTCGATGTTGATTCTTTTCCTTCAACTTTCTATGCTATGCATGCTAAACTATCTTTATTTCTTTGTCATTTCGAACTTCATACTACTGCATAATTAACTTCAGACTACAATCCACCACAACTTTTAAATGATCATTTAAAAGAACTTCTTATTTGTTATCCTAAGGTGCAGGCAATGTAAAGTTCGGACTTCTTGTAACTTATGTTTGGGAGTCCATGTGTTAATTTTTTAGAAGATAATTTAGAGATTTGATTCATGCTGACATGTCCTAGCTTGATGCCATTAATTTGCTTTGTCTTGAACAGAAATAAGACATTGAGCAAAATCAAGATTTATATCCAGAAAATATATGTTGCCATGTCTTCAACTAGTAAATGATTGAGAGAAGTCTTGACTTCTTCCAAAATATATGTTCTCTTGAAAATTGATTCTGAATCCAGTATCGCATAGCTGACTAATGCTTAGTAAATCGTAATTGAGGCCTTTGACTAGAGACAGGTTGATGATTAGACTTCCAATCTTCACTGTTTCTAGTCCAACAATTCTTCCTTTGTTATTTCCACGAAAAGAAACAATTCATTCTTTCATCTTTTCAAGTCTAATAAAGATGCTTGAATCTCCAATCATATATCTTAAGCATCAACTATCCAAATACCATTTTCTTTTCCTATTGAAGGTTACTTGCAATCAAAAAATAATCTCAAACTTTCTTTTCTCCAAAAAAGTTAGTGTTATAGGTTGTTTTTACCCGATCCTTCTTAATAGGTCTCCAAACTTTAGGACATTCATTCTCAAAACTTTGTTATCTCCACATTTAGAACATTTGAGATTACTTCGATTAACAGGTTTTATAAGATTCTTTTGGAAATGCTTTTTTTAAGCAAGTCTAGGAGGTCTTTATTTGAGTCTCTTATTGACTTTGGAAAATCTATTAAAAGATTACTTTCCTTATTGAAACCAAGTCCAAACTTATTGTAATAAGGAATTTGTATGAAAAGTATATGCTCTAAGGTTTTTGAACCATTTGAAAATTTTGTTGTGATTTTTAAAAATTCATTTTTCAAAGATTCATTTTCTTGGATAAGTAAATCACAACTTTCCATAATATCCATAATATCTTTTTGCAAATTTTCAAATTTTTCTTTTTGAGAAATATCATGTTGTCTCAGTCGAGAATTTTCACTTTTTAGCTCAAAGATCCTTTTAAGAGTAGGCTTGAGATTTAAACAAAACTCATTAATATATTTGGATACTTTGGTAGAAATTTTAGGATGGATTACCTCAATTTCCTTATCTGATTTTGAGTCTATATCAATGTCTATTCCAAAATCTGAGTTTGAGTATGCCAATAAGCAGATATTTGCATATTCATCATCACTCTCTTCACATTTTGTATCATTCACCTCTAAGCTTTCTTGTACTTCTCGTATTTTCCTTTCTTTTTCTTTAACAAAGGGCAATTTGGTTTGATATGTCCATTTTTCCTACATTGAAAACAGATCACATACTTACCTAGTTCTTCTTCTTCCATTATTCTCTTCTACCCATTTTGTCTGAATTGTCTCTTCCCATTGAACTTTCTTCCTTTCCTGTTTAACTTTTTGAATTTCTTGATCATGAGAGCAAGTTCTTCATTGTCCATGTCGTCTTCTGAATTCGTATTATCATAATCAACATTAGATTTAAGTACAATGGACTTCTTACACTTTGAATCGTCTTCATCGTCAAGTTGTTCTGTTTCATGGGATTGCAGTGTTCCAATGAGCTTGTCAACAGATAAATGTGAGACTTTCAAAATCCCTCTAATCGAGGTATCGATGTTGTTCCAGTCCTTTCAGTAGTTTGTTGACTTTCATGAGTCCAAAAATTGGTTACCCTTTTTTTGGTACGGAAAATTGGTTACCCTTGATATGCTAGACTATTCATTATTTTAGTGAATCCGGCAAACATATCTCCAATAGATTTTCTTGGTTTCATCTTGAAAGACTCGTATTATCCCAGTATTATGTTGACCTTTGTTTCTTTCACCTGATATGTTCCTTCATATGTAACATGCAACCTATCCCAGACTTCTTTTGTTGTTTCACAAGAAGATATTCTATTATATTCAGTAGGTGACAAAGCACAATAAAGTGAATAAATGGCTTTTGCATCTAGAGCTTCTCTTTTTGCCAATTTTTCCTTAGATAGAATGGTAGAAGTTTCTAGTGATTTGCCATCTTCCTTCTTTGCAGCAGTCCCATAACTAGCACTAGGATCAATTCTTTTTTCAACGACATCCCATTCCAAAGGATCCTTGAATCTGAGGAAAGTCTTCATTTTTTTCTTTTTGATATTGTACTCTTTTCCATTGAAATAGGGTGGTCTAGTGTTGCTTTGACCTTCAACAAGATCCGATGCCAAAATACTAACCATAGAAGATTTTTAGTTTAGAAGTAATAACACTTTAGTAAAACAAGCACAAGGCTCTGATACCAATTGAAGAGGCTAGTATAGTCACTTAGAGGAGGATGAATATATGATAATATAAATTTCAATTGAAATTAACGCGGAATAAAATAAATTAAGAATTAAAGTCTAAATGAGGATTAGATTCTAAAGTTGTGTTTAGAATCTGTTATGTGGTGAAATAGACTTTTGAAATAACCTCTATATGAGCAACAGACTTAAATAAAAGAGATAAGGGATAAAAAGATTGCACATGAATTTTATAGTGGTTTGGGTTAAATTAAGTTTACATCCACTCTCCCACGCTGACAGCCTACTAGCTAGATCCACTATATAATCAATAAATGATTACACCTCTTGAGTATAAATACTCAATGATAGATCACACTATCTCACTGAGTCACTCTTGTGTGTAATTCACTCATGATTAAAATGTTTTTGGCTCACAAAAGATAAGCAAGTATTGAGAACAATTTCAAACTTTGGAATTTTGATTCGTGCCTTGTTTCTCCAAGCGATGCAACTTCCTTAAATACTCCTCCATATCTCACTAGCCGTTAGCCAATATTTTCGAGGATTACCTTTCAATATACTCGTTGGACATATCAATTTAAGGAGATCTCATAGCCGTTAAAGATAAAGATTGAATATCTATTAATTCTAGTCGCCCATACAAGCGAAATTTAGCTCTCCATGAGTGTACCATCCTCATTTAGAATTTGTCTTCATGATTGATTTTGTCAATCGGTTGGATTGACTTAATCAATATATAATTGGAAAGTGAAATCCTTAACTAGATTACTAGTCATTGCAGATCAAATCCGTCTTCGTTCTGGTCTTGATTTTCGTTCTGGACCCGTCAAAGTGGGATATGCATCTCCTTTATAGAGTCTGCATAAGTCTTTCTAGAATAGAGTAGACTTTGCTGAGAGTGTTTGACTATTGCTCAAACTTAAGTACTCTTGTTCCAATATGATCATTAGACCTAAAAAGTTTTGTTAACATAAAAGCCAGAATGGAGTTTTCTCAATAGTTCTCTACTTATATTCACTTATTATTTGATAGAAGTTTCTGAGCTATTGGACATTATCGAAACAATAATCAATCAATACTCTGTTTCTCATGTCGCAATTTTATCTACTAAACTATTTTAATTTTACATTTATCTATCAAATTTGTTTTAAATCACATATTCACCCCCTCTAGATGAAATACTAGCCACTTCATTAATGATGGTGATAGAGATCTATTCCTTTTAAAACCGATAAAGGATATTTTTAAAGAGAAATAAAGACGTAGGAGGTTTCCAAACTTTCTAGATCATTATAATATCTCACTTACAACCCCGACCCACCACTTCATGCTTGTGCGAGCATGCGGTTGGTACGAGGTAATAGCATTGGATGCTCAGCTACTTACTTGAATAGATAAATATATAGTTTAAAAATAAATGGAAAATATTTTAGGACCTTTTGTGAACTTTTATCTCAAATACAAATTATAGGCTCTGTTTGTTTTGCCAAAAACATTTTTCAATAAAATATTTTCCTCATTTTCAACATTTAGATCGTTTAAGAAAATGAGTTAACAAAAAATGGTGTTCTAGTCTATAAAAAAACATATGTTTAAATTCACGAAAATGATTTTCTCTTTAAAAAGATTGGAAATCATTTTCTAAAATATGACTAGATGTTAGCACTTGAATAAAAAACTCAAGATTGGGCACAAGAACCTCAATGCTCATTCCGAAGCTCTTGGTAGCAAATTGGGGTCTAGAGGTTGAGAATCGATCTACCGAGGTTTATCGAGGTCAAACCTAAGTCCAAAGAGACTAGGCCTAGGTCAATTAAGGTTGAGCTCAGGACATTGACGCTCATGTCAAGGGTCTCGCGCCCATGCATGGTTCCCATGCCTAAGCCCAATCCACAATGGTCAAGCCTAAGGCCTCGGTACCCTTGCTCGGTTCCCTACACCTCGGCTTGAGTCCAAAGAGACTAGGCCTAAGTCCACAAAGGCCGAGATCAAGACATCAACACCTGTGTGGGGGATTTCAGTGCCCATTTACAGTTCCCCAACGCTCGAGCCCGATCTACAAAGGTTGGATCTAAGGCCCCGGTACCCTTGTTCGACTCCTTGGGACCTTGGCTTAGGTCCATTGAGGCCAAGCCTTAGACCCTAATGCCCGTGCTTGGACTCCTTGCACCCAAGCCTAAGTCTATCAAGGCTGAGCTTAGGTCCATTGAGGTTGGGCTTAAGACCTCGATACTTACGCCCCAAGTTTTGGGATTTGTGCCTAAGTCCCCAGTGCTCATGTCTTAGTCCATAGAGAATTTCAGAGGTTGGGCTTGGGACCCATAACCCATGCCTAGATCCTCAGCAACTAGGCTTGGGCATTGCACTTAAGCCTGAGTTTGAGTCCACCGAGGTTTGGGCCCAAGACTTTAGTGCCCATGCTTGGGTCCTCTACACCATGGCTCGAGATCCCATTGCTTGTGTCCAGATCTCCCATGCTCAAACCCGGGTCCATCGTGGCTGAGGCTAGGGACCTCTTTTTTGTCGACGGATGCTCTTATTACACTCATAGTCTCTGAAGGATGCAAACTAGCTATGTAGCATCTACATAATTCAAGTATTACATACGTCATTAGTCCGATCCTTTGTTGTCACTACCCATAATAACAAACTTACAAAATAGATATGTTTATCATAAAGGGATTCATTGTTCCTAACCTCACTTTACCTTAATTGTTATTTGAACAAGTAAAAATTATGTTTTGGTCCGAGTGGGGATAGCATGTCCATGGAGTTTTGAAAATTCCAAACATCTTAGAGATAGATAAAAAGGTAGGAATTTATCAAACGCTTATGCCTGAGCTCATCGAGGTTGAACTTGGGACCCAAGTGCCCATGCTTGAATTGTCGGCATACAAGACTACATCCTCAACGCCTGAGCCAGAGTCCATTAACGCCAGCCCTAGGACCCTACTACTTGTCCCCTGGTCCATCGAGACTAAGCCCAAGACTCCAATGCCAATGCCCCACATCCCTGGCACTTGGGCCCATGACCATCAAGACTAGGCTAAGGACTCAAGTAAGGGCATTAGCGTTTAGGGCATGGCCTTTGCGGACCCTTGACCAATGCCCGTGCTCTTGCTTGGGACCCAAGTTCCCATATTAGGTCATAGTCCATTAAGGCCGAACTTAGGACTCCACTACCTATACCTAATTCCCAATTGACTTAATTATATATGTCTATTTAGGAAAATCAAATTAGATTTTCTTTTTCAAACAATGAAAAATATTTTCCGATTCTTTTTCAAATTTCAGTTTATATATCGAAATATGTTGTATTCCTCCTTAAAAATGATTTTCCATAAAATAAAATAAAAAAATCGCAAAAGAAACAAGTCATAAATAAAATCAAAATTCAGGACCAACGACGTCGTCTTAGGGGCTTCAACCTTCCCCTTCTTCAATCGAGATACTCCCATCTCTCCTTATCCAAATGATGTTTCGGATTGGCAGATTTCTGGGCAGCTCGCGAATTGCGGCCACCCTCAACCCCACTCACGATGGCTTCTCTGCTCCGCCACCCTCAATGCTTTCCCTCGACCTCGCCGTTTTCCGCCGACGCCTCCTCTTCCGCTCCCGCCTACCCATTACACTCTCGAGCCTCTCTGTCTCTTCCCCTACCGAAGTCCCCATCCTCTTCTTCTCTCTGCCACTCTCTCGTATCCAAGTCGAGATGGCGTTCGCCCCTTTTCCGTTTCTCCTGCGCTTCTCCGGCGACCTCGACTGTACTTGTCGAAACGCAGTCGTCCGAGAATGACGACGGCAGCGCCCGAGTAGAAAAAGAAGAAGAGGAAGAAGAGTTCTCGAGGACCAGGTTGATTGCCCAGAACATCCCCTGGACTTGTACTGCCGAGGATGTTCGGTCGTTGTTCGAGAAGCACGGGACGGTCGTCGAAGTTGAGGTTTGTGTGTTTGCGTGGATGAATTGCCGGTTTTTCCATGGAACAAGAAATTCGTGGGGTGATGATGGGTTGTGCATGTTGTTATTCTGTTCCAGCTTTCAATGTATAACAAGATGAGGAACAGGGGTCTAGCTTTCGTTGAGATGGGTTCAGCTGAGGAGGCTCTCACTGCTCTCAACAGTCTCGAATCGTCCGTAAGCATATTTATCTCTCTTGTTTATGCGCCTGTTGTAGTGAGGTGTTGAATATTCCTTCTTTAGTAATGGTTTTGTTGCCTGGTGTTTTATGGTATTGTAAGAGTAATTTGAAGTTAATTTGACCAGTGATCGAGTGGAAGTTGAACCTATATGCAGCGTCAATGTAATTCATTTGTGTATATCTGGCTTTTCAGTTCCTTATCGCCATCGAGTTACATTAGTGTAAGAGTAATTTGAAGTTAATTTGACTACTTATCGAGTGGAAGTTGAACCTATATGCAGCGTCAATGTAATTCATTAGTGTATATCTGGCTTTTCAGTTCCTTGTTGCCATCAAGTTACATTTGAACCCTCATAAGATGAAATCAGGTGGTGCCAGATGTGATACAAGTGTATTGTCGTGGACGTGTTTTATCCCGGTCTAAAATTTCAATTCTTTTATGAATATTTTCTAGGAATTTGAGGGTAGAGTGTTGAGAGTCAACTACGCGAAACTGCGGAAGAAGAAATCTCCCCCTCCTGCACAACCCAGACCAATCGCAACATTCAACTTGTTTGTAGCTAACCTTTCGTATGAGGCTAGAGCTAAAGACCTGAGGGAGTTTTTCGATGCGGGAAGTGGTAAGGTTGCCTCAGCGGAAGTCATATTTCATGACAATCCAAGAAGGTCTTCTGGATATGGATTTGTTTCCTTCAAATCCAAGAAAGCGGCTGAGGCAGCCTTGATAAACTCTCAGGGGAAGGTGACTAAATTGTGTTGATACACACTTAATTCTTTAGCTATTGATTTGTATATGGGTGTAAGCCACATATTTTAACATGTATTTTGGCTGAATCACTTCAGGATTTCATGGGGAGACCATTAAGAGTGGCACAAAGTAAGCAATTTCTGAAGCTCCAAACTAAAGAAAGCTTGCAGTCCAATGAGGCATTGGACGATTCAATTCCTGATGCTGAGCAGGTGGATGAAGCTGAGTAGAACCAAAATTGGAAACACGGAGACACTTCCTGTTTTTGGCTATAGTCAGTGAGATCTCTTAAACACAGGAGCTTAGTTTTCATTTTATAAAGCTCTCTCTCTCTCTCTCTCTTTTTTTAGTGGTGTCTGTAACTTTGCAATGTTGCAATGTGCACTTTTGTCATAACATTGGAAACCATTACACAAGCTGAATGAAACAGTTATAGTGGAAAGTGTAATCCCTCATCTGTATCTCCAATAAGGGAGAGCATGTACATGTGTAAGTAACTTTGCATGTCATATAACTAACTCCATGGTAAAAGATGAACATGTATGGAGAGAGTGCTTTTTCTGGCCGATTAGTCATTGTCTGTAAAGATTTCTTTGCTTGAATCACACCCAGAGCTTATTACCTCTTTTTAGGATCTGCATGATTCATGCACTTGATATGGAGTTAGTATTCGGCAATTGATTCTTTCCCATTAAAGAGCTTTGTGTTAAAGGGAATGTTAGAACTGAACGGGGATCAAGGAGCTTTGTTTACTTTTATCCTCGTGGGTGATTGTACCTCTTGCTTCAGTCTTGCATTCTCTCTTGCTTTTCCTTATGGTATCTTCTCTGCATATTTGGTTGCTTCCTTGTGATTCCAAGGTAGCAATGGGGTGTCCGGCTGTTCCTTGCATGTAGTAGTTCATTTTTTCTTCTCTACATTTATGTTGGTAAGAACAGAAGTATTTTTGATTCATAGTTACTATTTGAGGTTTTGGGCAAGAAGTGTAAGTCTGTCTGAAAATTTTGACCAATGTTTTGAAGAGAAAATTTAATGTGAAGGAATAAGAACTTTCCTGTAGCTAATTATGTTTCTCGTATGTTCCTTAATCTATTATTTTGCATCTACAAATTTGCGAATAATTATTTTCATTATCGGTGAAATTAGCTTTACCTTATTTCCTTATTATTGTATATTATATTTATGCTTCCTTTCCTTTTTAATTACAACTATCAATCGAAAGTTGTTTGCTAGTGTCTGTGAGTTTGTATAATGTAGGATGGAACGCCAATGAGATAACCATCTGATTACTTTTCACTATTAGCATAATTTGGTACCACTTAAGATGTGATTTAGGTAGCTTATGTTTTCTTTTCAATCCATGATCTTTCTTAGGTGATCCTAAACAAGAAGCTTATGCTTCCATAGAGGTGAATTTTTATTTTGCCTCTCCTACCTTGGTTCTATATTCTTTGGTACGATAGCTTAATTTCTGTCTGTTAGCCTATCTTAGCAAATCGATCCAACTGAACTGATCAAGGCCCTTGATCTTTTTCTTGAAGTTCCACAGGAATTAATTATCACTTTAGCCAGCTGTTTGCTTCTTTGAAGCCTTTGCTTCACTAGATTAAGTTCTTTAGCGTGGGTGACAATTTAGAAAATCTATATCAAATTCCAATAAATCTCTTTCTGAGTCCTATATTTTATATCCTTTTTTTTTTTTTGGCTTCCCCACCTTCATTCTGCATTAGGATGTGTGTGTGTGATGAATCTTGCACTGCTTGTAAGGTCTCTTCTGTTCCTCTTTTCCCTCTTTTACGAGTCCTATATGCTCATCCCAAGTATTTTAAGTTTCTGTGACTAATTTGGAATTTCTATCTGACCATATCGCAATTATGTTGCTACTTTTTTTCGTACAAATACACTTCAGTGTTAGGTGATCTTGGAGAATCTATTAAGTTCATTCCACTAAGGCAGTTTACTACTCCAGCTGAACTCCTTTTGAATTGTGCGAGGGCTTGATACTTATTTTAAGTTCGATGGAGCTTTTCTTCTTTGCTAAAGCTAGACTGAGAATCAATGAAAGTTTTATGAGCTTAAGCACTCTAAAGGTCAACCTGATTCATTGTCAGATGTCCAGTAGAGCAACAGACTTTACTACGGAAACTTGATCTCAATTCGGTTTAAATTTGAGTTCAAGCTAGCTCAAACTCAAAGGTAAATTTTTGTTTGAGCTCGAGCTGAAACAAGATTTTCTTTTTCATTTGAAATGTTGCTCTATAAGTACTTATGGTATTTAGAAATGTTTAATTATAATTAGACTATGGGAAAAATTATCTGCTCAGCTATGCTCTCGAGCCACTCGGAGTCTAACATACTTTGTTCTTTTAATAATTGTGTCTAGTATATTCAATTTTGAGCTCAATAAGTGTTCAAGCTACTCAAATTCAACTTGATTTTGAAAAGAATCGAGCTGACTTCGAATGGTCCACGAGTGGAGCTCAAGCGACTCATGAGAAGCTCTGACTTATTCGCAACCCTAGCTTGATCTATGGTGGCTTCATGCTTCATTCTCTCTGCTAGTTAGGTGGCATTCAGTGGCATATCCCTCCCTGCTGTTGCAGTGCTCATCTAGTCTGAGGAGCTTGTAGGGCTACGAACAGGGGCATTGATTTTGATTGGCTCTCATATCATTATACGAAAATAGAGAGTTTCTGAATCATTTGAACCGTCTGCTTACTTTTGTTGGAATGCTTAGCTGTCTGATGGGTTGATATATACTGGTAGATGTATGATTTTCAGCTTTTCAGCTTGTTACAGTATACCATCAGCATCAAGAAAATTTTGCAGAATTCAGGAATAATATTATTGAATGCATTGTCAGTTGAATCTGGTACTGTCTGTGTATAGTTATCGTAAATGGGAAAGATCTAACCAATATTGAGGTTTCACCAAGATGAAGGGTTCAGCTTTGTGGTTTGTCATGTGCTTTTCTGTTGTTTGTTCTGACTAAGCTGGAATTGTATTGATATACTGTTAAATTTTAAATGTTCGTTTCTCTTTCCTGAACTTAATCTAATGCCCTGAGCCAGCTCTTGCCTACAGCTATGACTTGTCGGGTCATGTTCATCACAAGAGGCCCGCCAAATTAAATGGCTCGTTTCTATGGGGTTCACATTAGTCGGATGCACACAAATATCATTCGATGAAATGATTTGTCTTTTTCATATTTCTCACACAAATTAGGTCTGCTACAGAAAGTTGAATAACTTGCCCATGTCTCTCACCGTTGAATGGGGATCTGGTGTTCATGATTTGCTAATTACTTTTGCCCTCCTGAAACAAACCCTTCAAAATTCAAAGAATAATTCATGTGAATTGTTCTCTTCTTGCTTAGAAAAATGCATGCTTTCATACAGAGCTTAGTATAAACAAATGAAGGGCCAACAACTTGTGATCTAATCGATGTTGATAGGCTTCCCATGTTTATGAAGAATGAGTGTTTCGTCGGGTCAGAAGACAAAAAGAATTGATTCAAGAGTCTCAGGCTCTGTGGCAGGCCAACGACCAATTCAAGGTCGCTCAGTTTTGCTCAAGACGTATAAAATCGCTTTATAGACAGACATGTCGAGCGCATCCGTGCATCGGTAACCGCAAAGAACATCAACAGCAACAATTTGTCCCATGATTGGGGAAGGAACTATCCAGCTTCCGTCTCTTAAGATGCGAATTGCGATCACCTGTTGTTACCCACTTTCCCTTGGCAACCTTCAACATCAAACTCCTTGGCTTTTCCTACGCATGTTCCGAATACGACAAGAATCACTCCCAACCAAAAGATATTCATGAAAAGGTACAAGCAGCAAAAGTTTCTCTCTCTCCCTCCCTATTAAAAATCAAAATGCAGAAGGGTCACCACTCATCATTCCTCACATAGAACCACCCTTTCTAGAAAGCAAATGGGTGGCGTATGTATACATGTCTTTGAGACAGATTCCCACGTAAAAGAGTGAGTGAGCAGTTGGCCAAATCGACCGGACCCCTCCGCACAATTATGCGCTCCACCAACCCCTAAGTCATCACCAAACCCCCTCCTCCATCCTCATCCGATCCTGATCGAAAGTGACCATCATCGGTATGTTCTCGCTTTTCCCAGAGATTGACATGTGGGTGTTACCCGTTTCGTCCGTAATCCCTGTCTCGGCTCGGTTCTCGCACCGCCCATTGCAGGTAGAGATCGATGTCCGTGACGACTCCTATTTATCGCTTTTTAGGTGGGGGGTTGTGATCGTAGTTTGGTGGAAAAAAAGTGGGATCAAATCAAGCTACATGATCCCGCTATCGACATGTGGTAGTAATGTTTTCCCCCATTTGTCTAAACTCTGACGTCAAGATCGTGTAATTCGATGCTTCAAACTGAAGCAATCAGATCCAGTGCGTCCCCCTCATCATGCCTCTCGAGAAGGATTGATCCGCTTGTCGCCATTTACCTACTTGGTTTTGATTTTCAATTTCCAACTTATTGGAGCGTAGCGCGTAATTCCCTAAGCACTTATGACAATTTAAGCAACGTCCTGCAGTGCTCGCTAATCAAAGATGTAATCCGGGGAACTCGGAATTAAGCCGCTTGATCTGTTGATGAGGCAGGCCGTTTCCCCGATATTTTAAGACGCAAGACATGTTAAAGAATGTTCTTACGGTAGTTATTAGGACTTTTCAAAGGTGTTGGCGTCCAAGAACGAGGAATTTGTGGCTAGTTTTGAGATGGGTAGTTCTCTTCTAATGTGCATCAATATATCCGGGACACAATTAGTATCTATTTCATTAACCTCAAACAGTAATAGTACCAATGGCATAGCATCCCTCTTATGGAATGAGCCCCTTTCTCAAATGCTCAGCAGCTCACCTGTTTACTCAATCCAACATTCCCAAAAATAATAGTGATAATTCAAACGAAGAAAAGGTCACCAGTTCATTTACCTTGAATGTTACCTTGAATGTTACCTTGAGTAGAATTTAAGTACTCTTGCAACATAATGACAAGGTTGGAACTGGGGAGCTTACCAGTGTCGAATTGCTCTCGTAATAATGACGAATGGATTGGTTCTTATGTGTCGAGAAAATTAGTGAAATGGTTAAACTTTAAGTTTGTGAGCATCCTCCGGTATAATTGGGATCTGTAGATTGTTTAGCCAATGGAAATAAACAGGACATCATCATATAATCTGAGAAAAGAGGCTAAAGAAAGGACAAGGCCCATCTGCTTTTGGCCAAGGGGCATTAGGTGAGAAATCAATGAGGAGTTCCTTTCAAAAAATGCACCTTCATGATGAGATTAAGTAGACCAAACATTACCAACTCCGGCCCCAATTCCTTCGTACATCTTCTTTTATAAGATCAGAACCCGAACACCGTTTCATTCATACTCACCAATTACTCTCTCTCTCTCTCTCTCTCTCTCTCTCTCTCTCTCAAAAGATATAAAACATAAGATGGCAGGAGCTGGTCTTTTGATGCTTTGTGCCACTGTACTGTTGCAGCTGGTGTTGCCAAGTTCGGCGACGGTTTACACGGTGGGTGACACGACGGGTTGGGTGATGGGGACGGACTACACCACTTGGACGAGTGGCAAGACCTTCTCGGTCGGCGACAGCCTCGGTTAGTGCTCTAGAATTCCTAAGACTTGATGATTTTTTTTTTTGCTCTTCTTGTTGCTAAATATGATGATCAAGGTTGGCCCAAAATTAGTGCATGCCTCTTCTCATATTGTGGCTAATTCATCCGGACAGCGTTCAACTACGGAGGAGGCCACACCGTGGACGAGGTGAGCAAGAGCGACTACGACTCGTGCACCGTCGGGAACGCCATCACCACCGACAGCAGCGGCGCCACCACCATTCCCCTCAAGACCGCCGGGACTCACTACTTCATCTGTGGGGCCGCTGGCCACTGCAGCAGCGGCATGAAGCTCGCTGTTAGCGTGAAGGCTGGGACATCGCCGACCACCACGCCTTCAACCTCCGGGGGCTCCCCGGCTGCCACCACCACCACCTCTTCGCCGCCTTCCACCACCACCACAACCCCAACCACAACCACTCCCACCACCACCACCACCACTTCCGTCACACCGAAGTCCAGCTCCGGAAGCGTCATGTCGCCAGTCGGGGCATTGGTGATGGCTAGTTTGGTCTGTTTGTATTGGTAGGCTTTCCTTTCATGATTTGCCAGGATAGGGGCAGTGCACTTTGTCATCGCATTGTATTATTTATGGTTCCCTCACTGTGAATTTCATCGGATTTGATTATTAGATATGTTTACTTTCCTTTATTGCAATTGCAATTCATCATTTACTAGGGATCATACAAGGTGAGAGAATTTAAGGCGTGCGCATATTATAAATTATTCGATTGGTATCAAAAACACACATGAGAGTCACCAACCCAAATCACAACGGAAACATACACCTTAAAATCAACTACAAAAAACACTTGACCAACTTTACGGATCTTGTCTCCAGTCACGAATTACACGTTACATTTGAAGTTGTACTAGATACAAAGGCAATTGCACTGGTGCAAAAGTTAGAGCTGGCTCAAAAGCAAGTGCAAGATCAAAAGCAAACTCTTGATGCTCTTTGACAATGATTGCTTAGATGCTAGAAGTTCTGACAGTTGTGATAAATTTGTATGCTAAATTTTCTCCCATGTAGGCCCGTGATTGACAGATCCCAGCCCCATTACCTTTGATATGAAGATTTGGACACCCAAGAAGATCTCAATTATTTCGCTAAATGAGCCCTTTCAAAAAGATGACCAATTGCTTGCCGAAATTCATCTCAACCATTGTTCTTTTACCTATAAATACTTGATTGGATAGTCAGTTGAGAAGACTTTACCCAAAGGGTAGCTTGCTAAGCAGTGAATTTTTCACTCACACATTCTCATTCCAAACGCGAGAGGCTACTATACCTTATTATCCAACGGTAGTCAAAACCAAAATCCTAACTGAAGGCCCCCTAATTCTCAGTCAATTTTTTTTCCCAACTAAGAGGGAATACAAAGAGTAACATTGCGGGGTCTCCTGCCTTAGCATGTAGGGGTAAGTATATTGGACCATCCAAACCGAGACCGGAACGGGCCGGTTTTGTCCCATTCCAAGAGGCATCGATCCGGTTCCCGGTTCCATTTTTTATGGAACTAGTGATTTTTAATCCGGTTCTTGATTTCGGGGGGAATCAAACGGACCATACCGACTTTTTTTTTAAAATATATTTTTTAATGTCTTAAAAATAGCAGTAAATCCTCAAATAAACTATTTTATTTCTTAAAAAAAAAAACACACACACACACACATATATATATATATAAACTTAAACACAAGTGGAGTTTAACTTTTTAGCACATGGGAACATATGCGATTGGTTTTATTGGGACGCCAAGAGCCGAACCAAATCGATCAGTCTAGAGCACGGCTACTCTTTAGTGGAAAAAAAAATAGCCGATTTCGTCAGATCGGACTAGACCAAAATCGACGGTCCAGTCCAGTTTCCGATCCTAGGGTCAAATGGTTCGATCCCTAGTTTCCAAAATTGGGAATCGATCCCCCTGATCCTGTTCCTAGTTTTACTTTAAAATCGGACCAGGACGGGAACTAGTCACCCTATCAGGGTGGTTCTTCCACCTATTTCTTCCTCCTTGAGCTTTTTAAAAACCTGCTGAGGTCCATTTCAATGCCTTTGATACGAAGATTTGGACACCCAAGAAGATCTCAAATATTTCACTAAATGAGCCCTTTTAAAAAGATGACCAATTGCTTTTTGAAATTCATCTCAACCATTGTCCTTTTGCCCTATAAAATAAATCTTTCATCGCATGTGATTGAGTATTCGATTTGGATTGTCAGAGTGAGGTAGCTAATTATTCTTTTCTTAGAATATTTGGTCACATCTTATGTTCCAACTATTGATGTTAAGCTTGTTGAAAGGATAAAAAAGTGTATTTCTCTAGACTATCCACAAAAGGAGCAAGATTTCAGGTGTAGTGTTCAGAATTAAATTCTTTGGACATCATTAAAACAGTTACATTTGATGACTCTCCACTATTCCTAAATAGAAGTAGTATTCTGATCAAGGTGGAGCTGTAACAAGAAATTCTAGAGATAGTGGATGTCAACACCATAATTGACACGTGTGGTGCTCATGGTGAGATCCAGTTTGCAAATCCAATGATTGTTGTAGCTGTCATGTGACAGGTATGGTTATGATACTGGTTTTGCTTTATTTATAGTAGAGGATACCGTGTCTAAAAAGCCTTGTCCAGTAGCTAAAAGTGTAGCTGGAATTGGTGTTCTGTCAAGGTTCACATCTATGATGAAGTTCCAGTGCGACTTGAACTCGGAAGATATCTCTAGGGATTGAGGAGTCAATGCAGTGACAAGTTTAGCTTTTAGAAAAGTGATTATCGCTTGGATCAAACGTCGAGCTAAATTTGAGATTTATTAGAAACTGTCTCCGGTTTGCGCCAATCGGATGAAACAGGAGACGAAATAAAGCGTGGGGAGGCCTCACCTGCAATCAATTTTCCTAGAGGAGACTGCTGTAGCATTTGGCCCTTGGACCTCGGAACGTGGGACGAGGCCTTCCCGTAGCATCATGCAATGGGCCTAGCCTAAGCATGGGAATGACACTGAAGACGAACATGGTGGTCTTGCCAGGTTCAGATCTCCTATCGTTACAATTTTCACAACTTATGAAAAGACGAAATATTTATGAACGAAGATTTCGTGTTGTTAGCAAAATGATCTGAACGTGACTGCAATGAATTTAGAGTGTAATGGTCGAGGTCAAGACCCATTATTCGTTGGAGAATTCGAGGCTGAACCGTGCATAATTTTTGGAATTGGATGTTTTGTTTTTTCTGGTCGGTTGGATTTAGATGTTAGTCGATGCCAATTTGTAAGGTTTTTCCTGAGGTTTTCAGAACCATATTATTAACTTTCATTAACTACACAGAGACTATTCACCTTGGACGCCCGATATGGTTATAAGTACGAACGGTTGTGGACGGCACTCGGTTCTCTAGATTTTTGAGAGCCGCCAAGGGTGCACAAGACACCAAACACCATGCAACCAACAGTACTCTTCCGTCTGGTTGGGCCATTTTCACCGTGGGCAAACAAGAAATTGATTTCAAATTAAAAGCGAAAATGGAAGCAAGAAACTTAGAAATTTTGGTGGAAAGCGGAGGAGAATGACCTGAGTATTGAAGAATCATCCAAATTTGCAATTTTATTTTGTTTCTGACGTGGTACCGGAGAATTATCCAAGTTTATTATTTTATTAGCTTTATTTGGATTATTTTAGGTGATGCCATTTCTTTTTCAATAATTACTTGATTAGGTTTTAGATACTTTCTCTATGATTCATTAGAAATACTTTTTTCTATTTTTTTTAAGAAGTTGTTAGATTGGGTATTTTGCTTAGGGTTATTACAGCGTTTATTGATTATCTTTTCATGATAAATCAAATTGGAACATTAATTTTAACAGTGAAATTAATGAGAGAGTTTTCTCTTAATGGCACTTGTGAGCATGATTTACCTTATTCCTTACAAGTCTCATGAATGGTTTCAAACCATGCACTTGACCTATGCAAATGATACTGACTTAAAGTAATTTACACGCAATTGACAAAATTTATACAGATGACATTTACTTTTTAAGCTGAAAACCTTCCGACACTCCAATCAATTACGCTAATCATGGGGTTCTAACTGCTTTTTATCTTTGCATATTATGTTCAAACAAGTAGTTCTAAATGATATTTTTCCAGGGTTTTTTGATCGGACTGATGAAAACGCCAAAACTTGGTCTGTTAGCCAATCTAAGGATGACAAAAAAAAAAAAAAAAGTGTCAGCAATGAATTCCTCTTGGAAGTTTATTATAGAAGCCTTGCGCTTCAACTTATCCCTTTTTTCATCTTTTATCGAGTCACAAAGCAATTGGCTGGCCTACTACCACTTTTCAGCACTTTCTAGAGATGACCACCCGACAACGTGGATCGCACTTATGAGGAATCTGATTCCAGATTCCTCAATTCACTCAAAAAAAGAAAAAAAAAAATAAGAATAAGGAAAAGAATATGCCCTTCACTCCATTTTGATATGATGGTTTGCAAGGGTCGGGAAATTTCTTCGACTATCATTTTCGGCCCTTAATAACGAGGATCGCGAGACTTTTTCAATGGCGCAATTAATATAAATGAGGCCACAACATGTACATCTGGATTCTCAAAAATCATTTCGAGAGAAAGTAAAAACATAATAATTCAAACTCAAATTAAAATAAAAAGCGTGTGAATTTAAATCAAGTACCTGATAAACTATTCCGCCCTAATAATGTGAGCTTTGGAATGGCACAAAACGGGATTTGGGACCCTCCACAGACATGATTGTGAACTACAAAGCTCGAAGGACAATGGAGCAGGTAGAAGAGAATGAATCCTTCTTAGCCCCGAGCTCGTCTACATACATCCACTCATCCTACGAAGAGAACACGCGTTCTCAATTATCAGGCTAAACACACTACCTGCTCTCCCCAACCTCGTCCTCTCTTATCAAGTCTAACGTGGAGGACGATGTGAAATTTATCTAACAGGCTGCTAAGCTCATGACAAATTATAACCCTACCCCGACCGTCACACGTGCAATAATTCCTCCCTACATAGGAGGTGCAATAAAGCCAAAATTGATCGGGACACGTTGTCAAACTGAGTTTTCTTCTCAAGCTCGACTGGACCAAGATCACCTAAATACTCAAAACTCGACTCAAGACTCCTGCACTACTAACGTGTACATGAGCTAAATCTCATTGAGACAAAAGAATAGTATTGAAACCGGATGTTCCCATGTCTACTTACTTTTATTAACTATTAAGTATTTTCCAGAAATAATTATATAAATAAATAAATAAATAAAAGCTCGATTAAGTCAAGCTCGTGTTTTCGAAATTAAGCGAACTTGCATTCCGAATGCCAACAACTTTTAAAGTCCTTCAACCCGCTCCGCCAGGTCAACTGATCCCTATTTTCAACTTAATCCCTCTCTCTCTCTCTCTCTCTGTCTCTCTCTCTCTCTCCCTATTTTCAACTTAATCCCTCTCTCTCACTCTCTCTCTCTCTCTCGTACGTCACGATCACATGGGCCGCCTGGCAGACAACCATGTGCTCCACCTCCTTACAACCAACCACGTGACCCCCGCCTCTTTTTCCCCCATCCACTTAAACAAAAAAACCCCCCAAAAAAATTTCTAAATAATAATTAAAAATTAGCTGGCCCCCGAATAAAGAAGAACCACATGGTAGAGACAACAGAGAGAGACGGCGTCGCAGCAACCTCCCCTTTTTCCACCCCCGTCCCCCACCACCCCCCTCTAAAAAAGAGGCTCTCTTCAAACAGCTGTCCTCAACACCCAACAAAAAACCTCCACACGACCAACCCCCCTTTCCCCCCGAAAAGACGAAAACGACCCTCGATCGCCCACCGATTTTCCCTCAGCTCACTCCCCAAAGTCCCACACTAATAATCAAGAAGCTTTCGAGCATATCTCAAAACTCGAGAACCGCATCAATCACTTTGACGAAATGAATCATGTCCATCGTTACTCAAGTTCGACGAACAGCAAAACAGCAAAACACGGATATCGCATCAGATTCAAGATTGCAGTAAAGCAAAGATCATCATCATCATCATCATCGAGTTACCGAGAGAAACAAACAAAAAATCAATCCGAGGTGATCATAATAATCGTAGAAACAGTGAAAAAAACAAACAATCAAATCTCCCAAAGTCTCCTGATGAAATCGTCGCCTCCACCACAAAGTTAAAAACAGGCAATAAATGAGAACAAATACAAAAGGCTACCAAAATCAAAGAACTAAACCCCTGCCTAAAGCACCTATTTATCTCCAAATCAGAGCCGATCTCCCCAATCTACATCCTACATCAACAGAGCTCCGGCCATCACCGCGGCGGCCACGGATCCGGCGATCGCGACTCTGTCCAGAGCGGCCGGGCCGTTGTTGCCAGGAGTTCCGGTCGGCGCAGGCACACCAGGAGGAGTCGCGGAGGGAGTTCCTGCGGGAACCGGGGCCGGAGGAGCCGGCGGGGACGCGGAGGGAGCCGAGGACGGAGACGGAGACGGAGCCTTCCCGGTCGAGGGAGCGGGAGCCGGGGTCGGCGTCGCGTGGACGGGAGAGGGCGTGGGGGCCGGCGGGGTCATCACCGGGGACGGGGCCGGGGCGGACGCGGGGGGTGACTTGGTCGGGGAAGCCGCGGGGGACTTCGACGGGGCAGCCCCCGGGGCCTGAGCGAGAGCGGAAGCGGCCAGCAGGGCGAAGAGCAAGACGTACGCGAAGCTCGAGCTGGCCATTTCTTGCACGAGTTATCCCACTCACTGAGTCGGGTTTCTGCTACGGGTCAAGTGAAGAAGAGAAGGAGCGATGATGGTGCCAAAGTAGGGTTAACAGCACTCCAACTGAAGAGTATAAATATATATATATAGCAAGAGAAGAGAGAGAGAGTACGGATTTTGGCGAGTCGGTTCCAGAGAGAGAGACCGGAAGCTGAGGGGAAGGGAAGTCAGTCCACCTGACCCTTTGGCACTTTTCTGTGTATTTACATTCCGCTCCCTCCCAATATTTTTCCTTTTCCTCCGAAGCCCACGCGGTTTGGAAATTTCACTTCAATTGAGGACACCAATCAGATTATTGTTATAAGGTTGAAATGCTCAGGATTCCTTGAAATACCTGACTAATCTAATATCAGTCCATTTTCAGATTTTTTTGATAGCCTAGGAGGAATGTTTTTATGCTGTGCTAACTATTCTTTAAATTAAAAAGCAAAAATTATATATTATATTATTAATTAATTAAGTAAAGATTAAATTACATCGAAAGTTGACTCGTAGGTAAAATATATCATGTGATTTCAGCACGGGCGGAGATCAGGTCGAATCTCCCTACTAATTATATCCTCGAATGACATCGAATTGCACCTTATTAGAAATTGTTAAGAGTAATTAAATATAAAAATCATGACTTCATCTCACAATTTATACTTTTAGAACATTTTATAATTTTCTCCCAAAATCTCACTAGTGAATGAACCTCGAATTATCAATAATAACAATAATAATGGTAGGAGGTGCCAGCGGAATAACACCTAAGGACAAATTGCGGAACTGATCACGTGATGGCGGATAAGCTAATAATTGGAGTTTTGTTTTTTTAAATTTTGCCCACCGCGATGGAGCTGGAGCCGCGTATTAGCTGGGGGTGCGCAGGGCTGTTGAATGGACGTTGGGGCGGCGGTCCCTCGCCCGACCTAATTCCCACTTGTGCCCGGTAGAGGTGTCAATGGGTCGGGTCGGGTCGGATTTTTATGTTACTCGATCAGACCCCAATCGCAAAGGGTCACACTCTGACTCGACTCGACCCGACCCGACCCGAAACGCATTAGATCTGAACAAAAAAATCGGGTCGGGGGTCGGGTCGGGTATTTTCTAGCAAAATTCTAATAATACATTACATTTATCAAAAAGGCTAGGGCCGACCCGACCCGACCCGTTTCGATCCTACTACTCTAAATGATACCGGCTCCATACTTGGACAAATTTTGACCAACCTGAAAATACCTTAAGTTTCGGATCGGGTCAGCCCGGGTCTTTTTAACACCTCTAGTGCCTGGGACGTGCAAAACGCCGAGACTCGGGATTCTCGCGTGCTCGCGATTCGTTTCGTGCGGCGACCGTCGACCGAGGGATCGTAGCCCGTCCAGCCGGATATGGAAGCTGGAAGGGGCTGGCATGGAGTCGCGTGCGTGAGAAGGGTGGAGACAATGACATTCGGACGAGGCAGGACGTGTGTCCGAACCAGTTGTCCAACCGCAACTTTGCCTTGTCTGTTGTAATGGCCTGCCTGCCTGCCCGCCTGACTGACTGACTGTCCATGTCGTGAGGGCGACGCTGCGGGATAAAAGTCGGAATGGGCTTCCAGACATCGTGTTCTGCCCCATGTTTCTAAGTGGTGGGGAGTGCGAAAACGTTCTGGCGTCCATTTGTGCATTTCGTCAAACACCCGCGCTCGTGTGAGTTCCCCGGGCATGATGAGTTCTAGTCTCGAGGGGACCAAATGGTCTCAGATTCCATCCAGATTCTACTTGAGATATATTTATTTTCATGATTTTTTGAAATTGGAATTTATCATGCATATACTTAAGAATCTAGAATTCATTTTGTCTCAAATTCCTCGATTCTAAAACTTACCTAGATTCCACATATACTCTTAATTGAATGACTACAGTGAATCATATTTCTAATTACCACCATTCTCTACAATCCATTGATGAAAACTCATATTTAGACATGCGGAAATCATACAATATTAATATAATAAAAGTCTTAGTCATGAATATGGCCAAAAATATAAGCTCACACTGACGAGCTTCAGATTACACGCTTATTATTAGATACCATGAAATGCTATATAACAAGAAAAAGTTATCCAATCCCGATTCCACTTGGAATCTGAAAGTTGAAACCTACTCGTCAAAATAAATTCTCTAATTTTTGGAATTTGGAACCTATTCTGCATATCTTAAAATCTAAAATCAATCCAGTTCTCAAATTTCTAGTTTTGTCCTAAAACCATGCTCGCTCATGCTAATTCTTAGGTTGAATGAGAGTCGTTTTGATTGATGTCAAACCCGTCATGATCGAGGAGCCTCGTGGCCGAGGAAGTTTTGTGAAACGTGGAATTAATGCGTTGGCCATTTCAACCAGCGTGCAATGTGTATATGCACAGGCAGGCTGCGAACATTAATCGCGCGAGCAGGCAAGGATAACACCATGCACTGTGTCGAATCATTCTAAGCGCGGCTTGGTGTCGTGCTCCAATTATATCGTTTTATATCACATTCATTTTACGAAGTTCGATTTTGTGACGGTTAAGTAGCGTGCTTTCACATGAATTTGGGTGCACTACATGGTCAATTCGAAAACACTCAACAACATCACTAGAGGCAACCATCTGCATGATAATTGCCACTCACATCAATATTAACGTCACAATAAATATATCAAAAGTCAAACCAAAAAAACTGAAATTAATAAGTATATATATATATAGAATACACGAACCATGATATTTCAACACCACGTTTGCTATTTATATAAAAATAATAATTGCTATTCATCGTTGGCTTCTTCTTCTTTTTTTCAAGAAAAACAAAATTCACCCCTAATGTGCTCCAACATCTGTAAAGTTTATTTTTGTTACCCTGTCCAAGCACCGTCTGCTCTTTAAGAAGTCGCATTGATTTTATGTCGCAATTTGCAAATAACGTTGCACATATGACGTCATCTTGCCTCGAATTTTCACATTGCACATGAAGCTGCTGGAACTCAAAGCCCAAAAAAGGCCGAAACACCCTGTCACGCATCAAACCCAATTCTTTACAGAAATATAGCCGTTATGCAAAGTCAAAAACAGTCTCTTAGATAATATTATCGCCTGAATTAAATTAGTAATATAATTTTGAAAACAGCGTCATTCTAGCTAGCACAAACCAACAAAATAATTCAAGATCCAAAGGGTTTGATACATCCGATCGATTTAATCTGTACATATATTATTTTTTTAATATACAGTCAATAATCATTATCATTTCAATCCCGCTTCTCCGTCACCTATATATTTTTATTTGTAGCAGCATTAGAATAATGTCTACAGTTACAAAGTTCGAGGCCTTAGATCGTACGACAAAAACGCGTTTATCATCGCGTACCGTTACGATCGGGCACGTTAGGCTTATAGGGTAAGTGTGGGGGTTGGTGATTGCAATTTGGGTGTTTAAAGAAAGTGGACTATAGTGGTCATTATAAAGAAATTGCGTGGGTGTGTGTCCAAATTGCTTTATTTCTATTGCTTTGCTCATGTGCTATGACATGTGGAGCACTTTGGATTCCGAAAGCGAATGCGCCACTTTGGTATATGAATAATTACTTGAACTTTCCACGGTTTTTGTTGAAAATCGTACCGCCACCTCCCCCGAACGAGACGTTGAGATGAGGAAAGTATTAATTAATTTTTCTGATAAAGACATAATATAAGAATAAAAGGGGAAAGAAAATAAAATAAAATAAAAAAGCAAAATGCTTTTGAGGTCAATTAATTTCTTTCGGTCGTCGTCTTCGAGTTGCGAATTTTGAAATCCAAATCCGGAGAGTGGCGACAAAACGTATGTGGTCGTGGTTTGTGGGGGAGGACTAGATGTGTCCAAAAGCTATCGAGTGGGAACCCTAGGATGGTCCTGTGGAAAATGAATGGCGCTTTACAAAAGCTTTAACCAAAGACTAGGCAGCATCGTGAAATTGAGCGTAGGAACCTTTGCACGAGAAGAACGGAATGTTTTGTCGCACTCGAGTTAGATGAATTGAGCCGATCGAAATTGTTGGGGTGCTTCCAAGAAATAGAAATTCGCATGGATAGTAGCAAGAGTGAATATGGAACCAAAAGGGTGGAAGGAAAACTTAATATCGAAAGCGAGAAAAGAAATTCTAATAAAAACTGTGGTAACTAGTGGAAAAATAGTGAATTGAGGTCCAGTCTTCATGGGAACAGATGGGAAGTGCTTAAAATTAGAAAAGATTAGCACAAAATCAAGAATCTTCATGGATCCAAGTTTTAGAAGGAATTTACTTTCTCGGTAGATCATTTTGGCAAAGCATTTTGATGGGCAGAAAATCAATACGGAAGTTATCTGTTTGGTCAGTTGGAACAGGAGAGAACATCAGAATTGGTGAAGATAGATGGCTCAGTAGAGGAACTATTGGAGGGCCAACTAACTCAAGCATTCATACCATAGTAGTTGACGTGATTTGACGTGAGGATGACAGGTGAGATGAACAATTGCTCGGAAGTTTCTTTGACGAACAGATAGTGAGTGAAACTGTAGCCATGCCTTTACACACTACGATCTGCTGGTTGAAGAGGAAAACAAACGGAACACGTCCAAAGCCTCATCTTCCTATCAGCTACCCCCGGCAAGTAAGTGGGGGGTCTGATTGTAATTTCGAGCTCGAGGAATAGCTTCCAGGTCATTATGAAAGAAATTCGTGTCCATTTGCAATTATTTGTATTGCTATATTTACGTGCAGTGTCATGTAAAGCACTTCGGATTCTGAAAACGATTGCTCGATGGCCACAACTTCTGTGGAGGGGTTAGGTGTGTCAAAGCCACTGAGTGGAACCCAAAGGATGCTCTAGGAAAATGCCAGTTGCTTTACAAAAGCTTGCCATCATAGGGGAGGATCATAAAATTAACCATAACGGCCTTTACGAGAGAATGGAATATTTGAAATGAACAGAGCCAATCGAAATCGCCGGATTGTCTTACTCGAACTTGTGTTTGCGAAACATGTGGGGACAAGTATAAGAAAAATCCACTAGAAGGAACGTTTATCGGTAATTTGTGGGATGGAGAATGTATGGTTCGGGATACGGATACATATATATATATCGTCAATTTTTTCTTAAAAGTACATTAAAAAATTCGAACGTTACTAGAATAGAATCGTTAAACGATACATCAATCGCATTATATAGAAAGAAGGATTGCTTACATGTAATCGTAGGACTATTTAAGATACAAGATTCTATAGAAATGTCATATTTGATAATTGAATTTCATTACAAATTCATGTTATCTAACGAGAATCGCAAGAATATTACATTTATTCTTCCATAAGAATAATAATAATCATTTAAGCACTTGTGAAGGATTCTTGATATGTTGTGCTGTTAATTGACAAAAGAAAAGACATTTAATAATTACAAAATTGAAGTCTTTTTACCCAAGTATAATAGGCGTGTATTTAATGCGTGTATAATCCAGTTAACTCCAAAAGAACGAATCTGTGAGTTCGGCAAATGTGGAAGAGACAAAAGTTTTATACAAAATCACTTATATTCACGGGGATTTTTATAGTGCAAATCATGCCTAAGAGAAACAAAAGAGAGAACTTGCTGCGTAAGTTACAGAAAGACCAACATATTAATAAGGGAAGCATCTAGGATCGACTAACTCTTCCAATTTTATTTCCTCCAATGCACTCATCAGGATCGAATCACATTCTGATATCTCTTGAGACACTTGTTGCATGCTTGGACGATGCTCTGGTTTTGCACTTAAGCACGAAAATGCCGTCTTCACAATGAAAGCTACTTTCCCTAGTACACCAACTTCTGGGTATGGAATTCTTTGATCTAAAACCTGTTTTAGTGGCCAACGTAAAGTTGTTGAATTGCTTGATGATGATGATGATGAGGATGCCAATGACGATATGAGATCACCTGGATGTCTCCCTATGATTACTTCCAACATCACCACTCCAAAGCTATAAACGTCACACTTCTCCTTCACCTCCATCGTGTATGCAAGCTCTGCAAAGAGAAAACATCAACAAAAAAAAATTTCTATTTCTTATTCATGCTATCTTTTGTTGGCCAGATCTTAGTAATACTATTTAATTGATTTTTTTTTTTTATTGAAGAAACCAACTAACCTAGAGCTGCATATCCACAGGTGCTTGCAAAGGAAGTCCAATTGGATGACCAAGGTTCTAAAACCTTAGCTATGCCAAAATCAGAGACGTGAGCTTCATATTGATCATCCAGTAAAATGTTCTTGCTTGATACGTCTCGATGAATTATCGGAGGAGAGCATTCATGATGCAAGTAAGACAAAGCATAAGCCACACCTTTAACAACATTCACTCTCTTATTCCAGTGAAATGCTGTTGTCCTATCTTCATTGTTCAATACATCCTTCAAGCTACCTGATTTCAAGAACTCATACACCAAAAATGAATGTCAAGAACTCAAGCAAAAACCATAGAGCTTGACAATATTCCGATGCCGAGCTTCCGTCAAAGCATGAATCTCCCTTTCAAATGCTTTTCGACTAGTGATTTTGACTTCCACTTCTTCCTTAAATTTCTTTACCGCAACAATCTCTCCTGTTTGCAATTGAGCTTTGTAAACACTCCCATGTCCTCCCACCCCGATGCAATATTTGGCATCAAACTCCTCCGTGGCTTTGATAATGCTCTCATAGACCATTCTTCCGTCAAAACTCAATATTGCCCACAAGTTTTCATTGCTTTCATCATTTGAACTACCCTCGATTTTCCTTACTCTTCGGCATACAATTCTTGAAGCTCCCACAACAACAAGCAAGGAAAGTAAGCAACCTAAAGTAGGAATCAATATTAGCAGCAACTTTTTGCTTTTGTTCTTGCCTTTCAATATTTTTCCTGGACAAGGGTTGAGGCCAGCAATAATTCCACACAAGCCTTTGTTCCCCTTAAGAACTTCAATTGTATTATTTTGAAAGGCTGGAATATTTGGTAAAGGACCCTCTAACTCATTATACGATATGTCGATGGATGTCAAGCTTATCATATCATCAAAGGTTGACGCAATTGAACCCGAGAGCCGATTGTGTGAGAGATTGAGTATTTCCAACCTATGCAATAACCCAAGTTGTCCAGGTATTACTCCTGTAAGCAAATTATAGCTTAGATCGAGAAGTTGAAGAGATTGAAGATTGCTGATCTCGATGGGAATACTTTCATCAAGATTATTTCTGCTTAAATTCAAAAACTGAAGCTTCAAACACTCCCCAAGTTGTCTAGGAATTGAGCCACTTAGGTTATTTCCAGCAATGTTAATTCTTGATAAACTGGACCTTCCAAGTTCTGGGGGTATGTAGCCTACAAGATGATTGTCATTGAGTGAAAGCTCTAGAAGAGACTTGAGTTTTCCCAAGTTTTTGGAATTTCCCCAACAAGACTATTTGAAGAGAGGTCAAGTATCTGTAATTGACTCATCTTGCCAATTTCAAGGGGTATAATGCCTGAAATTTGAGTGCTGAAGATTTTCAAGCTCGTCAAATTTCTACATTGACCCAATACCGGTGGTAGCTCACCATAAAGTTCATTGTTGCTCAACTCAAGGTAACGCAAGTAGGGGTACACGCCCAAAGCATCGGTTATATTTCCCTTAAGCAAGTTGTTTTGGAGTCTAACTCTATATAAACTTGAACAATTTATCAAGCTTCTTGAGATGGGTCCAGTGAAGTGATTGTTTGATGCACCAAAATATACAAGAGCTTGGCTACTACATATTTCTTGTGGCAATTGGCCAACAAAGTTGTTATCGGATAACTGTAAGTTTCTGAGGGATGTGAGATTATTCATCTCGGTGGGAAGAAAGCCCCCAAGATTATTCTCATGTAGAAGCAGTTGTCTGGGTCTCAGTCTTCCTATCTCTTTTGGAATAGAGCCTGACAAGTCATTTTTGTACAAGTTTAATTGGATGAGCATGCTTAAGTTTCCTACACTGGAAGGAATAGAGCTAGAGATATTGTTCTCCCTGAGAAGAAACAAAGCCAAATTTCCCAACTTTCCCATTGAATCAGGTATAGGACCGGAAAGTTCATTGCTGTCGAGGCCAAGAGCAACCAAATTGCTCAAGTTACCTATGGTGGATGGGATAGCACCAGAAAGTTTATTGCTTTCAAGGTTAAGAGCATATAGATTGCTCAATTTCCCTATGGATGATGGGATAGCACCCGTCAACTCATTCCACATCATATGGAAATGTATGAGGGATCTCATTCCTCCAACTTCGGAAGGTATGGAACTGGAAAGTTGGTTTTGATACAAGTAAAGGTATTCTAACTCACTCAAATTTCCTAAAGTTCTGGGGATGGAACCATTGAGATAATTTCTTGATAAATCAAGTTCACGGAGAGATCCCAACATTCCTATTGACTTTGGAATGGAGCCGACAAGTTCATTGTGGAAGAGCCGTACATTCCACAGGCTACTCATATTTCCAATGGAAGAGGGAATTGGACCAGTGATGAGGTTGTTCATCAGGTAGAGATAATTGAGAGATTTGAGCATGCCTATTTCTTCAGGGATGAAACCAGAAAGCTTATTATGTGAAAGGAATAGGCCCGACAAGTTGGTCAAACTACCTATTTGGTTGGGAATTGAGCAGGTGAAATTATTATCCCACAAATCGAGAACTTGTAAAGATTGCAACAACCCGACTTGAGTTGGAATGTTTCCCGAAAGGTTGTTTCGAGACAAGTCTAGATGAGTGAGCTTGGCAAGATTGCCAATGCTCGGAGGGATGTTCCCGAAGAGCAAGTTGTTGGCAAGCTTTAGAGTGACCAAGTTCGGCAATTGGGAGAAATTGAGATAATGAAGCGTACCACATATGGCAGAATCTGAGAGGTTCAAGCTCGCGATGCTACCAAGAGGATGACAATTGATTCCGCGCCATGGACAAGGGTTGCTTCCATTCCACGAAGACAAAGCATAGCGACTCTGGCTGTCTAGCGTAGACTTCCATGTCAGGAGTGCTTCCACTTCCTCATTTCTACTTTGGTTACCAGCACCCACAAGGGCTATTGGAGAAGAGCTTCGAGTTGAAGCAAGGCAATGGATTTCTTGCATGAACATGAGAAGGACATGAGCGAGAAACAACAATACTGAGGGTCGTGTGGGAGACGAGGCCATGACAAGTCGTTTGGGGCTTTTCTTTGTTTCTTGCATGAGCATAAGAAGAACAACCGAGACGTAATTATAGAAGAAAATTGGGACCATCAAGTCAATAAGCATGGCGACATTGCCTCCTCATTGCCAAAGCGTTCGATTACTCTAAAAATGGTTTGGACTTTTGTCATTGTCGCTGAATTTCTGGGCTTTTGTCATGGTCGCATAATTACAAGAAGGTTTGGAGCTAGTCAAGAAGGTTTATCTTGGGTGACGGTGAATTTTGTAATTTAGAGAAGATTCTCTCCGCTCGTGAAATACGGCACCCCACAGAAGGTTTGGAGCTAGTCCAGAAGGTTTGATTCTGGGGATAGTGCTTGAACTTTGAAGGGAGAAAAAGGAAGCACGAAAAAATGCTAAAAAAACACTACTATCTATTCTTTTCTAGTTCAACTGCAAGACCATCTATTCAGAATGTAAATTTAGTGCCCTTTCTTTTTCCCATTCTCAAATAAATAGGAAATATTCTTCAACCACACTGCTTTAAACAATCCCACTTTCTTGATTTCGTACGTAATATGGCAAGCTCATTTGAACCACTAATCATGTATACTTTCATATAGGTATGATAAGAAGAGATAATACATAAGTCATAAACCAAGTCAAGTAACCCGACAAGAAGTATATTGAATGGATCTCCGCTCAAAATCTATCCCATTGGAAGAGGCAATAGTAAAAATACTAACTCGAGTTTATTGGCCATCAAGGTCGGTTTGACCACTACTTTTCATCTCATGACATAGCACCACCTGTCATATTTTTTTAATAAAGAAATAATATAAGAATAAAAGGGAAAAAAAAAACAAATGCTTTTTATGTCAATTTCCTCGGTCCTCGTCAAAAAGCTATAAAGTGGAACCAAAGTATGGTCTGGGAGAATGCATGGTGCTTTACAAAAGCTTTACCATGATGAGGGAGGATCATGAAATTAAGCACAAAAACCTTTGCGCAAGGACAGAATGTTCTGTCGTACTCGAGTAACGTGAACTGAACCGATCAAAATGCCTCTGAGAAACAATTATTTGCATGGATATTAGCAAGAGTAAATATGAAACTAGAGGAGTGGAAAGAAAATTTAACGTAGAAGGCGAAAAAGGAAATTCCGATAAAAACTGTGAAATAAGCTCTCCCACAATACACTCAATTCCTTTGAGTTTCGGTCTTGTGACTGTACTCCCCAGGTGGAGTGTTTCACGCGTTAGCTGGGCCCCTGATCCGTGTAGACCAAGGGCGAACACTCATCGTTTACGGCACGGACTACTAGGATATCTAATCCCATTCGCTCCCCATGCTTTTGCACACTAGCGTCAAAGACCTGCTTTTGGAAGCACTGTGGGCGAAGGGTTCTCAACCAATCTCGCACTTGACACACAAAGCAAGAAAGAGCAGTCTACGTCTATCTTTAAAATTCCAATCTTGATATGCCAATCCAATCCATAGAAAAGAAGGTTGCTAATTTCTATGGAAAAATAGTGAATCAAGGTCCAATCTTCATTGGAAAAAAATGGGAGGTGCTTAAAAACATAACAGATAAAGGAGGAATGGGTTTCAAGGACTTGATATCCTTCAATAGAATTATGCTCGGCAAACAAGCATGGAGATTAGCACAGAACCAAGAATCTTTGTGGAGCCATATTTTAAAAGGAATTTACTTTCCTAATGGATCCTTTTGGCAAGCTAACAAGGGGTCTTACCTCTCCTGGGGTTGGCAAAGCATTTTGATGGATAAAGAATCTATACGAAGTCAGTTATGTGGTCAGTTGGGACAGGAGAGAACAGCAGAATCCGCAAAGATAGACCGCTTAAGAGAGGAACTATTGGAGGGAGCTAACTTAAGCGATCAATTGTAGTAGCTGACGTGATTTCACATGAGGAGGACAAGTGAAATGAAAAATTGCTCAGAAGTCGTTTTGACGGATAGATAGTAAGCGAAATTCTAGCTGCGCTTTTGTGGACTCGTTTTACACAAGAAAAATTGGTGCGGGCGGGTTCCAGGTCGAGAGAGTATTCGGTCAAAAGTGCATACAATTTGCTCCGTGAAGAGGAAAAACAAACCGAACACATCCCAGGTCTCACCTTCTTATCAGCCACCCTATAAAGACTAGAGTAATTGGTGGTCCAATTGTAATTTAGGGTGCAATCGTTTCATGGAAAACTCAAGATTTGAAGAATATTTTCAAAAAAATGATTGGTTACATCGTTTACAATTAGTTAATGAAAAATACTTTCATCAGCCTAACCATTTATATGGGTAATGAAAATATTTTGCATCAATTCATCTTATAAGCGATATAAATTATCGTTTTTTGAAAAAAAAATATTTTCCAAATCTTTTAAGTTCTCACGAAACAAACACATTGACGGATAGCATTTTGTGCCCATTTGTTTTAGTTTCATAGCTACATTCATGTGCTTTGGATTCTGAAAACGATTGTCCAATGGCCACAACTTTTGTGGAGGGGTTAGGCGTGTAAAAGCTGCTGAGCGGAACCCAAAAGGATGGTCTAGGAAAATGGCAGGTGCTTTCTAAAAGCTTTGCCAAGATTAGGGAGGATCCTAGAAATGAAGCACAGCAACCTTTACGCAAGAACGGAATGTTTGGTCATACTAGAATTACATGAACCAAGCCAATCGAAATCGTCAGATCGTCACATGAACCCATATCGCCCATATCGAGGCATGACGATATCGACCGTGACAAAAGTCCAAACCCAGTCGTCGAATTTCAATAAGGTTTGGAGCTAGTCGAGAAGGTTTACCTCTGTGAAGTTGAACATCTGTAATTCAGAGTAGATTCTCGCCACTCGCGAAACCCGGCAAGCTGTATAAGGTTTGGAGATGTTGTGCATGGTTTTCCCATGGGACAGCTTGAATTCTGATGGAGGAAAAAGGGAGGAGGAAAAAATGCAAAAAAGACGACACTATCTATATAACTTCCCTACTTATACAGTATTGAATTCTAAAATAGATTGGTAAAAAATTTAAGGCGATGTGAACAACCACATACAAAAGTTTGTCGACAGTAAAATAATCGAATAAATGCCTGTACATAACTGGAGTGGAATTGCTCATCCAATACTAGATGGTCAAAGAAAAGTCCATGAATCATATACTAATGGATGTTGGTAAAAAGAATTAGATGGATGAGACCGTTAAGTAAGACGAATATAATTCGTAACGCAATATAAAAATTGGAAAAAAAATTAAAAATTGGCAAGAACCTAAAGTGAGTAATATAAAAAAAAATTAAAATTTAAAATGGCGAAACTTAATAAATTGCTCTAATACATATTTGTAATTCCATATAAGAGTTTGTAAATCTGAAGCATTAGTTAGTTATGCAATTAAAAGTTGATAAATTATTATGAGAATTGTTAAAATGCAAACTGCAGAAGAATGCTAATTTCATAAAAATATTGATAAGTTACCAACAAGTTGCCCAAAAACAACTGTCGATTTATTTCTTTCTGTAATCAACAATTTTTTGACACTTACAAACACTTGTTCAAATTTACCAGCATGGAAAAGAATCCGTACTTTTGGACAACGATAGAATTCTGCTTTACTGCTAAGTAGTACAGTAGTGTACACCGTACATCATACTACATAATACAAGAACTGACATCATATCTCATACCAAGTACCAACAGAATTACATTGTACTCTACAAATACGAACAGAACTTTTGAGTTAAGACAGACGTACGGCATTTTGGGGTAGGATTGCAGACCTCCATGCTCCAACACTCGGCTTCACCCCATAAGGAAAAGAAGAAAGCAAATGCACTCATCCTTGGGCAAGTTCACACATCATAGCTTTGCTTCGAGTAGAATAGACGAGTACGGAACTATATTATATGTGCTTCCTATGCCAGGGACGCCTTCAGAGACGAAGTCATCAGGCGATTCAAGGTTTGTGTCTACCTGCACGGTTTAGATGCGGGATTGTCTAATTATGACACGAAACATAGGGATTAATTCCTTTCGAATTCTTCCAGGCAACAGGCATCAAATGACACTGATAGCAGTACTAGCATTGATGGTAATATAGTCATAGAAGTGAACAAACTGCCCTTTTTCATTTCACAATTTTTCATAGAAACGCTGCACTGCCTGTGTATAAAATCATTTCCAGGTAAAGAGTATCAAATCTAACAAATGAAGAGTATTGACACAGTGAGTGAAACAAAAGATCAGCACCTGCACCGAAGCAATTCTCACCCAATCGATACTATAATCTTCATTTTTAAAGACCTACATTTCCCTCAAAAATAATATACTACTGCGACTCCTGTAGAGAATTTTTTTTCCTGAAAGTAAGTTTACACAAGGCAGAGAGTTAGTATAGAGGCAGAGAAAACGAAAACTTACCACATGAAACCAGCGCCTATTCTTTGGTGGAGGTGGTATTGCGACTTGGACCAAAAAGTCATGGGCATTAAAGGCTAAATAGATGTCTCCTCCATTTTTATCGTGAAGCCTATATAGGTAAAACCGTCATCAGATATGCAACTATGATTCTAAAGCAAAACAAGAAATGAAAGATAAGTTTCTTGTTGATATACTTAAAACTGAATCCAGATATACCTCAGTTGGCTATGTGCATCTGATCTATTAACAAATTCCATCTAATTTGTCCAAACACATTTTACACTTCTCTAGGAAGAAAGATAAAGTACCTGATGACCCAATCTTTAAAAGTCATGATAATGCCAGGTATGATAAGAACAGCAATGACGTGCGTACATGTGTGCGGGTATGTGCGCGTGCACGTGCGTGAGATCCCAAGACATCATGATCTAACAAGCAACAGCAGCATTGATGCCCCAATTGAAAAAATTGAGCGTTGCCATAATGTTTGTACCAAACAATCATTCAGATGAAGCTGCTTCCAAATCAAATAATTTCTTACGTGAATGCAAGAAACTTGCTTTCCAGATTGTCCCAATTGTCCTCATGCCAGGTCACATCATTCTGCCAAGCATTTAAGAGCTCATGAACCTCGAGAAAGAAAAAGCTACAAAATAGTAGAAGTTGCAGGAGAGAATAATACTTTGCTAAGAAAATCTTCATGACAAAACAGAGGATGCGTTCGCCGGAATTTTATCACCTCCGAGAAGAACCTGAAATGGTTTTTCCTTCTTGTATCCAACTGCATGGAACAATTTCAGTCCACCCCATTAGTAACTTTGTCATAATCATGAAAAGTAAAACTGTAAGTAAAAACTGACCTGTGTCCATAGAAAATGGTTAAGAGAAGTATCATGTCCATAACTGTTGTTATTTCCATAGCGTGAATGCCCATATTCATCTCCCATTAGCATCATTGGGGCTCCCTGAATTCATTTACCAACACGAACACGAGTAAATCTTTTTCCTATGCACACATAGTTCAAGACTGACAAACAAAATCAGAAAATGATCGACAGCAGTTGGCATGGGCATTATCCAAAATAAGACCTGTTCTTTTACCTTTTCATTACTTTTTTCTTATTTTTTTTTCTCTGAGATGAAACTTTATTGTCAAAAGACATTGCCGAGTGGATGCTTGATGTATATACCTGGGAAACCATAAGTGCCAAATGGAAGTTTTTCATTTGTCTGGAACGCAAGGCCTTGAATTTTACATCATCGGTTTCTCCTATGAAAAGAAGAGCAGAAAATGGACCATACTTTTATGAGAACTTTCCTCCAAGATTTTCTGCTTGCATTTAACATTCTAACAAAGTAATTTAGCATAAGACACAGCCAAGGCAACATCTACATAGCAATCAACAGCATCATCATGAAGAAAGGACAATCGTAAGCTTGAAGAATTAACACAATCTGATTTCCAAAAGACACAGTCACAAACTTCTCAACTTTAATATCTCAAGCCTTCAAGCTTTGCAGTACAACTAGTATGACAGTTTTGCGTGGCATATTAGGAAGAAAGCAAGTGAAAAGATTTATTTTCGGGTCTCACCTTCAAAACCACAGTTCCAACTTAAGTTATCATTGCTTCCATCATTTCCACCTTCCCCATTTGCATCATTGTGCTGTAAAACCGCCAACTAATGGGAAACTGTTGCTTCATGTATAATTTGAAAATAAGCTCACGGCTGTTTACCTTAAAGTTATATGATACGAGATCGTACAGTGTAAATCCATCGTGTGCAATGACAAAATTGACACTATGATAGGGCTTGCGCTTATTGACCTGCAGAAGATGGGACAAGTCACACGAGGATTCGTATTTGCTTTCAGCCCAAAATCAAGCATTTATAAGTACCTTTTCTTTCTGCACATGTTCATTTTTTATGGAGTAGATAGTTTGTCCAATCAGATGTTCTTATTCATCTAAAGGTACCTTTACCTTCTTGCCACATCAATAATTACAGGAACAAATGGATATTGAACACACATATTACTCCTTGTTTCTTGTTCTCTGGGGCCAAGCATTGAAATATTTTTTAGAAGGAATCATTTCATTCCATTTTAATTGAAAACCAAGCTGAAAATGTAATTAAATGAGGAAGAAGAAGAAAATCAAGCTCTGTGTTCAAGATAGTTAAGCATTAGACTAGCAGGTAAACTACAAAACCCATTATCAGTGAATTAGGTGTCTGGTTATCAACAAGGAAAAACTGAACTATGAAGCATCCGGCATATTAGATAGAACATGCCAAATAGATCGAGATTAGGATCATACTCTATATAAGTCAGCAGATCCAGCAAGTCGAGTGGCGAAGCTCCCCTTCAAACCAGGGTCACCCTAATATCAAACAAGTTTGAAAACAGAAATAGAAATTTCAACATCTCTGTTAAGAAAAATCTTTAAGAGAACAAGCAAGATATGCACTATTCAGAAACAAAATCTGCTTATGCATAATTAGGCATTATATGCGGAAGATAAAGCAATGCATAAGAGGATGTTCTAACCTCTGAAATTATTTTCAAATTGGACCTTGGACATATGCAGTTCAAAGTACACATGCTGAACCCACATCCACTGGCCTCTCCATGCATGCACACAGAGAGAAAATAAAAAATATATCCAACTATCTAGAGTTACATCCACCAAATGTTCATTTTGTTCAGAACCCTTAAAATCAATGCTAAAACACGAGTAGTATGCATAAAGAAAGCTAGGCCCAATCTGTAATCTTCCTTAGGTGCTCATCTGACTTAAGTTTGTCAATATAGCAATCAAGCCCATGTGAAGCTAAGACAAACCATATTTGACCACAGCCCATTCTGAAAGTCAAGCATGAAACAAAATGCAGCACTCTGTTATATTTGATGACAGGAATGAGTCAGTTATTTGACATAAATCCACCACACTTTTTACATACGTGGCAGTTTCTTCATTTTCCTTTTCCTTTTTCATCCCTGATGTACTTGAATATCAGAACAGGGCTAATAGAGTTTCTTCTGCTTTCTCACCTTGATGAATCGTCTTATATCATCACGATACTTTCCATTCCATTCAGCCCATCTGCATCAAAAATATCACATGCATAAATGAAGCATGATCTCTAGCTATTTGATACCCAATACTTGTTATCCTCCCTGACTGAGTTATTGCAGAATAGATGCTAGCATATAAATGTGCTCCATCCAAAGAAAACTACCATTGAGCAAAATGCTGACTAAATTTTAGCAGATGCAAATCTTTTGAGAAATAGCTACTACTTTATCAGTGAGATAGGAAATAATCAATACCTGTCCCAGTTTGGGAACTTCCCAACAAGATAAAGGCCTCCACAATCCCATGGTTCAGCAATAATTTTACACCTTGATAATGTAGCATCTTTTGCAATCGCCTAGATATTCAACATAAAATGAGAAACTTCAACACATTTTCAACCCACACTCTAGTAAATCAATGACTAGGCAACATATCTCCTGCATTTTTACCTTCCTTTGTTCAAACAGATAAACTATAACTACATACAAAATAAACTAAAGAAAAATGAATTAAAAAATGTTAAAGTTGAGTTCACAACCATTCGTTTTTAAAAGCATAATTTCTTTGATGAATACGTGGTCTATATATTTAGGGGAAAGTACCCAAAAAATACCGTACTTTTCATACCAATGCCAGAAACATCCCTCTATTTTACAAACTACAAGTTTGCACCTTTTGACCTAACTGCGGTTTTAATCTAACTGAATGGGGTTATTAAAATGCCATTCTGCTCTTATATCTTAAATTCATATTTCTCTGACTATTCCATCTTTCTCAGCCTTACAATTCTTTTTTCCACATAAACTCTTTATCAGTGATGTGACATGCCTTTCTCCGCTCCTGCTCTTGGTCTCGCAAATCGCTTCTCGCAGTTGTCTTTCCACTTTCTGGTTTCAATGCCCACATTTTAAATTGAAGGCCAAATAGAGGAGGAAAACAATCACCCTTTGGTATGTTTTCATCCCCAATCTTGCAGCCTTAGAGCTGCATAACAGTTTCTGTGCGAATTTGTTGTTTGAATTGAGTGAATAAATGTCTGAATAACTTGGATTAGGACACTGAATTTGATAACTTAAAAAGTGAGAAGATTTTGCAAGTTAAAACATTCATTTTCCTTATACGTGAAGTGAAAAACTCTTGCGCAATTAAGTGACAAATGAAGGTATGTGGCCGCATATTGGAATAAAAGGCACAAAAGAAAAGGGTTATGTAAAAGGATTATGACTATTAGATGGCCAACATCTTGTTCAGAAGTCAAAAGCGAGAAATTCCTGAGCTTGAACTTAAGGACAAAGCAGTATTTTTGGAACAAGAAAGCAAATTTGGTAAGTACCATGACTACATTAACCAGAGTTAACCACTATTAGTTAACAGCAAGGTGCAAAGTGGAACCACACAACAAAACACAAGGTGCAAACTTGTAGTTTGAAAGTAGAGGAATGTTTTTGGTATTTTCCCTATATTTAGTTACTTTAACATCTATGCTCCATGTTTTAACTCAGATAAGTTGTAAATTATGTATATAAACATCTGTTCTCAAGTATATATAATCCTTCTTTAAACAGCGACTGGGACATAGATTATCCCTCCCAAACCCAAAGAAAATGTCCTGAAATGGGCATCCAAGTGCAAATAGAAAAGATCAAGACAATAACCTTATCTGACCAAGTACTGTCATAGGTACTTACCCTAATTAGCGGAGGTGCATTAAGGGGAGAACCATCTGTTCCTCGACAAAGGACACTAGCGAGATCAAATCGGAATCCATCCACATGATACTCTGTAACCCTGGATTTTGATGTAAGACCACAAACAGAATCATTACAGGATTCCATGATGCGAAGTCAAGCAGCCAGATTTGCAGCACATGAAATTTAAAAAGTATATGAAATTAAATCAGCTGTACTCACAAGGATAGCAGGTGTATTTCTTTAGGACTTTACACCCAACCAAAGTTCAAACATCGGAGATTGTAGCAAATTTAAGGTCTGTAGATATTTCAAAAAATTTAAATGATAATTTAACTCTGCATAGGGAGGGACTACATTAACATTGATCCTTCAGCTTCTCAAGCTCTCAATATAAATGTAGTTCATCATTGAGATGCATCACTGTCATTTCATATCAGCAGAAATATTTGAAAATTCATGCAAAGAAGGATCATATTTGAACTAGAGCATGCGTTAGCGCCTTTACAAAGCCCAAACGTATATGTTCTTAGTTTCGGGAAATTAAACTCACCAATGCCTTAGGCTATCAAGAATTAGTTCCATGACCACAGGATGATTGCAGTTTAACGTGTTTCCTGTAAATGAACAAAACTAATGTAACTGAGGATAAAATGATGTTATGATAAGTACCAAAAGTCATCAAAGACAAGTTTGAATAGCCATTAAGACAAAATTACAGTGCTCCATGCAGATCAGGGGAAAGGAGTGACAAATACAATGTTGATGTGTTATTCTGACAGCCATAGACTTTGTATCTCCAGGGAAGATTCAAGCTTCTAATCCAAAAAGATGTACTATAAAATATCACAAAAAAATCTAGTAGCAGTTTGGCACCACATACAGTAGGGAACAATGCTTTGCCAGCACAAAGAAAAGCTGTTGAAAAAGAATATCCCCCAAATTCACATTTCTTTCTTGTATTTCCATTTTTATCGATGATTTTGTATTTGACCGTCATTTATTCCAATAAACCAATTTTAAAAAATGTACTTAAGACTCACCTGCAAAGTTTCAGCCAAAAAGAGAGTTGGGACATCTAAACAAAAAGCTAGGCAACCACATCGATGAGCACCAATTTGCTCTAAAGTAACAATGTCAACGAACTGCTGGGATCTCTTCACAATAAATTTTGTGCAAAGCCACTCAATATGTATGATCACAGACTCATAAGAAGCCCATCTTTCAGAGAGTATGAAGACACGGACCAAGCCAACCATTGAGCACTCCCCAGGAGGAGCCACGACCAGCAGAGATAATTAAATGCACCAAGGAGCTTTCAGTTATAAATCAGGAAAATTAAGCTGACAACACCCTCTGCATTGTAGGTAATGTCTAGTGGCCTGAACTAGCAAAGTGCACTTCTTGGCTCTTAGAGATTCAAATTCTGTTAGGGATGGTATTTTGAATGTTACCATGGACAATAACAGGTTGAGTATTCTTGAAAAAAGCTATGCCAGGTTATCCCCAAAAAATGGTGGTAGAAGAAAAGAAACAACCACACTAAAGAATGTGATGGTCTGGAAGTTCCGTTTCAACTTAAAATAATTCCAGAAGGCACAGCACACACACAGCCACTGATCATGTGGAATTTCTACTTATACAACTGTTCAATCTGAAAAGGTATCGTGTAGAGTCTTTTTCTCCCTCTTTCTTGCTCATCAACAGAACTCTCTGAACCATTTTAAAGTTTAGATCTATTAGCAACTATGGAAAAATCGAGAAAGAAAAGCAGTGGCACTGAAAAGTCAAATTTGCATCCGCAACGAACAGTTTGAAGCTAGAAATGCTGTACACACAGACATAGAATTTAAGCAGGAAAGAAAGAGCAACATATTGCAAACATTTATCTCCCAAGTATCTGGACTGAAGCAACACAATTAAAGGAAGAAAAAAAAGTAGAAATCGGTAAGGCCAACAAATTACCACATCCAGAGAAGTTCAGCAAATGGCCATTTGAATCCAACATGTAATAAACCTGTCCACAATTAATGATAATTCTAAGGAGCTGGTAAACATATGTTAGCAAACATTGACTATGATGCTTACAATTATACTGCATAAGTATGAGAAAAGGAAAAACCAATTGAACACCACAAAGTCGGTCATCCTTAGAGCTATGATTAGGGGCCTTGATGTGATCACCACTCCCAGATAATGCCCATCATCTCGCTCTTTCCTTGGCAATCAGTTGCAAAGAGCCTTAACAATATTCAGAGACATTTCTTTAAGAGAAATGTAAAAGTTCGTTAATTGCCATTGCTAAATCTAAAGTTGATCCTGCTAAAGAGCCTCTTCCCAGTGGCTTCAAATCTTTTTGGAAGAGATCACACTCAGAATTTTACAGTTTGCTCAAGTTTTTTGCAAGCAAATTAGCACAGATCCACATGATGATATGTTACTTATTTGGTACAAGTTCGATGGGAGCTTCCCAGTAAGGTATAACTTCAGAATTTATTTTTTTTCCTTTTAAAATCGACCATCGCCTTATTCAAGAAAATGTCCTCCTACAACACTATGGTGAGATTTTTTTCCTCCTCTAGCTCAAAAAACTTCCCCCATCCCTTACAGCACCAACATTCAACAGATATGGATGGATAAAACTATACCCACTAAAGCAGTCTCAAAAATTGCATGGCATAACTAAATTATTTTCTAGATTCAGTTGTTTGTAAATCGTTCTACTGCTGACAAATCATACTATTAGAATAATTAAATAATAAACCACACATTCGTCTAACAACTTAAGGTTTTAGAACAGTTGACTATGATCCCACCAAATCTCACATGGTATCCGAGCTTAAGGTCTTGAGTTCGAATCTTTTCAGGCCCCACTAGCCTCCCCAAATAAATTTCCACGCCTAGTACTAGGCAAAAGACTAGACTAAACATGAGGGGAAGTGTTAAAATAATTAAATAATAAACCACGCTTTCGTCTAACAACTTCAACTTTTAGAACAGTTAGCTATGATCCCACCAAATCTCACACATGCATAGCAAATGGCAAAGTATCAACTGTAACTGCAGCTGAAAATTGCACAACCGTGTAAAAGCTTCAAGAGAACATGCACAATAATCACCTTATTATCAATCCCACGAAAAGAAGTTGTATAAGGATTCTTATCATCAGCCTCATTAGTGTGATTGTACACAACATCGAGAATGACCTGCAAAGATGATAGCTTAGAGAGATAGTCACTTAGACCTCCAAAAAGCAAATAGAAAGAACAAAGCAAACCACCAAGAACATGCATCTTTTGTACTTAGGCAAAAGGAGTGTCATCTACCTCAATGCCAGCACCATGCAAAGCTTTGACCATTTCCTTGAATTCCCGAGAAGCATTAACAGGTCCTCCACCACCACTAGCATAACGACTCATGGGAGAGAAGAAATTTATGGTAGAGTATCCCCATGTATTAATCTTGGAAATTCATGCATCATGAACCAGATCATTTATTAAGTGACACAGGGATGTAAGAACACAGCGGTTCACAGAAATTTTAGCATAAGAGAACAGAAGCTTTTGAAAGCAAAGGGAAACAATACATGGCAGCAAAGTCCTGCGAACAAATAAAATCCCACCCATCCCACCCAGGTTACATGATAGCAAAGGAAGTTTGCTTCTCTGTGCTATAACAAGCCTTGCTATGTAACATATGAAAAAATACTTGGCCCAACAATGAGGAAGTAGTATTTCAAAGTTTTCTGGATGAAAAGATCATTTTTCTATTCAGGGTAAGGAGGTAGGAAATAATAATCCCAGTAACCTAGACAATTATCATGTCACTGTACTTACAAAAAAAAATTTACAATCCACAGCAATATCGCAGAAGAAATAACAAAAAGCTTACATAGCTCTAGCAGATATATGATGTGGCACTTTATCTACTGCCACAAATAACATTCATTTACTTGTAAAACCTCCGTAGGCAAATACATTCTCTACAAATAGGTGGATGGCAGTAGTAGTAAAGTAACAAGAATTCAAGAATAAGCTATCATATACTTGAGATGCACATGACATTTGTTCACTCATCATATACAAGAAAGTCATACTGCATAGATCAATTGACTATTATATTACCATGTGATCTCTTGGATTTCTTCGCCTTTGAAACTCAAATTCGTCGAACTCAAAAACGGGCAACAACTCCACTGCGTTTACTCCAAGCTCCAAAAGATGGGGTATCTGTAGACACCACAAAGATATACAGTCAGAAAGATCATGGAAACATGACAATGATACTTAAAAAGTTAAACATTTAAAGTTCATACAAAGATATTGCTCAGGATATTTATAGGAGAGTGGTGAGATGAGAAGGAAACCTCAAACCACCCATTGAAAGTTTCCTTTGGGAGGAAAATATAAGGCAGAAAGCCCCAAGTATTATCTGTGTCTTACTACACCAAATTGATAGCATACAAAAGCATAAAAAACCATAGAAGCATCTAAAATTCCTTTTTTATAGTTTCAAATACAGGCAAATGCTTAATAATTAATAGCAGATACGAGTACAGTTGACAGCTCCAGCACGCATGTCATATTTCCAGCTCCATGTTTTCGCTTATTTTGCTAGCAACAAAAACAACCACCACCACCATAGCCACAATAACAAATATTTGCAACATTTTCAGGCTGTCATAACTGAAAAGCACAATACTGAAATTGAATCACAGTTTTCATCCCAGCACTTACCACTTTAACAGCAGTTTGCTTCAGTATTTACCTTTTCAATAACTCCAAGATAGCTTCCACGTAGATCAGAATCTAGCCCGCTAGACTCATCAGCTGTAAATGCACGAACGTTCATTTCATACATAACAAGATCTTTCTGCAAGAAACAAGTATCAGAACAGAGATATTGAGATGTAAAGTGACGGAGCAAACAACTGCTAAAAGTTTAACCTCTCCATCATCTATTTTGATAAAATCTCCTACAGCTACATAAGAGACGCGAGATGTTTTGAATCAGTTAATGCTCATGAACCACAGGTTGTAAAGCAGGATAGACGTAAGACAGAAGAAAGAAGAAATAGTGTGAAAATAAACTTAAGGTGTCAGATGATTTATACTCACAACACCATACAAGCAACCAACGTACCTCAGGTATATTAGGAAGCTTGTAGTCCTCCCCCCAATTGAAAGGCAAACTATCAAATTCATAAGTTCCAAGAAATTTCGATAGCTTATGGTTGGTATCTCCAAAAAACCGACGACCTTCTATGAGTTTTGCATAAGGATCTATAAGCACGATATTGCGGTCAAATCGATGTCCTTCATTGAACCCTCGTGGACCATCCATGCGATAGCCATAAAGGACATTGCTACGAGGCACACCCTGTTTGGTAATGTCAGCAGTTTGAAATTGTTCGGTATAGATAAAATGGAAAATGCCTCCAGTAACTAAGCACAATAATAGGTCCTTATGTATGCAGCAAACCAAAAAACTTATGCCCATAAATTATATGATATGTAAACACAACATTTTTTCAACCAAGGAACAAAAGTCCTTGGAAAGTTCATAGCTGTGCAGATACCCCCTCCGTTCATCTTTAGTTAGAAACCCTAACAGAAGATGATGTGATCTAATCAGAGATAGCCACATGATAGTTCCATTACAAAATCTTGACGTCTGCAAATGAATTTGCATACAAATACAAATGACACAGGAACTAAATTTCCAAAAGGGATGCTATACAAGTATGACATTAACGAGATTGAAAATGCTTAAATTTCAGTACAAAAAGTCCAATTACATAACCCCTAGGAATCCCATAATGGCAGAAGACAAGCTATTTACTCAAGTCAATGCACTGTAAAGAGAGAAACTTGATAAAGTAGCATAGCAAGGACTACCTCAATGCATATATGCCAGATATCTCCAGTTTTGTTATTGTGAGGATCCAAAGTTAGCTCAATAAGTTCCTGATCTACTCTGCCAGCCTCCCCACTGACAAGACCAACCAGAAGCACTAAGTATGGCAAACCAATTAAGACTGAATGAGAAACGATCACTTGTAAAGACATTTCAGACAAATGGCAAGATCTAGTTCAGTCAGAAATTACAAGATTTGTGATTAGATAGTTTCTTTCATTCCTCCCTTTTGATAGGAAAGAAGAAGTAACATAATTCACCTCACATCAAAACAAGACAGACTCTCTGAAGTTGAATCGAAAGCAAATTGTATACAAGATAATAATTTAGTCTATAAAGACGGATGAATCAGAAAGTTGAGGAGACTATATGCGACTATTAAGTCTAGCTATTGACAAAGAATATGCTAAGAAATTATGAGGCCTTGCCCAAAGAGAAAAGCAAAATTGAAGGAACAAGTTACCAAAGTTATTGATGGATCATGTAATGGAATTATCTTTCCAGTGAAATGTATATCTGAGAAATCATAAATTGTAAGGAAACGTTAAATTGCATGGGGAAGACGTAAATGCCTTCCCACTCACCTCTGGGGAAGTGATAAGCAAAGTGTTACTGCAGTTGCATTCTGCGAAAATATAGCAAAGTTGATTCCATTATCGACTTCTGATACCCCCAATGGAAATGCCTGGCCTGGAAAAACTCTGAATGGGCTTTGAGTCTCTGATACTTCCGGGACTTCTTCCTAAAAATCCAAGACCGCGAATGTAGCAAATTACAATAAGCCACAAGAGAATGCATATAGCTTTGGCAACCTAAATCGGAAAAAATTATAAATTCGAGATGTCAAAAGCTGATGCAGCCAAAATCATGCAAGATGATATTTGTTCCAACATTGGTGTTTCTACAACGCATCAATTCAAAAATCATATAACAGCCCTAAAGGATTAGGATTCTTCTCACAGGTAAATTCGTAATATTACATCTTTTAGGATTTGAGTCTTAGGAGGATTTTATCAAGTTTCCTGTTTCTATTATGTTTCTTGCTTAGAAGTTTCTTATTCCAACTAGGAGTAAAACTTTTAGAAAGCCTATTTATATGGTTGTGATTCTCTCTTTTCAATAGAACTGATGATTATTGAATTTTGCAAGTATTTGCTTTGGGAGTGTGTGATGCAATTTTTCGCTTAAGTGCAATGAGAGCTTTGGCTGTGAAGCTTAAAGATTTGCTCTTTGTTGTGGGACTTGTTGTCCTACATCAGTTTTTGGTATTAGAGCCAAAGTTTAGTTATCACAAGGAGTTTGATCAGGAGTTTTTCTCAAAGGATGCTGTTATTGAGCTTCTTCAGCCACGGGGGAAAAACTCCGTGGATGAAGCTGATGAATTAAATTGTTCAACACTTCTAAACTCAAGGACAAGTTTTCTACAACCAGGGGAGACTGATGCAGCCAACAAAATCACGCAAGATGATATATGTACTGTTGACGTTTCTACTGAGTTGTGGCGAAGATCAACCATTGCATTAATTCACAAATCAAATAAGAGTCCTAGGACAAGGATTCTTCCCATAGACAATATTAGTAGTATTTAATTCTTATTTCCATCTTATCAATTTTCTATTTTCTGTTATGTTTCTTGCTTAGAAGCTTCCTCCTATTGCAACTGAGAGTGGAACTTTTAGAGAGTCTATTTATGCAGTTGTAATTCTTTTTTTTTTCACTGGAGTTGATGATTATGTGCGATGCAATTCTTCTCTTAGGTGTGATGCTTAAAAAACTAAGTCCGATGCTTAGGAAGCTTATGGTGTTAAGCCCAAAAGTTTATTCTTTGTTGCGGGACTCGTCATCCTACGTCAAAAGCTCTCTTAAATGAAAATTAGTTCTACACCTTCTATTTGGGATAAACTGAAGTTATTCATCTAAAGAGAATGAATCCAGATTAATAACTTAAATGACATTCAGCCAAAAGCATACGAAAAACACCACCCACAAGTCAGATTGCCTATGTGGTCAGTAACATGTCTATCTATCAGATCCTTACAACAAAATAATGTAGAGGACATGTGGAGGGGTAATTCATATTAAAACAACAACTAATTGCATTAGCACGGACATCAGAAATGAGTAAAGTGCAGCACAAGAATGAAATTGCTATTCATAAAAAAGTTAAACTAACTTAATCGATAGGATGAAAGCTAAAGTAAGTACTTCAAGTTCGACAAGCTCTGCAATGTGGAAAGAAGTCCGGTGAATAGTGTTTCTTGAAGCTATTCATAAGTATTATATGTTTCCCTTAAGTTTTCAATCATACTGTGCAGAATAGAGATATCATCCCATAACAGAGCAACCTTTCAAAACTGGCAGGCTAAGTTTTGGAGTCTAGCCAAGTGAAAAAAAAAATAATGGCGCCTCCCGCAATTTTCATTTACAAAATGCAGCAAACAGAGTAAAAGAACTTCAAGCAAGTTCGTACAAAATTCAAGTTGTCACTATTCTTTTCCAGTAGTAGAACTCACATCAAATCCCAAGTAAGCTGAAAAATTCACAAAGCCTCCCAACTTTTATGTTTATGTACATGTATCAACTTCAACAATAGCAACCTGAAAATGCAGGAAAAAGCTGTAGATTTGCAGAATTTTAATGGATAATCACCTCGAGCACACGTTCTTGAGCCTGACGCCCATAAACTTTAGCCTTTCCTCGTTGTCCACCTTCCCTTGTCTGACCTATGCAAAATGCTTCCGAATGAAACACAGAACGATGAATATCAAACCAGAAAATGCATGTTAATAAAAAGAAATGAAATTCTGATGTATGCCTTTCTGGAAAGACTTCCCCCACTGCCCCCGGATGAGCTTTTGCTCAGTTTCAATCTGGTAAGACATCAACAAAAATTAACAACAGATCGAGCAATAGAATTCAGGTTAGCACTGCTCACATTTTAGAAAAACTCACACGCTTTTATGCAGATACTATGTGAATATGTGTGTATAGACCATCACAGGACAATGTGAACAGAGTGAAATCATGGGATGATTTCCGATCTTACCTCATTCTAATAACTGAGGCACTGTTGTTCACTTAACTTAATCCCATCAAACTGGACTACTTAAACAATGAAAAACTACGCTCAGACTACCGGAAGAAGGAAAACTCACAAGCATAAGGGGGACTCATAATGCCAGAGTACCCATCAAGAACACATAGGACAAAGCAAAACAAACATGAAAAGAAAGATAAAGGGAGATGCATCACCCCATTTCATGCCCGCGCGAAGCTCCAACGCCCGAACAAGAAAACGAAGCCAAAGGAGCGAACTTGGCAGCAAAAGCAGAATCAGATTCGCAGGGAGGCGGGCAGTGCATTTTCAGCAGCTGCTGCGAATAAAGAAAGGTTCCCATGAACGGAAAGAACGAGTGAGGACCCCAAACGGCGAGGGGAACTGAATCTGACTGGAGGGTATCAAGAAAAGGCAAGAAACGAGAGGAGGAGAACGAAAAGGCGATCTTTTTAGAAAGCTAGCGAGGAAGCAGAGAGAACTAAGAAGTTGGGAAGAGTTGCTTTTTCGTCTTGGGAGTGTGTCTTTCTGTAAGTCTTTTTCCCCGGGTTGAATTGGGATTCGAGAGACGCATCGAAGTCCGAAGCTCTGCTTCGACTCTGTCCGCCACGTGAACGGTGAACGCGGTAGCTTTTCGATCTTCTCGGATATCCCATGAAAGCAATCCATTGATATTTATTGTATCGCATGCATCGTTCCGCCTTCTGCGACGACAAAATATCCTGCAAAAAGTCTCTCTTTTTCCCCCTGAAATCTTTTCCCTTTCCTTCCGTCGTCGAGTGCTGACGCGACCCCAATCGAGAGAATACTGTGCAGCGCCACGTTGGTGGTGGACGCGTGGCGACCTGTGAACATATCGATCGAAGACACCGGCGGCTCGAGAATCCGGAAATTGATTAATTTTTATCCACTGAATCAATCATAAAATGAACGGCGTTCCTCTTATCATAGGTGATCTACTGTTCAGTGCTGCCGGTCACTAAGGGAGACAACGGGGCCACGGTCGTCGCCACTCTACGAGGATGATAGCAAGGGGCGAGATCGGTTCCGACACTCACCCAATTCAGGGAAGCACATACCCTCTTTCTATCTCTAATTGAGATGATTGATTCATTTTTAAATATATCTTTCTGATGAGATAAGATAAGATGATGATTACTGTCAATAAAGTCGTTTGTGGTTAATGATAATTCGATCGTTCATCTCTTTTCAATAAAATGTGAATTTCTTTTGTTTTTTCATGTCGCGGGAGCCAAATGGCACAATCAGCGCTAATGAGATAAACTAGGTTAATAACTTTATGCATCTTTTTATGGAGAGGACCATAATTTGAGAAGCAATTTAATCAAAATTAGAGGGCTAGATTGAACATGGTTCAGCGGCTCCTTTGTTGTTTCTGTATCTTTCTTTTTTCTCCTGTGACATTTTGCTAATTGAAAAATGATTGGCTACATACTGGTATCGGCATTTGGTAGGGTCAGCCGTGAGGAGAACTACAACATGGAGAGATAGAGATGGTGCTCCTGTGGTCGTACCTAATCTACAGTATTTGCTGCCATTTCATGGAAAGCAAGCTCGTGTGATTATAGTGTGCGCGAAGGGAGAATGTTGAGTTTGTGAGTTTTCGAAAGCTGATGTGGTTAAATGTTTCATTTAGATGTATCAAATTACACGTTTAAATTAGACTAAGGGCCTCTCGTTCGTATTAATTTTGGGGGTCATTATTATCAATATGGATGGAGTCTCCTTGACACTCGTGAAGGGAGGGGAGGTTTATGTTTATAAAGATTAGTCAAGTGAAAAACGTTCAGATATATGGTATAAATTTTAAAGACTAGAAAGAAAAATGTGGGTTCTTAAGTGAACCTTTAATATCAGATAGGTTTTATATTTTACTATCTCGACTAGAAAACTTGAGCCTCTTGCGCTTAAGAATTGCCTTACACTTAAAGGTGTATGGTGATACAACTTTTTTGTTTCTTCATCGTATGACTTGGAAGAATCATTCTTATTTGATGTGGAAAAGGTTTAGACCTTTCAAAACGTACCATATTTACTTAATATTTAGATCACAGTTTTTCTCAAATAATCAATTTGTTTCTATTTCAGCCTCTTGAAAGGAAAGCAAGAGGTGCTTCTTTTAGTACATTTTTATTTTTATCGGTCGAAGCTTCTTTTCATACTTTAGTAATTGAACTTTATGGTGAAGCCATCACACGCTACGGTTACATCCGAAAAGTTGCGTGTGTTCTTGGGTACCAATTGATCGGGCTCATTGACTCAATGCACAGCCCAAATTAATCCTTCTTGCAGATTTATACGCAGAAGTTCAATTTTTCTTTTTTCTTTTTTTCTGTTTTTTAATGTAAGATACCTTCAATGCTGAACATTAACCATTCGCTCAACATATTAATGTGGAGAAGACTTACAGCTGGGTTAAGAATACAAAGCAAACCACAACCAATCCATTGAGAGAGAGAGAGAGAGATTTTGCCAGCTTCATCCAAAAATTCACGGGGTCAATCACATTGGCAAAGCCTAAAAACCATGCCGAAATTTCGTGTGCGCCATCTCCAAAGCCAAAAAGAAGAGGCACTTAAATTGACAGATTCCAAACCAGAAGACATAATAGCCACGTTTCAAACATGATTGTTCGATCATGTGTATCTTATGGCACGTTTTTCCTATGGGATTCTATCTTCCTCATTCGGGTGATTGTCCAGATTTTGGTGCTCCATGCACTCTGAGGCTTGAAATTCACAAAATCATGAAATTTTTTGTCTCACAAGGGGAAAAATGAAAATTGAATCTTCCTTCCAGCTCGCAAAATATCACCAGAAGGACGCTAGTGCCACCAAATATATACACGCTTAGAACCAAACCATTGCTCTGACCTGCATAAACAGCCACAAGATACTATCAGACCTAAAGCTGAAAAGTTAGCCCAAAATCGATGAGAAAAATATGTTCAACTGTCAGCAGCAGCTTAGACACAAGCAATTCAACACACTTGAGATACTCCCAATTGATGAGATATAAAGGGGAGGACGAATTAGACAGAAAAAAGGAGATCTCTTTCCAGTCCACACTATGCAGGGGGTCACTAAGAACTTCTCTGGGTTGCTCAAAGAAAAAGCTCTTTGATTTGAAAGCATTTAATGAGCCCCAAAAGTCTTTCCTAAGTACAAAGTCTCGTTCAGAAACTAACACTTCCAGATTTTTTTCAAGTCAGAAAAATAGACTGCAAACTAATAACCCCATTCTCGACAGTGAAAAGTTTGCAACTTCCTTTGAAGCATGATTCGCTAGGTAAATTGAATGGAGGACTTGAATATCAAATCAAGGAATATGAACAGGATAGATAAAACGATCCATCTCATCCCTGCCCATTTTTCTAAAGCAAAGGTGCAAACCCTGTCAAAACTAACAGACTCCAGATGATGGAAACATTAGCGGTAATCACCTAACAATGCAAAAGCTGCATTATCCTGTGTGTATTATGTAAAGTACAGAGATAGTGACTTGGCTAGATCAATTAGTAGACGCTAAATGCATTAAATGAACTAGATTATCGACAATAATTATCTTCACCTTGCACTCTGTCAAGCTTAAAAGTAGATGGCCAGCCTCAAAAACAGCCAAGAGTAACCGTGGCATGATGAACATCAAAACCATATCTTCTGAGAATTTGGCACGATACTCTTCATCAAATGTCATCCAAGCTAGAACACAGGAGAAAGCCTATTTAATTGCAAAAGCTGCAGAGGCAGCTGAGGCCTCTGCTATTAGCGATATTGGTTGGCGAGCTTGCAAGCAAGCGCCAATATCAAAGGGGTGCAACTCAGAACCATCAAAGAGGAGATTTACACCGGGAAGAATTACTTCTCTGCTCTCAGCTTCATCCAGTTCAACCTTCGCCGTTGTTGTTGAACCCACTTCTTCATCAGGCCTTATGGCTGCTTCATAGACGGGAGCTAGAGCATATGATCTGCAGATTTTTCCAAAAAACTGACATTAGACATTGTCGTATCCATCAAAGCAAAGCACGGTCATTTTCGCTTCTATGATTGCAAAAGCATACCAGCACATGAATGGAGCACATAAAATATGCAAATGATTCCTTCCAAAAAATCATGCACTAACTTCTCTATACTTTGTTTGTAACACCTCATGTTCCGAATATAAGAACATATGCGGCATCCTATAAAACATGTCTCAAGGTGCATGCAATAGGTATGCTATCCGCAAAGATAAATACAGTAATAGACAAAGATACGGATTTGATTTTCAGGGGTTTTCCTGTTTCATCAAGAGAAATTTCAATACTTAATCATGTAAGGTGATCGCAATCAGTTATGAACTTGTATCCGAGCAATAAAATACAAGTGCAGAAAGCACAGGCACTGTCTAAATAGTACCTTCCCTATCAAATTCCATCATTTCCTAATCATTCAGCATCCAACTCAGGCAAACGAACACCTGGATGTTCTACATGTAGAGGAAAATTTCTATCCACAAAGCTCTAAAAACTCATTGTCCATTCCAATCACTAGGAACATCTTTTAATGCGGCACAAGCCACATTCCCATTTGGTGTCTAGCTTAAGCAAACTTTTGACGATTTTAGAACCCCTAATTTAAGGCTTTCAGCATCATATCTAAGCAAACAGCTCCAAGTTAAGTTGCCAAACGCAACAGCAAATGCAATAAGCAACAGCATTCTAGTGGTTAAAGATTCATCCAGTATCATCACAGATATCCTCTCACCCTTGAGTTATTTCAAAACAGGTAGGATCTTATAATCAAATGCATACACCCTCAATGGAACCATGAGGAATTTGTAGAAAATATTGTAAAGAGATATATATATAATCAAATGGCATAAGATAATATACAGGCAACCACACTTTATAAACAAGGATTTGATAATATCCTTGTCATCATTACTTATCTATTGAAAAAAAAGTGATGTCATTGTTTAGCATCATAGCTTTGCCAAAAGCTCTCAGTTAACTCTATAGTGAACAGAACATGCAAATCAGAATGAGAAAAAAAATGCAGAGAAGAATTTGAAGCACATATTGTACAAGTTCCATCTATTAATCCTGAGCAAGAATATCTGCAAGAATAACCCATGAAACTTCCTCGAGTTTAAAATATTTAACATTTGAATAGGACACTTGCCAAAAGATATTCGCAATCCTTCCAAAAATAGTATTTTCCCACAATTGGAGGGAAAATTTTACATGTATACACTTATTCTTTCTCAATATTACCTATGAAGATACTGAATTCAAATTAGTAACCACTACTAACACAGATACAATCATGGCCTGTTCAATGTACACATTAGTATAAAAATCAAATCCATTGCTACAAAATATACACAAAAGTCCTCCCAGGCATCAAAGCAGGAATTTGAGGAACTCAAGACTAGTAAGTCTAGAGCACTAGCAGGCTTGATGGTTCAGCAGGCCAAACCGAGGATTCCCAAATATTTTGTCCCATGCCTTCTCAAAACGGAAACTATCAATTCTATTGGAAGTAAATAGCTATTGAGATATCACACAGGTAGCATTCTGATCCCACATGGAAACTTATGCAGTGATAAATTATTCGAAGAAAAAGGAATTGATGCTGGAGGCCGACACAACATATCAAAGCATGTCTTGCATGTAGAGACAGTAAAGTAAGGTTTACAAAGACAGACCTAAGAATGCTGCCATCAAAGCTCAGGACTTCAGTGCGGCAACGCTGCCTGTTAGCAAGTTTCAATCTCTGACGCTCACTTGAGGCACCAGAAATTGGTGAAGAAGGATCCACTAGTGGATTCCACCTTCCACTAGCATAGGTTATTAGCTGTCGAGATTTCTCCTGAGATTGCTCTTTCTGATAGAGAAGTTTAGCAGCCGGACCTGTTGCTTGGTACTCTGCACAAACATCTCGCAGCTTTTTCCTTAATCCTTGCATTGCGTCATGATGCTCAGTAAGTGAATCTGTTTGAAGAACATGAGACGAGACCACTCTTTTACATATAAGGTTGCATAGTTTTGGACTGAAAAGTGGAATGCCAAATTCCACACTCAAAGGGACCCATTCATACTTCTCGTCGTCAGGAGAAAAGTAGTCTGAGTCTCTTTCTTTAAAAAGTCTTAACAAACGAATATAACCAATCATTCCCAACTCTATCTTGTTTGCGAGAACATTCAACAAAGAGTTCAATTTTGAACTCTCTCCTGCAGATAGCCCCAATTCTTCACCAATAAAAGCAACTGAACCATTAAAGTTTCTCAACGGCAAAGGGACATCCATAGTGATGACTCTACCAGATTTATCAAGGTCACACCTACTTAATGGTTGGACCAATACAGCCGAATACTTGAGAAGAGAATTCAAGCAGTGTAAAAGTACACCTCCTTTAACTAGATTCCCCTCAAACTTGCCTCCAAGACCTCCTACAGTAGAGCCATCCCAGGACCATATGAGTGCTTTCTCACAACCAGCCAGTGGTGCAGGAAGCAAGCGTAAACACTGTCCTTTCATCAGAACGACAGACAAAGGGCCACTAGCCACAGTTGAGTACAGCACCAATTTCATCCAAGGAGTCAATGATGAATAAGAGGGAGGACCAAAATGAATTGGACCTGATGGTCCAGGAAGAACTGAAGAAAATGGAAGTGGAACCATGGATACAACAACATCATAGTCACGAAGAAACAGTCGATCCAAAGTGGCTGGTGCAAGAGAAGCCAAGCTTTCACAGCGCAGAATATCCACACGATACTTCTTTAACCTCTTTGATGTGTTTCTTCCTGTGTCTAATGCTTCATCTGGTGTCAACTTCTCATCATTCTGAATAGCTGTCTCCACAGTAGCAGCCTCATTCTCATAGTTACTGTCTTCTGATATTTTGGTGGATGACATCTCTTCTGATATGCTATTGGGCTCTACAATAGGAGAATGGTCCTGAGGTGTTTCAGATTTTGTGGAATCATCCAAATTTAGCCCATCCTCAATTGTGTTTGCTTGCCCCAGGTTGTCATCAGAAGAGATCTCAACCACAACAGCACTAGCCACGTCCTTGCTTGGACCAACATTGTCCATCGTACTGCAGACTTCATCCAGACTTAGACTGGTAGAAACACCCCCTGATTGCAGACACTCAAGAACACAGCGAAGGCTGAAGGCGTGATTTGCAAATTCCTGCAGTTCTCCCTCAAATTTAGTTCCTTCCAAAGTACTTAGATCCTTGCAGAGATCAGCAATGCTAGCATGACCCAACTTTCCCGCTTCATATAGTGTCACAGCATGAGATTTCAAACCTGAGCATACAATTCATTTGAGGACACAATTATGAGAGCATGACAGACATGAGGACATTGAAAAAATATTCAACAAGTAAAAGATTCCAAGAATTGGCAAATGGAATTCATAATGGACTAAAAGGAAAAAGTCGACCAAAATAAGTCTGATGGTGGGGCTATTTCCACCCCATTTATGACTAAAGCCACTCCATTTTCACTAAAGACAGATTTTCCTTTAATTGAATAGTGATGGACCCTAAATCAATTAACTTTCCTTTGTTTTTCTTCTCTCTGTTTTTTTTTTTTTTAGTACAACGGGTTATAATTGGCATAATCAAGAATAGCACATGTTTTCTTTCTTTCTAATTTCTAAGTGGGAATAACCATGCATAACGAACAACGCAATTTCTAAGAAGCTTAGTAGTTTCCACATTGTCAAGAAAATTTATGGATTAATTGTCAACAAAAAATCCAGAAAAAATTAAACACAAGCAACTTATTAACACAAATTATATATTGTAAACTTTTATTTTTGTTGTACGTATCACTCATAAAACTCTTTCTTAATAGTTGTCTTTTATAGACGCATAATGGGATCACCTGATGAAACAACAAAAAAAGCCCTCTTTAAAGATTTGCGAAAATGAAACCGCAATTACATTTCCCAATGAGAAAATTTAAGAGATGAAAAACTAAATCAAAGTTGTCCATAATATAGGAAATGATTGTAAACTAATACTTAAATTCCATTCATTTTGGATTGATCATTAATGGAATATTTACAACAAAAGAAATCAAGGTGCCTCAATGTGCATCACCTTGGAAAGTCATTGTTTCCAAGGTATTTCTAGATGCTCATATAACTTCTAATGTTCCCTGTATGAAAGGTTGTCATTGATGGTAGAAAATAAATAAAATAAATCACCAAGTCTTTGATATTGTAACTAAAGAAACTTGATTTTTTTATGACTAATAAAATAACAAATTCACTTTAAAAGTGAGACAAGAATGGACACGTTGCAATAAGAGCAATGATGAAGAAGATACTACTTTTTTTATTTTTCTAAACAGCAATAAGTTTAAATTTGAATGAAACCCGTAATATGAAATAACTAAATTGAAGGATACTGTGCAAATATGGAAACCATCCGGTGATTTTGTCTCTTTAGTGCAAATAGGTGGATTTAGTCATGTAGGGAGTGGAAGCAGCCCCACTCTGTCTAATTGCCATTCTCTTGTCTATGCTCCCAGAAATAAGATGTTGGACTAAAAGCAGATAATATCATATCTATGCACCCAAAAGGTACAACAGTTACTAGCTAGAGTAAATAAACCGCTTGACCAATGAAATTTATCATGTAGAACTCATGGATATAGTACATTATGAACCGCAAGAGTTCCTTTTTTCATTAGTGGACACCATGGTTAATTCAATTCCAGTAAAGTTGCATAGTGCTACTTTCCCATGTGCAAGTCTACTTCCCAGCATTGTAGAAAAATTCTTTAATGAACGTTAATTCAAGAAAATGCCAGCACCATGTAATCAGTAACAGTATTTCAAAATAAATCAATGACAGTCAAGTACGAAGAGAATCTGTGTTTGCAAAACCAGCTTATGGTTCATAAAAAGGTTGCACAGCTATACCTTTTTCTTAGGCCAGATATTTGGGTTAACAAAACAAGCTTTGGCTCGATTTAGCTCAACCAGACAAAACCTACCACTTAAAATTCAACTGAGCTTCTGCTTAGTGAGTGATAGATTTGGTTTTGGTTATATGATGAGTCTTGATGTGAATGCTATCCTCGACCTACTGGACTCCTAATTAATGATTTAATGGGTCAGTAGCCCCTAGGGCCTCTTATGAATAATTTTATACTGATAAGAAAAGTGTTTTGCTCCTTTCAATATGCATTTGATGCAGGGAGAACAAGTCGAGAAATAGGAGGAGGAGGAATTGTGCATTCAGCTGGACACTCTAAACTTCTCTTGAAACAAGGCCTATGCTTTTGCATAAGCTCATCAAGCTTTTATTGGTAAGCGACTTCTAATTGGCCTCACAAGTAACTAGCATTTGAAAGCAGTATTTCGAAATTGGTGCTGTTAGAATTTGAGTAAAAGAGGAAAATTATATAGGAAGAAATATATGCTGTGTATCTCATGGGCTTAAGAGAGTCTGGGCAATTGCTATCACATTATTTACATTTGAAGCACAAAAGAGGGTGTTAGGGCAATTGCTACCATATTGTCATTCGCATTAAAGAACAGGTCCAGAACCACCCAAACCAAACTTCTAACCTTTTAGCTGTTTCTACTTTTTTTTCAAGCTTTTAGGCCATAGTAAGCACTCTGTTGAGTAAGAAAACATAAGCCAAATGAAGGCTGGAGTCTTTTGCTCCTACTCAAGTAGTAACACGGGAAGCTAGTGCTTCAATTTGCTTCCACCACCAAAATCACTCTAAGATGCCATTTCAACCTCTTTAACTGACTACTCCTTAAACATCAATTTTGGAGCTAAACTCAAATCAAGAGCACAAAGCAAAGAAATTTACATTCCCAGTTGATGAAAAATTTTAAGAATTAGAAGTTCAAAAATACCTGGTGAAACAGACCCCATCATAAGGTAAGAGGTGATATTAGCATCAACCACAAAAGCCACACGAACGTGGCCACTAGCTGGCCTATTGTTTTCTGACCCTGAGACATCACCTTGTTGAGCAGCATCACTGTCTCCAAACATGTTTTCTGGGCCAATATTAGCATGAGAAGCATCTTCTTCACTTAATATGTTTCTTGGAGTTCCTGGAATGCTTGCCTCCTCAAGAACAGAGGCCGGATCAATCACTTTTATTGCCCATCCCAGTCGACAAGCAAAAGAAGCGGCAGCCTGAAGCTGGAAAAGGTCAGCCTGTAACGTCGTGGCCAGTTCAGCAACCGTGGCATTCTCACTTGAGACCACGAAAACAGCGTAAAGCAACCTAAGAGACATCATGATGAGATCTCATTAAAACTATTATATCATAATTCAAGAAAGAACAAAGCCAAGAACCGCCGGCTTACTCCTCAATAGGGTCCTCATACGATTGCTCCCTGTTGGAAACAAAACCTTCAAGCCTGGCAACTGGCATGCTCAAATGTTAACAACTTAAAGCACAGACATGATAAACAAACAGGAAACTTTAAAAGGAAAAAAGAGCAATAAAGCCTAAAATGTGGTCACATTATACGAGGTTATAAAAAATCACTTTCCTGAGAGTTAGAAGCTTTAGGAAAATGTCTTAAGTCTATGCATGCCTTCCCCGGAAAGGTAAAACACAGGAATCTTTAGATAATTGAGGTTCATTGATCCCATATGGCAACAAATCAGGGAATCGACTCTCTCAACTTATGATGGCTAGACTGGCATTGAACACCAAAAGGAGAATAAAATGCAAATCACCTTTGAAACGGTCATCAGGGTAAACTGGGGCATCAAAGTAAACTAGTCCCCGCCTATATAGACCCTTTATAATGTCAGGATCAAACAAAATATATGCATTTGCTTCTTCCTTGCAGATTTTATCGATTGTCGCTGCTTCTTCTTCTGAGTGTTTCTGAAGGGAAGTGCGTTCACAACTCAATCAGCTCAAGAGCAAGATACAGACTAATAGTAAATAAAGGAACCTCAGCATGCACCATTCAGGTTAAGTAGAGATTGTGCGTCCAATCCAAAGCAAAAACTGTCTTTAAACACTCTCACACTGAATTAACAAGAAAAGGAAGGATTGCAAGATATCATACCTTAAATTCCTCAAGAGTGAAGTTTACTAAACAAACTCCCCACCATGGTTCAATGGTAAAATCCACAGGTTGCGTAGGCAACATTTCTTTTGCAATGGACTTGTTCAGCTTCCACATAATTTTCTGGAAAGTTCAAAACAGACAAGTAATTACTACAATGGCTACTCGAGTTCATCGTCAGAATTGCGCAACTTAGTGATAGCCAAAGAGAGATGAGTTTGGAGAAAATCAGTGACTCCAAGGCCCTTCAATGCAGCATATAAGAATCCATCAGCAGCTAGAGGACATAAATTTTCCTGCGATACAACTTATGTAGTAGTCCTTAAACAAATGAATGACCTAGATATTGAATAAGTACCGCACATATGTAGCATACACAACTGGGTTCCTAAATGGAGCAGATGTTCAGGATTGAATTACACTGTAATACAGAGAGCTAATGCCAATACAAAATAAGACTTGTGTAAAGTGACATCCAGCAATGCATAACATTTGTCCATAAAGAAGAAAACACATGACCTTATACTGAGACAAAAAGAAGCAAACAACAAAGAAAACGCACGATGTCATTACTTTCAAAGAGTGAGCAAAAATCTATACTATGAATTACAAATTTCAGAAAATCATATGCGAGTATTCTTATCTAATTCAAAATTGCAGGTCATTCACTCCAATACTGTAAAAGGGCAGATTCCCAATTCTCTAAAAGGTCGGAATCCGAAAAGTTTGACTACCTTACATGTTTCAAGCTGAAGTAGTAAAATCATACGTACATCATGGCCATACTTTTAATTCTTATAACATGGTGAGGCCAAACATGAGGAAGAATATGGTGGAAAGAGGTCTCCTAGTATTTTCATACATATTATTCCAACCAAGTACTCTAAAGAAAGTACACATGCGATTCGGTACCTTGGATCTGCACTTGTTCATAATATCTATAAATTCATTTCTCCCTATTCCTGTTAGTCGCAAGGCATCCGCAGCGCTAAAATTTGGAATGCTGTCATAAGGTTGCTCTACAATCAAAATGAAACAATAAAACATATGTCAGTCAACTTCTCAATATCCCACAGTTAAGCATGTTTAGCTAAGCATATGCAGAATCTTTTGGGAAAAATGAGAACATAAGATCATATCCATTACACTATCTGGTGGAGCAACAGTAACCCCTATCAGACAAATCCTCAGTCAATTACTGTTTTCGTGATCTTTTTATCACCAACCACAGAATTAGACATGATAACTGGCAGTTGTAAGTTCAAGGACATCCAATAGACATCACAAGCGTCAACTTCTTAACCATAGAGCTATATCAGCACAGAAAAAGTTTCAACTCCACATTCTTTGCTCCTCACTTCAGAATCTCAAAAAGTAAAAAGAAAATTACCATTCTTCATGACCTCAAATATCATGTCGCAGTAATATCTGAAAGGTGATATCCTCATGACACGGCAAACATACTCTGCCAGATGGTAGGGAAACAGCTGCACGGTATAAATCAACCAGGTAAATGGTGTTACTGCTGACTGTAAGTAAAAGAAGTGTATCGCCACAAAAGTGTCTCTGACTCCAAAATGAGGTGTCTCGATACTGTTCACAATAGTCCAATGTCAAATGCAAGGAAACCTCACCAATTAGAAAATATTGTCATAATCAACGTCCCTAGAGGGACACATTATTGCCAAGGTGAAAGGAGAAAATAGTTATATATGCTAAGATAATTATAGTCATGTAACCTCCAAATCTATATTAAACAACAGTTCTTTTAACAATTTATGAAGCAAGAGCATCTGATACCAGCCCAGCTCACAGTTCCTTTTAAGACCATATAACATGACCATGATATCTAAATTAAAGAGATCCATAAAAATCCATAATGACACTCACTGCCAAGTTCCTTCGCAGGTACCGCATCATATCTTCATAATACTCGCTTTCTTTGCAAACTTTACGAGCAAAGCAGGTATTCCACTGTAGCCTTTTCTTTATGCAATGTTCGATTATCCTACAAGAGTAAGAACATGGCAAAATGCGTCAATATGCCGGAAGGTTTAAGTAAGCAGCACACAAACTTCAAATCATCGAAAAGGGATCAGACATTTGGAAGGGAGGCATCGTTATCATGAAACCAAACAAACATTGATCAAATCGTTGCCCCTTCATAAAACCCTTTAAAGTCATCAAAACACTCGTTCAATCTGCTTCATTCACAAAACCTTTTTTTTTTCGTTCAGCAGCTTTAAGTGCCCTTAGCCATTATGGTCAGATCTCCTTGGTAAGGATCAGGATGAATCAAGAAAGACGGGCAAAAGACAATCACTTTACCGACACTGACCTTCGGTGCCATTCTTCTTTAGAAGAAAGAGTGGCTTGGAGTCGTTTAGGGAGGCTTTCCCAGGGGCACTCCTCCTTGATCGCTTTCAAGATCAACTGCTCCTCGACCGTAGCGGGAGCTCGCTGCATTGTCACCACTTCCTGGAAAAATCAACAACCGCCACATCACCTTTTACAGAACCGTTCAAGAAGGTTAACCTCATATCTACATCCTTACACCACCGAACGCCGCAAATTGCGAACGAATCCAGGCAAAAGAAACGCCGGCCGCATCTAGACAGCATCGCTTTCGGACGAAGGCTAGAAATGCGAGCTCGCGATACACTAATGCAGCCGACGTGCATCATCACCCCCAGGTTCATATGCTCAACCGGCGAGAATTACTGGTGCAATTTACCTGATCGTTGATGACGATCGACTACAGAGGAACGACGCTCGAATGTGGGAAGAAACCCGGTAACGGCGACGGAACTGGATGTGCACCGGAGAGCCGCCGCGTCCGGCCGGATCGAGGAAGGGTTCGGAACTCTGAAATTGTCCGGCCCGGCTGTGGGAGATTTGAGATCTGGAGCGGAGGATGAGAAGAAGAAAAGCCCGATGAAATTGTAAATTCAGTGCATGATCTCCTGCTCATCGTGACAAAGCTTGACTCGTTCCCGTACCTGGAAGATTGTCGGATCAATTGGTACGAGCAAGCCCGTCAACCCGACCCGACCCGACCCAACTGAAACTTAAATTTAAGAAAGTAATTTCCTCTTTAAAAAATCGAAAATCATTTTCAAAATATAATTAAGTATTCTCCTTGAGTCCCTTGAGACCAGGCTAGGACACCGGTGCCCGTGTGATGCCAAGCTCGAGTCCTCAGTGCTCATGCCCGAATCCATTGAGGTCGAGTGTTAGACTTCAACACTAGTGTCACTATCCCTAACTTTTGAGCCCAAGTCCATTGAGACTAGGCCAAGGACTCCTGTGCCCATGCTCAGCCCCTTGCACCCACACCCTACTCCATTGATGTCAGGCACCAATAATTAGGCCAAGCCTCAATGGAATTGAGGACACTAAGGTCTCAAGCTCGACCTTGAGGGACCTAAGTCTTGGACACCAGGTTTGAGCCATAGCCTTGATAGCTTGGACACGAGCATTGGTACCAAAGTATTGGGCCACCAAGGTCCCAATCCCTGGCACTAAGCTCCAGTGCTCGGCCTTGACAAGCGTAGGCCTAAGCATTGGGGACCGGGCCTAGTCTTTGTAGACTTGAGTCGAGGTGCCAAGGAGACAAGCATGGGAACCGAGTTCTTGAGCTTGGTGTTGGTGGACCCAAGACTAATGCCCATGCTTATGCCCAGGAGTAAGGATTCTTGCTTGAAACCTTGGTGCCGTGCGGGATTCTTTGGCTACCCATAGTGTAGGTCACTTACACTCGAGTAATGTATGTCTATTTTGGAAAATCAAATGAGATTTTTCTTATCAAATAACGAAAAATATTTTTCAGTTTATTTTTAAGTCTCGCCCAAATACTAAAAAATATTATCATTTTCTTGGAAATTAATTTCTTAAATAACATTATCAAAACATTTTTCGAGAAAGAAATAGTGAGCCGTAATTTCGTATCTTTTTAATGATACAAATGGTTCACATAAAGGAACAACTGTCATGTTATAAATTGAGATTTTTATTGGGCAATAGCATATGGCTCACATAGTTAACTACTTAAGGTCTTTATTCTAAATTATGGACCTGAACAGGTTTTTAAAAGATTTAAGGAGAAAGAAACGAGCGGGAGATCCGTCTTGGGGTTGAAGACCCCGTAATGTCACTCTCCGTATTCCCTAGTTGATGAGGAATAAAAACATCCACCTACCAACAAGTGGTGTAAGTTGTACAGATACCGGCTTATTAAAATAAGAAATACAACACAATTAGGGGCCCCATTTGGGGACTACCTCAAGCGGCCTTGCAAGTGGCCAACCATCTGGGATTACAATGAAGTTTACAAAAGATACATGAACTAGACCTTTCTAAGTTAATGATCCACAAGCAAGCCCGAAGTGCAAGTACATTCAAAAGATCTAATATAAAGATGGTTGAGCCACTAATATATCTAAAAATTGTTAAAAAGCCAATTCGTTTCAAACTAAGATTATCTTTCTCGTAGTTGCATTTTATCTACACTTTGCCACTCTCTAACACTTCATAGTGCTATTTTAGAATAAGCACACTAAAAGTCTTAAAACTAGTTAAATTGATGCAGTTGAATCTTTCCATTAACTCCGTCTAATTTGGGTAAAGGAAAGTACTAACGTGAATTTTTTTTTAATATTTTCTCTCTTCTACGTGGCAAAGACGTGGCTAAAATGAAGTAAAAGACTAAAACAACATTGTGTTTGGCCAAAGTATAATTCTTAATAAGTATTTTATTTGAGCTAAATTTAAAGGAAAAAAAGAAGAAGAAGGGAGAAGGCAAACCGACAAGACCCCTGACCCTCACCACCACTGCCGCCATCACCCCACCATCGCTAGGAAAAGTCAATGATGGTGGGGATGGTCAGCCAGCAATCACTGCAGGCCTAGTCCTTGCCCAAATATGGGTGAGATTTGTCGATTTCATCCAGATATGGTGGATGGACGGCAAAGGTTGGAGCCGACCACCACTAGTGGCCCTTAGCCAAGTCTGGGCAAGGGCCACAACCCTTGCTAGCCAACCATCCCTCATCGCCAACCCTTTCCAACAATGGTGGTGTATTGTCCATTTTCTTCCTTGTTTTCTTCAATTTATATTCTTTTTTATTTAATTTGAATAAAATACTTATTAAAAATCATATATTGACCAAAACGACATTATTTTGACCTTATAATTCATTTTTAGCCATGTAAAAAAGAGGAAATAATTAAAAAAGACATGTCAACATTTTTCATTTACCAAATTAAACGGAATTAACGAAATGACTCGATTGTATTAATTTTTAAAAAATTAGGATTTGATTACATTTTTTTATAAGTTTTTGAACTTCATTGCACTTTATGATAAGTTATAAGACTTTTAATACATTTATTTCTATTAAATTTACACGCATGAATCCTAAGATGGTTAGGGGGGAAAATAGTGGACTATAGCAACGAAGAAAGGCCTCGGAGATATTATAATGGTTGACAGAATTCTAGGATCTGGAGCAAGCACAGGAGTTTCGAAGCATCCTTCCTAATTTTATTTATATAGAACTAAAAAAAGATATTTCCTTGCTTTCGTTGACAATTTCTTTAGATAATTTTTCTCATATATCTTCTTAAAAGAAGATGCATGTGCTAAATTTTTCGGAACTTATATGTAAAATATAATAAATGATGTGTTTAGTTCAGCATTTTCAAGAGACTTTCGGCCTCCAAAGCCCTTGAAAAAATGTTAAGGCGTTTGGCAACCACTCTCAAAAAGCTTTCAAGTGAAAGCTAGCATTGAGAATATTAAAATGCCCATTTTAAATGGCACAATTAATTCCTTATATTCATTTCAGATCATGACTTTCTCGTTAGATCCTAATCATGGGGTACAAGTGCAAAGCCCGGCTTCTTAAAGACTCATGAAACATTCTTTTTAAGGTTACACGAACTAGTTAAATATAAATATTCGCATAAGCAACCTACGGTTCTTGAATTGACCCAAACCAATAGCATCAACCCTAGAGTTCTACAAGATTTATTTCAACTTTTTCGTCTCTCTCATTGGCATTTAGAATTGACTTTGGTATTCAAGTGCGCATCAAGATAAACATCTATAACGTGTAAATAGCGGAATAATTCCAAATCATACTACTTCTATTAACATTTCAATTCGATGCCTTAAAAAATTCAAATCGATTATTCTTCGGATGAATTATCTATCTCAATGCTAATAAGATAGACAGAACACCATAAAATTGACTTTAGTATTTAATTGCACATGATAATAATAAAATAACAAGAACACCATAAAATTGACTTTAGTATTTTGATTCGACCCCTTAAAAAAAAAAAAAATCGGACCGATCATTCTCCGGTCGAATTTTCTATCTCGATGCCCAGCATCTTCAGGCATGTCGGCAAAGGGCTATGATAAGATAGACGGAACAACTCAAAAGAACCCAACAGAAGAATTGGATGGGATATCCAATCAAAACCTTTTTGTCCAAGGTCGCTTCCGAAAGAAGATGGAATGATTTTTAAATTCGTACGATCGAGGTGACAGGTCACGGACACCTCGTGCAAGGACTTTCTTCCCGTTCAAGTCTATATTATTTAAAAAACCAACGAATAAATAAAACAAAAAGGTTTCTGTAAATAAACATAAAATGATTCGATTTATCACGCGTGGGACGTACTATAATCATGTTCATTTTTCTTTATTTATAAATACATTATAAATCTTAAAATTTATTATAAAATTTTATTGAATTCTAAAATTATCAAAAAAATGTAATCGAGTTCAAAGACTTGTTATGAAAGTATAATCAAGGCTTCAAATTTTTTTAAATATATAATCAAATTCTAAAACTTATCACGAAAGTGTAATCTAGTCTTAAAATTTTAGACTTATTTAGATTAATTTGATAAATTTTAAGACTCAATTACAATTTTTTAAAAGGGTTAGAACTTGATTACACTTTATGATAAGTTTTAGAATTTGATTGTATTTTTAAAAGTTTCAAAACCCAATTACACTTTCATAACAAGTTTTGGGATTTTTAATATATTTATCTCTCTTTTTTTGTATTGTTATAATTTATAGTTAATTCACTTGCATTTCATTTTTAGAATGTCAATTTGAAAAGTAAAAGTTAAGATAACAACGAATCTTGTACTTAGAAAAATAACAATATCATCAAATAGGTTACACTTTTAACAATTTCATTGGTTCCTCTGTTAATTATTTTATATATTTCCATCGAGCGACTATTCGTGTAAATAAAATATTGCATAGGGTTGATCCGGAGAAAACGAATAAAAAAAGGAATACTGTCGGTGGTAATGCCAAAACAATGACCTTTTGTATATTTTAATTCTAGCAACTGTCATTTGTTCCGTGAGATTAGGTGAAATACCCACTTTCAGCATTGCTTGTGTAAAAATACTTGAATAGCACAAAAGACATAAATACTAATTAATGGAAATTATTTTGTCGGAACAGTGCATCATTAATAGAGTCTCGTTAGTTGTAAATATCAGTAAAAAAAATTTCAAATTTTTTTTTCTCATAACAGCACAATCAAACATTTTGTAAATTTGAAACTTGTCATTTTACCCTCTACGAATATTCAGTTAATCACATCTCATGTCTATATACCATACCACGTTAGGAATTGGGCTCCGACCTCCTAAGAACGTACAAGTCAGTGATTGAGCTATCCACCAAATCTTCAATTCATATCTTACACGGTTTTACGCGGTCAAGAGAAGAAAAAAAAAATATCGCGAAAATATTCCGAATGAAAAAAATATTTCCAAACGAAATACTCTCGAAACGCAAATATCGGCGTGCTTACTTGTAAAGCTTTTCCTTTGCAGCACCGCCTAAATAAAAATAAAAAATAAAATAAAAAGCCAAAATATATTTCCACAAGAAACACCGCCGCTCTCGTGCGTTTGATTTTGTCCACGGTGTCCCACGCCCCGCATCCCGAGATTTTCCACGCCGCCCCCCCTCGTCCTCCGCAGAAAGTTTTAATGCTCCCCCCATTCCACACTTCACCCATTCTTTTCACCCACGCCCCCATCCCAGCCGTCCGTTTTCCCTCCAGGCGGGCCCCGCGCGAGGACGTGGACCCGATCGCGGCCGCACGTTTGGTCCTCGGCCAACTTTTCAAACCCCCCTTCCTTCCCCTTTGGAACCCGTCAAAAAAGCAATTTTTGAGAAGCGCCAGAGAAGCTCGCATGAACTATCATGGAAGTAGCCACCCTCCAACAGGAGCGACAACCACCAACCCTCCCTTTATAATCACGACGCGACGACTGACGAGAGAATGCCCAAGAGAAATGCGAGAATGGGGAACGCGAGAGCGTCCAGGAACTCCGCCGCCGGTGCCTGGCCGTGCAAAAAGCACCCGAAGCACCGGCAGACGCCCGGCGTGTGCGCGCTCTGCTTGAACAAGAAGCTCTCCCAGCTGTCCAGGGCAACTACCCACGTAGCTCGACCAAACGGTACTCTTGCTCTTCATCGCCGTCGTCGTCGTCGTCCTACCATTCGTCCTACCATTCGTCCTACCACTCGTCCTCCGAGTCGTCCTCGTGCGCGAGCCCGATCCACCGCCACGGCCGGTTCGCCCACGAGGCGAAGTCCGGGCCGGTGTCGATGCTCTTCGGGAGCAGGGACGGGCTCAAGAAGAGCCGCTCCGTCGCCTTCGCGGCGCCGAAGAAGACGAGGGAGAGCGGGGACTGCGCCGGAGAAATCGTCAAGGGGGAGAAGAGCAAAGGCGGGTTTTGGTCCAAGCTGATCCCTGCTTGGAGGAAGAGGAATGGCGCTGAAGGTGGCGAAATGACGGGCTTGAAGCACTCCTCGACGATGAGGGAGAGGGTGGCCATGGGATGATAATCTTCGGTTCATTTTTCTTCTTAGAAATTGATTAAATTTGTAGATCTATAAGAGTGCAAAAAAAGTACAGATGGGTTATACCAAAAGGGGAGAAAACCAATGCACAAGGTTTTCCACTGTTGATTGTAAATTAATGACGTTGTATTGTTGCTCAATGGAAGGAATTTGATTAGCAGAAGGCTTTTACCAAATCGCTTGTTGCTGGTTAAATTCGTTCTGATGAATTCTTTTCTGGGTCCTGGTTTTTGTCATTTTTGTTTGTTGAACAAGGAAGAAGATGTTTGATACGGGGAATTGAGGGTTTTGATCAAATCTGATACAACATTTGCTCTCCCTGTGATTATGGGTAAACTATTGTTGAATCTTTTGTAATTTTCAAAAAAGATGTAACAATAGTCTAAGATTGGTAGTAGAGTTTGGGTTATCATGACTCTTTAGTTGCCATTATAATATTATCTATTTGAACCATCGCCAATTACATTTCATTAAAAAGTAAATTTCATATAATAATAATGTAATAGTAAATCGTCTCGGCTTGAAAATAGTTAGATCGCTCGTATCTTATCAATCATCTAATAACTCTATTTGGTTCAGACTAGTATGGCGTAACACGTATGTTTAGATAATGACTAACTAAGATGAATCCGGTGAGGATCACTGCTCCCTAACCATTTGCTCCTTATCATAACCTTTATCAAATCACGCTACAATCTATAAGATTTTCGTATCGTTTACGTCGACCTAGCTCCCTTAAGCTTAAGCATTGCGAATCTCTATAATCTCGTGCACCCCAAGTTGGATTTTTCATGCTCGCTAGCGATTTTTGACCCTCATCATCTTTGTAGCCTTGTCGACCTACAACGCATGAGCGTTTCAAGACACGAGCTTCAAATCTCAATGCCTTTACCGCGTGCAGCGGTTTTTAGCAAAAACCCACGAAAGTTTTGGTAATGAGGAAAGTGCCGACGTCTCTCAAAGGAGAATAGGTTAGGACAGCAGACAACACAACATGGATTTAAGGAGAACAACGGTGTCCGGCTGACGGGGGAGAAACCGGGACAGCAAAAAGCTGGAAGCAGCTCGTAGCCAAGCTGGAGACGGGCGTCCGCGAAGCTTCCTGGAGAGGTCATTGCATTCAAAGCCTCCGAGCTGTCCTCAGTGGGTAGATGGTGCGTCGTCCAGAGTCTCGCGGTCTTGGTCGTGGCTCGTGCCGAGAGAAAGAGGGAGAGATGGGGCACCATCTGGCGGTAGTCGTCAACTCGGCAACTGCACCAGTTCGCGGCAGTTTCCTTCGTGGGCTTCTGTACTTCTCTTGCAAGTAAGTCTTCGAGGAGAAATTGGATAGGGAAGGGAGAAGATCTGTTCAAAGGTTGCCTGCGAACCAAGCATTCACCGTCATCATCGGTTGCCGTCATCACGTGGGGAGACATGGACGCTTTTTAAGAAAAGAAAATAAAGGCGGTGAAAAGTATTTTTCTTTGCAACGGAGAGGATGAAAGAAGGCTAAACCAAGTGGAAGTCCTAAAAGGAAAAGTCCAATTTCACCTCCTCTTGTTCGCCTATCATGTATTGCTTATAAAAAAAAATTGAATGAACGAGAAATATTACGTAATTTAATACAAGGTAATAAAAATATTTTTTATTAATTAATTATTTCGAACGATACAAGCAATTGATTTTTAGAGAAATGAACAAATTTAGACTTCAACTCTGGGATGGAAAAAAAAATCAATTAAATTACTCATGGGGATTTTCTTAAATGAGTCTTCATGTGTATTTATTCTCTCCTACGAGATAAAATGTCGACGATTCATTTTGGGTACGTGCTGTGGATGATGTCATCCATTGAGCATGAAAATTGTCGAATAAAATATTTATCAAGTTATTCATGCAAAAAAGGCGGTCAAACTTATCAACCGGCTAAACAGAGATACATTAGAAAAAAATCCAAAAAACAAAAAGTTTCGAATATTAGTGGCTTCTTCGCAACTTCAATTTTATTTTTCAGATAATTGAATATTACAGTCTAAAAGGTCCGACCCCCTCGAAAGTTGCTGTCAAAAGGGCCACCCTTTGTCTGAATAGAAAGCGTCTATCAATTTTTATCTTTTCCACGTGCGCTTTTATCCAAAAGTAAAATTATGTTTTGATGCGACAAAAGTGCAACACAAATATCAAAACTTAGCACGAAAGGATAATTAAATGTCAAAATTTTCGAAAAATACAATTAAGTATCACTTTTATTGAAGATTGGGACATTTAAGTATTAAGTCTGGCGAAAAATACCGAAAATTCGATGTAAGATATTTTAATAATATAAATTGTTGACATAATTCACTAGAAAGCTAAGCCAGCTCAAATTAAATCAAAACAATGTCGTTTTGTCCCAAATTCAATCTTTAATATAAAATGTAATTAATTAAAAAAGAGAGAGAACATAGGCAAAAGGGGGCTCCCCTCCTGTGGCTTGCCACCTCATCGTTGGTGGGCAGTGACGATGGTTAGGAAGGGGCGACAACCCTTGTTAACTGGAGGCAAAGGCTTGTCTAGCGGCACTGGGCGAAGGTCACTGCCCTCTCTCGGCTTTTAGCAAAAGTCACTAGCCTTCGCTAGCCACATCGCCGTCCACTAGTGATGGGGTGGTAGCCATAGGCGAGAGAGCCCTCTCCCGCCTATGTTTTCTCTCACTTTCTTTCTTCTTCTTTTTTAAAATTAGTTTTTAATTTGATTTAATTAATTTTTTATATAAAAAATCGATTTTGAGAAAATAACATCGTATGTCAGCACCCAAAACAATGTCGCTTTGAGCTTACATCGGTGGAAAAATGCTATGTCAGCATTTGGTCGAAATTTATCACCATTAACACTTAAATAATCTATTATTTTCTCATGCCCGTGGCCACCACCCCATTGAGGTGTCTAGCACTCATTCTGATGCGATTATAGTGATTAACTTTTAAAGTGTCCTTCACAAATAGGGAGCTCTACAAAATAAATTTAAGAATTCAACCTCACCTTTTTGTCTCCTTACTTAACTCAAAAATCTATATAAGTATATTAATATGGACACCAATAGAGTAAAATCAAAGTATGTTATTCGATTTTCATACTTCTCACTTGTTTTTTCTTGAATCGTAAGTTTTCTAGCTAGCTTTTTTTTTTAAAAAAAAATTTCAGTAAAATTTCATTTTAAAGTCAAGGTATGTCCAGTACTTCAATTTGATCAAGGTGTGTCTTATTCGGTCCTTTTGTGTATGTGAAATTAATGGACCTTGAGGCCCAATAAAAATTCAATCTCTGAGCATGGACCTTAATAAGATCCATCTCATGTCTATCAAGCAAGTTCTAGAGGGGAGAGAGGTCACTGAGACTTAGGTCATCAAGGTCGAGCGAATCTACTCGACATTGTCTCGCCTGAGATTACGAGACCTTGGCGTCGCCCTTGCTTGGCCTCTTCGACGATTCGATCCTTGTTGGCTCCAATTGCTTTTGTCAAGTTTGCTTCCACGACGCTTCGATCCTCTCCATCATCCATTGTTTTGTCTTTCTTTATTTTAAGAAATGCTTTATGAAAAAACCCATAGCGTTAACTAAACACTATTTACATTTATAATAAAAAAACCCTTTGTATGAAAACCAACTACATTTATGAGAAGGCATTGAACAAAAGCTCTCCCAAACGCAGACGGCACCGCGGAATTCTATGGGCCAGCGAACGAAACCACAAAATCAGAGTGTCGGCGATAGGGACTTCCTCAATTTTGTACTCAATAATATCTTGAATGTTCTAGCAAATGGGCTGTTTGCCCCAAAAACAAGAACAGAAAACAAAGCATTGATGGCAAAATAAGTGGTGCAGTAAATCACAGCTTCCTCCCAACCAGAATAAAGTGAGTAAAAGAAAGGACGGAAGAGTAACATGGGCAATTCAATTTGCCTCGAAAGCAAAGAGATAAGTCCGGAAGAGTAACATGTGCAATTCAATTTGCCATAAAAGCAATGAGATGTGTCTTTACAAATAAGGAATCTTGTAACATCACACACCACATGGGATTGTCCATGGTACATTGTTTGTGGGATACAACCAAAAGAGCAACGGTCGCACCGCATATCTTAACCCGTTGGTCATCGTACCGTTATATGGTAGCAAAATTGAAGCCGGGGGGGTCTTTTTTCTTTGATCATAATTCACTGGATCATTACAAAACATCCTAATACTCTAATTGGAAGTTGTCGTTCGAAGTTTTTCATCTTGAGCATTAGAGGTGTCAAGAATCAAACTGAAAACCGAACCGAACATAAATTTTGTGTCTTTTCAATTCGATTAACCTAAAAATAACTGTTAAATTTTCTAGTTTGATTCAGTTAACTGAACCAAACTGAAATTCTCAATAAAAATTGAATAATCCATCTTCTTTATCACATCTTCTTCACTTAAGTTCCAATAAGCAAAATAAAAATAAGAAAACCAAAGAACCAAACCGAATTTTCGATTCGGTTCGGGACGGTTGCAGTTCAGTTCGATATCATAACTTATCGGTTTGGTTCGGTTCGGTTTTTTTGAAAAATTAAACCGAATCAAACCATTTACATCGATGAGCATGATAGATTGGTATATGGGGATCATAAAAAATTTCAACTTATGACCGTAGATGAACGGTGTTCATTGAAGCAATAATGTTGTGTAAAATTAGAGAACGTCGTACTATGACTTCGATTAGGTATATGATAAAAACGAGGTGCAATTGTAGTAAAGAAAATTTCAAATTTAGGATAAAATGAGATCAAGTGGCACACATTTACAAAACGTTGTATAATAGTAAAAACTCACGCAGTACAACTTTGGCATGGAATATGATAAAGCGCCGTCCTTTCTTACCAAAGAAAATTCCTAATTTTCGATGGTATGATACTTCGTGACAAGTATTTTACAGAATGGACGAGGATTTTGACTTTAAGCATGATTCAATTGCATTCGATGGTATGACACCACGTGACAAGCATTTTACATGCTTACTAGGTGCTACTCATCCTGAATCTTAAAGAGATTATGACATAAAAAGTTTTCGAATTTTGACTCAACTTATAATATGATCCTTAAATTTTAAGATTATTTAATATGGATTCTAAACTTTAGCACAATATACAATATTACATTTAAACTTCCATGAGGGACTTTTTGTACACGCTTAAATTAGTTTCCAAATGTATGTACCTAGATTTTAGAAATTGCATTGAAATAACTAAATATTTAAGGATAGTATTGTATATTAGGCTAAAATTCACGACTACATCATACATCGAGACAAAGTTGTTAAATTATACGCGTCATTTAACTGATATTGTATACAAGGTCAAACATATAAATTTGACTTTTTATGCCCGTCCATGGATTATAATTTATAATGGGTCATCTATCGGACGTATTACATCGACAAATTCATTCTTCTACAATCAAAAGTAAGTAAGGCCTTTATTTGCAAAAAGTGAACGCCTCAGCCGACTGCCTCAGCTCATCACTCACTCCCGAACTCTCTCTCTCTCTTCTTCCTGCAGTCCTCCACAGCAATGGCGAGTTCGTCTCTCGCACCTTCAACCTCTCCATAGCTCCTCCCTTCGTCCTCCTTCTCGAGCTGCTGCAAGAAGAAAAGGGTAGTTGGGAGGGGATGCAGAAGCTGAGGCGGAGGGCGGTGGTGGCGCTCCGCCGCCAGCTGACGGCCGCCATATGCGCGGTCGCCCTCCTGGCTCTCCTCTCCGTCCACCTCCGCGCCTTCCCTTTCTCCGGCCTCCCCAGGATCGCCGACTCCCGCAAGCTTCCCGCGGTAATGCCCCCCTTCGTCGCTCTCCCGCGCGATTCCCTCGCGTTTCGGTTGCCAGTCGGCTCGCCGGTTTTTCGAGCTCTATGGGGATCCTGTGTCGGAGTTTCGAGTTGATTGGCCTTCTTTCTGATGATTTTACTTCCTCCCCTAGGAAAAGTCTCGTGGACTCAGTTGTTCATTTTAAGCCGGTGACCGTGGCGTGTTGAGTGGGTTGGGATTAGGTTTGCACACTTATTGAGATTACGATGTTGACTTGATTAAGAAAGTTCCTTACTGGGTTTAGCTCTTTCTAAATTTGAGGTTGACCGTTGAATGGGTCATTTTGGGATGGCAACGTCCAATTTCGCTACTGATCTTATCCTTTCCTTGTTTTTCCCGGAACTTTCAGCAGCGTGAACTTAAATCTCAGAGACAGGGCACCGAGCAGAGCTGGACACAAGAGCTTATGCCGCCCCACTTCTTGAAACCTCCGGCTTCTTCTCGCAAGGTTCTTTCCCTCCCAGTTGATCGAATTTGCTTGTTCGATCCATTTGCTTGTCAGAACATAGATATATAGAAATGGGTTGTTAATTGTGGTATAGAAAAGTATCCAGCATTCACGAGCTTATAACTTAATCTTGATCATATCAAGTTGACAATTTAAAATTTAAAATTTCTTTCTAGTGTGTTCAGTCTGACAGCTTTGGATCAGCAGTGATGCAAAGCAGTCATGTGCCTTTCATTATTCACTCCCTTAGATTTGACAGTTAGATGGCACGAACGGGAGTTCACATTCCGTCAAGCTCTGGAAACCTCCCTCGAACCGTGATTTTGTGCAGTGTACAGAACCCGGTCCAAACTATACACGTGAGTTGGTCTTTTTGATTAATTTTTCCTTGTGGTAATGCACATTGCCAACACACTTACTTTCCTATTTTTGTATTTTTAGCTCCTGGAGGTTCGCGAGGTTATCTTCTAGTTAGTACGAATGGCGGACTTAACCAGATGCGAGCTGGGGTATGTCTCATCCTTTGCTTCCTTTTCTTCTTGTACTTTATGTATACTGAAGCCATAATTTGGTGAATTATGAAAAGCAGATAATATGTGTGAGTGAATGTGATGTCCGGCAATGTCTCTTAATGCTAAACTTGAGATCTGGCACTGTCTCTCATGAGAAAAATAGGGAATTGCTCTCCTTCCTACAGCTAGTTATCTACCTCCCTTCATGTACAGAATGATTTCCCCCTCAATCTACGTGCATCAATAGCTGTGGAGGCAACTTTAAAAGTTTTATAACCACCGATCTTTTCAGTCATTGGAACATTGTCATTTTGCCTTATTCATTGGCTTGTGTTTTGGTGACAGGGACATGAAGTTCAAGGTATTGAGTGCTTTTTGATCTATTATGTCAGATTTTTATCTTCTTCTTGTAGGACTCTTACCCCCTCCATTATTCATCGTTATTCTGAGTATAGAAGCGTTGTGTACACCACAGCTTATAGAGCTAATAGATTGGAGTCGCTAAAGATTTCAGTTGAGTGCCTTTTGATCTGTCACATCAGATTCTTTTTCTTTTTATAGGAGTCTTACCGCATGAACTATTTATTCTTCATCGTTATTCTGAGTACAGAAGCATTGCATACACCACGGGTTGTAGATCTAAGTGAATGTAATTGCAAAAAACTGAATTGTAATCTGGCAGTATGGTTTTCTAATCAGCCAAAATGTTCAAACAATGGATAGTTATGACAGTTGGCTCATGACCCTTTATCTGAACAGATGACCTTTTATCTAAAGAATGGCTCATACTCATGGAATGCAGATATGTGACATGGTTGCTGTGACCCGTATAATTAATGCCACTCTAGTGATTCCGGAACTTGATAAAAGGTCATTTTGGCAGGATACAAGGTAATTTTCTTTATCTGAAAAAGATTCTAAATCTTTTCCTTCAGAAGTAACATTTGAACTATTCAGGCGGCAAAAGAAATATTTCTAAGTTTGTTTTATGTTAATTGCAGCAACTTTTCTGATGTTTTTGATGAAGATCATTTCATAAATGCGCTGGCTAATGATGTAAGAGTTGTAAGAAAGCTCCCCGAAGAACTAGCAACAGCGGCAAAGTCAGTGAAGTATTTCAAAAGCTGGTCTGGTATGGATTATTACCAGAATGAGATAGCTAGCATGTGGGACGAGCACGAAGTATGTTTTGCATAAATATCATTGCATTTTTCTTATTACATAATCATTTGAATTTTCTTTGAAAGTCCAGATAAATTAGTTAGTTCAAAGGCTTTTACTCCTCACAACTTTAATAGGTTATTCGAGCTGCCAAATCTGATTCTCGTCTGGCAAACAACCATCTACCACCCAACATTCAGAAGCTGCGTTGCCGTGCTTGTTATGGTGCCCTTCGCTTTGCACCTAAAATTGAAGCAATGGGAAAAGTAAGAGATGCATCTGTCTGCCGATATTGTTTCCAGAAATGCTACATCTTTATGTCTCTAATGATGATCATGAGCGCTTTTACTCCCCCAGATATTGGTTGATCGGATGAGAGCTCATGGTCCTTACATCGCTCTTCATTTACGTTATGAGAAGGACATGCTTGCGTTTAGTGGATGCACGCATGACTTATCTGAATCTGAAGCAGATGAGCTCAAGTTGATTAGGTCTGAAATCATGTGCTAAAGTTTGACTTCCTTCTTTATCCATCTGACGGCTCTTCTTCAGGTCTCATTGTCTTTCTCCTTATTTTCAAATGCTAATGATTATGACAATTAGCAGAGAGAATACTTTGCACTGGAAAGTGAAGGAGATTGATCCTGTGGAGCAAAGATCCAAGGGTTATTGCCCACTTACTCCAAAGGAGGTTGGTATTTTTCTCGCTGCTCTGGGATATCCACCAAACACACCTATATACATTGCTGCCGGAGAGATATATGGAGGTGATTCTCGTATGGCTGGTCTGAGAGCTCGCTATCCCAAGTTAAAGAGAAAGGTAATCACCTGGCTTACCAATTTGATGCCTCTGCTATTTCTTCCTTAGTTGATCGTTTCTCTGATAAAACGCCACTTCTGGTTTACAATGAGAATGGTACATTTTGCATTTCTTGAATAAGTTCAAAATGAACCAATTGAAAACTAGAGCATGGTGATGAACACATTTGTGGTATTAGTATGGACCAAAAGCAGTGTAATCTATATCTAACTGTACAACACGCTGCAAAATCTTTACTCCGATTGCTTACACACTCCAAATAAACCACTGATATTTAGTGTGGAACTTGATCATATGTACGGTACATCAAAAGAATGTCATTAGAAAAGGCAGTGTCAGTTCTGTTGGCATTGTAGTTGGAACTTACAGTTATGATACTTTATATAGGTATGGTAAGAATGACATTAAGGATGCGTTTGATAATCATTATGTTCATGAGAATAATTTCTACTTAAAAATGATTTTTTTATTAATTATTCTATTCCCTGGATGAGTTTCTAAGCATTTGAAGATGATTGGTAATTGCACAAAATTTCTATTCTTGGAATAAAAAAGCTTTTGGTATGACCCTCAAATTCTTTTGTGACTTAGAATTTCTTTTAATTTTTTAATAATACTATTACATTTTTCTTTTTTTTCCTTTTCTTCTTCTTCTTCTCCCTTAAGCCAGTTGCCGGCCTTGGCGATGGCCCGCGACTAGCGATCGGCTAGATGATGGTTGGCAGCCTCGCTGGCCCCGACAAGGCTGAGCCTCACCCAGCCATCGTGAGGTTTGCCTTGCCATGGCCAAGCGATGCCACCCTCACGATGGTTGAGCAAGGTCTGTTGACCAGTCGCCCAGTCGCTAGTGATCGGCTAAAGGAAGGAGAAGAACAAAAGGAAAAGAAAAAGAAGAAAAAGAGAAGAAAAAGAAAAGGCTTGATTCTGGAGTTGTTCTCAAGAATAAAGAAGTAACTTTTTTTTACTTCTTGATTTTGTTTTAAATATATTCCTGAGAAACAAAAAAGTTATTAAATAGATTTTTGTTTTTTTAATTTTGCGGAACAAAATAATAGAATCAAGCACTATTTGATTGGTTAACAAACATGGTCTAAAGCGCTATTTGGTAAGTGGCCAATTCCTGGCTATTTATGTTCTTTTGGTCCTTAGAACAAAAAAAGAATAAAAATCCGTTTGGTAATTTTTTTTATTCTTAGGAAGAGATTAGTAGCCAAGGAATAGATTTTGAACAGAATCAAGAAGTAGAAAAAAGTTATTTTTTTGTTTACAGGAACAATTGTTGAAACAAGCTTTCTTTTTTTCCCCCCTTCTTTTCTTCTTCTTCCTCCTCTAGTTAGTCACTAGAGCCTTGCTAGCCCTTGGCAAGGCTTCACTGCCTAGCCACGGTGAGGATGGCTTTGCCTGGCCATGGTGAGGCTCTATCTCGTTGGTGGTTGAGGTTAGGTCAACCTTGGCAGGGGCTAGCGAGCCTCCCTTGAGGCCGGCAAGGTTGCTGGCTCTCGTCTCTAGCCGATCACCGGCCATCACCGAGGCTCGGCAATTGGCTAGAGGAGGAAGAAGAAGAAGGGAAGGGAAAAAGAAAAAAATCTCAAAAGAATTATTAGAAAATTAGAAGAAATTCTACGTCACAAAAAATTTCTAGGGTTGTATCAAACGCATTCATGTTCTTTTTCTATTCTGAGAATAGAAAATTTGCGCAGTTACCAAACGCATCCAAATGCTTAGAAACTCATCTAGGGAACAAAATAATATATATATAGCTCTTATACATGCCGCTACGATGGTAGCAGCGGGCATTATATATTTCTAAGCAGAAATTGATCCTGAGAACATAATAGTTATCAAATGCAACCTAAGCTGATTTTGGTTTTCATGGCAAGTGCACTGTCTCCATTTTATCTCTGCTCTTTGTAAGATTGGGATTTCCAACTTGGCTTGACGGTTCCCTCAAAGTTTCAGTATGACTTTGTATTCAGTTGCTGCTTAAGTCACACAAAAAGTCAGGAATTTGAAAACACCAGTGGGCAATCCAAAAGCTTGAATAGTCTCCTGGCAACAATTGTTTAGCTGTGCCTTGGCATGTAGTTGTTAGTGTATGATGGTTTCGTGTGATTAACACAGTGTCGTATGTTGTCTAATAGTTTTATACTGATACATTTATTGCTGCTTTTGAACTGTATTGCTGGTATCAAGCATATGGCATGCCTTTCTCAATGACAATGCAGGAATTTTTGGCTTCGGTGGAGGAACTTCAGCCTTTTATGAATCATGCTTCTCAAATGGCTGCTCTCGACTATATCGTTTCAGTTGAGAGTGATGTTTTTATTCCCTCATACTCTGGGAATATGGCAAGGGCAGTTGAAGGTCATCGTCGTTTTCTAGGACACAAGAAGACGATTTCTCCTGATAGGCAAGTTGGCTTCTTTTTTTAATTACTTTTTTTATGCTGATATGTGACTTGAGTAATTGATTGAAGTGCATTTGAGTGTGGGGTTTTCTGACTCATTTTTTTGCGCATCAGGAAAAATCTTGTTCGTATCTTTGATAAAATTGACCTTCGAACCTTGAAGGAAGGGAAAAAGTTATCGAACCAAATAATTGAACTGCATAAAAGAAGGTGAGCTTGGAGTCTTTTTCAACAAATGCTTTTGTATTGTTACTTGTTAGACTTTTGACATTGAACTTAAGATGCAAGACCGAGTCAATGCATGAATTCTTAAAAGAGTTTCCTTCTGAAAAGGATTACCAAAGGTGTTTAGAGGTTCCCTTCATGCCATAGTGACGATTTCCCCTAGTGGTTTACCGCAAGCCGGCATACAATATGCTTCATCCCTATTTGTATGTGGGTGTCTTGCCTGATTATTGTAGATTGATTTTTTAAATATTTGTCACTTTTACTGCAAAAGATTGATTTTAGGCTTTTGATAGAGTCAATGTGTTCTTATGAATGAACTTAATGCCCCCTACTACTCATAATCAACCTCTTTTGGGGCTGGTTGCCAGTGATTATGAATGGAAGATGTTTTAATGATTTTCTGGAATTGCAAATGTTAGAGAATGATTATTAGTTTTCTAGCACGAACCATAACCAGTTCTGAGATTTTGCCATAATGAATTTCTTCTCATCTGCTAAATTTGAGGTAGTATAGACATGGTATTTTCTGCGTGTTTCAGGCAAGGGTCTCCGAGGAAGAGGAAAGGGCCGATTACTGGAACAAAGGGCACCGACAGGTTTCGGTCAGAAGAACCCTTTTATGTTAACCCTTTGCCCGATTGTTTATGTCATAGGGAATCACCAAGCTTGAATACCTCACAAATCAGGTAAAAACATAAAGTTGCAGAAGAACAGCATGCAAGAATAGTTCCCTTTGACAGTGGCACATATCATTGGTTGCTGTATTTTGAGCCTCTAATGATATCGTTGGTGCCTCAATAGGAGGGGCGCGGAGCATGTATATTTGAGTTTAGGAAATGTCAGTGGGGCACTTCATAGGATGTACATGGAGAAAATATTTTTGCTTGGCGAGGGGAGATAGTGAAAAGAAAGGAGTGCACGTCACGGACGAGTTAGTTGATTGATTAGGGTTGTAAGTAGATTTTTTTTTTTTTTAGGAGAACATTGTTGATTCACTCCTTTCAAATGTACGAGAAACATTTCGGATGTGTAGTTTTTCACATTAGAAGGTAATGAAAGAGTGCCATCCATCCATCTTTCTTTCTTGAACTTTCCAGACATTGTGTGAGATCTTCTCTGGTTGAGGCTAGTGATAAAATTTTTGGCCATAAATTGATTTCTAGAAACAGAAATAGATTTTATTTCTATTCATGGATGAGTTTCCGAATAAAAATGTTTTAGATAATGACACAAAATTTATATTCCCGGAATAGATATTTGTTTGACAACGACATAAAATTTATTCCTTCCAAGCGGTGGTGGTCAAGGGAGGGGGCGGTTGGCGACTGACTGTGGCAACCGGCAATCGATGACCATCAACGGTGGGGGGGCAGCAACGGGTGGCGGCGATCAAAGGGGGGACGGATGGTTAGGGGTTAGGGAGAGTCATCGGCGATCAAGGGCGGCGGCAACGGCATCAGTGGCAATTGGAGGGAGGGTGGATGGCTAGGGGTTAGCGAGAGTCATCGTCAATCGCTAGCTAACGGTGGCGACGGGTGGTGACTGATAGTTGACGGTGACTGGCTAGGGGTTTGGGAGTCACCAACGATCGGTGGGTGGTAGCGGCGATCGGGCAGGTGACGATGACGATTGGCAGGCAACGGCGGCAACCAGCAATCAATGGCGGGCGATAGCAATTTGAGAGAGGGTGGACGGATAGGGGTTAGAAAAGACTCTTTTGAACGAGAAGTAGAAAAGAGAAATAATTTCTGAATTTTATTTTACAAATAGAAAAATAATTATGATTTCTGTTCTAAGTTTATTTTTAGAATGAAAATCTATTCCAAAAATAAAAAAATAAAATTAATTTACTAAACAAATTTCTATTCTAAAAATAAATTTATAATAAAAAATAATTTTAAAATAAAAATAGAATGATTATCATAAACATCAGTTTGCTTCCTTAGAGAAAAGAATTTTCAATTGGGATGTTTTCCAGTCTCTTCCAAATTAGATAGAGGCAACGGTACGATGAGATCAGCTTGTCAACTAAGGGGTAAAGCAGACTGGATTTTGCTTCAAAACTACTGAAGATGCTATATTGCCATCAAATAACAAAATCACCTTCATGCCACACCATCTTGATCGATATTCGGGCAAACAACCACCCGATTTTAAACCGCATCATGGGTGAACAATACTAAACTTGAATCACCAGAGAGAACCTCCCAATCCTGATCCTTGGGCTAGTGAATGCTATGAAGGACTGCCACCAGACTTCAATTTGAATCAAGAAACTCGCATCACCAACACAGGATAATTCCAGGTCTAGAGAAAGATCAACCGTGTCGGTGACACTACGAAGGAAGATATAAATTGCACAAAAGCAGCACGCCACCTACTAATTCGGTAACTCACCAGTATCCCTTTATTCAGCTGATTAAACAGCAAATCATTTAATCTCTCAACTCTATAAATTGAATTGCCGCACTACAGGCAGCCATACATTTTTAAACTAGGAAGCTCATCCTTTGGTGGTGATAGGCAAATAGCTCCTTATGAGTAACAAAATTCTTTGTTAGACTTTGAACTGGTTGCAACAGACATGAAAATTTATTAACTCATTTTTTTTTAACTCGAGAGTTCATCTCGCTCAACAAATCTGCCGTGGTCACGCAGAAAACTAGGAGAGAACAACAGAGGCCATGGACTTTAATGGTGTTGGCAACTTTTTGAGCGTGGCCCATCTACAGAGGGCCAGGAAAGGTGCCGTTCTCCCTTTGCTCGTTCCATCTGTCAATCTGGAAGCCAGGAAAAACAGACAGTGAGCTCTCAAGCAAAAGTATTACCATTAAACTCCAAATAGAACAATTAAATCAGTAGGAAACGCTGTGACTGTCTGCTTGCAGTCAATTGCACGATTAGAAGTGACAAGCTCCTTAAGACAAGCATTACAAGTAATTGAATAGTAATCAGACACCTAATCGACAACTCAAACCAGCTTTGAGCATCATATAGAGGAGTACTCATGGGTCTACCAAAGACTCAGGCATGAAACAAGGTCTTATAAGTGCCATATCGGTGGACATTTAATAAGTATTCAGTGGAATGAGTTCTACGAACCATGTATCTGTGACTGAGGCTTATTTTATATAAAGCAGTTTTGACAATTAAAGCCATGTAGAATTTTTTCATTGTTTTAAGAATTAAAATAAATTTTATTTGGGACAACTTGACATAAGTAACACTTAATTCTTTCTCTTTTTAAATTTCCCCAAATGCCACCTGAGCAAAACACAGCCATTCTAACAGAAAATCACCCAGTGTCCCAATAGGCTCCTACCTGTTACATGGGACACATTCTGGAAATTGTTAACTCAACTACTGCAAAGACAACCCAAACCTCCCACCAATAGATAAGCAGGTGAAAACAGCCTTTCGGTTGCCATATGCAGTGGTCTATCGATGCTGTACTCAAGTGCAGATCCAGGGTGCATTTGGGAATGATTTTCGAAGCAATTTTGAGCACCCAAAGACCCTTGAATAAAAGTTTCAGCGTCTGATAAAAAATTCTCTAAAAAAACTTTTGGGCTCACAGCTGTCTTGAAAATGCTCAAAGCTCAAACCAAGACTAAATCTGCCACCCCAGCATATTGCAGGCCAGGCTTCTAATGAAAGTGAGATCTACTTTCCCTATCTAACAACATCCCCCCTGCATGTTCAAAGCAATCTTTTCACAATGGTATCGGCCTGGCCAGTTCAAAATATACCACTAGACACCAGGTCAATATCCTTTGGAGATCAATACTGGTGAAGAACCGGGTTAAAATCTGGTTCGAACCTGTCAAACCAGCATAAGGTTTCATTTCGATTGGCCTCCAAAAATCAATTTCCCTCAAAAGCAGTACAGAGATTCAAACCCTTGTCCTGGTGGACCATTGCCCGTATGCTTATCCATCAGAGCTGAAAGCAGTTCTTATTAAAATGAGCAAACAAGTTATTTAACGCAAAACTATCATTACTGTCTCTAGTAATGAAGCTTAAGCAGAAAGACTCAAACATGCTACTTCACATGCCTTTCAGGCAAGCTCTTGCCATCTTGGCTGGGTTTCTAGGATGTCATCCATGTGTATTACTTTAAATATATAATAACAAGTCAATTAAATTCAAACAGGATTCAACTGGTTGAAATAGTTGAACTGCAAACCAGTGAGCAACCAATTTGATTGCTAATACAGCTTTGAAAACATTGGTTTAAAGTGAAAACGGGAGATAAAGAACCAACAGTGACAAATGAGGATGCAATACTACCTTGAAATTGGATATGAGACAGTCAAAACTCTAAAATTACATAATTAGGAAACGCATAATTACAGGAAAAAGAATTCGTGCTGAGAAAAGGCATTAAAATACATACCCATTCACCAGGGCAAAGAGAACGATAATACTTGGCGAACTTTTCACACTCTTGAGCATCTTCACCTTTGGCAGCAATGCAGCTGAAATTTCCAAAATAAAATAGACCAGAGAATCTGAATATGAGAAAAACAAGAAAAAACCAAAACAAATGTGAGAACCAACGGCAAGTCTCCCATACCGATGATACTCAACGTATCGGGTAAAGCAATGTCTTGTTTGATTTGTGGTTGGGAAACGGAAATCTGCAGGTGCAGTCTCAATCTGGAAAAACAAAAGAGAGATCAATAAGACAGTCTGACCCCATGCCACAAGCTCACCAGCAAATATAAAGCAGCATATGATGGAGAACTCACCTTTATCTCTGGCGCTTCTTCAGCGGCCTCCTCATTGCTTGAATTTTCCTCTTCATTTGCTTCGTTGCTTTCCTCAGCAGCAGGAGCAGTTTCAGCACTAGCAACTGCAGAAACCTCTTCAGTGTTGTCTGCAGAAGCATCAGGAACAGTGGCACTGCTGGTTTCTTCAGTAACTGAAGTTTCATCACCAGCACCAGAATTGTCCTTCCCTCAGCTTTCTCACTGACGGCTTCTTCAGAAGCAGCATTCACTGGTTTTTCAGGTTCAGGGACATTATCAGGTTTCGCGACCACATCCAGCTTCTCTACTTTCTCCAACAAATATTGCTGCAAACAATATCTAATTTGTAAGCTAAAGAAATATAATAATAAAGAAAACTCTCAATCAAGGAAAAGAACATGCTAATATTCTTAAACTGACAATGAAAAAACAAAAAGTAATGTGGCAAGCAAAGCTTACAAGAAAAGCTTCCTGAACAAAATGTGGCAAGCTGTCTATTTGACTGCTCAAGAACAAAGTGGTTGTCTTTAACAAAACATGAAGATGTCTGTGTTTGAGAGGGAGATAAGTAGTCTTCAAAACTTTGTTCAGATCCTCAGTCAGGAAAGCTTAACCATAAGTCTCTTCAATCTTCACCTTTTCTTGGAAAATTGAACGGACATTCAACAAAAAGGAGTGACACAACAAAGAAGTAACATAAGTGTCACAATATTTACTAATTACCACATCAAAAGAACCAAGATAAAAAACCACAATCAATGAGTATTCTGGAAACCTCTAATACTTTGGAGATCACATTCTTTAAGTAAATGCTGATTCAAGGGATCTCAAGCCCTGAGTAATAAAATTCCAAGATGAATTTTCTTGTAAAATATGGGAATACTGACTCAAGGAATCTCGTGTCCAGAGTATCATTGCAAACAGCCTTCGCTTCAATCCTGATGGTGTATAATCACTGTGTGACCACTGATATTTATCTAAGACATCCTAAAACAACGCACTAGTGTCCTTGCTCTCTCAACTAATCTAGCTGGTAGTAGTTAATAGTTGCAGAAAACCATCTGGTCTAGCTATATCCACAAGAAAATATTTGTCGATGCCAACTAAGATTCCAGAATCTCGCTGTACTATCACAAAAGGTAAAGAAACTTCAGAGTTGCCTAAGATATTATTAGTTACGATCTTCACAAGACAACGATCTTCTTAGGAAGACAATAGTATCATATAAATTGAATGGAGTTTAATGCCGGTGAAAGAATATTTCGAGAAATGTAAACTTGACCTCAAGGCATGTTTATTGAATTTCATAAATCATCTATGTTTTACATAATTTTTCTTTGCAATTCTTAGAGTCCCACAATGCGCAGTTCAATTTCACAAAGTGTATATTCAGGGACACAGCAAGCATCCCAACTGAATAACCTCAGGACTCAGTGAAGTAATCAGGAGATCAACAGAACCGGTAAAATCCTAGAATGCTTCGCTAACTGAGCAAATAAGCACACTTCAAACACGTAAAACCCGCAACTTGCGACAATCGGAAAATGCAAGCAGCCACGGAGGGCCTCAAGGAATTGCAGTTCTTTCCTCCCCTAGCTAAGCAACAACGAAAGTTTCTCCAGTCCAATGTCCTACCCTCGAATGATACAGAGCAAATCTAGCAACCCCCGACCGAATAAAAAATTCGAAATCTAATTCCATCCGATCGAGATAACAAAAACCCACATCGGGACCGAGCCTCAGCAGACACAAGTTCGATACTTTTCGCCATCATCGCGTTTCTCGCATTCCAGTTCGATTAGATCGATCACGAAGTCAAACAGAAGAGCTAGAATTCTAGCTTCCAAAGTCGTGCAAGATCCAAGCTTTAAGGAGAAGACCGTGCGATTGAGGAGTTACCTCAGCTAAGGTCGAAGCCTTCTCGCCCTGACCTTCCGCCATTGGAGGAGAGAAGGAGAGAGAGAGAGAGAGAGAGGTGTGTTCTCAGAGCGGCGGCCCCTAAAAAGCAGAAGAAACAGTGAATCGGGAGGAGGAGTGAGAACCAATGGGGGTTTCGAGGAGAGGAGGGGTTAGGTTTGGGGGACCTCCGGGTGCACGATTTGTCCGTGCTACCGACCCCGGGCGGCCGAAAGGTTGGAAGGGCTGACCCGACTGACCAATGGTGGACCACCACGCGTCGGTTCCTGATTGGCCCGAGACCGGGGACTCCCGAATGACCCGCGGGGCTTTGACGGTAGAAGAAGCCAGTGGTCGCACGCGTTGAATGGACGGGATTATCGTTGGAGGAGAGATCGGCCCAACTTGGCCCATTTCTGTTGTTTGGACTTGTTAGTTTTTTTCAGGATAAATATCACCAAAAATTCCTAATTAATATATTCACGCCACGTTTGTCTTATATTTACCCTAAAGCGGTGCACCTGTATCCCATTTACTCCATACCATACCATATTTATCACAAACCAGTGCTTCCACATTGCATTTATAATTTGGGTTAAATATGATAAGGGTATATCCATTTAGGGTAAATGTGTAAATATGTACCAATTTGGCACTAATTTTCTCTCTCAGTAGGGGGTTCTGCAGCCCTCTTGCCATCTTCATTCAGATCCAGGCACGCAGCTTGTTTTATTGGTCTTTTCGTGGAGGGTTTTGGGGGGTTTGATTCACGTGGCTAGGTCGATTTTGACTGCAGGTGAGGCCACTAGTGAGGGCCGTGACCTCGCCAATGGTCAGTCAGGGCTTCACAGCCCTCGCCTAGTGGCCAACGAGCTCGCTGGAGCCTTGCCAGCCATTGTAGGGAGAAGAAGAAGAACAGGATGAAGAAAAGGAAAAAAATAATAAAAAATTAGAAAAAAATTATTACAATGTTGCCATGTCAGCAATTGCCGGATATTCGACGCTGGTTGGTGTCCATGTAAGCGCCGGCTGGCCAAATTTGGCTGGATGGACTGAACTAATACAATTGTAAAAGGTTTAGAACTAAATTGAAGTAAAAAAGTTTAGAATTAAATCAACATAATTGTAATAGGTCTAGGACTTTTTTATAAATTTTTTCATGACAGATTTGGCTAGAAACTTTTTGCGTGCACAACTTCTTGTTTTTTCCCGTGAATACCGAGCAATTTGGTAAATCTTGGGTAAATAACCGAACGCGACCCTTCTTATTATCTAATCGACAAGGCGTCGACGATTACACGAGGTCTGAATACAGCAATGAGAATCGAAATCGAATGCACGAATCGACGCAGGAGTTGCATGCGGAAACGATATCGTTCCCGAAACGAATTCTGAAGTGGCAAAAACTATCTGTCCATCCATATGATGCAGCGGAGGCTCTTCCCTTGGAGCAGCAGATCGAAAGCCGTGTTGATGTCCTGGAAGCTCACCTCCTGCGTTATGAAGTCGTCCAAGTTGAGCTCCTGCATCGGAAAACGGCGAATGCCGTCATGCTTTCGCGACGTATCTCGGCCGGCATCCGAACAAGAACGGGGCCGGAAAACCAGATGGATCGAGCGTTACGGAAGAACATCAGGACGCGAGTAAGCAAGGGACGGACCTGATCCAGGTACTTCTGAGCGAGGATAGGGACGTCGGATTTGGGTTTCAGGCCGCCGAAGAAGGAGCCCACCACCGTCCTGCCTTTCAGGATCTCGTAGGAGCCGAGGCTCAGCGGCGCCCCCCGCATCTCCACCCCGAGTATCACCGTCTTCCCTCCGCCCTGCTCACCTCCAGAACCACATTTCATTAGCTACTCGAGCTTCACATTTTGAGTTAATGTTCAGAAATCACATCGAACGACTCAAAAGTTCAAAAAGAACCTCGCGGCTGCTATTGAAGGCGTCCGTCATCACCGAAGCCAATCCGACACATTCGAAGCTGTAATCCGCACCCCCATCTGTCATTTCTTTGATCACCTGATCACGACGGCTAAATTCACATTAGGATTTCAAGTACATTGATCTCTTCATTTTCATTCACCATCTGTGCAGAAACAATAGAGGACTCCAAAGATTGTCACCGACCTCACTAATTGGCCTCTCTCCACAAGCCCCAGGGTTGACAAAATCGGTGATCCCAAACTTTTTTCCTGTCATTAATCCCCCAAAAATCAATGGGTATGTTCAATTTTCCTAAATTAATGCATCGAAAGAGTAGATGAAGCCTGACGTAATTCAAATTATTTTACCCTTCATAGATATATCTCTAAGACTAAGTGGTTAATACCACCAAAAATCTAAAATTGGTACATTTGTAATAATAATTTACCCTAAATTAAATTTTGGATTACAAAAAATTCAAAACCGGTACACCTATGATAAATTTATTAAAATCTAATTTTTTGACCACTAAAAACCCAAAACTAATAGTACATTAGTGAAAAATTTACTTTTCGTTAATTTCCGTTAAATTCAATTTCAAGAAAAATCACAAATTAGTACATTTATGGCAAGCAAAAAGTAAAATCTCAAATCGATGGAACTTGTCAATTACCACGTGCCTTTTAATTCAGCAATTTAATGATAAAATTTAATGGAAACTAATGAAGAGTAATTTGTCACAGATAGTAAAAAAAATTAATTTGAAATAAATTTTTTCAAATGTATAAATTTTAGATTTTTATGATATTAAGTCTTTAGTAATAAATAGAAGCACCAGCAAGAGCTTGACCTATTTCGAACTTGTCAGGATTCAAGTCCACTCCCACGATCTTCGAAGCTCCTCTCCGCCTCGCGCCTTCAGCTACCTACAATGTTCAAGAATCCACGAGATTTGGCACTTAGGATGTCCTTTCGATGCATCCAATCGAGATTCATAGAATTTAGTCAAAAAAGAGCGAGAAATGTTGCTCCTAACCCAAGCAAAAATACGCTAGCTATGGCAAATCGTTATTGGCTGTTATACATGTATCGAGAGGAAAATATATGCACGCGTGCTTCAATTTAGGAAAATATTGTCGAGGGACGAAAGGGAAACGAGAGATTACCGCGAGTCCGACCGCTCCGAGGCCGAAGATGACGACGGAGGAGCCTGGTTCCACGTCGGCCACCTTCCACGCGCCTCCCACTCCTGCAAACCGGGGAATTCCACAGCGATCAATTCATCTCTAAACGATGGTAACGACTCTGAACTCGGGACATTAGATGGACACATCGGCGAGCGCGTCGAGGGAAGAACTCACCGGTGGAGACGCCGCAGCTGAGGAGGCAGGCTCTGTCGGCGGGGATGGGGGAGCTGATCTTGACCACGTGAGCCACGTCCACCACCGTGTACTCGCAGAAGCTGGACACTCCCAAGAAGTGATGTATGGCCTCGCCGTCGTTCGCCCCACTAAACCTGGTGGCTCCACCACTTTCTTTAACGATCCATAGGTGGCGACATCCACCGCCCGCGCAAAACACGGGTCGGGTCGAGACCGAGAAGAGAAGAAACGGAGGAAGAGAAGAGGAGGAGATAGAAGGACCTGGTGGTTCCGTCCCTCGGCATTCCGGGACCGGGAGGCCGGTTCGCGAAAACAGAGCAGCCATTGCCTCTGGAGGACTCGCAATCCTTGCACTTCTCGCAGTTGGACCAGAACACGGGCAGCACCGTGTCCCCTGCCTTCACCTCCTCCACCTTCTCGCCCACGCTCTCCACCACCCTTCAAAATGTTCTCAGCACTCAGATTCATCATCATCTCACCGCAGCAATGGAGGAAAGCCATGTTCAATTTACATAAATCAAACCGCCTTCATCTTTCACCCCGCTTTCGTTTTCCAGGAAAAGCTGGTTAATTTCGATTTGGTTCGCTTAAGATGTCGGCTATTTTCTTGCTCTCTTTTCCTACTAATTTCAGGACCGATCCAGCCGTCATTTCGCCGGCCGGCCAATAATACGTGAAAGGCTTTGATTTGGTACAACCGTCTAAGAAACAAGTAAAAGGGCGTCTGTCCATTTCGTGTTAAATTCGCGATAATGCGGTATCTACAGCAACTTTTCGAACACTTCCCGAATTTAATACAACGTACGTGAACGACTTCTTGTGATAATCCCATGTGACCATCAATGACCTATCCCCCGTCTCATTTCTGATCATCTATGACCTGTCCCCAATCTATGACCTGTCCCCAGATCATTTCTCATCATCTAATTATTGAACTCGACAGTTTCTCTCTCTCTCTCTCCCTCTCTCCCCCCGGTGGAAAGGTAGAAAACGAGACCATCAGACTATCAAGTGCTAAAACAGAGGAAAAAAAAGAAGGCAACAGTTTATGATTCTGATCGAGTTAACAAGATGCAAACGGCTGGTGAAAACTCGAAGGGCAGAGATCAAATTACGTACCCGACGGCTTCATGACCAAAGATCCTCGGGAAAAGAGCGAATGGAGCCTGAACAGAACAATGCAGCACATCAAACCATCATCATCTCGTAAGTTCATATCTTGTGGATACCTTCTAATCAAACAGAAACATGGTTTCCATAACAAGATGCTGCGCATTACCGAGTCCATCTTCCAGAAAGTGACGTCGGTGTGGCAAATGGAGGTGCAGACGATCCTGATGCGAACCTCCCACGCCTTGGGCGGCTCCACCTGTATCTCCTCCATCACCAATGGCTCCCCTGCTCTTCTGCACACTGCGGCTGCTCGTTTTTTTTTTTTTTTTTTTTTTTTTTTTGGGGGTAACCCAGAAGAAGAAAGGACAAGATTTCAATCTTTCCAGCACGATACAGGTAACAAAAAACGTAAACATGGTGTGTGAAGAGTGCGAACCTCTGCATCTTATGGGTTTTCCTGCGGTTCCCGATGCGTTGCTCTCCATGGACGATGAAGTTCGGAAGATGACTCCCCTGTTCTGGCTGGTTGAGCCCTTCCGGTTGTGGAGGAAGACGATAAGACGACGCCCCCACTTCCATTCTTCTTGTTCCCAAATATATTTTTCTACTTTTCTTGGTCGGAATCATTCGTTGATCGTGTTTTAATTCATTAAACGGAGCGCTTTAGGGGGGAGAAGTCAACTACTGCAGGAGCCCGCATCCATTGGTCCACGAACGGATATCGGTAGCGGTCGGTTTGATCCGTTGTCGTTTTGGTGCGATGTGGGTAGCCGTCGCCATTGAATTTGCGAAGCTTCATGAAGACTTTTCACGTTAGGACCACCAACGATGCTAACAGCTACAGCTACTTGATCGTAAAATAATAATGATGATACCAATGACAACAACCACCGCTTCTAAATTATGGGAAGTCTCTTCTTATTCTCGAGAATAGTGAAAAAGCAACCGCCCCTTGGGCCGTAGTTTTTCGAACCTTTGCTTGAGTCCTAATCATAACCGCGAAACGTTTTATCAGGATTTTTGTCTATTTATCATTTGTCAGGTCCTCTTTTTTGTAAGCCATCTTTACACCTTAGATTTTGAGTTGGATCCAACTGTCAAGTAATAATGACTTGTGCTTGACGTTTGCACTAGCATGTCTTTTCTATCAAGGGTGATCGATTCTCAATTCGGTTCGATTCCAAGGTGGAACCAAGAATCAAATTGGGAGGACCAATTCTCAAATCTTGGGACCAAGGACAGGACCAATTGGTACTAGAACCGGGAACCAAATCGACCGACCAGTCTGGTCCAGTCCAATCCGGTGGAATTGGTAACTTTGCTTTTTCGTGTAAAAATTTGTTAATGTTGCGGCACTTTCTCAAAGATAGCCATTTTTTCGTTTATGTACTTCTTTATCGATTTATTCTCTTAATCTATATGTAATTGAATTTTCTTAAAACTATTAAGAATTTTCTTCTTCTTTTTTTGAATTCTAAGAAATTTTAAAATATATATATTAAAAACTACCGGTCTAGTTCGATCGATCCAGTTCCCATGTTGGAACTTAGAACCAGACTAACCTGCTATTAGTTCTAAGAATGGGAATCGGGTATAGGACCGCCAGCTACGGGAATCACCCAAAACCAGCCGATCTAGTCCGGTTTGGGTGGTTCCTGTTGCACACCCCTATTTTCCATAGCTCTGAATTGTTTAGAATGTTAGTCAATGGAGATGTGTTATAAGGAGCTAAGGCTAGTGAACTATAGTATTTCGTACCTTTTTAATAAATTGTAACATTAGGAGGTTGAAGATTGATAAAGGGAAAGAAGAATGTCAAAATTTTAGGAAAATTACCAAAAAAATCTTAAACCTATTGTAATTATATTAATTTAGTACATCTTGTCAATTTTGACTGGTAGGCACTAACGTGGATATCGACTTGCACTGATTGTTCGGCTAACGTTAACGTGGATAATTTTTAATAATCCTTTTCTTCATTGTCTTCTTCTTATTTGTTTTTTACTCCCCACTGTTAAAATTATGTCTCGAGTTTGAGCCCGTGTACGATACCCGTTGCATACGCATAATTAATATGCTAAAATGAAGAAGCACGCGTGTTCCGAAAGAATTGTCTAGTCATAGAAATTCTACAATTCTTTCGGGGCCAAATGTGAAGAATTAAATAAAGAAGATTTGGTCTCATGGAAGCTTTTGCTTCTTTCAGCCCGCAAGTGAAAACTGAAGATTGAGACTTGCTGTTTGTCTTCATTCATTAAATGCAAGTCTTGACTTTTCCCTTCCTTGTCTTCTGCACACACATGGACTTGGACTTTCAAATTTTTCCCTATCTTTAATGCATGCACATGGTGCATGCATGCCCATGAAAAGTGGAGGGCGCAGCTACGCTTCTTCAGAACGTGTCTTGTGAGTCTTTCGTCATCTGAGAGCCTTAATGGCTCAGGAAAGACCCAACTTAGTTTTTCTAATGGAAACTAAGAATAAAGAACATATGGTGGATGGTGTTCGGAGACGGCTTCAGCTCACCCACTCTTTCCTAATTGAACCAATCGGGCTTGCAGGCGGACTAGCACTCATGTGGGACGACGAGGTGGCGGTGGAGGTAATTTTCAGCTTCGGGGTACTCATTGATGCTACGTGTCATGATAAAAACAGTGGGATAGACATGCGTATATCCTTTGTACATGCCTCTACTAAGTTTCAGGAAAGGCAACAACTATGGCATTTATTAAGCTCCACAACATCAAGGCATAACCTCCCTTGGTTATGTATGGGAGATTTTAATGAAGTCCTCTATCACTGGGAGAAGATCGGGCGCAGAGAAGTGGATAGATAGAGAATCCAGGCCTTTAGGGACTTCCTAAATGGATGTTTTTTGATGGACATGAAAAGTAAGGGTTGTGCTTTTACCTAGTCCAACAAGAGGGAGGGAAGTGACCTAGTTAAAAAGCAACTGGATAGAGCAGTGTGCACTATTGACTGGAGAATCGCTTTTCCACATGCGGAAGTATTTGCATTACCGGCAATAGGGTCAGATCACAGCCCCTTACTATTGGAGACTGATAGGGCTAGTAAACCACGGCAGAGACGCTTTAAATTAGAGGCCTTTTGGCTAGAAGAACCTGATTGTACAGCAGTGATAAAGGATGTCTGGAGGACTGACAGTAGCAACCAGCATCTCATCGAAGGGAAGATACGTCGAGTAACAGAAGAACTGAGTAAATGGAGTAGGGCAAAATTCCAGAACTCTCATAGACAAATTTCGGAGCTTAAAAACAAACTCATGCACCTTACAAATGCGGCTGAGGGGACACCAGAGAGAGAGGAATTCAGAAATATTGTTGCCAGAATAGATAATCTATGGCGACAGGAGGAGATGTACTGGGGTATAAGATCAAGAATTAATTGGCTAAGGTGGGGTGACCAAAATACAAAATATTTCCACGCCACGACAATCCAAAGGAGACAGAGAAACAAGATTACTATGCTAAAAATAGATGACCATACCTGGTGTCGCGACCCATCGCTACCAAAACAAAGATATCCGCAGCTTCTACCAGCACTTGTTCACATCGATGGGGGAGAGAAACTACCAGCCGGTACTGGACCAATGTCCCAAAGTTGTTTCACCTGAAATGAATGAGGCCCTAGTCAAGAAAGTGTCAAGAGAGGAGGTAAAGACAGCAGTTTTTCAATTAGGTGCAACAAAGGCCCCAGGATCGGATGGCCTACACGGTCTATTCTACCAAACCCACTGGTCCTTTCTACAAGAGGACCTCTTCAGCATGGTTGACGATTTTTTCAGTCATGGCAGGTTTGATTCTGAGCTTAATAACACATATATAGCACTTATTCCTAAAGTGGCTAGCCCAGAAAATATCACTCAGTACAGACCTATAAGCTTGTGCAACTTCATTTACAAAATCATTGCAAAAGTAATGGCAAATAGGTTGAAACCATGGCTCACAAGGGTAGTCTCAGTGGAGCAAAGTGCTTTTATCAGTGACCGACAAATCCAGGACAACATCATCATTGTACAGGAGGTGCTACACCACTTAAAAATCAGAAAGCGAAAGAGAAATTTCCAGGCAGTTTTGAAACTAGATATGCAAAAAGCCTATGATAGGATTGAATGGGATTTCTTATGTGATTATATGAGAACGGTGGGTTTTGATGAAAAATGAGTACAATGGATACATTATTGCATCTCAACCGTCACATTCAGCATTCTTGTAAATGGAGAACCTTTAGCTACCTTCAGACCGACAAGAGGAATAAGACAAGGTGACCCCCTTTCACCCTATTTGTTCATCATTGCTGCTAATGCACTCTCTACTATGCTGTCTAAAGCTATTATGGAAGGCACTATTAAAGGAATACGGCTAAATCCCACCTGCCCTACCTTATTCCACTTACTTTTTGCGGATGATGCTATTCTATTCCTAAATGGTACAGTGAGAGAAGCTCAGAATGTTGCAAATATACTGAATCAATATTGCTACGCCTCTGGACAGGCTATCAACTTGAATAAATCAGGCCTGTACTTAGGAAAGGATTGCCCTCAACCCCTCAAACAGAATATTGCAGCAGAGCTACGGGTACCTATCATTGAAAAAACAGGGAAATACCTAGGAATACCATCCGATTGGGGCCAAACAAAAAAACACATGTTCAATTGGATTCTTACGAAGGTTGAAAGTAAGTTAGAGGGCTGGAAGGAGAAGTTGATTTCCAGGGCGGGAAAAGAAATACTCCTCAAAACAGTTATTCAGGCTTTACCTCAATATGCCATGTCGGTTTTCAAAATCCCATTGTCCATTTGTAGGGCTATTGAGAAAAAAATTGCATCCTTTTGGTGGAAGCAAAATGCTTCAAAGAGGGGCATCCATTGGAAAAGATGGGAGGAACTGAAAATCAGGAAAGACCAGGGAGGACTTGGTTTTCGAGATCTAGTACACTTCAATAGAGCTATGCTGGGAAAGCAAGCATGGAGATTAATTCAGATGCCGAATGACTTATGGAGTCGAGTGATAAAAAGCGTATATTTCCCTAATGGGGAGTTCTGGACAGCACAAAAACGACCACAATCCTCTTGGGGATGGCATAGTTTATTAGAAGGACGAGCCATCCTTGAACCACATACACGGTGGACTGTGGGAAATGGGGAAAAAATCAGAATTCGAGAGGACCGATGGCTATCTTCGGGTAAGATGCATGGCCCCCCGAATCGGAGGGATCCCTATATGGTCACTGAATTGATAAACCAGCAGTCTAAGGAATGGGACATTGGCAAGCTAGACGAGCTATTTGAGGCGACTGTTGTTAAGGAAATAGCTGCAATCCCTCTAAGCATACAACCAGCCCCTGATCAGATCACGTGGACAGCAAATAGCTCAGGGAAATATACAGTCAAAAGCGGCTATAACAGCATATACAAACCAAGTGAGTCCTCATCAAAACAGAACCCCTCTACATCTTATCAGACTCCTAAATCCCTATGGACACGACTATGGCATCTTCAAATCCCAACTAAAATCAGGTTATTCATATGGAATATATGTAAAAATGCACTCCCCACAAGAGAGAACCTCTACGAGAGACAGATCCTACCTGACCCTCTGTGCCCCATTTGCCAAACCGAACCCGAAACACTAGAACACCTCTTCATCCTGTGCAACTGGACAAATGAAGTGTGGTCACAACAGCCCATAAAAATCGACACGCACCCATCAACGATCAGTAGGATCGACAAGTGGATCTATGAACAACTCACCTCGACGGCCCACCCCTCCTCCGGGAATCTCTTCGCCGACCTCCTCTGGCAGATATGGAAACAGAGGAATGCTCTGGTTTTCCGCGAACAGCCCCCGAACCCGAGGCAAACAGTTGAGATCGCCCTCTCCTCGCAGTCCCTATTTGAGAAAACGAACAAGCTCAACAAAAGCCCACCTTGGCCGACCCACTCAGACACGAAGAGCTGGAGCCCCCCGCCGTGAGACACGCTAAAATTGAACGTTGATAGTACCTGGAACAGCGCCTCCCTCTCTGGTTCGGTAGCCGGCCTCTGCAGAAACTCCTCCGGGCTGCTGGTTGATGGGTTTGTCCGGCCGATCCACACGCCGTCTGCGCAAGTTGCTGAAACCCTAGGTGTAAGAGCAGCACTGCTTTGGTTGAAGGAAAAGAGAACTGCTGAAACTGATCTACACTTCCACCCCGAAGCTGATTGACGCCAAACTCCACTAACTGATTAGCATGTCCACGTATCAACGGACAGCTTATCAGTTTGCCACTTTGTGCTGGGCCGAGAGACTCCTCCGTGGGCCGCCCATTCCACCGTCCAAGACTGCAGACAGCTCTTGAATGAGCTTGATTGGGTCCAGCTGACTTTTGGCCCGCGCGAAGCAAATCAAGCAGCCGATTGGGTTGCGAAAGCCCACCGAGACAACATCTTGCCCTCGAACTGGGTCGAGCACCCCCCTTCTACCCTATGGTCTATATTATGTATGGATTTTCCCGTTTCGCAACCTCTTGTTTTGAGTTAGTAATGAAAATTTCGATTCTGATAAAAAAAAAAAAAAATGAAGGAGGGAAGGCAGAAGCTATGCCTATGCATATCTTTCGTTGGTGCATGATGACCATGCAGACATTAATTGCATGAAGGGGCAAGGCTTCAGAAGGTGGCAGCCTTCTGACAAATTGAGGAGTTCACGTTTCTTTCTTCTCTTCCCATGCTCCTATAACAGGAGGAGGACTTCGGAGGCCGGAAGTAGAGAGCTCCAGAAAGAGAGAGCAAGAAGAGCGTGAGAACTGAACGCGTGGGAGCTCTCGGCAGAAGGAAGATTTTCTCGTTGTAATTACATCTGAGTATTTTAGCCAATTAAATTCTTGTTAGTAGAACTTGTTTAATTCTTTGAGTGAGAATTTCACTGGGAATTGTGAGGGGCTAAACACTGTGTGAGTTATTAGGTGTAATTGAGGGCTGAGAAACATTGAGTGAGTGTTTGAGTATTCGAATGGGTGTAATCTCCATTGTATCATTTGGTTTCTATAGTGGAATTCCGTGCTGCTCTCCCCGTGGACGTAGGTTCCGATATTCGGACCGAACCACGTAAATCCAGTGTCCGATTTCCTTTCCTTCCTTCCGACTAATTTTATTTGATTCGCTCGATCAATATCCGCCTTAAAATTCAACACCCACAGTGGCCAACAAGGCTTGCCAGCACTAGACAAGGCTTGGGGGCTGCTAGTGAGGCGGCTATGCCTAGATTTGGGCAAAGCTAGCCTCACCATGGCCTTATCTGTCCTAGGCAAAGGTGGCCTCACTCGTGGTTGGCGAGGCCATGGTTGCCTTTGCCTGCCCCAGGTCCTAGGGGCTGCGGGTGAAGGCTTTGCCCATATTTGGGCGTGGCCAGCCCTTACGAAGGCAACCATGGCCTCACTAGTCTCGGGCAAGGTCATCTTTGCTTTGCCGGTGAAACCAGCCTTGCTGGTGGCTGGTGAGGGCTTTGTGGCCTTACCTTCTTGGCTGTTGTGGGGAACAAAAGGAAAAGAAGAAGAAGAGAAATAAAAAATTAAAGGAAAAAAATAAAAAATTAAGAAAATATATTATTAGAAATTCAAGAAAATTCCTAATGAAATTTTCCTAATAATAATATTAACCTAAAGCAAACGTAAGTGCAAAAAATTAAATTCTGGAACATTTGCATAGAATGATAAAGGTCTGAGTTTATGTATCAAATATGCGGAGGGTTAGAAATTTACTAAATTGTGATTCTCTTGGTGTTTAGAAACTTTTGCGAAGTGTTGTAGTGGGTTCAAAAAAAATTTTCTTTTGACTTACAAACATTTAGAATGGATACCGATTTTTCTTCTATGTACTGATTTACTATATATCTTTTCCATTTATCAAATTATCTACTTTGGAACCATATATTAAATCATTTGTGACACATCACCTCCATTTTTCACCATATATTTTTAACTCAAAGTCGTCATTACTCTAATCTTGATTGATTGTTCCTATATTTTAACTGTCGAGTAGTCTTCAGATACGTTCCCCTTGGTCACGTACTTTCATTTCTAAATATTTCTTTTATTCACAGTAGAGGGTAGGAATGCGTTGTGATAGGTGAGTGAAATGCAAGAATGGTGCTTGAAATTTTAGTTTCTTTAAAATGTTATTTCCAAGTAGCACCCTCGATCAAGGTAGCTTCCCATGCAATCAAAGTAAAAGAAATGATTTGTAAGTCGCAAAGTCCCTAATGCTCCTTCCGGCGCAATGTTTAGGAATCGAGGGGCTTTCGTAATCTCCTACGTCACATGGAACTATATATCCATTGGGCTGAGAACCTTTTTCCTCCTGACCCGACTCGGCCCAACCTAAAAAGCCTGTTTCGGGTTTAGTTCGATTCGCTTAATGCATCGGATCTCTATATTGAAATCAATTCCTCGCAACAATTATATGAATGTAACACGAGTTGACTAGGGTTCTTTATAGAATAAAGGCTCAATACTTGTTTATTAGAACTCTTACACGATTGATTATTTAAATAATTAATTGCGGTGGTCGATCAGCTAATTCCCATCCCCATATGCTTCTCGTTTCTAATTATTTATTGGTGTTGTTTATTTGTGAATTTATTTCTCTTCTCACCTAATCTTCTTCATATATCTTCTTTACCTATTCCAGATACGATTGATTAATTAATTAAAAACGTCAGTAGCGTGCACACTAACATTAACAACCTAGGACTTGAGCGATCCACTCAAGCATGATCCTGACCTAATTAGTTCGAGGCACTATCTGCTTTAATCTATTCCATATCGAGTCTTGCGATTTGTGTTCACTTTGGTGTGAGTGTGACCACGGTCAGGCAAACACTTTCTCCAAAAATCGCCTATCCTGATAGTGCTTTCATTCGAGTACACGTTAAAAGCTAGAGTTCTTATGGGTTATTTCAATTTCACATATTTAATTGCTTGCTTTATCTATCAATGGCCGCATCTTATTTGTATAGTCTTGACAAGTGCTTCCAGCCTCAAGATCTTTCTTTTAGTTATTGTATTTCTCTTTGATCAATTAAAAGGCGTAATTCGAATCCTCCTCACCGGCTTATCTGTCAACTTTTCCACCATTTAAAACCAAACTCTGCCTTAAACAAAATCATAATACACAATATGTCGAAAGGCAACTCATAACTGCCATATGCGCACAAGCGATTAGCGAGAGGGTTGGATTGGACTTACAAACAATTCAATTCAAAATTTCTATGACCGATGAAAAGGTCTGCTCACTTTTATACCAATTAATTACCTACAAACTGGTAAGAGTATCTGTTTTTCCAACGAATGTCGAGTTCAAGATATCATACTTTGAATATTCTATCAGGTCGCTTTCAGGAACGCGAATTTCTTGAGTTTCAGTAGTGACCGGATGTGCAAGAAACGGGAACTACACCACTGAACAGCAATTTAGTCGAGGACCAGAGGTCCCCCTGTTGACTAGACAGATTACCAGGCCCCATCGTGCAGTCAAAACGCTATTGCGGTCAGCATGCGCTTTACCAAATGCTCTTTTCCTTGCTAGTATCGTAAGAAACATGCTTTGCTGAGTCCCGTCACATCTTTCGAACCTGAAAAACGTCTCCTAGAAGGTTGACTTCTTCATTCGTCCGGGCCAACGGCATTGTTGACTGTACTACGGAATTCCAATTTTTGTGTCATGATTACCCCATTTTGGCAGTGGACAGTCGCTAGGATGTTCACTAACTTGGGTTCTACCAAAAAGAAACTCCAAGGATCCTAGGGTTGCTTTGATTTCATTCTCCTATACTTTTCTAAAGATATTCTTCCAGGATCACTTGACGTGGCTGATGATGTCTATGCCTACGATATACACGTTCGTTGACAAGACGAAACGATGAGGTTTCTTGCCACTAAAGAATGACGTCGTTCTTCTTGCTGGACAAAAAACTTGACAGGAAAATTATCCAAAAAAATTATAAATTTATTACACATTTGTCAATTTAGTTATAATTTTTTTTAATTTTGCTAATTGAGTCATAAACTTTTTAACAATTTGCCAATTGAGTTCATCCTATCAATTTATCTTGAAAAATGCTTACATGGATACCTAGTCAACACAAGCCGTCTTTACGTGGTTGGATCAGTGGATGGCCAACGTCGACATAAATGTTGGAGATCAAAATGGTGTCATTTTCATGATTTTTTTATAAAAAAAAGCCCAGGTCATTCTAGATCGTCACTTCTCTCCTTTCTTGCCCCAAATCATTGAACTTTCACCCACAAAGAACCCTAACTGAGATTACTAAGATCTCACTCAAATCTGTTCAATCTCAACTCAAATTGAACGATGTCACTCAAGCTGAGCGGTTTTTTTGTCAAATTGGCTCCCCTATTCATCTGGACAACTTCAACCCTTCTAATCCTTCATTTGCCTATCCAAATCATAGACTCAATTGCCTATACCCATTCATGACTTGATTCGACCTCAAGATTTTGTAGCGAGCACGACAAAGTGTGTAGTCTTGATTTGCTTGTGTAAGGTATGCTTCCTTTTGGACTCTCCAACTTTGCAATGCATTCTGTTTGTGTGAAAATTAATCACTTATGAGGCTGCTTTGATATATTGAACTCGTGTTATTCTTGATTGTGATACTCTAAACTGAAGGATCACTCTAGTGTCGCATATAAGATCATTATCCGAGTAATATTAAACCTGTTCGTTAAAATGCCCAAGTGATGTCAGAATGCATGTTCGTTAGAGAAACTGAGTTCAATAGTGATCTCATTCAATGCTAGACTTCACATGATCAAAGCAGTGTCATTTGAGGCGTTCACGTTTTCCATTCATGCTTCGATAGAGAGCTATTGGCACATCAAAACTAGAACTTGGCCTGTAGAAGTCTGTCATGCTTGATTCAATTCATTATATAGAGACAATATGTCATAGCTTGTGGGTCGCTAGGATAAGAATCAACCAAGCAAGTTGTTCATGGATTCGTTTTTGTTATGCTCTGTCGTTGTTTTTTAACCTTTTGGCTTACGTATTCTGTATTGCCACCAAGCTGAGTGTGAATAGATACATGGCAGATTAAAGGAACAGGATGTCCTTCTCAGTATAAAGCAATGACACGAATGATCGGGTTGAGAATAATAATGATGAATAGGATTTGTTCATACTGGAAGCGTTCATCTAACAACATCTAGTCATGCTCAATGTTACGTTGAACATTTTCATATAGTATAGAAACTAAATGGAACACATACAAAAAATCTAGGAAATATATTGAACAATTTAAAAATTTAGGAACAATATTGCATATTGGGCTAAAGTGTTATATCGAACATTTTTATACGGTTCGGGAACTAAATTGAATATGTATAAAAAATTCATGGACTACATTGAATGAATTAAAAACTTACAAACAATATTACATATTGGGCTAAAATTTAGAAATCATATTACACGTTGAACCAAAATTCAGAAATAGTTTGCGTTATTTATCCCTATCGTAAATACCACCAGAACATACGTGATGTTGCAATTGAAAATGAAATCATAAAAATGATGATGCAAATTGCAAAAAGGATTGTGCAAAAGATGATTCCTGAATTTCCCTCCACAACGTTCTCTTCACGTTCTCTTTCATTTCCCAACTTATTCATTGAAAAGTATGAATGCCCTGCCATATTCAATGGATTAACCTACCAAAAGATGTGATATGCAGAATCAATACGGCGCAAGAAGCATCAGACGAAGAAATTAAGTTAGATACACCCCTACGGCAAAGCATGACGAGTACGGAAAGCAAATCTAAATGCCCCTTTTGGTATTCAAGCAGATTTCCTTTCTCTTTTCCATGGCATTTGCCGAAAGTTCTCAGTCGAAAATTGGAGAAACCAATTTTTGTGATGCTCAAGGCAGCAGCTGGCCCTACTTCGGAAACGTCCGAAAGAGGAACTAGGCATGGTTTCCGTTGAGACTTCGAGGGTGAAAAAGATAAAAAGAGTTTAATGCCTTTGACTGGTCAAACGTTCACTAATCATTCTGGATGTGTCTGTGGGGGCCAGCCTGCCATGAACAGCCATTTTCCCCAGAAGAGGACAAAGCACTTAACGTTGTTGTTAACGTAATATCTTCACAAAACTTAACGTTGGGTTCTCCTCCTTCGTGTCCGCGTGATGGCCGGGGCGACGGATGACGTGACCCTCTCTCTTCTCTTCCGAATGGACAGAGACGTGCTCCTCCTTTTTCTTCGAAGATGGTAATGGCAGCCTTTCGTCCAGCGAACCCTTCTTCATTTGATAAAGCCATTCAACCCTTATCTATCCCTTTATTCCCGAGCTTTTGAATGTTATTTTGTTGTCATTGCTGCTGTCGTCCTCGTCGTCCTGGTGTTCATTCTCCTTTGACAGTCATCTCTGTCCTCTGCCACATCTCGAGGAGGGGTATCTAGAATATGAAAAGGAAGCCATGACTTGAGTTTCCCACTCAACGTCAGAGAGAGAGAGGGTAGAGGGTGTCGTCCCTTTTCTTGTTTTCATCTTCTTTTGGATGATTAATCTGATCACTGAGATCTAGAGAGAGAGAGATGGACAAAAGCTGCCACTCGTCCAGTGACTCCACCACCAGTAGCAGCTCCTCCGCAATCACCACCACCGCCACAAACATCGGCGACAGTTATCTAAAGCACCTCAACAAGCTGTCCCACAAGATCTCCAAACCCAACACCAGGAGGACCTCCTTCGACCACAACCTCGACCACCCTCCTCCTCCGCCGCCGCAGCAGCCGCAGCCGCCTGTGTACAACATCAGCAAGAGCGAGTTCCGGGAGGTCGTCCAGAAGCTCACCGGCTCCCCCGCCCACGACAGGCTCTCCTCGCCGCCGCCTATCCAGCATCCCAAGCCCCCGAGCTCCCGCCTCCAGAGAATCCGCCCTCCGCCTCTGGCCCACCTCGGCAGCCGCCCGCCACCGCCGCTTCTCAACAGCGTTGTCCCAGAGAAGTTGCCCCCGGTGATCCCGGACACCCAAATCGCCTCTGCTGTCGTCGGTGCAAACCCTGGGGCGGACAGCGGGTTCAATCCGATGGCGCGGTTGGCATCGCCACCGTCGCCGCTGCCACCATTTCCAGCTGTCAACTTGCCTGCTGAATCGCCAGTCTCCGCCTACATGCGGTGCCTCCAGAGGTCGGCGTCGGATGCCGGCTCACAACCTGACCAGTTCTCTGGATTCTTGCCTTTATCCCCACTTGTTTCGTCGTGGTGGAGCAGCTTAGCTCCGCCACCATCTCACCTGCAGCCGCCACCGCAGCAGATTGCGTCAGCACAGCAGGGGATCCTACCTGCTCCTTCGATGTCGCCTCAGCCACCGCTGTTTCAGCTTCCATCGTCACCCCTGCCTTTCGGGTGCTTAAACTCGCCGCGGTCGCCGCACCCCCTACTTTCGCCAGGCCTGCTGTTTTCCCCTATGTCGGGACAATTGGGGTGTCCTCAGTTCCCGCTCTCGCCAACACCGGCGCCAAGCCCTAAACACAGAGGGCTTTGATTGACAGGTATATTTTTTTGCAGGTAAGTTTTAAGGCAAGAGAAGATTTCTGTTTTGGTCTAGTTTTGGTGTTTCTGGTTCTTGTACATTTTTTGAGGATACAAAGGTGGTTCAGACCAATGGTGGGGGAGTGCAAAGTCTTTCACTGTTCATCAAGTATAGAATGCATATGTAAATTGGTACCAAAAGACAATTTGGTCTAGCTAAAATTATCATACAGTTTATGTTCTTTATAGCTGTTAGATTTGTCCATGTTTATGAATCAATTATTCTTCTATGGATTGAACTTACCTGTGCTTGACTATGTTCTGTCTGATTTACACATTTGCATCATGCGCTACAACAGTGCACTCGGATACGAAGGCTGAGTTGTTGCTGTCTATGTAAGATTATGGACTTTAGTTCATGTTAGCCTTCCGAATGTTGCAACTGCTCTTATATGCTTACATGCATTAAGACATTCTAATAAGGCGCATTTGAAGGGTAGGTCCTTCAGAATGTTGCGGAGCTGTAAGGAAATTCGCGAAATGCGAAGCCTTAGAATCTCCATGTTCATGTCCATCTGCGTTTTGCGCACTTGGCCTAAATTGTCGCCACAAATTTGTGTAAAACTGTTTATGTTATGAAGCTTCTTGCTTTGCCAGCACCCAACAATGCAACGCTCAATCGCGAAATGGACTCTACCATGCTCTCTCTGCACGCCAGTTAAGTGTAAGGTCTCTTGTCATGAAACTCGAATCGCTTTGTATCATCTCAATAACTACCAATGTCCTCCTGAGTCTGCCTTATCCTTGAACTTCAAGTATGAAATTATATCTTCTTTGTCGAGTGTTTGTCTATGATGAAAGTGTCCGTTCACCTTTCTTGGTTCCTGTCCACATCTTCTTAGGTCTGCCTTATCATCTGAGAACCGGCTCTGCCAACCCCCACAAATTATTATCTTTCTCCATTAGGAGATAATTTCGCTTTTAAAATAAGAACAATTAATATGTAAGAAGAGCCTTTGATTGGGTGTGGTTAGGACCAAGTATATCACAGAGCCAATGATCTTGGTTGGAAGCCAAACGGGCTTTGCGCCAAACTCGACTCGCCGACCATGTCTAGACAAGAATTCGCCGGGAATGCAAGCTCGGTTTTACAGGAATGTATTCACATGATGCGGCAAATACCAAATGGTTACCCAAACAAACTAGATAGCTTGTCATATAGCTTTCAGGTACCACTTACAAATCAAGTTTTGCTGCAACTTTCGCCTCTGCAGATTTTGCCGTGGCTCGACTCTCTCTGATTAATCTCGACGCCAAGGCTGCCATCATGGTTGTTTGAGCAACGCAACTCCTGTTTGAATTGAATGCTGGTGCAAACCCGCTTGTTTAAGATCCTGTTAAGATCGCATAAAGTAGGTAAAGATCATGAGAGTTCACCCACTTCCCCTGTCGTTGATTTTCAACACATTAGCGAGAATCGGAGATGAATACATGCACATCATGAAACCTTAGAAACCATGAGCTTTACCCCCAACACTTTTGTCAATAATAGGCCAAGTTCGGCTGAAAGTGCAGATGAAATTAAAGATAGAGTTGAGGCCCAAAAGGCAGCTCAAATCTTGCGAGAAGCTTCGAAATAGTTAGAAGCTAGATAACCCTATGTTATATATTCCATTAATTGTCCATGGGATAATTGATGAGGATTTTGATCGATAATCTAGTCTCTCCCTAACTTTGTCGTGTTGTAAGTTTCGTGAGAAATGTCTTTGGTGGGTCCTCGGTTTCTCTATTCTATGTTTGAAGCCAAACGCTGTGATGGAACGATGTATGATGGGTCTTTTCCGGTAAATGACCTTTTGAGCATACTTACCTTTACTTCGACACAGAATGGCGACTCGATTTTTTATTGATACCGTTACAATATGCATCAATACTCTCGTGTCTAATGCACCAGCAAATTTGGGAGGGTGCTCTTGGTAACTATTATATTCCTAAAAATAATTTGTACTCATAATTAGTTTTTTATAATTCTATTTTCTAAAAGAGCTTTCCCAGAAACCAAACGTACCCAATATACATCAATTCTCTCATGTCTAATGCACCAGCAAATTTGGGAGGGTGCTCTTGGTAACCATTATATTTCTAAACATAATTTGTACTCATAATTAGTTTTTTATAATTCTATTTTCTAAAAGAGCTTCTGTGTATTCAAACGCAATTGGTAACTGCACAAAATTTATATTCCCAAAACAAAAAAAGAATAAGAATGCATTTGACACAACTCCCAATTTATTTTGTACCGAATTTCTTTTAATTTTTTAATTTTTTTTGAAAATTTTCTTTTTCCTCCTCTAATCAGTTGCCGACCTCAAGGGAGCCTTACCATGGGCGAAGCCAACCTCACCTAACCAAGGCGAGGCTCGACCTCGCCTAGCCACGACGAAGTCACTAGACCTCATTTTTGGCCGATCGTGAGCCGTCCCTAGGCTTGACAGCCAACTAGAGTAGGAAGAAGAAAAGAAAAAAATTGTTTAGTTTCAAAAATTGTTCCTGAGAACAAAAACGTAATGTTTTTCTGCTTGTTAATTTTATTCAAAATCTATTTCTTAACCACTAATCTGTTTCTGAAAATTAAAAAAGAAAAGAAAAGGCTTATATTACCAAATGGAATTTTTATCTTTTTTGTTTCGGAGAAAAAAATTAGATATAATCAAGAATTGATTGGCTACCAATAGGGCCCAAAAGTCATATATTAGATTAATCTTGACTCTCGAGTCCGCACGCAATTGGTGAATGTCGACATACGACCAATGATCCTCTTAGTTCCAGACACTGATGTACACACCGGTCTTCAATTTTAGCGTCTAGGGCTTTCTTCGATTCTCTTCAGAAAGCTACTGCACGGCTTTCTTCCCGAACGATACGACCATCTGTCTTCACTGGAATCTCGAACTTTGATCATTGATCCTATTGGCATTGCCAATTCGATTACTCTCTTTAAACACTCCTGTACTTATACATTTTGAAACCAGTAACGATCTCCTAAATCCTAACTACGAACCCGTCCGTCTCCTTAAAAACCATTCATCACGACAATCATTTCGCCGGGATGGCGGGCAAGATGAAATCCTTGTAGAAATCGGCCCTGACATTAGATTAATTGAGCAAAGGAAGGGGTAGCACGGCTTCCTCCCCTGTTTCTTCAAAACCTTACATTACACTGGCCATAATATCTCGAGCCCGGTAAATATCCACAGCAAAATGCTGGAAACGAAAGCAATCTCACTTCACACGTTAATTCACTCGTCTAGTCGTAAAATCACACGATGATCCATTGGTGTCAACCTTCACGGAACAACTATTGCCAAATACCCTTCTAACACAACCAAAAGTAACTACCAGACTAGATAAATCAGTCAAGCCCATCAGCTAAGACAGCATAGGCCATCAGGAAAGTAGGAAACAATCTGCATATGCAATAGACATGGAGGCCTTTTACCGTGTTCAATTGAGATATTGAAGCATTAAGAATCCAAGAGAAATAAGAGTCATTTGGAAATACATAAGACTTCGATAAGACAAGCGACACCAGAATTCTGTTACAGAGACAATAAGCCTAGAACCCAGAATTGCACATGAATAAGTAGCCAGCAATCTTCCCCAGTTAAAAAACAGACAAAGGATAACTTCTATATTGATCTTGATGAGCAGCTGAGACATCACTATTGCTCATCAGCCTTGGCTGTTTCTTTGATCTCATCCGCTCCCTCATCCTGAGACATAAACAGAGATTGTCATATACCACAGTTGAACCATTGAAAAAAGCTGTACACATCTCATATCCCGCACATAAATTGTATCATATTCATCAAAGGTCATAGATGGGTACCTGCATGTCGGATGTCCACAAGGTCAGGTTATCTCTGAGAAGCTGCATGATTAAAGTGCTGTCCTTGTAGGATTCCTCGCCAAGAGTGTCCAACTCAGCAATGGCTTCATCAAAGGCCTGCAAAAGAGAGAGGATTTATGCATAAACAAAAGGGACATCACACATGAATTGGAACTAAACCCTGTAAGCTAGGCTTGAGCAGAATTAAAGCGTCCTGACATCATGACAACATTAAATATCTGGTTAAACTCCATCCCTCCATCTTTGTAATTTACATAGGTTTCGAGATAAGAAACTTCATTACAGATCCAGGGGTTTAAAAAATAAAATGAATGGGCATGTTAAAGACTGAAGATACTGCAGAGAATACAAACATAGATCGCAATTCCTTACTTGTTTGGCAAGACCACAAGCACGGTCAGGGGAATTGAGAATCTCATAGTAGAAAACAGAGAAGTTCAAAGCCAGGCCAAGCCGAATTGGGTGAGTAGGAGCCAGTTCGGTGTTTGCAATGTCCTGCAAACAAGCCATAGCATTACTCCAAGCATGACATGAAAGAAAACCAACAACAGATCCTATCGATGTGCAGCAAATTGGATCAGGGAAATATTTGAACTTGAGAAGTTTGTATGTTAGTTCATACTGCGAGCAGCCTAAGTGGCATTTAGTTTGCTAGTTGTGCAACTCGTAATTCGTTATAAGCAGGTAACTGTACTCTCTCTCTCTCTCTCTCTCTCTCTCTCTCTCTCTCTGAGAAATTGCATTTAGCTTTCTCCATCTTTCCATGTCCATCGAACGAAACGTGCGCAAATATTGAAGACAGAACAAGAGGGTACGTCATACGGAGAATAATCTTTTCATACTCATCTTGCAGAAGAACGAACGTAACCTCCTCTCTCCGAATAAAACGCATAGGCATCAGTTCCATCAAAGGTAGTCAGAAGTATCGCGATCTAAGAAGACAACCCTGAAGCTATACCGATATCTTGCACAAAATACAGAGACAATGGAAAGTCCGAATAGCATTAGTACGAAAAAGTAACCTACATTTTTTTTCAAACAACAAATCATTTCTCAGAAGGTAAGACGCAATCAGCTGAACATCGGGACCTAATATACACACCAAACAAGCCCATCAGGTCCAAGCACCTTACGCCTACCAGATCCACAATAGCATATTCAAATCTAAGCCTCCACTTTTCGGCAAATTTAAAATGCATCATGATCGACAGCGCATAAGGAAGAGGAGTATAAGCAAGGCGCACAAGTTAAGCGGCGGGGGGGGACTAACCTGAGCCGCTTTGTAGGCGGTGAGAGTGCTCTCGGCGGCCTCCTTGCGCTCGGCGCCGGTCTTGAACTCAGCCAAGTACCGGTGGTAATCCCCCTTCATCTTGAGGTAGAACACCTTGGAGTCGCCGATGGAGGCGGAGGGGATGAGGCGGGAGTCGAGGAGCTTGAGGATGCCGTCGCAGATCTTGGAGAGCTCGGCCTCGATCTTGGCGCGGTAGTCGCGGATCGCGGCGACGTGGTCCTCGTTGCCGCGGCTCTCCTCCTTCTGCTCGATGGAGGAGATGATGCGCCAGGAGGCGCGGCGGGCGCCGATGACGTTCTTGTAGGCGACGGAGAGGAGGTTGCGCTCCTCGACGGAGAGCTCCTCGGCATCAGCGGCGGCGGCCGAGACCTTCTCCATGAACTCCACCATCTCCTCGTAGCGCTCGGCCTGCTCGGCCAGCTTCGCCATGTAGACGTACTCCTCGCGCGGCGAGGACGGCGGCGGTGCTGCTGCTGCGGCGGCCATCGGAGATGGATGTCGGATTCGGATTCGAAATTCGGGTCGGGTCGTAAGAGAGAGAGGGGGAGAGGGGGGGCGAGGAGGAGGGAGGAGAGTTAAAGAAGGAAAGGTGGGGAGGGGGAGGGCGATTATTCCGCGGTGGTGATGGAAGGAGAGCCGTCGGATTTGGAAGGAGGGGGAGAGATGGAAGGAGAGCCGTTGGATTAGGGGAGTTTGTTCTGTTGGGCAGGTGCTGAGCTGGCGAGCACGGGCGAGGGGGGATGGAACAGAAAAAGGTAGAGATAGAGAGAGAAAGAGAGAGAGGGATGGGCCAAGTGGGGGTGGATGGGAGGGCGCGGGGGAGGTGTCGCGTTGGTTTTGTTTGACTTTGAAAATTTCGAATGATTTTTTGGGGATTTTTCTACTTTTCTTATTTTTCGGGTCTGCCATTTTTTATGGGATTTTTGGCGAATTTTGGCCAATTTCTTTTTCTTTTTCTTTTTCTTTTTTTTTTTTTGGGACGAACGGGAATGATGGACGGCGGGGCTTTAATTTTACGTGGGGGCCCACACTAGTGTTCGGTTCTTTTTCGGGTCAAAAGGTCTTAAATTTTGCTGCCGGGGAGGTAGGGCGGACTGTACATAAGCTTTAGTACGACGTGCACCTGGTCCTCTGAAATTTTTATCAGTCCAATATCATCTTTGAATTTCAATTCGGTATATAATATCGTTCTTAAACTTTCTTCGATCTGATCTTTCATGTGGTCCTTGAAATTTAAAACCTCTTTTTATTATTTAGAGATTGTATTAAACATGAATTATATTGGATAGAAGTTTGAGGATTACATTACATCTTAAGTAAAGTTCAGGGAATATATTATATAAAATTAAAATTTCATGAATAATATTACATAATGAATCAAGGTTTGAAAATCATTTATATTATTATCCATTTTACTAAATATAATTTGCAACGATTTGTTTTTTTTTTTTTTTTTTGAGTTCGTCTTGTGATGGTTTTGTTAGTGCGATCGAATCCTTTCGCAATCCATAATTGTTCACGCCCTAAGAACTTAGATGTGTCCATAAATATGGGTGTTGGGTTATCGCCTTGTCGCTTTCACCTGATGCATGAAGCAACACGAGAAGATACATAGGATGACCGAAGTGCGTTGGAATCGGAGGGTTAGCGATGGCACGGCGATGATGTGATGGACGGCGGGGCAGGGATGGGCACAACGGAGGGATGGAGATGGACGTGCTTGCTCGAGGCAAGAAGGTAAAAAAGAGGGAGAAAAAGCATGTCATCATGGAATGCTAAAGGTGCATTCAGTAATCATCTAGTTTTTTTTATTTCGTTATCTAGACAAGTTTCTAAGTATTCGAAGGTGTTTGGTAATTACATAAAATTTTTATTCCTAAAATAAAAAAGTGTCCAGTACGATCTTCAAAATTTTTTATGACTTGAAATTTTTTTAATTTTTTAAATAATTTTATTACATTTTCTTTCCTCTTCTTCCTCTGGCCGGTTGCAAAGAAATATATTAGGGAACCTAATTCGGAGCTCTAGAAAAAAACATAAGAAAAGCCAAAATCTTAGTAGATCACAAAGGAAGGGTGGGCAAGCGTGCTTTAGGGCTTTCATGGTGGCAACAATTTTTATTCCTTAGAAAAAAGAGAAGGGGGGCATGCCTGCCGGGTCCCTAAAGTCAATGGTTTGATCTTACATTATCAAAATGAACATTAAAGGCTGAGAAAAATGATGACCCACCAACCCTTTTGCTAGCCACTTTATTCGTACTTATCCGACACGTCGGTTAGACCTCCTCGATCCATTGCTCGTAAACAAAACTACGATGTTAGAATCATTGCATTCGCATGAACTTTCCGGAAAATGAATGATTTTGTGACGAGACCAATGCACTGATGCTGTGCTTCGCCACGACGGATGCGAACTGCATAATGGGTCACGCCGAGGAGGGCCGGAGATCGAATCGAATCGAATCGAGGCCGAGGCGGGTCTGGGAAGCCTATGTTCTCTTGTTTGTTTGGTTTATGTTCTGTTAGGTCTCTGATGAGGCTGATGGGTCACTGGATTAAGGTGATGTTCTTGATGGTAGGGGCTCTTTATGGAACACAGACGTCTGATTTGACATAAAATCTGGCAACAGCAATGGCTGGAAAGCTACGGAAAGTTTAAAAAAAGAAAAGAAAGAAAGTTGCCCTTTCCATTTTGGATTTGTAAAAAGCAAACCCAGCAAATCGAGCGTGGTTCGAAAGGGTGCAAAAGGACTTCGATCGTCGAACGTAATGCGCACTGCCAGCCAGAAAGATGTGCCTTCGCTTTTTCGGTAGTGGTCTTTCGTGTGTTTGACCGGAAAGGAGCGACCTTTGCTCTCTTGCCTTGCTGATTGGCCCTCCTTCTTTAATGGGGAACATGTTCATGTCGTGTAATGGCCAGAAAAGGAGAGAAGATAGATTCATCATGTCGCACTCCTTCTGCCTCGGATGATGTACTGGTACACCTCAACGGATGACCAATACAGAGGGCTAGGGCTGATGATCAGGAGTCCAAAGAGCCGTAACGAAGTAGAAGACCTCGGCCTCGCGCGAGGCAAGCGACGATGGAGGCACTACTGGTGCATATCAGGGTTTAAATTATGCGAAACTGGTTGAAATCATCTATCAAGATGCTGTCGAATACGAATGCATCCAGTAGTACCCTTCAAAATCCTTTGTTTGTCTCTCGCTCTAGTAAGAATTAGCAACTCTATGCATGTTAAACAACACAAATCGCAAGCGATAACCATCAGGACTACGAGCTGCAGGCCTAACTGTAAACCGACTTCGTGACACCTAAAGAACTGCAATGTCTTCTACTGAAGACCTTAAGACAGGTTCTCTCCAGACTTCTCGCCAGCATCAACGGCAGGACAACACGAATACAGTTTCCTTTTGGCATGACAGTGGCTTGAACTCTGCTGAAGGTGCAAAAGTTACTCATTCGCCTCAAAAGGAATGGGGTTTGCGTGTTAAAAGCTTTGAATTTTTTTTTGGATTTGGAGCAAGGCTTGTGTAATCGTACCATGAAGTTCTTTTCACTTATGGAAGCATGATTCCAGCTGCCTAGGCTGGCCTTCTTTCATCGATTCTTGCCTGATAAAGTTCATTTCTTGGGCCACTCTGCTATAGTACTTCTTTCCGTCTTTAAGGCTCCTAGTACCAGTGCTTTTCCTCCGGTACATGGCTTTATATTTTCAATAAATAGGGAAGAGAATCTTGGCACTGGTCGGTTTGACCTAATCCCTTGTGTGCCGAAGCATTACTTTCTTGATTAGCTTTCTGTAGCTAATCGAATTTGCAAACTAAGAAGGACTGGTAGGTCAGATGGATGCTTCATATTTTGAGCTTTGAGTAGTTGTTTGGTATAAAAGAAAGGATGCTTATACACTCTTTCATTGTCCTTTGGGCCACTGAATATAAAAGAAAGAATGTGTACGCACTTTGTCCAGGTCCGTTGGTATTTGGCTTTCTGAATTGGATTAGGAAATTTGCCATGTCTTTTACATCACGTAAGACGGGCATAGCACGAGTTTCTTGTTCAATTAGAATGGTCCGGAAGAAAGAGACCTTTTGCAAAAAACCAAAATGGCGGAGCACGCGAACGAAGAGATTTAGAAGGCCAAGTTGCGTATTTTCAAACTTATCTCACCTAAGGTCCTCTTGGTCTCGCTAGTCAGCTTCTTGCCGACAGGAACCTAGAACTCGACGTTGTGAGCATAAAAATGTTGACACCTGGACCCTCTGACAAGATTGCATATGCTGTTATTGTAAGAAGAATTCAGGGAGGCCACAGACAACAAACTCTTTCCCATCTTTTGGAAGAGATGCTGTTAAAAACATACGATCTAAGGGGAGATACAGACGGATGTAACTATATTTCAAAGGAAAGTCAAGGAGAGTGCAAATAGGTTGAGGCAGCAATGGTGGTCCGGTCAGGAGAAAATGTAAAGAGACCTGCTCATCAGATGATATACTTCTGTAGTCAACTAAAGAATGCAGCAGCTTTTAGCTAGTCAAGTCCTTTGGTAGTTGAACATGAACTTGTCCAGTATGCCAAGCAATTTCTCAAGTTTTCTCATCACCAACCCTGCAGGCAAGGGGGAATTATAAAGTCCAAATGATTTTATTAACCTTCTCGACGAGATGACTTCGAGCTCGACTCGCTGTGACTAATCAATGTCTCGAAAGTTGCCGGAGTGCCCGACAGCGACACTAATCAAATCAATTCATGGGTGCTGGGGGAATCAAGCTGCAACTTCCAAATTACAGTGCATCCAGATTCCTGATTGCCCCCCACCCAAAATTTACTCAAGAGAGGAAGAAAAAAAAAAACACCAGGCTGGGCCTAGCTAATCTTCCCATCAATAATTGTACTTGCATTTCGATTTCGAAACAGCGTGCCTAGGAAATTACTTGCCTGGATCCGGATCCAATGGACCACCGACACGGCGTCGCGAGCGGGGCCTGCCCGTGGGGCATGCTTTTGATATTTTGGCATCTTGAACTGCGCATGTGCCTTTAATTCACTCGACCTGTTTCTTTCCCCCCTGTTGGATCCACGGGTGCATCGCCGGGAGGCATGTGTGTTCCTTGTTTGTTCCTGGGGATAAGAGGGGACCATCCATTGACTTCTTGCATCACATGCCAAGGCAAAAGGCAAAAAGCTCATATATTTTGAAACGGCATATCTAATAATGCTGTAGTTTTGCAGCAGCAGGAGATGGTATGTCTTCTGTTCGGAGCTGAACAAGATGCAAATTGTTTCTGAGTAGCTTGAATACCGAACCGAGTTGATGTCGAGTCTTGATAGTTATTGAATGTGCAGCTCAAGCTGCTCAGAAGCCTTGCTAGTAACGTTCTACGTTGGGCGTTTGCATTGGAGCCATTCGAGCTCGTCATCCTAACAATGGTGGCTAGGTCGGTCATGTTACAAATTACCGAGTGATGGCAGTGGTGGTGAGTGATTGATAGGACAGTAGTCAGGCCAGCACGGGCAATCATCGACCCGTGCAGACCGGACTGATTTTACAGAAACAAAATCTAACATCGTTCGCGATGGCCGTTAGCTAGACATTGGCAATGGCGACAATCTATCACTCGACATACTTTGGACAACTTCAATGTCCTTCAATCTCTGTAAATCCCAAACTACTGCTGTTGCATCCACCAGTTCAAGCGAAAAGCAAATGAAAGCAGACAAGGTATAGTACTTCATCAATCACACCGTCACGGCAAAGAAATCCAAGAACCTATGATACGAGTACTTTTTAACTTTTCTTCGTGTTCCTCTGTTTCTTTAATAGTTTTTTTTTTTTTTTATGCTAAGATTAGGCAGAGCACGTGCTGCACCAGGTTCAAGATCGGATTTATCTATCTCTTGAGCGGCCAAACACAAAATTTCTTGTCTTAACATGCTTTGTGAACTGCAAGATTGCAGGATCCAAAGTCATTAATCACATGTGATCATGTGACTTCAGAACCAAGTTGGGTATGCAGCAAATCAAAAGAAAAAGAAGACACTCCTGCTCATCAGCTATGAACAGGAAACACCTTAAAAAAAGAACTTCATCTGCGAACATTTAGGTTGCTAGAGACAAGAGATTGTCCCAACTCCTCTGTGTCTCAGGTGAAGCAGGGCTAATCATCTGCTCTGGCACCAATTGGATGGGATCTAGTCCCAAATCTCAGCTATACACATGCATACTTCAGAAATGGAAGTCCTATGCTCTGGGTTTTCATATTCAATTGAATAATCAACAGCTTGGTAAGCTCTTGAACTTAAAAGAGGACAGACCAAGCGCGGCAGAGATGCACATAGGCATTACAAGTTCGGGTAAATAGTTGCACCGATAAAGACATGTAGGGTAAGGACTCAATGCACTTGTCTAGTCCCTCGGCAACCTATGCTATTCAGTGATATCTGAAAGTTCAACTGGTTCGCAAGCCATGGAATACACGGAGACCATAAACCATTCTCATACTCAATGAACCATTTGAGTGCTTCGAGTGATTTCATGGAGACGGTGAGAAATATGGGGTAACAGCTACGTGCAAAATCGACAAGTAAATATAAATCTATTCAGCGTTTTAAATGGATTGAGAGTCTCTGGATGTTGTTTTAGACTTGTTAAATATGAATACGAAAGTACAAATAGCATCTTGGAGAATGGTCATAGCAAACACAGCAACTTGATAAGTACACTAAGCACACCATCAGTTGCTCACCGACTGAAACAAAGCACTACAAAAGCTTGCACACACTGAAACAAATATCCTCATTGAATTTGATTCAATGTCTCCAAGGAGCATAGACAAAAAAGCCACTCAATATCATCAGTGAAAATTTCAAATACGGGAAAGATTCTCAAATCCACTTCTGCTCTTGCAGGCCGAGTCATGAGATCGAACCCTTCGGTCAGCAATATTGGACATAGACTAGGTATTCATTCCTATTCATATTCATTCCAGAAGGAAACACATACTTGTTTGCAGAAGCATGTACATACATCATAGATGGATCATGTAGCAGTACTAAGAGCATAGTGATAATGCAGGAAACAGCAAATACGAAAAGAGTTCATGCATATAAACATAAGATCAAGGAGATGGGGGCCAACCATAAAGTCCTGCATCTTCAATTCCTTCATAGAACCTCAGCTCAAGGTCTTCCAACCTCACTTCATCATCCCACATCTCATCCAAGCTCTCGTTATCATAGTAATCTCCAACTTGTCCGGCCACAAATTCCCATGCCAAATATTCAGAGAAATCAGAAAAATCGGAGTACTCCTCCCACTCATTCCTCTCGTACTCATCCACAACATCAGGGCCCAGAACCTTCAATTTAGGATACCTTTCTTTGAGGAACTTCTCATCAAGTTCCGCATGGTGGCAACCCCGTAAATCTAGAAATTCTAGCTCAGGACAACTATATAATATCTTGAGAACGCTCTGGGTGCTCACGAGGTGGTAAGACATCTCGAGGCGTCGGAGCTTGGACATGGTCAAGGCAATGGCAAGAGCCTCATCATCCAATGAGGACTTGCCAGCAGTATCTACTGGATGCATGTTCCGGCACAAACCAAGAAGCATTTTGCAGTTCTTCCCAATGGCTTCGAGGGCATGACCACCAATCTTGTTGCAGTAGCTTAGGTCCAAGAAACTCAGCATGGAAAGCCTTCCTGCTATGCTTTCTGCTATCGGATCTGTTATTTCACTACGAGGCAATCGCAACGTGTGGACCGAACCAGCACTAGCAACATCAACAAGGAAAATAAAGGACGCATTACAGTTCATGACTTCTAGCCATTGATCACAAGCTCTTCAATATCAATTCATCCTGATTTTCTTATCATAGAGGGGAACATAAAAAATGCTTCCTTCAGTAATGTTTGATGTGGGATTTACTTTAAAATCATCTAAATCACCAAAGTGCATCATTTAGTACAACTTCAACATTAGTCTTAGATGTAGGACTTAGGAAAATGGAAGTATGCTACAAATTAGGATTAAGCATCACTGAAGTTTTCCCTATCTAGAACGACAAACCATCTGTTTCTAGAACTCCTTTTCACGTACTAGTAAAGTCTGAATGTCACAATTCTGAGGATGATTCATAGACAATAGAATAAAGGATAGGTTTTGCTTACTGATCAGCGATAAAAGAGAAAATTCCATCATCATGGAGACCGGTGCCTGATACACTGAGCTTTCGGAGCGATCCTGCACTTCTTGTGATCAGCATCCGGAGCATACGATCGATGTCACCAGGAAAGCAACATTCCTTACTCCAATCCTCAATGTCTATCTCTTGCCAGCAATAAGGTCCAACCACCGCTCTTCCCCAAGACTTGCACACTCTAGGAATCACGGTCAGTATCTCATAAAGAGACAGATTCTTAAAGATTAATCCCAAAGCGTCAGGTATTAATTCGTCCCACCGCCGATAATCATTTCCCTCCTCCATCTATCCTGGAACCTACAATGAAAACGGATTGCAAGAAGCACCTCAAAATCGAGTCTTTCGCATCAATACACAAAAATGCACACACAACGTTCAAGCTTCAAATTAAAAAAAAAAAAAATGGCAACTAATGGGCAGAAGCAAATGAACAGCACACAGATTCCATAGCTTCGCTCGTTCATCAGAGGGGAATAGCAGAAAACAGGAAAGCGACAAAGTTTAATAGACAAAAAAAAGTGAACAATTTCAATGAAAACTTCTCAAAAGAGATTTCACTCACTCAAATTACAACTAAAACATCTAAAGAAGAACAAGCATGTACATCTGTAAACATCTCAGAATAATTCTTGACCGAAAGACAGAAGAAAAATAGAGCTTGAAAAGTTGAGCAACAACCACATGAGATCAGGAACTTGAAAAAAGATCGAGCTTTGCATAATTGAAACAAATAATTAGACAAAATTAGCAGTTATCGAAACACAGAACTTGACGAGCAAGCTAATTTCAATAAAGTCTGTAACGCGGCAAGAAATGAGGACCTACTGCAAGAGACGAAGGAAATAAAATACTCCATAACACCTCTCCCGGGATCTTCTTGCTTTTAGAGAGAGAGAGAGAGAGAGAATAAAAATCAAGACTTTGCATTCTCAGCTGAAAAATCAAGAAGTTGGAAGTATACACTTCAGGTGAGAGCTCAAATTTCCCAGTGCAAGAGAACGCCCGTGCTCGACAAACCAAACCCAAATGAAAACCATCGACATTTTTCTTTTGGTCTGCCCAAGGTTTCCCACTAAGCAGAGTATGAACAGAGAAGGAGGGGACAAAGAAAGGATAAAAAAAGGAACTTTACACAAGCAGGAGAAAAGATAAGATGTACCCAAGAAGGAGTGAGATCTCCCTTCGAATTGCCTGAGTTTCTTTTTTCTTTCTCTGGGTTTCTGCTAAAAAAGCCCGCCGGTATATCCGCCACAGAAGCAGAGAGAGTAGAGAGAGAGAGAGAGAGAGGGAGAGGGAAAAGGATAATTTGCCTACCTACCGAAAAAGCTTTCACTACAACCACCGGCAAACAAGCGGAAGAACAAGAGTGAAAACAAGAGACTATGAGAACAGAAAAGTAGAAGGAGAGATATGAAGAAGACTTTTGTAAAAAGTGAAAGTGAGGGGGGAGGGTGGGGGGATGTTGTTTGTACCCCGAACAAAAGAGGAGGACAAAAATGGACAGTCTTATTATGGCGATAGTCAAGAACTGTCGAGCCTGGTATTTAAGACAGCCTTAAATGCAAGTTGGTGGCGTGCAAGCTTAACTAGAGAGAGAAAGAGAGAGAGGGTCAAACTCATAATCCAGGTTTCAAGAATAAAAGAATCTTAGGAAAAGGAAAGGGAAAGAAAGAGCGTAGAAAATTTGAGGGGCTTGAATTCAAGGATTAATAATTACCTCGAAGAAGAAGAGAGAGCTACTCAACCATCGTAATGGGGAAGGTCATTCTTCATCGCTCGATTCGGGCCAAACATTTTGTAGCTCTCTTTCCTTCTTTGCCTTCTCTTTTCGGCGCAATTTGTGAGGATTCACAACGGAAGAATGAAAAAGCCTGCAGCATTCGTGGACTCGGGGAATGACCGGGTTTTTCAAACGGGGATGGACCGTTCGCCCGAGAAAGAAAAGCAAGTTTCGATGCGAGGGTACGTGTGTGCGGGTGGACCTGGACAGTCGGATTGAAACACGAGGGCCGAGCAACGCAAACTCCGTCCCCAAGTCACGAGACCAAGTTCTCAAAGGGCAAGAAAACAGCAAAGTGCCTCTGTGTCGCGGTCCCCTTCTTCCCATGTGCGCCCCTTCCACGTTTCTGGTTTTTTGGAGTAGAGACTTTTTTTTTTCATGGGTCATGGGTTATCTCTCATTATATATTTATATAATATAATATAATATAATATATATGGGTCATAGTTAATCTCCCGTTGTATATGTGTGCGTGTGCGTGTGTTTGCGTGATTTCTTTTGCAAGCACAATGCGTATTCAATCGCGAAGTGATTGCGTGCTGGGGATTATTGGCCACAGGGGTCGGTTGTATATAAAAATATTGTCATTTTTGGACCGTGTGGAACATGTAAATCATGCGATATCGACCCAGGCGACAGATGATTTAGTCCTAAGATTTTGATGATGCTTGGCACGAGCCCTCTCAATCCTTCCAATCGAGGCCTCTCAACGTGATGCTTATTGCTAGTGCTAGACGGTTGTGTGGAGGCTATGCTTACAAATGGCAAGTTATGCTCCCTTCTCTGTGGATGCGAGCTCTTTTCGTGGGATTTGAGGTTTCTCTTTCACTTAGGAATCAGCATGTGACTACGACTTGAGTGTCCAAATCGGTGGTCACATTTCACCCATCACATGGGAATCATATCATAAAAGACCATGTTTTCCTCCTACCAGTCTTTTGATTGGCGGATTGATGTCCATAAAGTATAATGCGCCAATCAGAGGTATGATCAATTCTAACGTCCATCAAGAGGCTAAACTCGATCTCTCTCCGGCTTGGAAATGCATAACACTACCGGATTTTCATGGTGGAAACCGAATGCTCTCTCTCCCTAGAAAGGAACTTGACGTGGCACCATTGTACACCAGCGAACATTGACTTAAGAGAGAAAAATACCAGCAATTTGAGAATTCTTATCTCAAATCACACTGTCCAAATTTTGATAACCTTAACATCCAGGTTCTGAACACAGAGCTTACTGGAAAGTCTAGGATTGGGACCAACCTCGGAGTCACAGATTTCCATGGTCATCAAAGTCAGGACTACTGGTGGAGCTGGCACCTCAAATACAACTACCTGCCTTCGCGCCTACACTTATCAACTACTTTCCCCTCAGCTGCAAAGACAAACTGCCATTGCCAATCAGACCATAATAATTTCTGTACATCTACTCTATTATCATGTCAGAGATTCAAAATTTAATCCAGTGAACAACTTCATCGACATAACTGAACCGTGCATTTGATTAACCAACCAGCTGTAAAGAGAATAAACAAGGAACAGCTCAACCAAACTACCAGATGATTTTTACTTCTTGTTGCTGCTTAGTGGGTATGTAACTAGAACCATATCTTCAGATTATGGAACAGCAGGCAGCACCAGCAGACAAGCACGCATCTACTCCCTGGGAAAAAGAAACCAAAAACAATTAAAAAGCTCTGGTTGACACTCTTCAGTCTTAAGCACATGAAAAATCCTACGCCTACCGACATAACCAACAGAACATAATTACAACAGTCTGTTGTTAGTATGTAGATCATATAAGCACTTAAGCACATTTTGAAAATGAACACTCTTTAAAGTAGCAGCAGAAAAGCACTCTCATTTCTACCAAATTTTTTTATGCTTAAAGAAATCATCAAACTAGAATTGCCTTGGTAGTCAAAGTCAAGGAAATTAGGAATCCATGCAAGCAAAGGAAATGCATGCTCAAGACAAATCAATGCACCTTTTCAACTACTCTCTTCAAGTTGCCATGCTAGGTTCTATATCTACTTGTTCATCACCAGTGCCAATTAAATAGAACTAGGAAAAGAAATGAAAAATTGAGTGCACGGTTTTTTCATCAGTAACAAAGAGCCGGATGTCATCGCATCTACAGTAACCATTCTAGAAGCAGCATAGGTCTTATAAGCAGCAAGGCTACACATAAATGTTGGAATTGATACTTCACCATGGGCTTTTGGTGTTCGTCTTATAATCAGGTGTTAAAACGAAAAGGAGCAGCTTAAACATAACAGGGACGTCTAACCAAAAAATACATGAGACACTAGTAAGCAAAACAAACTCAAAGAAATTGTGCACTATTGAAATTAGGACCCAATGTAAAAGACAATCTTTAAAATCCAAAATTGGTTGTAGCTAAACTAAAGACTTATACAAATTAGATTTCAATTTCTGGAAGGCACTACATTAAAATTCTAACTCCAAGTGAAACCTTGATGGTTCGCAGTAACTAGAACCCCTGTCTAAGAATCTCAAGAACCACATGGCTTTTAATTCAAACAAATATGACAAATTCATGTGTTCACATTAAGCAGCTATTTGGATAAAGACCAGATATGATCATATCTCGAAAAGGTTAATAGCTATTTCAAACCACAGCAGAAGCCGTAAACCTGGAACAGGCCTTAGAAATCTTTAATACATGTGATGAATTGTCATAGAAAGCCAAAAAGAAATAACCAACAGCCACATACAAAGTCTGCTTCATGTAAATAATGCTCAACAAATACATGGTCTTCCTGAAATGGATGCAATTGCATTGTGCATATCTTATCTATTCAACTTAAATATCCACAACTAAAAAACAGAATGTGATAGCAAAATATTTAGTGCCAGACTCTGTACTAATGGGACAGTAGATATCTATAAAGCCACATAAATCGGATCCTTCTAGTAAAAGTACAGTTGAGAAGCCCTTCATAATTCCCGGCATACACATGCATACAGGATAGTTTTTCAACTTTAGTCACATATCACAAGGTCAAAAATAAAATCATTTTTGCAGTATTTTGCGCTTTTATCTCCAATAAAGGCATAGAGATAAAAATAACTTAGCCTCATGCAATCAAGTGAAGTAGCAAGGGTAACAAAGTAAAGTGTTGCACCCTAGATGGTAAAGTCCAATACCCAAAATCACTAGCTTATGCTATGACCCAAGTAGCACAGATACAAGGTTTCCCATGTGAATGCATTACTAAGGTGCACAACATTGATGAACATTTCAACAGCATCAATTACCATTGTGGCACACCAAAAATCACAAAATCAACATTTTAATCTGGAAATGCCTAGCACCCGATAAATGATGTTTGAACAGAGATGGCAAGCAAACTATTATGAGATGTGTATTAATTATGCATTGTTCAAATGGTGAGCAGGTGTGTCACCTATGTATATGGAATGATTATTGTAACATAATATTATGCAGACCAGCTAAAACATCACTAAATACCAACACCACATCCTATCATATGCATTCCCATGTACTAATTTCACCACAGTCGAAGAGTATATCACCATAGAAAGGAACAGGGACAAAATCAGTACCACTTAATGAGCCAGCCAAACAGGAAATGCTGCATAATCGGGACCTTTTCCAAGACCTCCGCCTTATACATCTTCAGCAACCCACTATTCACCTTGTTCCAGTTTGGTACTCCACTGATATCATCCAGCAGTGGTGAATGCTCGGCAAATAGTCCCTTCTTCACCTTCTTAATAGAAGCAATGCAAGAGAAATACATATACTCATTGGAGAAGTTCTCCAATATGTCTTCATTATGAATCGACTTGGGCTTCATATACTTGTGGCCAATCAGCTGTGATGACCCAAATATGAAAGGCAAGAAATGATAATCATCAAGACCCCAAACCCCATGTGAACCAGCAGGCTCCAAAGAATACACCAACTGCAATTTTCTCATCAACTCTCTAAGTACTTCACAAAAACCCTAGCCACTACAGCTTGGTAATCTTCTTCCTTAATAACTCCCATCCTCGCTAAGCAATACAACCATGCAGCAAAATTGGTCTCATGCCCAGTGCCATAATCGATACGACTTGAATTACCAAAACTATCAGTGAGATAAGGTATAATCTCGACCGTCGCAGATCGCAGATCATCAGGAAGAAATGTAAGCATCAAGGACTCACTAGTTTCCACCAAACGCTCATGCCAGCTTCTGTACGAGACATTACCGTAACGCGCGGCTTGCTGGACGGGAGGAATTTCCTCGATCCAACGAGCCAGAGTGTCGAGAATCGACACGATCGCGGACACGGTGGACGATTCGTGGCACGAGTCCGAAATCTTGTGGCCCCGAATCGACTCGGAGAGAGCGACGACGAAGCCAAGGAAGTTCTTGGAGACGTCGGAGTCGTGGAACCGGCGGATGTCGTCCGGAGACTGGATTCTCTTGACGGGGACTTGGAACTGATAAGGCGGGGAGACGATCGGGACCCTCTGCGACTGAGGCACCGGCGCGAGAATGATGGCTTGCTGCTGGGAGTACAGAGATTCCGGCGACACATTGACGGCGGGGGCGCGGATGGGGCGGTAGGGTAGGCGGCGGGGAGACGCCGGAGAAGGAAGGCGGGGGACCAGGGAAAGCGGTGGGGCCGCCGCATCTGGCGCAGGTGGAGCTGGACTGCGCGGAGCCGCCGCCGCCGCCGCCGGTGCAGCCGGTGGCGTGGGGCGTTTGGGGGGAGTTCGGGGAGCGGCAGTCGCCGTGAGATTCCATCGGAAGGCGGCGGAGGAGAGCGAAGATGGAAACGGGGAAGCGGACGCGGTGGTTTCTTCCGATTTCGAAGATGGAGGCAGAACGAGGATTCGCAGGCGCTCGACGGAAGAATCGGAAGTCGGCGACGTGAACGGCGGGATTCGCCAACGTGAATGTTTTGTGAGCGTGAACGGTGGTGATGCTCGCTTCTGTTTGGGCCTAACTGGTAATTTAAGACGAATTCCAACTGGACGGGCTTCTTTCGATGTTTTGAGGCCCATAACTATACTGGTTTGCGATTTCGTAGGTAAATTATCTGCTTCTTTCGAACTGAATTGGCACAAAAATAAAAGTTTAGAATTTGACTCGATAAAAAAAGAGGTTTAAGACTAAATTGGAAAATTATAATAGATTTAGGACCATTTTGGTAATTTTCCCGCCAACGAGAACATCAAAATTACGAGCAAGAGACTTTGTGACACCTCAAAATCATACATGAAGTGGGAAAAAGATTGTTTAAGTGATGAAATGCTAGAGTAATTTTTTTGATGTGCGTAATTCAGATTGAACGGATTGTAGTAAAAAAGATGGCATATAAAAATAAGCTATCAATTAATTTTTATGAACAAGCTCCAATTGGGTAAATGACCATAAATTCCTATTAAAATGGATAGCCATTCCACTTAAAAATGAATGGCCAACATGAGTATCTTGCTCTCCCTTTCTTTTACTATGAGTCTCTCTCTAGACACTTGATTCACGACCCTCACAAAGGCGATTACGGTCGATCTCGGGTTGCGACCTAAGATGAGAGAGAGAGAGAGTTTTTAGGGTTTTGAGTGAAATTTTCGTACAAGGTGAAGGTACTTTAGTCGATTCGGAGTTATTGGACATGTGATTCACATCTTGGGTCCAAAAGGAAGTAGTGCTTCGCACGACTTGGGAAAAATGTACTAGGAAACGAGTCGACGTCAAGTGGTGCGCGATGCTGCACGTTTCTCTCTTGGATATTCCAAGCGAGCAGCCAACGAGATCCCACCAGTCCTCCGCACGTCCAAACTTCATGGATGAAGACTCGATTCGCCCTCATACCATCTGCCGAATCACCGTCTTTTCCCGACAGCTACGTCGGAGAATCACGCAAAAGATTCCAGCACAACTCCAGTCGTAGCTAAACGAGCCTCGGAAGAGAAACGAGAGAGATGTTCGACTTGCGTTGACGGCGTTTGCGATCGTTAAAAATGAAATCACATTATTCAGGCGATCGATCTACAAGCCACGGTTCAATGTAACCCACAAATTCCGAAAATATCATATTCAACACCATAAATTAAATCCCCAAAAAATAAAAAACAAAGACGTATGATGATAAAACCCCACGTGTGCATTATACACGTATGTGTGTATGTATTTTGCCCGGTTGCCGCCCTACACGGCCGTCTTGCAAGTAGACGTCTTGGGGTCCCACATCGCCGGCAGCAGATACTTCCGTCCGCCCAGGCCGACCGCGTTGTAGCTCGCTCCCGTCGTCTTGTCCACCAGGACGACCCCGGGGTAGCCGGGGAACGCGCCCTTCCCGAATATCCCCGTGCACGCGCTCACGGCTTCGAGGGGCGTCGTCGGGGCCCTGGAAGTAGCCCTTGTCGAACGGGTTCGTGACGGTCCCCGCCAGGACCGTGGCCAAGCTGATGATCATCCCGTCGGCCCCGACGTCCCCCGTTCCGGGGCCACCAGGGGAGGTATCTGAGGCCCGTAGATCGGCTGGTAGAAGGGCCACGCGCACTGGCAGGGGCACTGCTTCACCGGGCTCCGACCCACGCGTACGCGAACCTGGCTCCCTTGCCTCCCGGAGCCGTGGTCGACCACCCGTGGGACCCGCAACGGCTCTGAGAACCCCTCGACGCCGACGTCCGACGAGGTCAACACGAAGTTGACGGCGTGCTCGCCACTACTCCTGGCGCCAGCGAGCTTGGAGGCCAAGCTCACGATGTCCTGGTTCTTCAGCGATTTCCCGAGGGGAGTGCTTGCTGTCGACGAGCTGCCTCCCGAAGACGACGTCGGCCGGGCCGCCGGCGTACGCGGCTGTGGTGGACCACCAGGAGGCGACGGGAAGGGGAACGAGCCGGCGGGCTGCCGAGGGAGCGGAAGAAGTCGGCGACGACGGAGCTGGGCGCGGGAGAAGCGGCCGTACCAGAGGAGGTTGACGGTGACGTTGCCCTTGAGGAGCTGGCCCTTGTGGTACTTGAGGACGAGGGGGCTGGGTCTTGACGAGGGACAGCATCCTCTCGGCGAGGGGGCGGCCGACGACGGGGCGGCGAGGCGGGACAGGACGAGGAGGAGGGCGACGAGGACGTAAGGAGCTCCCGATTATTAGATGCGCTTAGGGTTGAGGTGCTGCAATTTTTACGTGGATTCGGAGTCCCGACCACTTCGGTCTGTTTCGCTGGAGGAAACGTACCATGGGTCCTAATAATCCCACGAATAAGGGGAGCGGGGTGGCATAGGATTTGAGTAGGCCCCAACGCGATTCCCCACTCGAGGGGAGCGTGGAGTCGATGATGCGGCAATGCATGCAGTCTATTTGTCAAAGACTCTCCGCACTAGTCACTCACAAAATGAAGGTACTAGTTGCATGGTGTTGGTTCTCAGCAGAGTGAGGGGAAGGCTTGGTGGGGAATGGCAGCACTTGCTGGTGCTCCATCGTGCGCTCCTAAAAGGCAAGCAAGTTGTGCGCTCCTCCACGACAGTCGAGAGATGATCTTGCCGCTCCCTCGGCCCGTTCTGGGTTAATGTAGCAAAACTTCTGTCAAAGGATATGATCTGCCATTCATTCAACCTTCTTCAGTGGATGGTAGAAAGGTAGTTAAAATTTCAGAGGATACCTTGGATGCCACCGACCCGAAATGGTTTGACTCGCCTTGTTGGGTATTTAGTGGGGGAAGAAACTCCCTTTTAAACTTGTAGAGACGGCCCTTAAGCATGCTTGGGGTCCCAAACTGTGGAGGTCAAGGCTAACGACCGGGGCTTCTTCTTTTTTGTATTAGGACGCTGAATTTGTGCCAAGAGTGGATGGTGGCCCTCTCACGGTCACCAGTGCCGCTCATACTTCAGCAATGGAGGCCTTCTTGATCTTAAGAAAGACAACCATGCTACTATCCGGTGTGGATTCGGCGAGGAACATTCCACCCCATGCTCTATGGTCAGCCAGGGGATAGGTGCAATAGTGCTGTTGGGGAGACCATTATATGTCGATCAACGAGGCGAGCGGATGGATATGATATCTATGCACGAGGTACGTGTAGAAATTTCTGCAAGGGATGCTAGGCGGGATAGTGTTGAGATTCTCCTCGGTGATGAGACCGAAATTGTATCGGTGGAATATGAATGGAGGCCATTGTCTTGTCAAAGTTGCGGTGTATTTGGCCGTAGATGCAAGGACACGGTTACTCGTCTTGGCTCTTCTTTGTTGCCAAATCGTAGCCACTTTGTGGTAGGTCGGCAAGTCGGGGAGTTGCTGCCCGATATCCCAGTGGGAATGAACTATCCTCACATTGAAGACCGGGAAGCAAGCCCAGGTTGATTACGCACCGGTACCCCTTGTTGGGAGCGATTCCTTGAACAAGCAACTGTGGAGCCCCCGGAGGCTCACAGTTTCTTATGAATCTCCTTCGAACCTTGGCCGGACCCAAAGAAGAGCCTCTCGCGAGAAAGGCAAGAGACCCCGAGTGTTGATTCAGCCAGGCGAGCAAGGCCTTCCAACACGACCGGCGAGAAACGAGCTTACCGTCTAATGATACCTCTCGGCGACGACGGCTTTGTGGCGAAGTGGCCGGTTGACACGGTTTGTCTCCTCGACCCATTCCCTCGGGCGTGACACTGGACGATGAGAATGATATGGGCGGCACTTCTCGGAGGATGATCCACCTTGAAAGGACCCAAACAAGTGCCGGTTGAGACGACGGCTCGTGTACATGCCCGGCGGAAGCTCTCCCCCTACTTGAGACCCTAAGCAAGGGAGCCCCCTCAAGGCTCGCCGCACCGATCAATTCTTCTCCCCAGGAAACAACCAGCAACTACCCGGCCGACCAAGAGACGCGGTAGGCGTTTCTCGCCTTCCTCTTAGTGTAAATTCATGAATTTTGGTTTTTGGAATGTCCGGGTATAGTAGACCCGGTAAGACAATCCGAAGTCAGAAACTTCATTAGGAACAATAACATTTGCTGTATTGGGTTACTGGAAACAAAAACCCCTACCTCTCGGTTTTTGGATATCTCTGTTGGGCTTATGAGGGGATGGAAATGGTTCTCCAATTATGAATTTTTCGATCGTGGTAGGATATGGGTTGGGTGGAACCCAAACCCGGTGGACTTTACCGTCCAATTTATGAATGCTCGAGATTATACATGGGTCTCTCAAACACCTAGACTCCGAAAATTGCTATTCCTTTCGACCATATATGGCTATCACACCTTTGTGATCGTAGACCTCTTTGGGAAAATCTTATTAGATTGGTGCCTTCTTGTCGACAGCCCTGGTTGGTTGCCGGAGATTTCAATGCCATCGGGACCCGTCGGACCGGCTGGGTAGTCCTGGACATTGGCTGCCTTCCTTTGACGAATCGAAGACATCGCCTTGTCATGCGAATCGGGAGGATCTTAGGTATGTGGGGTTAGGTACACTTGGTCCGCCTACTCGGGTGTCCGGAGAAAACAGAGAAAAATTGACCGTGCCTTGGTCAACAACAAATGGTGTGAAGAATTCTCTTATTCGAAGCCTCCTTCCTCGCTCCGGAATATCGATCATACTCCAATATTGGTGAAAGCCATGCGAGCGGGTACCCCGCAAAACCTTTTAAATTCTTCAATTTTGGATGGTTCACCCCGACTTCCATTTATCGGTTTCTCAAGTATGGGAGACCCAGATATTGGGTACACCGATGTTTCGGCTTTGTTCTAAACTCAAACTTTTAAAGGGCCGATTGAAGATTCTCAACAAAGATAAATTTTCAGACATCTCCCGAGAGAGCAATGACGCCAAATATGCTCTCCTCTCCATCCCGAGATGAGCTGTATAGTGACCCTTGGAATCATGCGTTGGCGGTAAGCCGAACATACCCAAGGCCGGTCATATTACGAGCTCCGATCTATGGAAGAATCTTTCCTTAGACAGTCGAGGATTCGATGGCTCAAAGGGGACCAGAATTCAAAGTTTTTCATCACTCGCCAATTACCGGCATCAACGTAATCGGATCATCTCGCTTAAAGATAGTTCGGGTGAGCCGGTCTCGAGACCCGACGATGTGCAACAAGTCTTCGTCTCGTACTTCCAAGATTTGTTAGCCTCGAAGGCTTCCTCGATGGTGCCTTGTCCCGTATGATTAAGGGATGTCCTCCATTCCACGCTTAATGAGGAACAGGTTAGTTCTCTCTCCAAACCCGTTATTCCTCGGAGATTAGGATACCATGTTTTCTCTTATGGGGATAAAGCCCCGGGCCCAGATGGATTCAATGCGGACTTCTTTTTAAAAGAATTGGGAGCTGGTTGGCCTCGGTGATTGAGGCAATATTGATTTCTTTCGGTCGGGCCGTATGCTCAAGGAGACACTGCACCATATTGCGCGCTTGTCCCAAAAAATTCGAATGCCACTTCGCCGAATTTTCGGCCCATTGCATGCCGCAATACAATTTATAAATGCATCACCAAGATTATTTCTAATAGAATTGCGGTGTTCTCCCGATATTATCGACTCCGCTTCAAACAAGATTCGTAAGGGCGGCGGATTAGTGATAATATCCTCTTGGCCAGAACTCTTCGTGTTTTCATACTAACCCATATTCCCGAAATGTGCTATCAAGGTGGACTTCAGAAAGCCTATGATACCCCGAATCGGGACTTCTTGGAAGCTACCCTCGCGCTTTTGGCTTCCCGACTCATTTGATTGATTTGATCATGGTTTGTGTTCGTTCCCCAAAATTTTCTATAGCTATTAATGGGAACCTTCATGGCTTCTTCTCTAGTGGCCGAGGGAATGGAGACAAGGCGACCCTATTTCGCCCCTATCTATTTACTTTGGCTATGGAAGTCTTCACCGGTATCTTAGAGGCCCAAACTAGATGCCCTCGGTTTGGCTTTTTTGGAGATGCAAACCTACGCGTCTTTCGCACCTCTTCTTTGCGGATGATGTTTTTATCTTCTGTGAAGCAAATGTGGTTTCTGTGTCTTATATGAAGGAAGGCCTTGATAGGTTCTCTAGTTGGAGTGGACTTGTCCCCAATGCTAATAAGAGCGAAGTCTTTATCTCAGGTGGCACTTCGGCACTTAAAGACCAACTTCTTCAACTTAGGGGATTCGATTGGGCTCCTTACCGCCTCGTTACCTTGGGGTTCCTATCATCACTTCCGAGGTTGAGCAAAGCCGATTGTAATGCCCCTGGTATGTCTCCTCACTAATAGAGTTCAATCTTGGACGCATCGATTCTTATCATTTGCGGCGTGCTCCAACTTATTAAATCTGTCCTTCATGCTATCCAAACTTATTGGGCTGCCATTTTCTCAAGCTTCCGTCTGTCGTAGTGGATAAGATTGAACTTATTTGTCGCCAATTTCTTTGGAAAGGACCCAACCTAGGCTCGGGGAGGGGCTAAGGTTGCATGGGATGATGTCCATTTTCCCAAACGGGAAGGAGGACTAGGAATTAGGAAAGTTCGTGATAGTAATATTGCCGCCATGCTTAAGCACATATGGATCCTATTCACGGATAAGGAATCTTTATGGTGTAAATGGATTCATGCTGTCCATCTCAAGAACGACAATTTCTAGATTACCTCCCCCCCGAGATTTTGCTCATGGGCCTGGAGGAGACTTCTAGCCCTCAGGGGAATTATCAAAAGTCTTGTCAAATGGAAGATTGGCGATGGGCGGTCAACATCACTCTGGTTCGATCCATGGCTCGACATTGGTCCTTTGAATCTTATCTTCTCGGATGCTGACATTTACCGTATGGGTATCCCGAGGAATGCCGTTGTTGCAGACCTCTATGCACCTCGCTGGTCAATTTCTCTTAGATGATCTCCTGTCGTGGCAACTACCCATTCCCCCGTTGTCTCTTGCTCATGACTCCTTTTATTGGTCGGGCACATCCAACCGGAATTTTTCTATTGCCTCGGCTTGGTCAGCCATTAGACGGAAAGCGTGCCCGCTCTTTGGTCGACTTTGTATGGGACAAAGCCATAGCCCCTAGACATCAATTTCTATTGTGGCTTATTCAAATACCGCAATCGACTCCCTACACAAGTTCCTCTTGTCTTATGGCAGAATTTCCTCTCCCTTTGTGTATTTTGTGAACCCGGACTGATTCTATAGACCACCTATTTTTTTGAGTGCCCTTCTTCCAATGCCTTGGCATCTTTTTGGGCGCTAAGTGCAACATCTCTTGAGGAATAGCACTTGGTTGGACAACCGTCGATGGGCCATCAACACGTTCTCGGGGTTGGTTTCTTTCAGATATCTTGAAATTTTCTTTTTGGGACCCTTTGTTATGTTATTTGGAAGACAAGAAATGACTGTCTCTTCGGGGTAAAAAGTTCTTCATCTCGGCAATGAAGCAACACTTAGCTAAGGCAATCAAAGACAAAGCTCTATCCTTCAAGTCTGTCAAAGACTCCCAAGAAATGTAAGGTTGCAAATATGTTGGGGGATCCACCCTCGAATTTTTGGAGAGATCCCTCGTGTAGGCCCACCATATGCTTCGGAAGTGGCCACCTAGCTTCTTTATAGCTTCTTATTTGTATTTCCTGCTTTGTTGGAATTGGTACCCCCCTCACTCCAGTGACATGTCGTCCCGTTGAGTGAAGTCTGGTACCGATCTCCATTTCTTTTGTACAGTTTGCTTGTTTGAAAAGTCAATATAACTTACCATTACCAAAAAAAAAAAAAATACTAAACAATGTTACCACCGGCTGTGGTGGCTCCGCTGGATAGGGCCTTGATGATCCTTTGCGATGAGGTGAGGGGTTCAAATCTCAGGGGAGGCGCTAGGTGTCTTAAGTGTGTCGCCGGGGGTGGTGGGTCCTCCCGCTTACGTAGCGCCCGGGGTTTACGCTTGCTCTGGGCTGAGGTGGTTCCTCCAAGACACCCAAAAAAAAAAAAAAATACTAAACAATGTTTGGAAACCAATCTAACCCAAATTTCTTGATTTGTGAAAATCAATGCATTTAGCAATGTTGTTTGGTTTATAGATTACACATCACACAATTTTAAAATTTCTTGTGCCAAAAGTTTAAGAAAGATTACTTTAGTGCAAAATTTTTAGGAATGATCATTTTAGTGTCAAATCTTTTTATAATTGTCCATTTAACCTCAACAAGCCACGTCAGTTTTTTCATCACCAAATTCACTTAAATATTGCTCTTTAATTATGGCACTTTTATGATCATATAAATCGGCACCAAAATAAACGCCTTACAATAATTATGACACTGATGTCATCATTATCCTTACATGTCAAACCTTCTAAATTTAGGTCAACTTAATTTAGAAAATACCAAGTGCATACTTGAACCATCCCTTTATTTTTCCGTTATTCGAGTGAAAATTCCTATCATATGCATAATTTGATTTCCAAAAAGTTATAAAAAAAATTGGCATGATTGCAATTGCTAATGACCTTAATGTCCCTATATATCGGTTTCTAGATCAGCAAATTTCAAATGCCAAAAAATAAAAAGTCAGAAAAGTGATGGTTGCTTTCTCCATATATGCTAAAAAGATGGATTAAATATTTGAAGTCGCTTCATAAATTGATCCATTTCTGGGTGTGATGCTGATAAAAAGTTACTTACGAATGACATTTTTCTGTACATAATGAGAGCCGAGTATCGCCTCGCTTTTACTAAACTCCATTCCAAACTTATCCTTGAGTTAAAGAAGGATCTAAAGCGAAAGAAAAGAATATTTAAATAGATGTTCAATTTCATTTCTATTTCCATTTCTCAACTAATTTTCACTGCACACACCAACTCATGAAAATCAAAGTCTCGTAACGGTTGGATTATGCCTGATTCCGCAGAATGTGAGGCCATCTAGGGCTCCTCTTTTAGCCTGCATTGGGTTTCTACATGCATTTTACCTTTATCCCTTAAACCTCGGAGGCGGCCTCACCAATTCTTTAGAATTTATTTCTAGTTTATTCTTTAAAAAAAGAAAAAGAACAAGGCCCCTGCACAGGGCCTAAATCCCACACCATTTGATGTCCTGAGTTTCTATATGCACTTTAGTTAATGCACATTACCTAAGTTTTTCACCTATAAAAAACATCATCCAAAATCGAAAATTGTAATTAGCCACCTTCTGCCACTCCACTGCTCTTCTTCCATCATCTGCACGTTCATCCCTTTGCATTGTCTTTCAAACATAAGTTGCTGCAAATATCAATCTTCACATTGCAAAATATCCACTTATTTAATTGTTTCTTTCGTTTATTGCAAAAATCTAGTTAAATGAAATCAAGCAAGGCAAAAGGTTGGGAGGCAACGGTTGGTCCCAAATCCCAACCTTTTGCCATTTACCTAATGGACTGTTCATATTCATTTCTCTCTCTCTCTCTGTCGGTTATAGGTGTGAGGCAAAAAAAAAATCCTTTTATAAGTTATAACACAAGCAATCGGTTATAGGTGTGAGACAAAAAAAAAAAATTCTTTTATAAGTTATAACACAAGAAAACTAATCAAAACCTAGATGAATTCACTTTGGTAATTTTATAGATATTTAACTTATATAGATAAGTGTATCATAAATCACAAATCTTGTCCAAAAGTGCGATTGAGACCTAAAACTTCCAAAAAGTACAGTAAAGTCCTAAAATTTGTTAAATTCATACAATCAAAACCTTCCACAAACTCTGTCAGTTTGGCTAACAAAAAATGTTGATGTATAATTATTTTTTTATGTTTTCTCCCTCCCATGTTATGTCAATAAGTGAACTGTTATTTTTTTTTTACCTTGCAGCTAAGAACGTCCCCATGCAGGTACACGTTACCTCTTACCATGCAAAATCGAGATAATCGTATCGGTCTTATGAATGAAGTCGCCAGAGATCACATGTATCATGAGGCGTTTTCAAAGATTGAGCAGTAAGTTGATTGACGGTATTCAATTTCATTGCATTCAACTTTTATTAATTGCAACCACTAATCACTCGGTGTGGCAAACGAGACCCACTAATCACTTGGACCTTAAACCAATTTGCAAATTTTGGAACTCAGAGGAGTTAGGTATATGATGCATTGCCCTATACAAGGAAAAGTACCAAAAAATTCCTAAACATATTGCATTTATGTCAATTTAATTTTAAGATTTTCAATTATATTAATTTAGTCATAAACCTTTTGATGATTTGTCAGTGTAGTCCATCCGATCAATTTTGGCTGAAAATTATTAACATGAATGTTGACCGTCTTACGTGACACGATATACACTAATGTGGATAATTTTTATAATTTTTAATATTTTTCTAAATTTTTTAATCTTTTCTTTTCTTTTCTTTACTCTTTTCTCTTTTTTTTTTTTTTTTTTTTTTTTTTTTTTACAACTCCTCACCAGACATGGGTGAGGGCGTCCGTGCCCATGATGCCCTCACCTGCCACATGCGATAGCCACGAGGCCCTTGCTGGCCCACAAAGCCACAATTTTATATTTTGTGTGTGAAAGTTTCACCTTAAAAAATAAAAATAAGTAGGAAGAATATATCGAAAGAAATATATAGGCCTTTTATATTATTTCATTTTACTACTTTACCTATAAGTCTTATGATATCCAGTATTAGAAATTCGGACTAATTTTATTCTATCGGAGTTTATAAATTTTAGTCATCAAGGTTTTTTTTTTTTTTTTTTTTTTTTTTTGGTCGAAATATAGATGTAGCATTAATAATCCGTAAACGAGGGATTACAAGAGAGATTAAGTTCGGAACATAAAATCGCCTTCAAAGGATTGCGGTGGTAGTGTAATCCACTTGACGGAGAAGTGTTTGCGTCATGCCTGCAAACCCAATCCAGGCATTGTTTTGGTCCCCGGAGAGTAGTTCACCTTAACTGGTTTCATTTCACTCGAAGCCCACTCTGCAGCTCTTCTACAAGCCGGTGCGCGCCCATGGAGGTTCAAATTTCCAGCCAATGAACCGAATCGCTTGGCAATCGTAGCTTAGTTCAGTTCGTAAGCTATCTCCCTGGTTTCTGCAGCTTGTACTTGTCGCCTTGTTCTTCAGAAAGAGGAGTCCTTCACGGATGGCTAGGGTTTCACCAATTAATTTTAGCTGTCAAGGTTGAATTACTAATAAAACCTACATTACAGTCTTTGAAGAAACACATAAGCAGGCCAGCCCCGGCGGAGCCTCAAAGCCCTTTCCCGGCCCTAGCCCACCACTAACTGGGCCTGCAAATTTTGCCCAGGCCAGCCCAGTGGCCCAAAATATTCCAGCCAAGTCCGCCCATTTGAGCAGGCTCACAAGACACCCGTCAACGGATCGGGTCCATCGGACGATGACCCGCAAGGACTTGATAGGACAAGGAGCAAAAGGAAGGACTTAGTTGAACCAACTCAAACTCCAAGGATCCAATTGAAACTAGGGCTCCGTTTATTTAATGAAAAATAAATAATTTAAAAATATTTTCATAAAAATGATCATTTGTATCGATTAAAATAATTAATCAATAAAAAATATTTGCATTATTAACAGCAAATTACGTTTTAATATTTTCATAGACAATGAAAATATATTTTCTCGTTGTTTACCTTTACATGCAAGATACAAAGATCATTTTCAAGAAAATATTTTTCAAATTATTCCTTTCCTCGAGAGGCTCGATTTGTTTCATAGAAAATAATAATATAAGCGTGCAACCTAACCGATTTATCCAGGAGCCGAATTGAACTACCCGAAAAAAGGTTCAAGAAGGGAATCGGTTCAGGAACATATTCCAAATTTTTGAAACCAATTGTAATTAGTATGAGAGCAAATTCCAAGTGAATACCCAACTAAGAACTGAATTGGACTACCTTGTTTTGGAACCAATTTCAAGACTGATTTTCTAAGCTAAAAAGCCAAAATCCTAATTTCTTTTTCTCTTAAATTATAACCTCAGCACACCTTCATACTTTGTCGATCTTTCCTCTTCTCCTAAAATTTTATGGATGAATAGGAAATGGAGCTTTTATAATTTATGTTTTATATAATTGTACGTGACTACAAATTCATTTTATGGATTTTTTTTTTGTAGATTAAGATTTCTATTATTCATCTTTTATTTTGAATCGTTTCATTACTTATAGCTTCATATGATTTCACTATAAAAAATGAACAAAGAAAATAAACAAAAAATTAAATAGGTTTTGAGGTAGACTTTGAAACCGTAACAAAAAAAAAAATGGAGTATGTTCCAAAACCGCCTCAGTAAACAAGGTTGGTTCTAGGGTTTAAAAATTGGAACGCGATTATAACAGAATAGGTTATAGGTTCCAAAATTGGAACCTACCCATTTTGAAGCCGATCACTTCTACAAAATAGATAATTCAAAAAATATTTTCCTAAAATGATCACTTGTATATGCTAGAATAATGAGTCAACAAGACATGTTTTCATTGTTAACAACAATTAATATCATAATATTTTTGTGGATGATAAAAATGTTTTTCATCTATTTATTTTTATATGTGATGCAAATGGTCATTTTATAAAAAAAGTGTTCTCCAAATTATTATTTTTTGGGTAACAAAAAAATTCTTAAGTGCTTGAACTCATCACAAGAAGAAAAAACAGGTGACAATATACCATTAAAAAAGAGAGTCATTTTCCGTTCCCTTGGTGATTTCATTTCTCTTAATTGGGGTTCGATTTAAGGATAATGATACACATGATTTCTAAACTTTGGCCTAATTTGTAATGTTGTTATTGAATTTTCAAATCGTTGAATGCTGTCCCTATTCAACGTAATCCATAAACTTTTAATTTATTCAAAGTAGTCATTGGACTTTTGATACTTATTCAATATAATTTTTGAACTATATGATAATGTCTAATGTGGTCTTTCTATCAATTCAAGATCAGTGACAATATTAGGACTAAATTGAACATGTACTAAAAGTTCAGTGAGCACAATACACATTGGATCGAAGTTCAAGAATCACATCGAACAAATTAAAAGTTTTAAGATCATATAGTTAAGTAGACGACTATTTCGCGCCATTTTTCATACGATTTACTTCGTCCGGATCGGTCCAACCGGTCGATTCCGATTCCCCGGTCCGATCGCTTTTCCTTTTCGTTTTCTCTCGCGCTCCCATGCGAGAAAGTCCTCGCTCTCAAAGAGCTCCTTCCTCTGCGGAATTTTCCCGGAAAACCACTTTCTTTCCCCTCTACTTTCTCATGATCCAAACGCCGGAGAAAAACCCCCCGAATCCGCCTCGAAAGCCCTAGCCGATGGGTGTCTCGTTCAAGCTCTCGAAGACTGGCCGGAGGTTCTCCCCGAAACCTCCGCCGATCCAGCCGGAGGCTCGCGACGACGACGTGCCCCAGAATCTGAAGGGGACCTCTCGCCTCGGGTCCAAAGAAGGCTCGAGCGCTCGAAAGCCCGAGGTAACGCTTGTCGTGTGGTCGTGGTTTGCTTAGCTTGGTTGCTTGCGATTTTTCTCCGGGTCGCCTTTTCTTCCTTCGTACTTGGGCCATGATGCAATCGTAAATGGCGGTGCTGAGGTGAGTTGTAAAGAGAATTTGCTTTTAGACGTGGGGGGACTTGTCGATGGCTTGATCGACTTCGTCTGGGTGCTGTGTTTTGGTTCTCTTGGGGATGAGTTTATTCGTCTTCGATGCTTTACCTGGCTGACCGCGTTCGATGGACTATGTCGAGTTGATTTGTTGTGTCGCTTACCCGAAATTTGGAAACTTGACTAGAACATTGGATCTGGGACTGAGAATTTCTGCTGCCCTTGCCTTTGCCTTCTCCTAGGATAGGCAGGGCCTGGCAATTGGTAGGTGTTATTAGCAGCCGCAGTCATGCTGCTCGTTATGCTTGGCACTATACCTCATTTAGAATATATCGGCTATGAAGGAGAATGAAACTAACGGGAAACGGTGGGATGTTTGTCTTAGAATATAACTATGCGGATATTTCGGTGAGTGAGATTAAGCTAGTGGATTACTGGCTTCTAAAGGATGGGAAGCATTGGTGTGTGGTTTCTTTTGCTTTTCTGGGCATTTCACCTGTGCACTGTCGGGAAGATTCTATGTTGATGGGAGCTATCTTTTGACTCAGGATAATAAATCTCAGGTGGGTAGAGAGGCTTCCAGGGTATCAGCATCATTCTTCTCTACCGATGAAAACCCTATTTCTGCAGGTATTTATTGGCTCCACGTCTATTGCATGTTAAACTTGTTGGCTTTCCTATAAATAATATCTATATCTATGCTGGTTGAAATGCCAGGGGACGAAGTTTCCTTCACATTGAACCTCTTCCCTGATGGATACTCTATAGGAAAACCTCTGGAGGTTTGTTATGAAGAACTATTTCCCTTAGGAAGTTGATAAAAAAAAATGTCTCGTTTACTTACATCCCTTTTCTTGTTTCCTAATCTCTCTCTTTATCTTGCCAGAGTGACGCAGTACAGCATGCTTCAAGTTCTTACGTCCCTATAACAGGACATCTGAAAGTCTCTTCTCGGTGACTATTTGTCCCTATTTTTCTCTTGCTTTTCTACGAGTATCCCTTCTCATTTGATCCATTCCTCATGAGAGGAAAATTATGTATAATGAATCAATTGGAATTGACAATTACATTCTATCTGCTCATTTACCTTGACACTTGTGAAGGTCAATGTACCTGGGTTTGTACTAAATGACATGGTTATAGCTATGGTATCCATACTCCTATTTGTCTCAACAGTGAGCCCCCCAGATCAAGTTTTAGTATCATACCTAGTCATGCTACTAAAAAGGAAAAGTTGAAATTTTGTAGCTAAATAATAAAAATGCTGAAAACCTTACATGTCAACATCCATTGCTAGCACTGTGGAACTTCTTTGATATGTGTGAGAACTTGAGATACTCTTCTTCCTATTTTTCCTGTCTTTACATTAGGAGACATCAAACGATCTAGGACTTTAAGGTGAAACCTTGTTGACACCAGGTTGTGACAAAACCTCATACACTGAATTTTGAGAAGATAATATCTCTTCTTTGTTCTAAAGTTTTTTGTCAAAATCTTGATTCATCTGCTATGTCCTCGCCATTTATCTCAAATCTCTCTTTTACATGTTCAATTCTTAAATTTCTTAAATGTCTTGTTCTTTGAAGGCAATTGAATGTGGTCGGTTGCCTGGAGATCTCCTTGACGATTTACCTTGCAAATACATTGATGGTTCACTTATCTGTGAGGTGAGCATCTGAGAAAATTCTTGATGCGTGTTTGTATTTTATGAAACAGATCTCCAAGAGAGATAGAGTGAATGTCCCATTAATAGGTTTATATGGATGCACGACCTTACCTCATATTTATGTGAAGGAGAAAACTTCACTGCAGTCTTCAGATCCCATTAGTGGTTTGATCTTTTGGCTCAAGTGTCAAATCTTTTTTAATATTACGCATTTATGATGAAACAACATCATCCTTCCAATCTTTTGTTCAAGTTATTATCTTGGTTTTGCATTTTGATGACTATCGTAAGAGTTCTATGGCAACTCTTTTCATTCTGGCTTTGCATATTAATGCATGTTGGTGCAACTTGCCTAGCTGATTAGCTCTTCATTTGTGGGTGTGTTCCTAGGATACTGGTGTGGCAGTGGTGGATTTAGTGCTCATTTTAGCTTATACTTTGGATGGAGGGTATTCGGAAATTCCCGGCTTCATGTGCCTTTTCTTATGGCACAGACTTATCATTCAGTCTTAATTATAACTATAGTCACTCTTCCATCCATCTAGTCTGAATTTACCAAGACAAACTCAAACTGCAACATGCACATAGCTATATAAATTTGAGCTTTAATCCAAATTACTTTTTTTCACTTTATTTTACTCTTTATTATTCTATGCCTTAATTATACTTCACAGATAGTATGGGTAACATCGATTCTCTGACTATTCACAAATGATGCAGGTGCGGGATTATCGAAAATATGCATCTAATAGAGGGCCTAATCTTCCAGATGTGGGTGATTCACCTGTTCTTACTAAAGTGCGGCTGAAAATTTCCTTGGAGAACATCGTTAAGGATATACCACCAATTTGTAGCTCTTGGATGTACGGTGATCTGATGGTAAGACACTGCTCATGGAGTTTCCTGTCCCTCTTTCTTAAGGGGTTTTGAGATTCTCTGCTATTTTTCTTTTTCCATTTCTTCTATTCTTCTTTCTAAAGATTTTTTAAGGGAGTGGGGGCTGGGCTTGCAGAATCTCCATGGATGAACTGTGAACTTCATTTTGTGTTTGAGACATGATCTTAGTGTTTGTGTTTGATTTTTTAAAATAGGAAGTGGAATCCAGGATATTGAAGGCATTACAGCCACAACTGTGTTTGGATCCTACTCCCAAGCTGGATAGGCTCTCCAGTAGTCCAGTTCCAGAAAAGGTAGTTATTTCACTGTCATCAGATCTATATCTTGTAGTTCCGGAGCATTAATTTTATTGTTCTGTTGGTTTTTTCAGCTACATGTGACTTTATCTAGTCTACAAAAAAAGAGATTGAGACATGTGCCGGAAATCTCCATGACTTCTAGTAACAAAATCCATGGGAAGAAAGTCTGCATAGACAGAGTTTCGGAAAGGGGTGATTTGGGAATTATCCAAGGGAATGCATTGCCCAATGTTCATGAGAGTCTGAGTGCTCAATGTGCTGGAGCTGGCAACACACTATCTCTAAGACCAAAAGGCTATATACCAGATCCATCTTTTTCAACACTGCCAATGATGCCCCAGCAACAAAGGTATCAAATGTTTGCTAATGCTAGAAGCATGCAGGACCGTGGAGCCTCCCCTGGTGGGCAGGAGATGATGATTTCATACTCAGATAATAACTCTTCTGTTTCCCTTCATGGAAAGAGAGAGAATCAAGATGGGCAATCATCACCCAGGTCTAGCTTTAATAAGAGGCCAAGACTTGCACACGGAATTCCTGATCCCACTCAGCAGCAGCCATTAGGCCTTCAGATGGAGAACTTCGCATCAGACTTAAATTTGAAGAATACCATTTTGCAGCAGCAAGTAATGTCTAGAGGAATTCAATTTGGTAATGCAAGTATGCAAAAGTTCCCCCATCAGGCACTTGAAGGGGTCCAGAATCCGGAGGTTGCGGCAGCATCCCTACCAGCAGGGCCACTGGGCATGAGGCATCGTGCAAAGGAAGAACAACTAGATACACAGATAGATGCTACAGAAGTAAATCGGAATAAGTCTGACATCCAGACAGTGGAGACTGAAAAGACCGCATGGATCCTCAGCAACCACAACTTCAACAAAGGTTGCCACATCATCCATTTGTGAGACCTGGTTTCTCTCAGGCATCTTGGAATAATGTCAGTCAGCATATCGATGGTAATTTGAAAAAAGAGGAACAGATACAAAGAAGGAAATCGGTGCAAAGCCCACGCATATCTGGTGGAACCTTGGCTCAGTCTCCTTTATCATCAAAATCTGGGGAATTTTCTAGTGGTTCAGCTGGACCGCAGTATGGGGCAGCTGCAGCGACCACTGTGCCTGGATTGGTGCCCAAGGAAAAGGCTGCAATAACCTCAGTTCCTCCAGTCGGAGGGACAGGATCTTTAACTTCTAGTGCCAATGATTCTACACTACGACAGAATCAGGCCCAGGCTGCTGCAAAACGAAGACAGAATTCACTTCCAAAGACGCCGGTAATCAGCGGTGTTGGCTCTCCTGCTAGTGTGAGCAATATTGGTGTTGCATTAAATGCAAGCAGTCCTTCTGTTGGAACCCCACCTCTAGTTGATCAAATGCTCGAGAGGTTTTCAAAGATTGAAATGATTACGATGAGGTATGTGGATGATTAAGCACTCAAGTCTGTTGCTCTTTTTCTTGTTTTGCCTCCTGTATTTCTGCTAGTAAGACACTTTTTTATTTTTATAGTTTTAACTCTCTTACCTGCCTGGGGTTTGTTAAATACAGAGTCTTGACAATTACAGCTAAGATAAGAATAGCTTAGTTAGCCACATTAGCAATGCAGTTAAACTGGTCTAGAACTTGAAAATTTGGGAAACCAATATGTAAAGCACCGACTTACATGATTATAGAGCAAAGCGCAGTTGGAGTATGTATGGTGGTTGGCTAAGGATTTACAGAGCAATCGGGATCTTTGATCTGTTTTCAGGATGGATTCTTATAAAATTAATAGCTTCTTAGCGAATATCTACCTCTGATGGAAACGTGGATTGAGGATAGATGTGTACAACATTTATCTGTTCTCATGGATTTTAAATTTCTACCTCCTGGTGAGACAGTAGTTTGAAAAATGATATACGATTCTATGATTGCTTTCTTGATCTTAAGGCTGATCTAGATGGCATTTAGATGTGGAGTATATCAGTAAGTTTGTCCTCCTTTAAAGCATAGGATGTACTAATTACCATGTTACAACCATCATAGTAAATATGTTGCTATTGTGTTTGCTGCTTGAGTTTGACTCATAATTGAGTTAAGCAATATGAAGTAAAGTAAATCTTCAAAACGCAAGCTAGAAATATTCTCAGTCGACCTGCTTTACATGTGCATCCAGAAGCATAGTTACATAATTTTTCTCAGGCAATTATTGGCATCTGTTTTCTGATATAGATATCAAATATATAATTCATTTCATCCTGAGTATTGTTTCTTGTCCAATGATGCTTCAGGCACCAACTTAACCCCAAAAAGAGCAAGGCAGATTACCCAGTCATGAAGCGCGGCACCTTTCCGACTGAGAGTCTTTTGTTATGGCTACGCAATGTTTCCAATGACGAGAATTTTGAGGATGACTCATGTGCCAGACCACTCTCGAAGTCACTGGTCGGAGGTAGCACAAATATTCACAAGACTAGAATCCTTGACTTTGTGCAGCCAGAGCGAATTCTTCAAGGTTTGTTGCATCTGTCATGTGTAAATGGTCTATTGCAGCAAAATATTGATTTTTCCTGCCTGAAATTAATCGTACTTTAGACTTTACTACACCTTTCCTTCTCATTTATGCAGACTTAGGATTTCTGCCAGCTGCTACTTGAATTTTGCAGTATTTGCCATTATTTTGGTCACAGTGCAAAGTACCCAATCTCATGTGGCATTGAGTTAAATTCTGTTACTTGTGCTTTGCCTGATCTTGATGTGTTAAAGTCTGCCATCATACAGTACCACCTGTCCAAAGAAATGTCTTTTGGTTTCAGAAACAATATTCAACTTGAATGATTTTGAGAGGATGAGATGCTAATTTTAGTGTTCTAGAGAGGATAATGTAACGAAAGACAAAAGCAAAATCACTTGCACAAACTTTCTTTTGATTAACATAGGCTTTCTTCTGTTTGTATAGGGAATGTTGTCTCGTACCGGCCTCGGACCAGGATGATCATGTCAGAGAAACCAAGTGATGGTACTGTTGCTATGTATTATGGAGATATGGAAGAGGGTGATATTCTGGCTTCAGAGGAGCATCTTCCAACACTACCAAATACTGTAGGAGTCTTGCCTATAAATCTTTCTAATGTCAAATGGCATTTCAGTGTGTTAACCTACTTTGTAGTTGGAAGATGTGGTTTCCTGTTTATTAAATGCAATATACAGCCTTACTCTTACCTAGCCTTGCAAGAAATTACGTTTTTCTTTCAAGATTATGGCTGACATCTGTGATTGAATTTCTGATACAGCATTCGGCAGATGTGCTTGCAGCCCAGTTATGGTCATTGGTAGGTTTATGAAACGAGGACAAGCTTGAGTGTTTAAAATTATCCTATATTGATTTACATCTCAACCAAATGATATTGAACATTTCTGCAGATGGCACGTGAAGGATTTCGTGTGGAAGATCGTGTCCAAATTAAACTGAGCCGCATGAATCTTGCCTCAAGCAGTCAACCTAATGCTCCTGGTATTCCTCATAATAATTCCGTTGCTGATAACCCGCACTATCCTGAAGGAGTTTCAGGTCAATTGTCCAGTGAAGTGTTGCCTACAGCTAATAGTGGCAATGTATCTCTTAGTACATCTGTGAATAGTTCTCCACTTGCAAGGATGCTGCCTCCTGGCAACCCTCATACCTCACAAATAGCTCCAGGAGTCTCTGTGCCTGGACGGCCACAGCAGCTAGATTCTCAGTCCTCATTGCAGCAACAGACTCAGCAGCTGCAGCAACAACCATTGCATAACCAAAATCCTATGGTTCAACAGCATCTTGCTCAATTTCCAAGATCCCCAATGATGCTTGGTACAAATCCCCTCTCGCACTTGAATGCCAGCCAGAATACTAATATGCAGCTAGGCAATCACATGGCAAATAAGCCATCAGCTCTGCATCTTCAGATGTTACAGCCGCAACAACCGCAGCAACCGCAACAACAGCAGCAGCAACCGCAACAGCATCAACAATTACAAATGCAAAGAAAAATGATGGAAGCTATGAGCATTGGAAACATGGGTTCTATTGGGCTTGGTGGCATTGGTAACACCATGAGTATGGCAGGTGCAAAGGGGATGGGAGGGGCTGGAATTTCAGCACCCATGGGCCAAATGTCAAACATTGGTAATGTGGGTCAAAATCCAATAAACATGGCCCAGGCTTCTCACTTTGGCAATTCAATTGCCCAGCGACTGCAATCGGGAACGTTGACATCCTCACAAACGGCTATGTTATCAAGAATTCGGATGGTACGGCAGAATCAAGCTGCATTGGGGGGCACTCAGTCTGGCATAGGTGGTGTCTCTGGAGCTCGACCAATGCTCCCAGGCTCTCCTGGCCTGTCAGTGTTGGGCAGCGCGGGAATAAATCGAGCTAACATGAACACAATGCAGCGTGCAGCAATAGGGGCAATGGGGGCAATGGGTCCCCCAAAGTTGACGGGGATGAATCCATATATGAATCAGCAGCAGCCACCACAACAGCAGCAACAGGCAATGCAGCTGCAGCATCAACAGCAGCAGATGCAGTTGCACCAACAGCAACAGCAATTGCAGCAGCAATCACAGCAACAACAGCAGCACCTCCAATTGCAGCAACAACAGATGCAACAGCAGCAGCAGCAGCTGCATCAGCTAGAAACGACCTCACCCTTGCAAGCTGTTATGTCACCACCACAAATAGGTTCACCTTCAAACATGGCAATTCCACAATTGAGCTCACAATCCCAACAGCAGCAACAGCAATCTAGTCCCCAGCAAATGAGCCAAAGAACCCCAATGAGCCCACAACAGATCAGCTCTGGGACAGTTCATGGCATGAGTGCTGGTAATCCAGAAGCTTGTCCCGCAAGTCCACAGTTGAGTTCTCAGACCCTCGGCTCAGTTGGCAGTATAAACAATTCTCCTATGGAACTACAAGGTGTTAATAAAAGCAACTTGAGCAGTGCATGATGAAGTCATTGGCTACGTACTTCTGAATCATTTCTTAACTTAGCAGAGAAGTTGAAGGATTTTTTAGAGATTTTTGTTTATATAAGATGGAATGAAAGAGGTAGTTGTTGATAAAAGTGTCAGTATAATTGGCACCTGGTTTGAGGAGGGGCCAAGGGAAAAATTTTCCCCTTGGGTTTCTAGGAAGGGGCTGCTTTTTAGACTCTGATGCAATTGATCTTGATGCTGGAAATCACCAATAAATTGATATAAAAGCGTGACACCTGCACTGTGGTGCGTCTCGGGTTCTAATGCTCAAGGTGGACTTTCCATACAATGTGATGAACTCACGGCGGCAGCGTAAGAGGACAGAAAAGGGAAAAAAAAAAAACTCGCAAGCAGCCAAGGAGAGAATCAGATCTTGGATTCTGAGATGCGAAATTGCTATGTACAAGGTTGAAGGATCAAGCAGAATGATGCGTGTGAAGTTTCAATCAGTTGAGCCGGATCAGTGAGCATGTCAAGAGTGTCCGGTCACTAGGGTTGTGAAATCTAAATTTCTTCCTTTCTTTTGTGCCTTTCAGTTTGTCTCCTTTCTTTCCCATTTTCTTTTCTCTTTGGGTTTTTCCTATTTTTGCTGACTCGTAGCGAAGACACTCTGCAGTCCCTGTGGTCATGTAGTCTAGTAGTTAGAAATGTAATAAGCAACTAGTTTATGTCAAATGTTATTCGAGATAACATACGAACCTTTCTTCGATCTCGGGCCAAACTGATCTTCAACTTCTTACGGTGGTTTCGTGTCCTCGTTACTAGCATCTCGACAGTTCTTCATTTCGAGCAGGCTTGTGAAGGTCTTGCGTTGACACAACGCGTGATCATAAATATCTTGCTCGATTTGCGAAATTACTGCTCATTTGCTCGAGAATGTGATTTTTAATTTAGTGGGACTGGAGGCATGGTTTTCATTCGTTTACAAGATGCGAGGTCTAAATTGTTGCATGGTATTTCCCCACGTGTTTTTATAATTATCATTTAGACAATTACATACCCCTCGGGGCTTGATTTCGTTTATCTTTTGGCTTTGGCCTGCAAATGCTTAGGCACTTATCAATAAGAATATTTTTAGAGTAAGCATGACAATCATTTTATTTCTTTATTTTTTTATTTTTCTATTTTAGAAATAGCTTTAGAATATAAATTCGTTTGATAATGTAATTTCAATTTTCTATTTCTAGAATAAATTTTTATTCTAAAAATAAGTTTGAAATAGAAATCAGAAGTTAAAATTTTTGTACTTCTGTATTTTTTAAACGAAAGTGAGAAATAAAAAAATTTCTTATCGCCCGCTCTCGTTATTGCCTATCGCCAGTCACCAATTATTGCCTCCTGTCGACCTCCGACCATTGCTGATCCCCAATCGCCGGCTGCTAATCGCCTGCCAACAACTACCATAAACTGGCCACTAGCTACTCATAGTCAAGTGCCAATCACCAAACCATCCGTCCCATTGGCCGTCTACCGCCGTCATTCGGGAGAGAAAATTTTTGTGTGGTTATCAAATAAATTTCTGTTTCGGAAATAGAAGTTTTACATATTTATTAAATGCCTATTCCTCATATTCATAGAAAAATTAATTTCTAGTAAAAAAAAATGGAAATAAATTTTTAAAACAGAGTAGGTATCGTTCGCTTCCTTAGTCAGTCACTCCTCTCTTTTGCTACCGTCATCCTCGAAACCTGAATCTTCGACGTCGGAAAGAGCGAGACTTTGCGGAGCATTTAAGCCGTTTCGATTTCCGCAGCGCATTTCATCGCTGGCGGAAGACCAGACGCCATTGCATATATGTGTGTATGTACGTATGTAAGCCATTCTCCTCCCTCCCCAGACTCCTCTCGCTACAAGAAAAGACCCAATCTTTGCGACAGCCCAAGTTCCCAATTCTGGTGCAGATGAATCGCGGCAGAAGAGCACGCGACGTGGGATCGAACTCCGCCCCGCCGAGAGGCCGAGTTCGGCGTCCGGCCGGCGATCATGCGCATCGTCGCTCCTCTGTAATTGCATCGTGTCTCCTCTCTTCTCTTACGTACTTGTCGTTTGTCTGGTCGTTGTCCTGTCGTTCTTTGTCCCTCCTCTTGTGCGTGCGTCGCTTGCTTTTGTTTTCTTTTCTTTTGGGTTTGCAGTTGGGAGTAAGATGAGTTCATCTGACGGTTGCGATGTGTTTCTGTAGCTCCAGTGAATGGTGAGAGAAGCGTATGATCAAGAAAGTCCTGCTTTTTGCCCATTAGATATGATGGAGATGTTTGTGACATTATAGTAATGACCACTACCCTTTATTTTTAGGTGAACTAGAAATGATGCACCGCCCGATGCATGTCCCTCAATGAAAGATTACGGAGAGAAACATTTGTAGAATTTGAAAAGTTTGAAAGAAAAAGAACCGACGCCTCTCTGTTGGACTGAAAGTGAATAAAGGATTTATCTGTTGGCGAAAATTGAATGTGTGATTAACATGTGATGAGTGAGCATAACTAATGTACGCATGAGACAGATGATGGAAATCTGTGGACAAAATTGATTGCAGATATTGCTGCTTGTTTGTTTCGTTGGTAATAGATTATTGCTGACATACCAATTCAGCTTCATATCTACCATATTTATGCACTTGTAAGTTCTTTTAGTTTATTATAGTCAACTGAAGTTGATGGTAGCATGTCTCTCTCAATGTGACCTCTTTCACAACAATTAGAAACCATTTAGTTCCAGGGGGCCTTTGACTTGAATCACTGCGGCTCATGCATGGAGTAGATTGAAATCATTATGTTGCTTGTCTTCTCAGCCTGCAGACATGGAACTTAATATGGGTGTGAACAGAATCCGAATTGAGGAAACACACAACGAGGAAACAGAGAATGATTCTCTTTCGCCCAACAAAAATAATAACTCTCTGCGAAGTGAGCCTGGGCAACCTTCAAATTCCAACATTGGTAAAAGCGAGGAAACAAAAGGTGTTGCTGGCGTTGAAGATTCGGTGCCTGCTGAGGACTTTACAGGGGCTGGAAGATTTGATATCTGTGTGCCCCAAGTTGGTACGCCTGTAATGCTGAGGCCTTCATTGCTCGTAAAGAATAGAGAAAAGCGTAATGCAGAGAAACGGTCTCTGGAAGAACATAATTGGAGAATATTGAGACCTGGAATGGTTCTTCTTAAAAGCTATCTCTCCGTAAGTGATCAGGTATACGGTTACATCCCTCTCCAAACACTACCTTTTCTTGAAATGGAAATTTTGGGGGAGAAAAAGAATAGAAGCGTCCTCCTTGATTGAAAAATCTGACTTGTAAAACATCTGTGCCTATTGATTTGCAAAGTTGTATCACGTTCAAGTCCATGGTACGATTAAAGAAAAATGAAATTGAAGGCAGCATAGGATCATTACTTGTTAGTATGAGCACTAGTCAGTACGAATAAGTAGTCCATTTTGGTGTTGCCAGTTTGCTATTATGATGGAGATTTTTCCCTGCTGTCTTAAAATATGCCTTGTCTGATGCTAGGTTAAAATTGTAAAGCTGTGCCGTGACCTTGGTCTTGGAGTTGGAGGTTTCTATCAGCCTGGTTATCGGGATGGTGCAAAGTTGCATCTAAAAATGATGTGCCTTGGTAAAAACTGGGACCCTGAGACAAGCGAGTATGGAGAGCGTCGGCCAATTGATGGAGCCAAACCACCAAGGATCCCAGAAGAATTTTGTAACTTGGTTGCAAAAGTTCTGAAAGATTCTCATGCTCTTATAAGTAAAAATGTCAAGAAAAACGAGGTGCAGGAAAATTTTCCACTGATGGCCCCAAACATTTGCATTGTGAACTTTTACACTGCCAGTGGCCGACTTGGTCTCCATCAGGTTTGTGGCAATTAATCTGATAAATAAGTTGGTCTTTATTTAGGTTTTTTTATGAATTAGTTACCAAGTAGATATATCCTTAACAAGGAACTGCATCATCAGAATAGTTCTGGCAGATGTAGTAAGGCTGAATTCGGAGGCCTGAATACATTGATCAAAGATTGTTCGTTCTTGGATGCTAATATTTTGTAATTGATTATTCTCTTTACTTTCAAGTTCAATCTTTATAGGATTGATGTCTTATCTGCTCATCTATCCTTGTTTTTGTCTGAACATTAGAAACCCCTCTACCTGAAGTACTGGTGGAGTATGACATTCTTTTGTCAGAAATTCTATGACTGAATTCTTTGATATGAGACGGCTCCTTAAAGGAGTCGAGTCCAGTAAAATTATGGTTTTATTACTGCTATTTTTCTTCTAGCAATGTGTAAATTTTGAGGTAGATGTGATCTATCACCTCTCTCCTCAGAAGGAAAAATAGCATAAACCCCTTCTAGTCTGTTTGAGCTGCAGAGTAGATGCAAATTTCTACTGTCTTTCTACATAGTATATAGAACTAGTGGTCTTGGTTCACACAGCATCATTATTGATTGTCAGATTTGGGTTTGCTGGATACAGAATTTTGACATTGTTGAAATGCAGGATCGGGATGAGAGTGAAGAAAGTCTTCGCAAAGGGTTACCTGTGGTGTCTTTCTCCATTGGAGACTCAGCAGAATTTTTATATGGAGATCAAAGAGACATTGTTAAGGCTGAAAAGGTTTTACTGGAATCAGGAGACATCTTGATATTTGGTGGAAAATCTAGACATATTTTTCATGGGGTACCTTCTATTCTCCGGGATTCTGCACCCAAGGCTTTGTTGGAAGAATCAAGGCTTCAACCTGGCCGTCTGAATTTAACTTTCCGAGAGTACTGATATCATAGTAGTGGGTGCCAATAGTTGTTCATCCGTTTTATATGTAAAAGTTTGGTTTCTTGGTGGTTTTGTCGATATTAACCATGATTGGAATCAGAAGACAGTTACTATGCTTCTCATTTTAGAAATGTCAGTTCTCTTTTCCCTGTCAGGAGTACATAAGACAAGGTGGTGCAGGAACCAAGAGGATGACTTTTGAGTTTCGATCTTTCTAACTGAGGCTCTATTTTTTGTTCAATTTTATTCCTTATTACCATTTGTTTGAGCACATCGAATTGGTTAGTGTTAGATGATTTTTCAGTGATGGGTTAGCTTGAGCTATTTTTGTTTTGAAGTTGTTCGGTGTTAGTCAGCCAGGGTGAAGTCAGAACTGCACAAAGATTCCTGATTTAATCATTGAAGGAGTTTATCTTATTAAAGTGATGGGACAAGGCCCTTCTCAACATTTGTCCTGGTTATGATTGACCAAGGACTTCTGTAGTAAAAATGGAGAACCCAAGAAAGCTAAATTTTAAAGAAAAAGAAAAGAGAGAATGTGTACATTGCCTATCAGTTGAATTGACAGTTTTATAGCAGAAGAGAATTTATGAAGCTTTAGCCTTTGAGTATGACAAGAAGCGAAAGATATATTAGTTTGAAGAACTGCTTGCTTCATCAGTTTTCCTTCTCTTAAAATAGTAAAGCCAATTTGAGAGCAGAACAGCAATTTTCATCGAACTTAACCTTTTTGGCAGCCAAACCTCAACAGTCATTAAACCATAACTTGGTTGGTCAACATGCTTGCTGGATTTTGCTCACAGAACAATGCATGTAAATGCTTATTCACATTAAACCAACCTGCAGAAAAGATCAACCACCCACCAACCAACAAAATGGCCTGTTAGTACCATCTCTGCAAGTGTTAATCATATGCAAAATCCCTTGTCTTTTTAAAGACCCTCATGTCTGCCACTAGTTGGAATGGAATTCCATCTTGTGCTTGCTTTAGTCCACGAAAGTCATCTCTGTTAAGTTCTTGTGGGAAGATTAAGGAAGATATAGGGAGAGGATAAAACCAGGCTGGAGAAGCAGGGCACATGCTGAATTTAATCTCGTAATGTTTATACAGGTTGATCACAAATTGAGCATGTGCCCTGGCTCTCCATCTTGGTTCCTCTCTCTTACTGTTAATTTTTGGCCGATTTGCAAGAGTTTAGAACCATCAGCAGCACCAGAAATATCAGAGGTAACACAACTCCTCTTCCAGTATCTTTTATTTCGCACATTTGGACATTTGTGCCAGCTTGTACATTAGCTCTCTCTCAACGTTCTTATCACTGCGCTTAGTCGTTCTGACATATTTGAATGAGTTGACCTGTGCAGGAACAAGAATTGAAGAATTTCATGGCCTAGCATATGGACTAGAAAGCTTAAATACAGAAATGGTGCATGATGTCCCGGATTTTTAATTTCCCTATCCTTTCAACATCGTTTCAGTCGCTATGCCTGTAGCAATCCCAAGATCCAACACTTCCGTTCCGTGGGGTCATCAAATTATCTAGTACACAAAAAGATTGATACGACAGTTTCTGTTTGCCAGTATCAGATAGATAGAGAGAGGAGAGGGAGAGGGAGAGAGAGTTATGATAGCCACTGGTAAATATCAGCCAAAGAGGCTCAAGAGAATGCGACAGCTTCATTCTCAGCGCGAACTAGACTAGCATAGAGGCCATTAACATGGGAGGCCAGGAGCGTATCATGGCTTCCATACTCTGTGACCTTGCCTGCTTTGACGACAGCGATCATATCAGCTTCTTTGATGGTGGACATTCTATGTGCCACGACGATGGTAGTCGCTCGTCTTGATGCCGTCCTCAGCGCATTTTGAACATGTCTTTCAGATTCCAAGTCCAAAGCACTACTGGCCTCATCTAGTAGAAGCACCCTCGATTTTTTTAGCATGGCTCTGGCTATGGCAATCCTCTGTTTTTGACCTCCAGACAATTGGACACCGCTCTCGCCAACCTGCAACAGCAGAGAATTCTTAGGTTAAGCTATTGGCTATACTGTATTTTTGTCTGATTCTTGGACTACTTCAGTACTTCATCACTTACCCTGAGAAATTATCCTTCAGTAAACTAATTCTTAGGGACCCAAGAGATGATGTTTAGAAAGCCATCACAGAAAAGGATTAAGCTCATAGCGAATAGACAACGTATAGTGCTTTGCTTTGCCAGAAAAAGAACAAGGAGAGCAATGTTAAAAAAAAAAAAAAAAAACTGTACCTGTGTTTCATAGCCTTGAGGAAGACCACTGATGAACTTGTGAATAAAAGCTTCTTTTGCAGCTTCCTCGATCTCAGCCCACGAAGCATTCGGATTCCCAAATGCTATGTTCTCTCTGATACTCCCTCCGAAAAGTGCAGGTTCTTGGCTTACCAATGCCGTCTGCTTCCTTAGCCATTTCACATTCATCTCCCTCAGATCGACCCCTCCCATCATGACCTTCCCCTTATTTGGGTCATAAAATCTCTGTACCAACCATATGACCGTTGATTTCCCTGACCCGCTAGATCCCACCAGGGCCACCATACTGCCAGCTTTTACCTTAAGGTAGAAGTCTCTCAAAACAGTCACCTCCGGCCTTGATGGATATGCGAAAGTTACCATTTTTAGCTCGATATCCCAAGGTTTTGACCTTTCGAGCTTCCTTCCTTTCTCTTTGTCATTGCCAATTTGAGGCTTCCGGTTAATGATTTCAAGAACAGCTGGAACAGCCGTCGCCGCCATTGAAGTGTCCGGGGCCAGACCTGCTAGTTGGCCAACTGAGAATGAGCTGAGTACTAAAATGAGAAATATTTTGTAAACTTCACCAAACCTGGCCTCGTTTTTTTTGACAAGGTATGCTCCGAACCAGAGACAGAGAGTATATGCACCATACATGGCACCTTGAGCAAATCCCGAGGCTAAGCCTAAAATCTGTGACCTCCTCACGGACTTCTTCTTGGGTTCAGATAAAGCACGGTCAAAGGATTTGATCAACTGTTCTTGAGCTGAGAATGTTGTTACTGTTCTAATGTTTGAGATTGCGCCTGCAGCTATGTTGCTAGCCATGCCGTAAGCCTCGTTATCTAGTTTCGGTCCAATACCTATGATTAAGCTCAAATAACTTGCGCCGAGTGTGATTGGGGTGACAGCAGCTGCCACAAGGGACAATCTCCATTGGAGAAAGAATGATACACCTAGCCCAACGGCTGCTGAACTTAGACCCATGAACAAGACAGACAATCGATCTCCTAGGACTGACCGAAAACTGATACAATCTGATGACAACCTTGAAACAAGTATTCCAGTGGAATTCTCTTCGAAATCGAACCACCCTGGTTCTTGTTTTAATATTGAATGGAACAGAAGGCCTCTAACTCTTGTCGTGAGCTTTGTTCCAGCCCAACCACAGAAACCTTGTTGCCCAGTTATGGATATTATACACCCTAAGCCAAGACCCACTAAAACCAAACATAGACGACCGACTCCTTTTTTTTATGTTTGTCTTGTCTGGATCGAAGTAAATGTCAAGGGCATCTCCAAGTATCAAGGGGAAGACTGAAAGAATTGCACCAGCAACCATGCCGAAGAGAAATCCTAGTACCAGCACAAAAATCTCTGGTCTCTGTAAGCTCCATATCTCAGAGAGTTGAAAATTCCTTTGCACTGGCTTCTGCGGTTCTTCATCCTCTAGTTGGTTGTCATGTGTGGATTTGTAGTAGTTTGATCTCGAGACTTCATGGTCATACTTTGAACCCGAGACATCGTGCACTGATTTATCATTTATGATGGAGTCAGCACCCTTCTGAACTATGTCAAATTGTTTCACTGGAGGCTTGGAAACTGCTTCAGAAGCTAGCTTGAGGAGGTCATAATAGGCGCCGCCCTTTTCCATGAGCTGACGGTGGTCCCCAATCTCAACAACAGACCCTTGATCGAGCACAGCAATTGTATGAGCATTTCTTACCGTCGCAAGCCTGTGAGCAATGACAATGGTCGTTCTGTTAGTAGAAATTTTGTCGATTGCCTGCTGGACTACAATTTCAGACTCAGGGTCTAAGGCACTAGTTGGCTCATCCAGTAGAAGGATCCGAGGATCTTTAATCATGGCTCGAGCTAGTGCAATCCGTTGCTTCTGACCACCTGAGAGTAGTGTTCCTCTGTCCCCCACCTGCATAGGAGTCAGTAAGAGACAGCTCATGCATTTGAGGCAAATATTGACCGGCAAGAAGTTAGTAAGGCGTCAGAGCTGGAATTTAAGACCATAATTCAAGAGTTACTGTTAAATTCCATATTTAGATATGAAGACAGTTTGGTTTCTTGTGTATACCAATACTGAGTATTTCAGTAATATCACCTGTGTATCATAGCCTTGTGGGAGGCCCAAGATGAAGTTGCTGGCATTCGCCGCAACGCAAGCAGCCATTGCTTCCTTCCTTGTGGCGTTCTCTTTGCCCATCATCACATTTTCTATGATGCTTATAGCAAAGAGAACTGGCTCCTGGCCTAACATGCCTATCTGACTTCTTAGCCACTTGACCTGCAGGGACCTTATGTCGTGACTGTCCAACGCTACTGTGCCTGCCAGTTCTAAACGTTAGTGGAGAACGAGATAAATATCCGACGCTTCACTTGAGATCAGCCCTCATTTATCAACTATATTTGCCTGCGGGACAGTCAATAGAAGGCGCAACAATCTGCATTTGAATAAGTGTAAGTAGACATGAGCTTACCCTTTATAGGATCATAAAACCTCTCTATCAGAGCGAATATGGTGGATTTGCCACCTCCACTAACACCCACCAATGCGAGAGTCTTTGAAGAGGGAATCACCAGGCTCAAGGAGCGGAGGATCGGAGCATCCGGACGAGCTGGGTAAGCAAAACTAACTCCTTTGAACTCGATCTTTCCTCGAACACGTGAGAGTATCCTCCCGCTAGGATCATAGGGATCTATTTCTGGGACACGGTCTATTACTTCGTACACCCGGGTCGCTGCTACAGTGCCTTGCGCGAATTGAGCAAAGTAGGACAATGACAATGCCAAGCCCCTGTAGTATGAGGCAGGAGAATCAAGTTTCTTCTGGCCAAGAGTTATATATGCACTTGCAATGCATCATATCAGAACCTCACGCATCTCCACGTAGCTTATTATTACTAATGTTCGTTAACAAATCATTGATAAAGTTCTCTTTTATTGAATAATTCATCTTGAGTCAATTCAACATGAGTGATAACAGAAATAAGTACCTTCCACCGAGATTGACGCCAAAGAAGCAAGCGATTGCTTTGCCTCCACTGATCTCGCCGCGAGCAACCAATATAGAACCATACCAGAAGGCCAATGCCCATGTCGAGTACGTAACCAAGTAGATGACTCCAATTCCTGCACCCTTGGCGAACCCAACCTTGGCTCCTATGGGAATTGACTTTGACAGCAATTCAGCATATCTTGCAGCCAAATTATCTTCAGCGACAAACGAGAACACCGTTCTAATGGAGCTGATAGCTTGCTCAGCAACACTGCCAGCTCTTCGGTAAGAAACCTTCATTGTATCGAGAAGAAAAGGACAGAAAAGGAGTTAGAAAACCTCCCGTATTAAGATCCCTCATTGTCAAGCGTATTTAGTGCCTCATTACCTCTTCCTTCGAAGCTAGACCAACATAAACAGCCTTATAAGCAATCCCACAGAACATCGTCAACGGGGTGACAGCAAATACTACTAGAGATACTTTCCACGATTGTATGAACCCAACCGCGTATCCACAGATGAAAGCGAAAATATGGTAAACAAAATTTGCCATCTGTGAGTTACCAAAAAAAGAGTGAGAAGTCTATGAAAATGAAATAGATGAACTGCTTGGCTTACTCTGATAACTATGGGAAGGGGGTGTCAAAAGAGTGAGAAACTGAGAGCAATAGCATAAAGAGCGCACCTTTTCGCCCATTACTTCTTGAATTTGTGCAACGTCACTTGAGATTCCATGCATGATATCACCTGTGCTAACTTGTGTGTCGAAAAAGCCAATGTCCTGTCGGAGAACTGCTCTCAGGTATTTAGTTCTTATCCTTTGAGCTGCTCTATCCCCTACCAATCTCCAACATGTTATTTCTGCAAAAATTTTGCCGCACCTCTTCGCTTAACCATTGCTAATGAATGAATAATTGCAAACTTTGAAGAAAAAGAGAATTGAAGCGGTTAAAATTCTTTCCAAAGCAAAATAAAAGATAGTAGAAAGGCAGCACACGAACCAGATGCCACTTAGCTAAAGGAGAAAAGGTCCTAATATTAAAATTATGACAGCAATAAAATTACAGAAAATGCATTTGTTTAGATTATTTTCTTACGCATGTAAGCTCCGACCACCACCACCGCTGCTAGTCCAGTCATAAGCAGGCATACCTGAAATGAAATCAACACCAGAAATTTGAACATATTTATTAAACACGTAGCAGTGATCCGCACAAAGAATGCAGTCTCTTACAAACACAATGTATGATATGATCTTTAATTCACTATGGACTACAAGAAAAGGTGTCAGATCGATCACTTTATTGCAGGTGAAGATTATAGTGAAATCACGGACAATTTATCGTGCTCTATCACGAACTACAAGAGATGGACATGGATATGGTCAGGTCGCCCACATAGCCTGGATATTCATGTTAAGATGAAGGTGAGGAAACAGAGTGGCAAGATTTTTAATACCTTGTTTACATCCTTCATCATCTGGTGTTTGTCAGTTTTCGATTCTTGAGCAATCTTGTTCACAAATTTTCCGAAAAGATAAGAATACCAAGGAAGTGAACCCCCATTAATCAGAGCTCCCACGCACCCCAGGATCACAAGAACAAAATCCCACTTTGTTGAGTACTTGAACAAGCCGAATAGCCCAATAGGCTTCACTGGCTCTTCGTCATCCTCTTCTTCCTCATCGAACTCCTTGTCATCGGGAGGTAATATTTCGATGTCATTGTATCTATTTCCATGACCGTGACGTTGCATTTCCGAATCCCACTCATCATGACCATGCCGATCACGACCGTGACCCATGCCTTCTTCCTTGTGCCTTGAATGACCATGTCCACCCCGGTCTTGTCCATGTGATGTGCCGTGACCATGATCATGTCCAGTATGCAATATGTCATCATGATGATCACGACGATGACGATGACCACGACTGTCATAATCAGCGTCATCATCGTCATCAGCATTCACATGACGATGATATCTAAGAGGACTTAAAGAGCTCACTTTCCTCTCAAAATCATCATCTTTGTTGTAGCCAATAAGTTTGAGCTCATCCTTATGACCAAAACGGCCATCGTTACTTCCTTCCTTAATCACTTCCAAGTTTGAATGACCCTTCTTGGTCTTAGTATTCTCACCAGCAGCATAACTCCTTCCAAAGAATGCACTCTCGTTAGTATCTCTGTCCACAAAGCTTTGCAGCTCAAGCCTCCCACCGGCACCATGCCCCGAATACTCGTAGTAAGGATTCGTGAAGCTCCGAAACCCACCACCCGTGCGAGAGAGGTAGTACTCATTCGCTGTCCGCCGAAATACTCGGCTTTGGGACGGCGTGGTGGCAGCAGTCCAGGGGCTTAGGGCCACACCTAGATTTTGGCCATCCTGCCATCCTGTCGGCTCAAACTGCCATGACAGCTCGCCCTGCCATGACCTGTCGTTGTCCGCCCCGAAGGGCGTGGTGGGCGAAGGGTGGGGGAACCGCCTTGGAGTGTGGCTCCGCGACGTCTGGTGCGAGCTGAGAGGCGTGAAGGAGCGGGATGCATGGCGCGACGTGGCTGGAGTGACGTGGCGTCGGCGCCGAGTGTTGGTGGGGGAGGAGAAGGAGGAGTAGTCGAAGTCGAAGGATGAGTCAGCCATTGTTGGGGGAGGAGGAGGAGGGAGAGGTTGAGACTCGAGAGCATGGAAAGACCGGTGATAATGAGAGAGAGAAGTGTGTGAATGCGATGAAGAGAAAGAGGAAAACAATGCAAGGAAGGATGAGAAAGACAGGGTTCAAACCTCGTTAGGAGCCAAATCCAAGGAGACATCTGCCTCGGAGTCAACTGAGACTATGCTTGCTCCGCCGATATTAAAATGTTTGTGCTTTGTTTCTTCATGATTCTTGTAACACTCGTCTCTTTCTTTTGTCAACTTAGACATACAGCAAATTTTATTTTATTTTTTCCTAGGATGACAGATGATATTTCGATGTTGTCCATGCTTAAGTTTGCCAACCAAGTAAATTCATGTTGATATAGATTTAAACGTCACTCTATTCATTCAGTAGTCGTATGATTGATCTATTTCCAAAATAAGTCTATTAGTACTAATTTGATGAAAACCCACCAATTTGCTCACATCAGATTGATCAGTTTTTCTCCATGTTTCGCATGATAGATTGTATGGACGTTGGATTGGAATGTGAAGTTATGTTAAAAATTGTTTGTTCTAGAGTAATGTCCACAGAGCACAAAGAAACCGTCCCTTGTGTTCGGAGAATCAACCTAAATTCGTCAAGTTCCACATTATGTTTCCATTTTTTTATTCCTCTTTGTCCTACAGTTGATCATTTGGAAAGAAGCAGCATCGTCTGAATGCTTATCCAAATGCAAATTTTCTTTACACTAAACGATGGACTGCAAAAACAATATATCACAAAGAGAGTTGCATATGTGCTTCCGCAACAAGAAATGCAGAAGATTTGAAGCCGGCAGCTGAATTTTGCAAGGAGTGACTGCGGCTGCATATTGACCGTTTCTGCATAATTATTTTAAGAGGGTGGGAGTGACAGACAGGCTCCAAAATGATTAGTGCTTATGCTAATATTGTCCTTTCGTAGCGTATGATGACCCTTTTGTGTGTGTCCTCTTGCAAAACACAGGATCCAAGGAAATACAAGATTCTGAAGCCAAGTGTAAACTCCAAACGGTGAGTTCTCTCCCAGCCAAGCTCAGGGCTCTCTTTCGGGACATCTTTAGGCCAAAGCAAAATGGGCCTCTCCATTTGTCAGCAGCGAGATCATTCATATCTGCTGCACGATTTTTTCTTTTATTTTTCATGAATTCTGGCAGCTATATAATAAGAAATTTTACTAGTAAGATATGGCCGTGGAAGTTGGAGCTCTTTAGTTTATGCAATCCCTCCTCTGTCAATCTATAAGTGAAGGGTCATGACAAGCATCAGAGTTCAATTAAAAGACAGAGATGAGTAACTAATGGTGAAAGAGTATGCCAATGGTCAATTGGTTCATAGTGGGAAATGGGCGAAGGTAACGACTGAGATCCAACTTTGCTTCCTTTCAAAGTTGAAAGGGAAAAATTCACAATCAAATTATTCAATTAGATTTTGTTTCGATTGACAAGAATCAATCTGTAACTTGGTTTCATAGCTTTTAGTTTGGCCGTTAAAGCGCACACACACAAGTATCCAGTCTCACAATGCTAAATGATTCGAGGATCTCATTTGGTACAATTTAGTTGGAGTTATTCGAAGCAAATTACTTGGTTTGGTCTGATCTTCCCCACAAGAAAGTGACCTAAAAAAAAGGACCGGGTTCAATTAAGATCATAGCTAAACGAAGTCGAAAGGTGCTCGTGCATGTCACTGTTGCTTTTTTACTCTTTGCACCCACCATGCTCTATGCATGAAATTCCCTTCATCTCTCATGTTCATCCTCTGCAACTAGTCATATTTTTGCAGTTATATTCGAGTGTATTCAAGCTTTCGCACGTATATAATGCAAGGACACAGAACCAAGGCTGCATTTATCTGATAAAATTAGTTGTATGCTCTGAGTGACAGTTAAAATCCGTGAAAATCAATTGAAAAATTCTCTTGCGCAATTTTACTTCTGGAACTTCCTTTCGTTTGTGCTAAGTAACCGACACTTCACATGTTTCACCAATGCAGTCTTTTTCCAGTTTGGATTCAATAGAACCTCTGTTTTAGCAATGCTTGTGAAACAAAATGCACAATACTGCCAGACAGGGAAATTCATTTTCAAGTCCTAGGCTGCTTTTAGAAGACCTGGGATATTTTTGCTAGAGAATACAATATTGAATATGTTAACTCCAGAAGCCAGTTTCCGGGCCACTTGTGAGTCTCATGATATAGTAGAGAAAAGAAATTGAGGGAATGATATGCAAAAAATTTAGCACAGGCTTGCACGTAGTCACGTCATCCATCTTCACTTGCCAAACTATCATTCTCAATAACAGAACAGTTCCATATTCTGATACACACTTCACTTATGGAATAAATACGGCCTGTACAATACCATAATCAGATTTGTTGCTGTGCCCGTGAGAACTTCAACACAACATCCAGCATATCCGACTTGGCTAAGCAGTGTAACTGATTGAGTGTATACACATGCCACAATAAATAGTGGATGTCATGCAAATCTTAAAGCACGCCTAGCTAAACATCTGCATCTAGCAAGCATTTCTCCTTTACACGGAGTCACTGGAAAGGGGAAAATCAGAATACTATCTCTAGGAGTTGAGTGACTCAGTGGTAAACCTTCAAGTCTCTTCCCTTGCTCCGGAAAGACGAAAGTGAGAAAAACGATCGCGGTGCTGTAAAATTTCAACTGGTACGTAAGGTACTCAAAAAAGAAAATTGTTACACAAGCACCGGGTGAGCTGAGGAGGGATGTGAAGAAACTAAAACCGCCCCTGATGCAGACCCTTTCTAAAGCTTTGAAGCACATCATATTGCTGGACAACTAGAAACATCAATAGTGAGCTATTACCTTTGAGAGAGCTTCCTGACAGTGATTGTTGATCACCTCTCAGCTTGAACTTTTCTGGTGGGGCTGGGATAGACCTATTTAGGTGTTGAACTGCAAAATAAGAAGACCAGATTTCATCATCAAGTCAAGAATCATGCATTAATTTTAATCTGTAGGTAGCATTAAACAATCACTGGGGCCGGAGTCCAGCAAAAGAAAGAAATGTGAGTTTCTACAGATGATTATGGAAGAACACAGAGCATAGATACAATTAGTTTGCGGTCCACTTCAATGGAAAAAATAACTATGATCTAGTTTCTTGGTGCTTATGAGTCTGGCTGCAGGCCAAAAGGGTTATTTTTGGGAGTATGCTTCAGTCATGAAATACTTTTAGCGTAACACGTAATTTCAGTTCCAACAGGACCCCATGCAGACTTACTTGTGATGCACGAATATGACCCTTTTACAGAAACAGAAAGTTGAATGTGATACATAAACGAAAAGACGGAACAAAATGCATCCTATTTTCAGGGCTTGAGTTCTGAAATTTCAGTAGCTGCATCATAACCGACACCCAGAAAGAGAGACATATCCGCATTAGGAATTGCTAATGAATTATGCAAATCTTAACCAGCAAAGACTCATCTTGACATCATCATTAAAAGGTTAGTATCGCACAGACAGGCAACATATTTAACAAGCAAAATCAGACAGCATGGCAAACTTGGTTGCTCAATGGGAAAACTAACCTTGCTCCTGGAACAAATCACTTGCATTAAAGCTACCACTGCAAGAATGATCCTGTGAAAAACCTGTAATAGGCTGCCGCAAGTGTTCGAGTGATCTCTTGGAAGGAGGGCCACACCCGCTTTCAACAGCGTTATCTCCATCCAATGTCAATGCAGATACCCTACTGAGCGAACTCTCTGCCACCTGACCTCTTCCAAACTTCAGCAACCAAAAACCTTTCTTTGCATCCTTGGAAGATTCATTCAGGGAAGAATCACCAGCGAGATTGGGTTTCTGAACATCCCCCCACTTCTTCCTTGTTCGAGGAAGACTGGTCTCTGCCTGGACCATTGGTTGAGAGCTCCAGGATATGGAGCTTCCGACTGAGGAATCAACAGAAGCATCAATTTCTGATAAGTCGTGTTGCAAATGCCTTGGCAACATCAAAACGGACATGAGATCAGAATGATGAGATCCAATTGAGTCACCATTGGGAGATCCCGAATGTCCATCATCTAGGGTGGCATGATACCTAACTTCTCTGTTTTTGATCTCTTCGTCTTCGGTTTTGTTAGCCATGTCAGGAGCCTCAGAGGCTAAAGCGCCACAATCATCGTCATATTTCGAATTATCGCTGTTACTAGGGAAGGCCTCCGAAACAGCACTTTTGACAAGTTCCTCATTTAGGCTGGGACAAACCCCTTCTTCATCGAATCTCACTGACTCCAAGATAGCCCCAGTGGAGTTCCAAGCAGATGAATTCTTGGACTCTGATGGACTGGGAGAGCTTTTCCTTGTCGCCTGAGAGTCCCGTGTCTTCTTTTCCTTTGCACAATATACTTTTATCTCTTCTCCCGTGCTTTTGCTTCTGGTGGAGCTCCTGTCTTGGGAGCGGGGCACTGTTCGACCGAGTCCTGGAGCAGGATTTTTGTTCTCTTTCTTCCAAGTGGAGAAATTGGGAACAACAGGAAGTGACCGCACAAGAGAGCTTTCGGATTGAGGTCTTTGCCTTCCAGAAATGCAGTCGGATGGTTTCAATGAAGGTCGAGGGAGGGGCACAGCGGTTGTCTGAGATTTCGTGGAAGACTGATCTTGATTAGGTGAAAAACGCTTCTTGGTTGCAGAGCTCCTGGAAGAGCCAACTCCAGGAGATGCTCCGTTCTGTCCGTCTGGATAATTCTCTGCTTCACCGCAGAACAATGCTCTCGTATGCTGTAACAAGGAAAACTTCATGATGGTTAGTCCAAGTAACAACCCAGAAGCCCAATTTAGTTCCAGTTTCTACTTTCGAAAACAAGACACAGGAGCAAATGATCAGGCAGTCATGTATTGCATGGAACATGGAACTGTACCTCGTCCATCCTCGTGTCCATTCTCGTGTTCGACCGAATATTGAATGACCGCAGCTTGTCAATATGAGACCGGGCGCCGGAATTTGAATCCGGTCCTTCCACTGACCCGGAAAATTTGGCTTTTAACTCTGAAATATTCATTTCGAGGTCGGCCTGCATGTCCTTCAACTTCGCCTGCTTCAGTGCCTTCTTGTGTCCCCCTTCTTGTCTCAGTTTCACGTCCCGTCTCCGCATGTACTCGTCATAGAACTTCCCCCTCAGATTAACCGATACGTCTTGCCTATGATCATCGGCGAAGTCCTCCTGATCACCTACCATCTTCACAGATGGAGAGGTGCCGGCCTTTGTCCCGCCACTCGAACTCTTCACCGACTCGGTCACGACTTGCTTCTCGCGAACTCGAGGAAGAACCATAGCACGGGTATCATCGAAATCTGTACTCCTCCGTCTGGCACCGAACTGATCGCCGGGCATCCGAAGCTTCTGTTCGGCAAAAAGCCTCTCGAGCTCATCGGCTTGGCTGCTGAGCTCATCGATGAATTCCTGATTTCCTCTGGAGTGCCGCGTCAACCTCGGAACCGGACTCTCCAGAACCGGCCCGCCTGGAAACACCGCACTGCCGTCGCCAGAAGAAGAACCCGTCTCGCCGGCCCCAGCACGGGACCCAGCAATCTTCCGAGAGCCGCCGGGAGCTCCTGCTCGGAACTTCATGGAGCTCAACTTTTCAGAGAGAGAGTTCCATTGAATGACACGCCCAAGCTGCATCGAACGTCATCTACTTCTCCACGCGGCCGGCCTCTTCTGAATAAGTTTCCATGTTTCGGGAGGTTAAAACTCGGTCAATGCACGGAGCCTCCGCTGCCAGCTGAGTCGTCTGGTGACTCGGTCAGGGGAGGAGCTTCGTCATCATTATTCCCCCTCGCGTGATCTCTCGTCTTTTGCATTGTTTTAGTTTTGGATGGGCTGAGTGACGAGGAAGTGACGATGGTGGCGAGAAGGGGGGGCCACTTGGGTTCGCGACACGTGGACGCTCGCGATTTGCCGCGGGGGGTTAAGGCCGGTCAAACGTCGAGTTCGAAGAGATGGGCGGCCCACTTGGCTCTCTTTCTTCTACTTCCGTTGGTAGCGGGGATCGTCAGCGGACAAATGTCATACTCAGGTGACTATGAAAGAGAGAGAGAGAGAGAGAGAGAGAGAGAGAGATAGAGAGAGACTGCTTAATCTGTTGACACGTGGCTTCTATGAGCTCTCCTTCGCCGGGAAATTGTATGTGCCTTGTCTAATTGCGGATAAAAGAAATTTAATATTACAAAAAATCATAAAATGATACAAATGAGAAATGATTGAATCGTTCTAAACCATAAAAATGAAATAATAAACAATTATAAGTTATTATAGGGTTTAATTCCTCAAGAATCTGTAGTTCATAATAAACTGTTATTCTCGTAGTAACGTAAAGATTATTGTGCTATCAAAGCCTAATGATAAATTTACTCCAAACTAATCAACAAAAATCTCAAACTTGTACATTTTTAACAAATTTATCTTCCGTTATATTCCGTTAAATTTTATCATTAAATTATTGAGTTGAATGATACATGGTAATTAACCGATATACCAATTTGGGGTTTTATCATTTGTTTATCATAGATGTATTGGTTTGTGATTTTTGTAATATTAATCTAATTTAACAAAATCTAACGAATAGAAAATTTCTTACAAATGTAGAAATTTTTAAAGCTTTTGATAATCAAAAAATAAATTTATTGTCGGCATATTAAATTTAGGATATTTAGTGATCAAAAATTTAATTTGAAATAAATTTATTATAGATGTATTAATTTAGAGATTTTCTTATAATATTAACCCTAAAGAAAATAGAAGGATGCGAAGGATGACAAGAGCATGGCCCTTTGGCAAATACGAGGGGGGAAAAACACTAAGAATGTCAAAACTTTCGTACAGCGCTTACTTTGGTAATAAGACTTTTTTTTTCGCTCACTTGAGTGCCAAATTGAAGTGAAATCGTTCGGTTAAGTGTCACTTCCAGCCAAAAGTCATGTGGATTTTTTTAATGATTTTTCATATATTTTTAATAATTTTCGATTTTCAACGTGGATTTTTTCAATTCCAACATGGTTTCTCTTCGTGTAGCAATCAGAAACGATGTCGTTTCTCTTCGTGCAACAATCAAAAACGAAATTGTTTCTCTTCTCATCTCGTCTTCAACCTCTCTCTTCTTTTTGCCTTTTTTTCTTTTTTTTTTTTTTTAGGGCCGACGAGGGTCATCAATGACCCTCACAGGCCGTGGAATCCTCGCCCTGGACCATGAAGGCCCAAAACGAGGCCATTGGAGCTCAGCCGGCCACTAGTGAAGGCCGTCATGGCCTCACCCATGGTTAGCAAGGGTCTCGCCGACCCTCACCCAGATTTGGCCGATGAGACCCCCTCGCCAGTCATGGGTGAGGCTGCAACAACCTTCACCAACGGCCAGCGAAAGCTCGGCAGCCTCATCTCGAGCCTTCGTGGCCCAAGGCGAGGGTCTCGCTAACCCTAAAGAAGAAAAAGCAAAAAATTAATAAATATATTAAAATAATCGAAAAAATAATAAATATATTAAAATATTGTCTATTGGCGGTCACGTCAGCTTTCCGACGGCCACGTCAGCTTTTTCGACAACTAAATTGGAAGTGGCACTCAAGTGAAAAAAAAAGTTATGATACCAAAGTAAACACCGTATGAAAATTATGACACTTCTAGTGTTCTTTCCGTCAAATACAAGCTTGTCATTTTCCTTAATAAATTCGGAAAATACAAAGAGAGTACTACAAAACTGTAACAGGGCGAACAAGTCGGAGAAGGTGGAACGGGGGATCTCGCAAAGCAGCCAATTATTAACCGCTAATACCTGCCAATCTGCCATAAGGTCATCATGAGTTCCCCCAATCATCAGACATGACATGACATAATATCTTCCGCAACCCCTCTTTCTTTTTCTAAATTTTTCCATTTCGAGACTATGAAATGGTAGCCCTTTTTCCTTAGTTAATACGACACAAATAATCTATCTACTTTAACCTAATATTTGATATAATTTCTAAATTTTTAATTTATTCAATACGATTTATAAACTTTATTTTAATGTTTAATATAATCTTGAAACTTTTAATTTATTAAGAATGGTCTTTTGACTTTTAGTACATATTTAATATAATCCACGAACTATATAAAAATATTAAATGTAATTTTTTGTCTTTAAACTATATGAAAATGTTTAAGTAATCTATAGTTCGAGGACAAATTGAACATATGCCAAAAATCACATTAAATAAATTAAAATTTTAATAACCATATTGAGTAAATTAAAAGTTTAATGGCCACATTATACATTAAGTCAAAGTTCATTGATCTTTTGTGTTATTTTCCCTTTTCTTTTTTTGTTGGATTAGAATAGATTTTAGACCTTGTTTTCGCACTAATGCTTTGTCTAATAAGGGTTAATACTACGAAAAACCTCAATCCTAAATTGATAATGTCAAATTAATACTTGTAATAAATTTATCCTTCGTTAGTTTATATTAAATTTTACCGTGACACATGACGATTAATAAATGTATCAGTTTAGAGTTTTACTCTCCATTTGTCACAGATATACCAATCTGTAATTTTTCGTGGTATTTATACAATTTAACATAAATCAACAAAGGATAAATTTAGTACAAATATATTAATTTGAAATTTTTAATACTCAAAAAATTAGTTTAAAGTAAATTTGTCACATGTATATTAATTTCAGGTTCTTGATAATATTGACTCATCTAATAATCTCAAGCTCTTCCAATCCTCTAAGTCTCATAGGCCACCGCTGCCATCGAGCAATAGCAACCCCACTAAAAAGTGCAAAGAAGGATTCACGATAACCGCATCAAGACACTCTTTGATGTTTTTAAATAAGATTCAAGAAAAATCCGAACTCATGTTGGGTTTTATGCGAAAGCAACGTAAAACGGACGAAAGAGCGACTTAGTTTTAGTTAAATAAAATTAGAATTGAATATTCACCGCGTTAGAAAGTCTAATCCAAAAAGGATCGACGGAACTTTGGCAACACGCGAAAGGCCAATTGGATCCTTAGAATCACGCATGCGGTCCATGAATGGTCCTTATAGCAATTGCCCGATTCTAACACACCCAAATGTGACATGTGACACTTGACAAGAGAGCATCATAGGAGTGATTACCCAATCTCTGTCAAGTTCATTCCTCAATTAGATTTTTTCTCAACAAGAAAATTGTAAATTATTTATAAAAAAACACAAATTCTTTTCTTTCTTTCTTTTTTGGTGGATTAGCCAAAAATTGGCACATACCCAGAAATTTGGAATAGTTCTAACTCGAGAGGATTTGGCCATTTATGCCTTGGATTATCACATTTGACAAAAGCCCAATTCAAGATTACAGAGCAACAATGACACCCTCCAAGAAACCCAATCTCCACTGCTAAAGTCTTCTCCTTCTGCACCATATGAATCAGAGATTTCCCTAGAAAAGTCTACATAAATTTCTAACACTTACAGTTGAAAAATCCTAGTTACTATCATCACTGTTGTTGTTGTGGTCGCCGCCGTCGCTCCTGCGCTGGTGATTCCCACCACTCCCTCCACCGCCGCTGCCGCCGCCTCTGCCGCCGTCCCCGCCGCCGACCCCAACCTTCTTCCCGGAATGGGGCCTCATCTGGGAGATCTCCACCTGGGTCTTCATGAAGAACTGCATCCTCTGCAGCTCCAGCTCCTTGGCGAACTTCATCCGCTGCTTCTCCATCTCCACCACCTGCTGCAACTTGGCGCTCTCCGTCTGCTCGTACACGTCCCCGAAGCTCGCGATCGCGCGGGTCAGGTCCCCGATGGAGCTCCCCAACCCGCTCCCCGCCTTCTGCTTCGCCGGCCTCGCTCCGGCCTCGTTCAGATTCACCTCCCTCCCGAGTTTCGGCATCTTAGGGCGGCGAATCTCCGGCGGAAGGCTGTCGGTGGAAGAGCCGTCGTTGTCGGAGAACTCCGGCTCCGACTCCGACTCCGCCTTCCTCCGCTTCCGGATCTGCATCTTCTGGCCGCCTCGCGGCTGCTGCTGCTGCCCTTGCTTGTGCTGCTGCTGCGATTGTGACGATCGCTGGTCCTTGTGTTGACTACCGACCGACGACCTGATTCCGACTGGGATACCTACCGGAACATCTTTCAGCGTCCGCACGGGGCTCGGAGTCGCCGCAGCGGCGGCCGCCGGGGAGGTGTACTTCGCGGACGGTCCGATCAGGTGATCCAATTTGTCGAAGAACCTCCACTTGCTCGGGCCCGCGCCGGCGGCGATCTTCGTCTTCTCGAGCTTGTACTTCTTCTTCACCGTGTCGATCCTGTTCTTGCACTGGATGTCGCTCTTCGGCGGCTTGGTATAGTCGTCTCTGCCGCTCACCACGTCGGCGACTTCCTTCCAGTGCTTCTGCTTCAGATTCCCCCTGCTCAGCTCCAGATACCGCTCTCCCCAGGCGTCGATCAGCACCGCCGTCGCCCCTTCGCTCCAGCAGTCCTCGCGCCCTCCTCCCCCGCCGCCCCCGCCGCCGACGCCTGACCTCAGGTGCTGGATCGGGAGGGCCAGGGCGAGGCTGTTCTGAGGGAGCTGCGGCTGAGGCTGCGGCTGCGGCTGCGGCTGCGGCTGCGCCGGGGGGACCGTCGCGTCGGCGCCGGCGCCGGTGGCGGGGGGGACCGTCACCGTTATGCGGCCGTTGGCGGCGCCGCCGCGCGGCGGAGACGGGGAAGGGGACGGGGAGGTCGACGCGCTGGGGGGGCCGGGAGTCGGCGGCGACCGGATCTCGTCATCGTCTTCCATGGGAGGGCCTGGGCCTGCTACCGTGCGCCGGGAGGGTGCGCAGGTTAAAGCACGAAGCGCGACCAATAAAAGATCAGCGGAACAACTCGCGAGCGAGCAAGAGAGAGAGAGAGAGAGAGAGAGAAAAGGAGAGAGAGGGAGAGAGAGAGAGGGGAGCGTTCCCGTGTGGGGGGTTTCTCTCAGCGCAATTAACGGTTGACGGAGAGGGGGAGGGAGAAGAAGGGGGGGCGCGTTCGGCTGACGGCGACGGTAAAGCGGGACGGCGGGGGGGAGGACACGTGGCGGAGAGGCGGGGTCGGGTGGCCTGAGGTGGCGAGACCTGATTGGGGGGCACCGTACGGGGTCCCGTCACCGGTGGGTTCTCCGCGGGTTCGCCGGCCGTTTGGTGATGGTAGGTGGAGCTTTCGGGGAGTCTTCTTTGGCCGTGCTCTTTTGGTCGGGTCGACGACGGGGAAAACAAAAATACCAGCGACTTCTTTTTTCTTTTTTTCTTTTGCTACCATGAGAAAATAAATTAAAAAAAAAAAAAAAAAAAAAAATACGACATGTCATGCCAAAAAATCCTTTTGGGATATTTATAGGCTGCCGCGACTAGGCGGTAATTCTTGCCTGAACCGGAATCGATTAACCAAGCTAAATAACAGCCGTCGATGATTGATCTCGCCGATCCAGATTTGGGAAAGAAATTCCCGACCCTCTTTTTCATTCACGGCAAGTTGGTAAATTTGCAATGGACTACACCTCGACAAATTCAGCTGAAAATTGATAACTTTACCGAATATTCACATAGATTTTTATTCAGCAATAGTGGTATATTTTAACTAGATATGTACTTTCAGCTTGAATTGGTAACTTACATATCGGGATAGGTTGGCTGGCATTGTCCTGTGTAGCTCCTAGCCTCCAATAATAAGGGTTGCCATAAAATTCTGAAAATCGATAAATCAAGTTCAACCGAACCGAACCGAACCAAACCATATGGATATGTTTGGCTTGTGTTTGGATTCGTTTTTGTTTTTAGTTTATTAGTTTGGTTTTTGTTTATAATTTCAAAAACTGATAAAACTGAACTAGACCAATAAATGTAACAAGAATAAATATTTTTCTTTTCAACAAATAAAATTTGTTGTTCGGCCTAATCAAATAAGTTCTTCCTATCTAAGACTCCTCTACGCTATTCTATGAAAGATTTCTGCTCCTCAAGTTGGGCACTATTAATTGATTTTAATCTCAAATAATATGTTTGAAAGAACTTTTTGAGAAAAAAAAAATAATTCATAAACTTGACTCAACATGTAATATCATCCTTGAACTTTTAATTCGTTCAATATGGTTGCCAAACTATTCATAAAATCAATTTAATCCCCCACTTTTTCATAGACAAAGTCAAAAGTTTTCATACTTACATTATTGCTTGAATTTTAAAATGGCTTTTCATTTCAATCAATTTCTTATACCATCGAAAAATAAATAAGACTATCTTTTTATTGTAATTTTTACCTTTTAAATCTTTAATATAAGTACAGAAGTCTATATATGAATTAATATCATTATTTAATATTCTTTCAAAAAAAATTATTTTTTAAAAATAAAAGGAATATGAATAGGTATAACTTTAAATGAGGTGATATTTTAACTATTATAGAAATTATAAGTTAAAATATATTTAAATGGAACTATAGTAATATTTATATAGATCAAAAAGGTAAATAGGTAATAAAATGGTAAGATTCTTTTGTAGATTTATGAAATGGATTGAAATGAATATATACATATACATATAAATCTAGATAATAGTGTAATTATGAAAACTTGTGAGTGGTTGATTTGACTTTATTATAGAAGATTAAGAGATTAGATTGAGCAAATTAAAAGTTTATGGATTAAATTAAATATATTGAATGAATTAAAAATTAAATAATGATATTGTATTTTGGGCCAAAATTTACAGAGTACTTGTATCGTTTTCCCAATTGTTTATGACCTCTTGTATTTTTCCGTTGACTTAAATAAGATCATTGAATTTTTCAATAGTTTAATACGATTAATTGTGATTATATTCCTTCTTCTTTTTTACAATGAGTGTGTAAAAATAGGTGTTTTTTTATTATCCAATTGCACGTTGAAATTAGATTGTCCAAATTAGAGGTCAACATGGTTCGGGTTGGGCTGGTCCAACACCTAACCCAAGAATCAGCCCGTATAGTGTTGGTCCCTAATTTTTGGGACCAAGGGCTAGACCGACCCTATGGATTCGGTCCAGTTCCAAGGTTAACCTGGGACTAACGAAGAGAGTCAAGCGGTGCAATCGTTGAGCGTCGAGCAACAAGTGGTAAGTAGGGCGAGGTTGTTCATGAGCGAAGTTATTTCTCTTAATTTTACTTGGCAAATTGAAAAGAATAAAAAAAAACAAGAAGAAGAAGAAAACAAGAATACTAGAGGTAGAGGAAGAGGATGTTGTTTAGCACCATTTAAATTAGGGTTTGCTCTTTAGAATAGATAAAAGAATATTATATATAATATATCTAAAATATATTATTAATAAATATATAATATATACCTAGATAAACCTTAAACTCTTAGGATCGAGAATCAACCCATACAATACTAGTCTAGGAACCTCAAGACCAAGGATCAACCCAATCCTCCTAAAAATTGGACTAGGACAAGCAAGGTTGGGCCTGTCCAATGTTGGTCCAGGATTGACCCTAACTGATACTCACCCCTAGTCCAAATATGTATTGGATTTCTTCCTTGTAAATCAACTTGATAGTGACGGTTTGAAATTGAAACCGAACTCATACCAAGCCTAAGTCATCGTTTAGGTTGAGTAGTAACTTTATTTGTTGGCGATGAGATTTTCTTGAACCAATAAGTTCCATTTGGGTTGAGAATACCTCCAACCCAAACCAAATCAAACTACAAACCCATATCCAATATGATCCTCATAACTTTCAATGTGCACCCTTGAAATTTCGTACTTAGAATTAACTGGACATTGATATGTCCAAATGCTTATTGGTAACTTATTAGTAGGGGTGAGCACATCAAATCGCTCGAATCGGGATTATCCAAACAAGACCGGACCGACTAGCTTGGTCTAGTTCCCGAGGACGTCGATCTAGTTCCCAGTTTATGAAACCAGTGATTTTCAGTTCGATTCCCGAATTCGGGGGGCCGGCTCGACTATTTTTTATGTAAAAATATATTTTTTAATTTCTTAAAAAATGCAATAACCCCTAAAATATAATAATTCTAGTATTTTTTTTTAAAAAAATTTGCTAAGTAGTCAGTTCCATTGGACCAAACTAGACTAGTCGATCCGGTTCGATTCCCGGTCCTAGGACTATCCAGTCTAGTCCCCGGTCCCAAGAAATGGGAAACGAGAACCAATTACCCCTACTTATTGTGATACGACGGAGGAACCAATATATTAGTTGTTTGATAGTGACCAGCACACTGCATGAATTACCATCATGTATTAAATTCTACCAATCAAGAAGAGAAAGATCAAACAAATTAGTCCTACACAACTAGAATCATCTCAAGCCCACAACCATTGGATTAGATTTTGCCTCCACCTGATCCTTTAACCTCACATTTCAGTAGCAGAAAGCTCCAAGAGAGCTACTGAGAATGACCATTCTCTGCAGAGTCCTGTCTAAATCCTGCAACAAAGGGGCCCAGTCCAAAGCCCATTGATTCTGTCTTTAAGCTCCATCCCAGGGTCCCCGTACAGACATCAGAAACGTTTCCTCCGTTGAAAAAGTGCATTGACCCCTAAAGGTGCTGCATCATGCATCCAATCTAGAGTACAGCTCACGTGAAATGCTCTTGATTACACGGAAAATGGAGGTGAAGGTACTTTCATCTGAGCGTTCGCTTGCTATGCAGTAATCACTAATGCGGATAAGGTTAAGAGGAGAGAGTATTTCCATTAGCCATTAGACAAAGATGATATGGGGCTTCACGTCGCTGGATAGCATGCCTGGACCTGAATCTTGCTCACTTTCGAGATCTATGTCGTTCGATAGGCAGCTTCCAGCATCGGCATTCCGATGGGAATCTTTATATGCTTCTCCTCTCCATCCTTTCTCAATAAATGTGACGGAACTACTGCGATTAATAACCGGAATCGCAAGTTTTCTACAGCGGTACATCCGTAATAAGCTGAACAGAATGAATTAAACTCTTGCCCAAAAGCAGAATCCTCGGCATATGATGGCTTTTTATTGCCAGATTGATATGATTAGACATCAGATTTCACAAAGATTATTTGAGAAACTAACGGCCATTCTTAAACTAAAATTCTAAAAAGCCTAAAAAGTTACGTCTCTTTTCCCGGAAGCGTACTGCTGGAAGCTGCTTTAAAAAGTTCAAGATGCTTCTAAGACTAATTTGCAAGGCAAAAAGATGAGAACCCCAGTTAAACAATGAGAACAAAAGCGAAAAAGGCTCCCATTGTCTAATCAGTCCCGAGAAAGGAAACTATATTGCACCAGCAAAAATTCTCAAGCATCAAATTTTGTCATCTGGCGCTGGCAACACCATCATTATGGGAATAAAATCGTAAAAGAGAATAGTTCACTTGAAGGAGGCTTGAAAGAAAGGAAAAAAAAAGGAAAACGTAACCCGGCTTCCCGTGGGATTCGATCTATCGTGGATGCTCACTTAAACAACTCACTCAATCTGATCTGCACAAGCTTCAGCCTCCTTTGTCCTTCCAAGCATGCAAGTCACATGCAATTCGTTGAGTACATAAGTGGGACACAGGGCAGAAAACCCAAGCAGTGCTAACCTGCAAGATCTTAAGACAGGGAATCTCTCCAGCAAGGATTTTACAGACAGCTTCACTGCCTCAGTCACAAGAGAGACAGTGATGAGGTTTTCTACATCGAACTTCTCTGACATCGACTCGCCAGTTGTTCTGATGAATCATAAACCAGTGCAGCTTCTCATATCTAAAGTTCTTTTTTTCTAAGAATATCACGGTCGACATTCAGATCGAAGTGCGAAAAAGTAAAACAGTATAGGCGAGTTACTCAAGATGCCTCTTCAGTTTCTTATCATTTGAATACAATGATGAAAGACATCAGAAGCCACCGGTCAGGCGTGATCCATTTTTCCTTAGGGGAAAAGGGTTTCGTTACGTAAAGCAAGACTGACCGGGGATGTCAGCATAGATGTTCCATTATTGATGCGGATTTGACTGGACCTGCCAAAGTTTCAACGGGAAAGAGATGCATTGTGAATACAATATTCATTCAGGTCCCCAGTTTAGATATATACAAGACAAACTTAGCAAGAATCGACTTCGAAATGCCAAATTAAAGCATCTTTTCTCACGCAAAGTTCTTTTTAGTGGTTCTTTCATTAGATCTCTTAGAGCATTTCTATGGTTAGAAGTTCGCATAGGTTGTGATTTTGTTTCTTAGGATGAACAATATGGCATTCGAATTGAGTACCACCATGAGAAAAATCGCTGCATGCAGCAGTCATTTTAGTCGTGCAATTATCATTTCATCAATTCCATCCTATTCTTTTCTAATTTATGCGTATGCATATGTGCAGTTTCAGCCACAGCCAATGGAAAAATGACGCCAGCTCTTCAGCACTTGGAAATTATTCACAAGCTGTAACAGTTTGGCAAGTTGTGTTGGAACTTAATGCTCACAAAGGACACAATGCATGGTACCAACCGCCCAATGCCATTGAAAAAACAATAAAAAAGCCTGTCTAAAATCATCGTAATCATCGCAACCCCAATTTGAGCCATTTTGGAGAGACCCAAGAACAACATTATATATGGTGTTGTAGCCTAATTGAAAGCTCTACATCTGCTTTATTGAAAGCTTTGTGTGAATTTAATCATCAACTCATCTTCCACTCTTAGCAGAGGATCCATGGCCACCGCATTTCTCTCGGCTTCTCCATCTCCCATGGCCACCTTTTGCTGCACTCCTAAGGGCGGAAGCAACTCTCACCAACTTGGCAGCCTCTCGGCCATTGTGCGTGCCAATCCTGTTTCATGTTTTTTAGTCTTAATTCATGCTTAATGGTTCTTCATAGAAGAACAATGTGATAGTACAGATATGTGGTGGGATTAGTGAAATAAAGCATCATCCCTTTTGGTATTGAGTGTATTATCATAGACGAAGAGTCAACAATGCTGACAACGACCAGTATTAAGGACCGGTTCATCGTAAGAATGAACGTGTTGATGATCTTTATTTGCAGAGTGGCGGACTAAGACTCGTGCCGAAGATCCGAATCACTGAGGCAGCAAGAAGAGTATTGCCAGTTGCACCAAGTTACTCAAAGACCATAATCACTTGCTGTGTTGTAAGATTTTCCTTTCCCGCTACCGTTTTTCTTGATCTCTACAGTCTAGTAATGTAAACAAAACCAAAATCTAAAATTTATCTGGAATATGGGTTTCGGTAATCGATGGTTTGATGAACTAATGTTTTGTGCAGGCCCAGCCGGAGACTCTGAAAACTGTCCAGAGCATCATCGCAAAGCAGCTCTCGGTTGATGAAAGCACCGTGGCTCCCGAGACCAAGTTTATTGATTTGGGAGCTGATTCTCTTGACACTGTATCCTCCAACGTCCCCTGCTCATGAACTAACTGTTTCCTTCCTAAATGTGGGTATTGAGGTTGGTTCTTGATCGTCATATTACATTTTCACAGGTTGAAATCATGATGGCATTGGAAGAGAAGTTTGGAGTGTCAATCGGCGAAGGAGGAGCTGAGAATATTGCAACCGTTCAGGATGCCGCCGATCTGATTGAGAAGGTGAAGGCGGCCTCAGCATAAGCCGGGTGAACTCCGCCATTACCCAACATTAGCTAGCCAGCCATGGAGAGTCTGCTAAAGATCAAGAGGAAAAAAATTTCACCGCATTTTCAGAAGTTCTCAATTTCGATGTCCTCACAATAATCTGAATTCTACCTGAGTTTTTTGTCATTGCTAGAGACTGAAGACGCGGTCTTTGAACTCATCCTTTTCCGTATTGGTACTTGGTCGAATGACAAAGACGATTACTTCGACAAGGTGTACGATTTGGCTGGGATTTCTTAGTAGGATATCACGAGGCTTAAAACAAGAACCCAAAGCAGAATAAGACATTTCGAACAGTAATCGTAGCCAAACGGTAGGATATGAAACCAGAAATACAAACTTAGACAGACTACTTGATAACATTAGAGGAGCATTCGAGTTGAACCATTTACAGAAGCAGGGAAAAAAAAAAACTTCAAAGAGGGATAGCCCTATGTACAGGAGATCGAGAGGCAAAAAGGGCAAAGCTGAAAGAAAAGAAAATGACCAAAAAAGCAGCTATCTCAGGAACGTTGATAAGGATCGGGTTGCTTCAGAGATTAAATGCTCTGTCTGACTCTGAGTTCACTTCATTCTATGTATACGGCATTGACAAACATCTTCTAGTAGATAGATATCTATATGGCGTTCTTGAACGAAGATCAACCCTTTCTTCCTTCCATCAACGATCCAAAGCGCTGATCAAGATCCTGCAACAGATTAGCGTTCATAGATCAGCACAACTACATGGGAGTGAGGCAAAGAAATCCTGGAAAAGAAAAGAGTCTGAGGTGATAGAAAACCTTCAGAGTAGTGATTAGTAGATACGCTAACCTATAAAAATCAGAAAGCACTCGCATGCTATAATCATGAACGACTAAGCATGTTTGAATTACTCTAATGGACAAAACTTAAACTAGAAATCATTGAAGATAGCCTGTCCCATCTCTGGATGAAGAATTGGGGATCAGATCGATTCATGCTACAATCGCCCAGGCATATTCTTGATAAATTAGTGCAAAACTCATTATTCCTACCCTCAGGGAACGTGAATGTTCAGTATGCAGGTCATCAACAATAGACGGTCGCTTACCAATCGAAAACCGTAGGACTCCTAGGCTCTGCCTTTTGTAATGCTTCGGTGGATTTTCTCCTCGTGAACTTCTCGAAATCCCCCTGCTGCGTACCGGCTGGCATTTATAACCAGAAAAACACAGCATCAGTCGCATAATTCTGAGGTTTTGCCTCAGCAAAACAGTGGCAAACAAAAACCCCGTTTCATATATCGGCGAGCAAAACAGAGGCTCCTAGTATAGCGTACTCCTTGATCATTAGCTAGAAGAAAAGGGGTGGGAAAAATTAAATCCACTTTAGCTCTTTAAAGTGCCTGAAGACAAAATGTATGAGCAAAGTCCCAACTTGTCAGCTCACTATCTTTCTTGTGTTCCTATGTTGTAATTATGACAGAGCCTTCGTCTAGGATGATCTCTGAAGCCATAAACACTAGACACTGTCTATTGTTGACAGAGATTCCGAATTGAAGACTAACGATCCGAGACGGGTCAAAGTTTCTTGATCAACGGGACATCCAGACGCACGGGGCAAAAGTTGAAATGAAAGAACCCATCATTCCAACCATTTCATTTTCAGACAAGATCCGAAACGCTGTTTTCTCCCACTATTCTAGTGTGAGATAACTGAGAAGAAAAATCAAATTGCGTTGCATTGCATTCTCGAGAAAGCTCCCGGTTTTATACAATTGCATAAGCACCCCATCAAGTGAAACACCGTATCGAAGCCGACTAAAAGAGAAAAGTGAACAAATTCAAAAAATTAAAAATTAAAAAAAAAAAATTGCCCATTTTTTGAGCATTTCTTCGCTTTCTTCTTCATGGAGTGAAATAATTGAGAAGAAAAATCAATTTGCTTTACATTCTCAAGAAAGTTCACGCTTTTAAACGATTAAATAAGCAGCCCATCATGGAAAACATCGTATCGAAGCCGAATAAGATCGAAAAGTGAAAACAAATATAAAAAAAAAAAAAAATTGCCCAGTTTCAGCATTTCTGCTTTTTATTTCTTCATGCTATATGACCTTGCGAAAAGGTACGAAGCGAAAACGGCAAAAAAAAAAAAAGAAAGTCAACGGGACATACGAGATGTGGGCGTTCCCGGGTCACTACTGGACCAAGCGGGAGTCTCCGGAACCGAATCCAGGCCGACCGTCCCGCCCAGGTTCCCGCTCCTAACGATGGTGATCCTTCGACTGACGAGGCCGACGCCTCGGGGGACCGCGGACGCCGCCGGCTCGGCCGATCGCTCCGCCGCGGCGGAGGACGAGAGGGGCTCACCGAGACCGTACTCCGGCGGGGGACCCGCGAACGACTCGTCCCAGAGCTTGTGGAGCAGACCCATCGCTCGCTCGCTGATCTCTCTCAGTCGCTCACTCACTTTCTTCTGCGCGACGAGACCGGTTACGGAGAAATGGGGAGGAGAAGAAGCCAACGGAAGGAGAGAATTTCCCGGAAGAAAGAACGCATTTTTATATAGGAAAAGAGAGAAGAGGGGGAGAGAGAGAGAGAGAGAGAGAGAGGACGGGGTTCGTTGAACGATCGCTATTCAGCGAATGGCTCGCACGCCGGCTTGGTTTGTGGCTAATGCTAAATCACGACGGCTCCACGCATTATGACAACGGCGAAGCCGAGGGCGCGGCTCGTGGTGAGCCGGAGCCGGGAGCCGAGGAGACACCACCAAAAAAGACGACAGAAAGTGCAGAGGTGGGGCCGGGCTCTTGCATTAACACCGTACACGTCATCGGATAAGAATTGGTTCTTGTCCCCTTCCGCCTTCCTCCTCCCCTTCCTTAGCAGATCATTTTTTACCCTTTTTTTTTTCTTTTTTTTTTTTTTATGGTCCAAGATCATTTTTTACCCTTTTTTTTCTTTTTTTCTTTTTTGGGTCCAAGATCATTTTTTACTATCACCTACCGAACCGGAACCGCTCGCGCCACGCCACCTCCCCGTCACGTGACAGCGATCTTTCGGCTGTCGGTCACTTCTCCTCCCCGAGAAAAATGGCGAAGATCCCAGTCAAATGTCGAACTAATACCGCCACGTGGCGGGCCGTAAGTGGACTTGATTATATTAATAAATCATTTCGCGAATTATAAAAACACGGGTGCTGAATAGGTAACGTTGAACCGGATAATCCTAAGAAAAAATCTAAATTAATGCATATATAATAAATTTATTTCAAGTTAATTTTTTAATCATAAAAATTTCAAACAAATAACTTTGATAAATTTATCACAAACCATCATAACTGTGACAAATTTATCTTATATTTTCAAATTTTTTATTTGAATGATACGTGATAATTAATTAATGTATCAAGTTAGAATTTTACTCTATGTTTGTCACAATTATATCAGTTTTATAGTTTTTTATGATATTAATCCAATTCAACGGAAAATATATTTTTAATAAATGTATCAATTTGAGGTTTTTAACTGTAAAAAAATTAGGTTTTAAGTAAATTTATCATAAGTGTACCACTTTTAGTATTTTGTGGTTATTTAAGATAAATTTGTCACGGGATACTAGTTTGGAGTTTTCTATGATCAAAAAATTAATCTAAAATAAATTTATTATATATGTACTAATTTGAGATTTTTCGTAATATTAACTCGATGTTGACCTCAACGATCCAATGATCAATATCCATTCTCCTACCTGTACTTCCATCGAGCCGGCACTCAAGCGCACCGATTGAATTCAAACGCCTCGATATCTTTTTGTTTTTTAAGGGTTCGGCATCAATCGGGCCGAAAAGTTTCGTAGTTATCTCGAAATTTACACGAGATTAAGATATTTGGATTTTATGGAACCATGCACTTCTACTTCATTCGACCGGAAGCCGATGCTCATTCTTCTCCGTTCTTTCTTATGGCCATATAAACAAAAGAAGGTGTCCCTGTCGTGATGATGCCAATCGACAAATATAATTTAAAGAGGCTTTTTATTATATTGAGATCAACGCAATTTGGCAATTCATCACATCGAGGAATTTGAACGGCGTAAGTTTGGTGCACCATCACCGATTGACTTTGGATTAGAGAATGTTGTTGTTCGTGCTGTTATCGAGCGTATTCTAACATGCCATAAGTTATATTCGCAACGTGCCTCATCTCTTTTAGCTTATCGAATTAAAATGCCTGCAAAAAAAAAAAAACTTGAAATTTTTCTTTTTTTTTTTTTGTGAGCCAAATTTCCCCTTTTGATTGGGATGAAAATTTTCAAATAAGTGCGCCAAAAGGAGCGAGCGCCCTCTTTGCGAAGCCATCAATCATCACTCAAAAAAGGGCCCCAAACTTGATATTACATCAAATAATGAGCAATCGACGTTTGGTAATTTAGGGTGGGGGGATTTGCGGTTTGGGGTCGTATGACGGAGGGGGTAAGGTGTTCTTTGTCTTTTTTGGAAAATATTTTGCAACTGCAAATCATTTTCATCTAAAATAATTGTTTTTGTTGTTTGAATATGGATGTGATTGAAAAAAGGATTCGGCGAAGAGTTCCCGTTTGGGTTGTTCTTCCAAAAATGAATTTGAATAATAAGTTTGGTGCACCATCACCGATTGACTTTGGATTAGAGAATGTTGTTGTTCGTGCTGTTATCGAGCGTATTCTAACATGCCATAAGTTATATTCGCACGCCTTGCTTATCGACTTAAAATGCCTGCAAACAAAAAAAAGTTGAAAGTTTTCCTTTTTTATTTTGTGAGCCAAATTAATGGGATGAAAATTTTCAAATAAGTGTCTAAAGTGAGGAAGTATTCTCAAAAAAAGGCCCCAAGTTGATATTACATCAAATGAGAGCCTCAATTTGGTAATTTAGTCGCAAATAAAGCTCTGGACTTGAGTTTGTGAAACCATTTCGCATTCATTCTGAATCGTTGTAATTGCTGATGCAAATTGGTTGACCACCGACTGCTGCCTTATGCCTGATGGCATGTCCAAAAGAGTAGACTTCATGTATAGTTGCCAAACTCATGTGGCATGGTCAATTGGATGCGGTGTTAGATCCACGTAGTCTTCTCATCAATAATTTGCCATAAAATTGGCAAAACCTTTCGAGGTAAAAAGAAGATTAATTATTTGCCGGTTGAAATTGAAATTTAGTGACCCGATTGTAAATTCCGAGCACATGTGAAATCTACTCCTCTTTATGGTCCCTAAAAAGTAGTCTAAATACCATTAGGATAAAAAAAAACAATAAAAAGTTTGGGTAGCATTCTACTTGGACGAGAATGCCCAGGGACGTGAGCAACAGTTGTTGAGTCGGTGAAGCTAATAAGACAATATCGTACGATATCTATACACGCACATGTTAGTATATGCATCAAATTGTACGGACCAATTTAAGACTATTGCTATGACGTGTGCTAATTCTAATACGCTGTCTTATTGGGCTCCCTATATTGCACGGGCCCCTCTGCTCCTTGGGCCAATCGGAACACTGAAATAGGCCCAGAAAACCATGGGCCGTTGACCAGATACAGAAGTTGTGCATCTAATGCCTGCATATTCCCAAGCTTGAACAACCCCCTTCTAGGTTGATAAAAGAACGGTGAAGTTGTGATATGCACAGAGCAATTCTTATTACAAAAATTAAGTGCACGACTTTAACTTAGTGATGCTGCTACATTCGTGACGCTAAGAGCTGGCTAATTAAGCACGACATTATTTTTCTAGTGGAGAGCAAGATATATATGTCCCGAGGACAACGGTTAGTGTTTTTCTTTTTCTTTTTCCCGTTGAAGGCGAGGACAACGTCTAGTTGATTAGCCAGAAATTGATACAACATAGCCAATCACGTTCTAACTAGATTCTGTTTGATTTTTCTCTGACTGATGTGCCCACATAAAAGTAAAAATTACTGTTGAGATTCTCGTCAAAGAAGTCTTTTGTCTGAAAATCAGTATGATATGGAGTAGTTACTATATTATAATTGGCCGATAACTTATTAGCTTAGAATATATTAATAGGCTCAAATTTGAACTCCTTTTTAGCGATCTCCTCAAGTGAAGATGTTGAGCTCTGTTACGGCTTCATACAAATGGTATAAGAGCCGATAGTTGATCGGTGGCCTACTCCCAATGTATATTGGTATTTGGTGAGTACCTCAAAAAAGGAATCTCGTGACCAAGCAATGTATTGTTGTTTGGTGAAATGTCATGACCAAGCTACATGTTAGTATGGTGAATATTTTAAGAAAGGAATCTCGTGAACAACGTGATCTTAATTGCAGTTTCATGGTTCAATCTAGAGAAAGAGATTGAGGATGAAGGTGTATGTTATTTGCATTAAGATATCTTGATACAGAATGATAGCTAAGTTGAATTGATGGGAGATAGATTAGTACTAAGCTCACCCATAAGAGATGGTTAATATATCAAAGTTGACTCATAATTCATTGTCTCAATTTTTTTTTTTAGTGAAGTTGAGTCCATCTATATATGTTAACAGGTTCGAATAGAGCTCTCCCTTAATGATCTTCTTAGGTGAAGTTGAATATATCGAGCTTTTGAGCTTCCATTGTGTGTCCACTATTAGACTAGGTTCACTTTCATGTGGAGAAAACCCAATAAATTGCAAACATAAAGACTTGATCACATATGATGATTCATATAGAGAAATAGGATTTTTCACTATTTTTACATGATAATAGCAAAGAAGGTTCATAGAGACGCAATAATAAGAGAGAGAGAGAGGAGTGAAGAGAATCTAGAAAAGAGAGTAGTGTCTAGTTTCATCAAGCTAACACTAAAGGTCGATTTGTGTTCTGACTGAATCAAAATTTTGTCAGCATGCTCGCGACATATTCTTCTCGAATCTGATCGATTTGATTTTCACTTAATACTCTCTACATCAGGTTTTTCGTGGTCGAACCAAACCTACATTTTCAATGAGATTTATTCATGTGTGTAATTATGTTCTTGATGTTGTTGCTGCAATATATCCCTAGTATTAATTAGCGAACAATCTTGTTCATCCAATTTTGTGAGGGAGGCTTTTTTTTCTTTTTTTTTTAAAGCTACAGCACGGTACAGAAAAAACCAGCAAAACATCTGTGTTCTCTGTCTTTTATTCATGGCAGGACACAATGATTTCCCACACACGTTTCAAAACAAATCCCAACGGCATTTCCAGGGTCATATTTTTTTACATCAACTTGCTGCGAACGCGCATTAACCTCGCGGGACTTTTATAACACGATCAAATCTCCGATGTCGATCCTTTCTTCTTTCCTGCTTTGATCGGTGGATTTCTTTATCAGATATTCCTGAAGAATAAAGCAAGCCTAAAGCCTAGACCACCCCAACTTGCCCACTTGAGCTTTTTTCCTTTGCCAACACCGTCTCGCGTTTATGTTATTAGCAACTTGTTTGTTTCCTCATGACGTAGCTTTTGCTGTTGAAGTACAAATTGATGTCTTTTGGTGGTGTGCTTGAGACCTAGTCAAAGGTCCTATCTTTGGCTGGCTAGATCAAAATATTCTATGCGCTTGCATTTTCATATATGTTTAATCAATGACGTTTGACCCTTCAATCATGGGATATGATATATTTCTTGATTTTGACTCCATCCTTGTCGGATTCGGGAGCTTTAATTGATCTCTCCGGAATTAAAAATTATAAGAATCGCTTTTCCTCCGGTCTAAGCACCCAACCGATCTTTACTATAAGTATCGACTGCCCAATCTCGTACTTACTAAATAGTTGCTGAAAAATGTATATGTTTGTGCTTCCTCTAGAAATTATCCTAAAAAACGTTCAAGCATGACAATTCGAACTCGAGTTTCTAACGAAGAATGCACTCGTCGCATCAGAAGAATTGACAATGAATAGGCACTAGTTGATGCAAGTGGCCCAAAATTGATTGTCCAGCGAGGCCATGGATTGAAAGTGAAACACCATGGGACCCTACCTAAGTTCAATTTTCATTAGCAACTTGCGTGGGGAGATGTGGGAGTGGAGGACTTTTGTGCATATCCTCCTTTAAAACTAAAAAGGAGGTCGGATTAAATGACTTCTAAAATTGAAGTGTGGTCTCCACGAGCACATCGAAAGCCGAGCTGAAATGCGAAATAATTGGACTTTTTTTTTTTAATCAGGCTCGAGGATCCATTCGAGTCTCTTAAATCTCATTATATTAGATCGAGTCTTAACTCAATTAAAGACGGTAAAATATGATAAAAGGAGCACACTTGCCTTAAACATCGGTTGTTTAAAGTTCATCGTTCATATTGCTTATATAATAAATGAATAAAAAATATTTACATTCTTTACGAAAATATTTAGATACAAATTATTATCGATAAAAAAATTATTAATTAATTATTTCATATCATATAAACATACATTTTTAAGAAATTAATTTTTAAATTATTTATTTTTCGCAAAATAAGCAAAACATCCTCCTTAATTTGGCTAAATACTAGTAAGCATCATTGATATTTCTGTCTCCTTCCTTTTTAATACTTTTTTGGACCATCTAAATACTAGTAAGCATCATTGATATTTCTGTCTCCTTCCTTTTTAGTACTTTTTTGGACCATCTTGATCCTTTCAATCCAACTTTATCCCTACAATATCTCGAAACTTTTTTCGTATAATTCAAAGAATCACCAACATTACTAAATTATAATTTAGGTTCTCTCTCTTCTGTCTTTAGACCACTAGTTTCAATCGGATAGTATCATAAATCGGGCTGCGAAACTAAGTAACTCAAGGTGATGCTACTTCAGAGCAAGAAGCCAGATCTTCCTGGAAGTGGAAATTCTCAGTGGCAAGAAAGCTACTACTAATCCAATGACATTGATAAAGGAAGAACAGCCATCATCACAAAGATTACAGAGCATGTCAAGAATGGCTTAACGCGATTCTAAAGACATTCCTCCCGTCTTGACACCAATCTCAAATGGATCACACAACAAGAACTCCTTTCCAGTCCCACTGAGGATCAAATTCCACTCGCGGCCACCCGAACACTCTGAACTTACATGTTCGACGAGCTGAAAGCTGGCCCTTGAGTTTCTGGACAGAGACAGATTGGCAAACGGCAAATCAGTGCCACCGTCTCTTGGCAGAGACGACGTAAAAGTCCTTTGATGAGATGTCGCCGGATGAGATCTTCCTTTTCCTGCCCTGCCTCCGCCTACTGCCGCTGGTTGCTCCGGCCATTCTTCCTGCGACCCCCTTTCCTATCCTGAGATCTTCCTCCTGCTCCATCTGTCTTCGTTGCACACAAAGTAATTTCATCAGCCTAAGAAAGAGCCACATCGGTTTGACTAGGGTGAGGTACATTCATAGCAACATTCTTTCCTAAGTGATCATAGCATATGCTGATGAAGAAATTGATAACCTTACACTAACATCAACGCGAACATTGACAGACACCGTACTGATCGTCTAATGTGAATCAACAATCATTTCGCGTTTGCAAATTAAAAGAGAAAGCAGAGAGAATCATCAAGACACGATAGATGTACTGAGAGAACGAGGACTTACTCTCTTATTGCAATGACTTATGATGAATCTAACCTTCGGTTTGTCCCTCAGGCGTAACCGTAATCCTAAACGCATACCTTGGCGATGCATTTCAAGACAAAGCAACGAAACAGAGCATCAGCGTAACAGCCGAAATTAGCACACGGGCCATCTTATCTAATGACATTTAGCTAAACTCTCCCGAAACACGACACTAATCGATGCACTAGTACTACCAAGTCGATTAGCACTCCATGGCAACCCAATCATGCTCGAGCGAAACGCTTAAAGATTTGCATGCGAGCGAGGGAACTTACCCCAAAACAAAAACTCTGGAAGTGGGCATCGAAGCCGGCCGAGCCCTCCGCCTTGACTCTACCGATCTCCGAGGCGCTCCGCTTATTACTCGAGCCGGAACTCGCGCGGCAAGAGATGTACGGAGACGAGGACGAAGAAGTCGAACACCCGTTAGGGGCCAGAGCGGGGGAGTCGGAAGCGAACGCCTCGATGTCGGCCTGAAACATTTCGTCGAACAGCTCCTGGAGTTCCTCCAATGTCTCCTCCCCATTTTCCTGCACGCGTTCACATAGCTCGAATCAGGCTCGTGTCGCTAAGCACATGGCTCTGACCAATTCAAGATTCGAAGAGAACTTACGCCGGACTGGGTTTGGCTCATCATAACCGCCATCTCGCTCAAGAACTCGCCCATCCCCTGCCACGAGGCCCATTCAAAATGCACTCGGTCAATCAAAATGCAAGCTTTTGGAGCTGTTGCTCCGCCGGCGGGAGAGATTCAGTCCCCAGTAAATTACCAAAAACTCAGAAGGGACGCAACCCTTCGGTGCGCACAGAGACTCCCAAACAAACAGTACAGGGCCCACCACAGGCACGAATTACGAAAAAGTCAAAGAGGGGGGGCGTTTATTTTGGTCTAAGGTGAGTTAAAGAACCGATCAGACTCGTGATGATAAGACGTGAAGGTGCACCACGTAGAAGGGAAAGCAGAGGCCGCAGAGCAAAGGCGTGGGGCAGCTTACGAGGTTTTCGTCGTCATCGTCGTCGTTGTAGACTCCCACGTCGTACAAGAACCTCTTGTTCCCATCAGATAACACTGTTCAACCAAAAACCCAGAAAAGAAAAAAGAACTCCTCATCTCCTCAATCCCACTTCTTATAGCAAAGTGCGAAAAGCGTGAGAAATCGTAAATGGACAATCGAAAATAGAGGATTATCTACCCGAATAGGCTTGCTGAATAGCCTGGAATTTCTGCTTGGACTCTTCCACGGACCTGGAGCTTCCCGAAGCTGAACATCGATCTGGGTGCCACCTCTAATTCCAATCCAAGATAAAAAAAAAAAAATGCTAAGCTCATTTTGTTTTGGCCAAAATCTTTCGTTCACTTTCGAAGTTTATAATCAAATTCACCCAAAAAGTTTCTCTTTTTGTTCAAGTAATACATCAGACAGCAATTCACTTCAAAACAATAACTCAACTGGGAAAACGGGTTCCCGAGATGTTTCTATTGTTGGAACGGAAACGATGAAGAATGATTTTGAGAATCCCAAGATCTTGTTTTTCGCATGTAAAGTTATCATTAGGAGAGCCCATTTAGATCGAGAGAAGAACAGAATGAAAAGATGGTCGGGGTTCTAACCAGCGCAAGTTTCTTATAAGCGTCCCTCAGCTCTGAAGCCGTGCATTCCTTGTTCAACCCCAGAACCGCGTACAAGTCCTTCGTCTTCTTCTTCTCTTCTCCTCCACTCGCCATTGATTCTCTTAAAACTTCAATCTATCTTGCCTTCGCTTCCTCCTCACTTTTATCCAAACCCAAGAAAATTCAAGAAGAAGAAAAAGCCGTCTTTTTTAATCCACCGAGGCCCAAGTGACCACAGCTCACGATCGTTACGTCGACGAATTTTAACTCGAACCCATGTTCGTACGACGAAAATGGGTGACCGAGTTCGAAGGCGAAACGACGAAAGAATCTCGCACGAATCCTCCAGGCTCTAGCATTGCGTCCGGGAGATAAAGCAGTGCGAAAGGGAGGACGTCTTGAAATGAAATCGGGCAGAAAAAGAAGAAGGGGACGGCGGCGACGGCGACGGCGACGGCGATCGGCCTCTGACGTAGGATGAGAGAGATGCTTAAGAAGGCTCTAGAGACAGGGCCATATATACGAATTTCCCGTTTGATGTGAAACAGAGACAGTGGCCGCGTCAATGCAAAAGGCATCTCCTTTACCAAATTGCTGAATTTCCATTATAAATAAATAAATAAATAATATTGTTTATTAGAAATGATTAAAACGATTTTTTGGGTGAATGTGCGTGTGGTGGGAGATAAGGTGCTTCGGTGGGGGACGGAGATGGAGGGCCGAGATGGGATTGTGGAGGCAGATATTTTTTTTTATCACCGTCGTCATCATCATCGGATGATGTCTCTCTCTCTCTCCTCTCCAGAAGGTTCTGTCTGTGTCCCTCCCTCCTCTGTTTTCCCCTGTCAAAAAGGATTTGACGCCCACAGAGAGCAAGTAGCAAAGTCCCGGTCCCACCCAGAAACCTCTCTCTCTCTCTCTCTATGCTGCTAGCATGGCTTTTCTTCATTTATGGGGAGGGGAAAAAGGTTGCTGGACCCGCAGTGCAGTGGGGAACATTTTCCTTTTTTGGTTTTTTTTTAAGGAAATTTTTCAGCACCGCCGCTCCTCCGTCCTCTGTTTCTAGCGAGGGCCGCCGTCGATCCGTGCCGACCCCGCCGAGGGAGAGGGGCGGTGCTGGGGCCGTGCCCCCGGGTGTCGTCGCTGCTCGCAGACCAACCAGGGGCCCTACCGCAGGGTCTGTTGGGTCGCTGTTCGGAAAAATAAGATGATTGGCGAGAAGACTACTGCAGAATCGATTTGCTTTCTCCTCTCGTTGTTGCCTTTATCCGTCTGTTATTACTTATCTTTCTCTCGAGACTTCGCCCGGTTTCATTCGGCTTTTGACAAATGCTTTTAGAAAATGTAAATATTTTTAAATTCAAGGAATTTTCGAAATGTAAATAATATTAGATAAATTGTAATTTTTAAATGTATGTGAAATAAAATGTCGTTTAATAAATATTACGTTTTGCAAAAAAAAAAATTATTAAAATTTTTTATAAAATATTTAAAATATTTTTTTTAAATCTATTCACTAGCAGTCGAAATTAGCTGCCAACCAACCTCCAGCAAATAGCTTCGCCTGAGGTCACACAGTCTCAAATGTCGTCTGGGTTCGTGCCAACTTAGGCAACGGAACCATTGCGAAACTAGGCAATGGCGATCACGTGGATTGTTCATGACGGAATTGTCGCTTGGGTTCGCACAACCCAGGTGGACGGTACCCAATCATGTGAACCCAGGCAATCATCACCTAAGTGTGCTTGAAGTTTTTAAACTTGTTATGATGGTACAATTGAATCTTAAGGTATAGATAAATTTTAAAACTTATCAAGAAAGTATAAAAATTTTGAAAAGTGAAATTAAGTCATAAAACTTGTTAGGTTGGTACAGTCAAGTCCTTCTATTAGCTCCATTAAACTAGACAAATAAAAACACTAACAAATCTTAGAACTTAATTGCATCGACTTGACAAGTTTTATAATTTGATTATACTTTTTAAAAATTTTGGAATTCAATTACACTTTATTGAGAAGTTTTAAAACTTCATTATACTTTTTGAAAGTTTATTATATCAATAGTGCTCTATCATAACAAGTTTCACAACTTTCAAAAATTGAATAGAATGACTAAACCAATAAATTCTCAAAAATTTTATAATTAAATTGGTCAAATTAAAATTTCAAAATTAAATTAATCATCGTATTATAAATTTATGACTTTTTCGATAATTAAAATTGGATAAAACTTTCCTCGACTTTTCCAATGACCCAGAAAAAACCCATGTACTTTTACTAGAACAGAAATAGTCACATAAAAAATTATTCCTCCAAGCAAGCTGACGTGGCACGTGATGTGGCCATCTCTGGTGTTTTAAAGAAACAAATTAATAGAGAAAAGAGCAGAAGTGATCTGCCTAAACATGCGCGAAGTAGATTAGTTCCATTAAAAAAAAAAAATCGTAAACCATGATACTTTAGAGAAACAATGCCTTTGATCTTGCTAATATGTACGTATCGTAATTTCGCGTCAGAATCATTAGCCGAATCATGGTGTCACATCAGCTTGCACAAATAAAAAACTTAATAGTGGGTATCTTTGTCTTCTCAATGAAAATTCACGAGCTTTTTGGATCATTGGAAAAGTTAGGATATCTTTGTCTTCCAAACGTAAGTATGTAGATTTTTTTTTCAAAGTTGGCCTAAATTATTACTACTGCACACCATTTTCTCAAGCTCCATTCAATTCGTCTAAAATAAATAATTTAGTAAAAACAATAGCTTGTGTCACTGAAAATAACTAGTTGATGGAAAATTTTTCATTATTAACAATAATTTATATCTAATCATTTTTTGTAATGAATTTGTTTATTCATTAATTTTTATAAATAATACAAATAATATTTTTCGAAAAATATTTCCGAATCATTTATTCTTCATGAAACAAACCGAGACTTAAAAATATTTGATTTGTTTGGCTAACTTTTTCATTGCCAAAAGTTTTGTTTGCCAAATTGCACCCCCAGGAAAATGACATTAACTTATAGAATTATGGAAAAAAGGTTACACCTAACTCCAATGCCAAGAGATCTAAGATGCAGAGAGATTATTCCTTACATGTGATAAGTGGCTTCACAAATCAGATCTCTCATTGGCCCGATCTTTTCAATAATGCCCTTTTGGGATAATTTAATTTAAGACGATGAACAATATTGTGGTCAATTAATTAATATATATTTCGTTGCCTGGCCATGCTGCTGATCTTTTCTCTTGTGCAGCTGCAGACCAGCATGGAATGTCTTTTTGGACCCAAACATTGCAAAGCACACCATGCGAGATTAATGATGAACTCGAAATTAATTATTTTATTCTCACATCTCAATGATGATAACGGGCTTCACGATCTAATTCGAAACTGATGAATCATTCCACATTTACCTCATATTAGTTTTCACGCTATAAAAAAATTAAATTAGTATATTCGTACCACATTTATCCCATTCTAATTTTCTAGTTAAAAATATCCAAAAACTAGTAGAGCCATAACAAATCTACTCCTATGAACTTTCATCCAATATCCCTTTTAAATTGCTTACCTAAAAACACACATGGAAAACAATTTGGATGGTCGCCCTGTGACATGGATCCAACATAAAATTTCAACACAAATGGGTCTTCTTAAATAATATTATATTGGGGAAGCCAGATTTGAAGAACATGAACTGAGATCAGAATTATGCTAAAATATGCTAATTTTGCCATAAGAGCTCCCCACTTTTTGAAAGTTTGTTAAAATCCCTAGTTTCATCCTAATATTTGGAGAAATTTGTTGCAGGCATAACGATTTGAGATTTTTCATAACACAAGAATTAGTTTAGGTTAAATATAATAGAGATGTACCAATTTAATATGTTTTCCAACACCAAAATCAATTTTGAATAAATGTAGCAAATTGTACTATTTTTGACATTTTTATGATGTTAATTTTTTTTTTGCTTGGCATATGTTAGTCTTGTCTAGTCTATACATCAATTTGATTGGCTCTATTAGCACAATCATTCCTCATTTTGCTTTCTCTCTTTTAGGGGCCCCAACATTTTACTTTTTATGGAACCAGGGACATTAATTTATATCATATCTTTCCGGCCACTTTATGATATTTTTGGTTTCTTTTCATCATTCTTATATTGTCCCTGAATTTGATTGGGAGATTCCATCGGACAGCAAGATTCAATTTTATTACAATCACATGCCTCATTCATATGTCCGATGCATTTTGTTCTCCATCTCACTCTAAATATAGCATCTTGTCAAATGATATCCCGATATCCATTTCTAGCCGCCGACCTTTGTAATTAAAACTATCGAAAAATTTAAATTTATATAGGAAAAAAAGATCGAATTAAAATTTAAGGAGTTGCCCAACAGATGGGCCATTTTATTCCTGGTGATTGGATTTTTTTTTTCTCTTTTCAGAGTAAATCCATGAGAGTCACAAAAGACCAAATCTTTGCTTTTGATATCCTCATCAACTCCATAGCCCATCCCCATCTTGTCCTCATCGGGTGGTTTTCCCTGAAAATAGGGGGTCGAAATGTAAAATCAGGAAATTGCAATTTGGCTAAGTCCAAGTGGCTATTGCAAAAAAGCTGCCAGCAGTAGCCACCAAATGTGACTACTGGGGCCAAGAGCGGCAGTTTGACGTTGGGACCAGACTCTCTCAAGTGGTCCAAAGGCCAACCCAAAAACATAAATTAAAACATATATATATATAATTTAAAAAAAAAAAGAAGAAGGGAAAAAACACAAGGCCACGTGAATTGGAGGCAATCTTGCGTTGGGATTTCCACAAGATCACGTGCTCCAAGCTTCTCAAAATCAAAGCCTTTTGGACACATTGGCCATTCATTTGCTCGAAAAAGGAGACAATGACCTTAAGGGGGGAAGGGGAAGGGGGGGACCAAGGAACGTCCTACCACCATCCTTCAGGCCATGGAAACCTTTCTGGGATTAGGCCGAACGAACCATCTCCAACGTGCCAAAATATCACGCCCTGAATTCCCATTGTCGCCGCTAAATTCAGCAAATCTTCAAGCAGATTTGAGCGCCATCTTGATCGCCATGCAGCTGTGCTGTTCGAGGACATGTCGCCGTGACCGTTCTACCAATTTTTTTTTTTTTTTAGGGATTGAGATCGATATCGGATGTGCGATTTTTCTAGGTGCAATTTGCTTCAGGATAGGAATGGATGATTGAGCGAGAAGCGTGCTTGGCTTATTTTAAAAGGACAAAATGCCCCTGCTCAGCATTCTGGAAATGTCGTGGGAGTAGACGCAAGAGAAATAAAATAGTGGCGTGCATGAACTTGGGGCCGTGCCGCATGTCCAAGTGCAGGCCCTCCGTTCAGATGGTGTGAGTGGGGTTCTTCTGGAAGTGATTTGTCCACGTCAGCCGTAGATTCTTCTTCATAAAGCTCCTAGGCCCTACACATTATACACATAAATTCATTTATATATATGTGTGCATATAAAGATTAATTTAATGCCTCATGATTAGTCCATTCCCCCGGGGTCCAATTCCGATTTATGCAGCGATCGTCGTCGCATGTCAGGCCTCACGCGAAACACGTTCGATTTAAAGACTCTAGGCGTGCCCGATGCATGTCGGTCGAGTTCGTGCGAAGTGTAGATCCATTGTTCCGACCGAACTCGCCACATCTGGAACTGAATGAACCGATCTTCCCAGGAACAACCCACTTGCGGATTGGACGACAACTTGCGAGATGCCGTGGCGGAGTCAACTTGGGCAGCAGGAGGGTACTGAACGAATCCTGGAGGGGAGATTCCTGAGGCATACGGACGGCGGCTTTGATCAACTTTCGCGTCATGTCGATGCCAGAGAGGAAGGGAAAGGCCTAGTTGCTGCGAGGGGCGGGCTGGAGAGGCGAGGCATTTTGCGAGAGAAGTGTCGCGGGGGTGTGTAGATTCTAGTCAGCAAAGGTGGGTTGACAGTGACAGACCCAATTTGGAGATTTCTCGTGAGGGTGTTTGATTGATTGATTGATTTGGGACAGCCCATCCGATTGCTCTTTTGTCATCTCCTGCTGTTTCGGTCTTTCGTTTGGCGGGTGGATCTCTGGGCACGCTGAGGCCCGGCCGGGTCGAGCTAGAAATTTCAATTCAAATGGTTCTTTGCTCATTTGACCAAAGGGGGACATCCATGGAATGGACCGCGTGCATCGTCAGGGGAGAAAGATGAGAACCCCCGCATGGTAGTCCTTCTTGGATTGGACAAATTCTAAGTACTGCCCCGCTACACGTAAGCCCGCTTCATCTTAGCTATTGGACATTGTGGGCACACAGACCGTAATATCCAATAGCTGAGATGGAATTGGCTCGCCTGTGCTGAATTCATGTGCCTTTGATGCTGATATTGAAAGTTTCGAGCCTCAAGTCAATCCAACCCGGTTCCCTTCCAGATCCATTCAATAGAGAAGGATGCACATGGTAACATAATTTTTTTTATAACTAACAGGCAAAAGCATCAACGAATTATCTGTGTTATGCACCGTTGGGGCTTCGGAAGAGGTTCTTTGACACTCACTCCACCTAACTCAACGTACATGAAAACATGGTGTGCTGGTGCACATAGAAAAGGCTGAGCCTTTTTGCAATATCCAAAGCTTCTCAAGAACACATTATTGAAAAGGAGCAAAATTTTGAATCGCTAAATCGTACATTCTAGCAAAGGTTAGAAGACTATACTGTCAAGATGGATCGAAGCTCTAGGAAAATGGACTCAATTCCTGCCAACGTAATGTACAGATGCTCACTCTGTCCTCAGCGCCTTGATCCATTCAAGCTCGACTCTGAAATCACCAGGCCCAGTTTTTGCGCCAGAGAATCCTCCTTCTGCATTAACAGACAGTGACATGCCAAGGATTCGAGATGGATTCATTTCCAAACTTGCGTCTATGACATTCCCTCTCCATGTTGGCAAATATCGGGCAAGAGGAATCTGAAAAGGCCATGAAATCCACGGATTCAAAATAGACTTCTCACATATGAGTTAATACACATATATACACATGTACTACTCAGTTCAACTTTCAACCAAAGTAATAAAGCCGAAAAATATCTTCAGCAGCAAAAACGTGCATAAGGACCAACCCAATCGAGAAGAAGGAAGCCTCAAATGCTCATTAATGAGATACTCTTGATGGACATTAGAAAAGAGATCACTATCAGTTTGCTGTGACAATTTGAATTCAGAAAGGACCAACATGACATGAATGACAGAAAAATAAAACCACTGGAAAGACCAATATAACAAGATTGATGGAAAAAAGTAACCCAGGATAGAGGTCTAAACGAGTCAAGCTCCTCATAAGCTACTGAAGCTCGGCTTGCTAACCCCCCTGCTAACAATGACAATACTTGCCTTTGCAATATACCAATTGTCTTTCGGCACAAAGACAAAAGCCTGCCACGAATTATCTTCCAGCTGTCCAGGTGAGTTCACCCAATTCTCCGTGTAGATCTAGATCAGAGGTCAACTATATCAGAAAAGCATGTAGTATGCCAGCTAACATGTTCAAAAATAAAGAAGAAACCTGAGGACCATCACTCTCATAAAAACTGAAATGAGGATAGACACTTACAGTGGATATGTAGCATCTACCATCTCCTTTAAGCTTTAGAGCTATGGTATCATATGCATCCAAATCAATGAAGCCATCAAACTGCAGAAAAGGGAAAAAAAAAGAAAAAGGTAACTAACTAAATACTGATGCCGGGAACAATCAAAGAAACGCTCAGTAAGACATAGAAATGAACTTTTTAGTGTCAGCGATGAAATATATCCTGCAAGAACATGCAAAAATCACTAACTTTCTTTGACCGCATTCCACAAAAGCCACTCCTTTTGATATTCCATTTTGAATCCTCCGCAAGATCCAGCGAGAGGTGACCAGAAAAAATTCCTATGCAAGAAACCCAGAAGCTATTGAGTGTTCAGAACTCAAATCATCACAAGTCATTATGCCAATACAGTCACTGTAGGAATAATTACTGAGCAATACCCTTTAGTCCATTCCCAGCATCATTAATCTCCAAAGAGGCAGACGACAGCCCTGAAAAGTCACAGAAGAGGTAATGAAATTACCAATGAGATGAAAAGTCAGATCACCATTTGCCAGTACAATATGATGGAAAAGTGGTCTTTCTATCCAGAGAAACACAATATTGTGTCGATATACTCTAAGTGTGCAAAATATAAATCATTTATTTCCCATTTAGCCTCATTTTCTTTTTATTTGTTTGTAAAACTGTCTGATCCTCCAACTGAATATTATCTAAAGCACATGCATACCCCCATATTCAGAATCTGAGTAGAGATGCCACCTTTTCAACTCTTCTTTTGAGTTAAAATTAAATATACTTTTCTCGCTTGGAGGTATCAAGTCTTCAACATTCCATGTCAGAGCTGCACATATGAGAAGATCAACACAACAATTACCAAAGGTAGAGAGTATTATGAATTACATAAGTGTCGATCTCTTTTATTTTCTAGAAAAGCAGTTTATAACCATTATGGAGCAGAAAATATATGTATAAGACTGCAGACAACTATACTGACATTAGAGTAGATAACAAATGACAAAAATCAAAAGTTCAAATTCTCTTCAAGCAGATAGACATTTAAAACATGCCAAAAAGCCACAGAAGAACCAGACACCCATTTTATGTCCAGGAAAGCCGATTTTTTTTCGCAAGGACATTTTCAAGTCATGCAAAGAGACAAAGACATCAAGGGTATTCCCATCAACTCCTTGCTCAGTGACCGCCATTATGGTGCTGATGCCATGATAAATGCTCCAGTTAATTGGAAAGCTCAATTACGTTTGCAACAACTTCGAATAAAGCAATTCATATCATGATTAGGTGGTGTTTTATCATACAATCAAAGAAGGGAGGGAATCCACTCTAATGCTGCATGGAAGTTCCAAAATCCAAGTCTGAACAATATCATATAGCAAGGGACTCCAGCTAAGAAATGCTCTTTTATGGCATTCCACAAATACCTACTCAAAAAGTCTAGCACATATCAATAAACTCCCTCATCATGAAAAGCTAAATACAAAGGAAGTGCTAAATACCAGCCAGCCAAAGAATCATATCACTAGAATTAGATGCCTTCGGGGCCACAGCTGATGAAATTTGTTCATTCATATCTCATGCCAAGACCGACAGACTAATAGAAAATGAAACTGAATAAAGAACTCATTTTGACATGTTCCAACCCATCGCAAAAATGAAATCACCAGAGTCACCATGTTGACCCAGCCTTAGAAATGAGGCCACCTCTGTATCCTTATGCTTCCATAGAGGAAGCTGACCCTCAAGCACTATTGCCATGGCCTTTCCCTTACCAAAGAAATTTCCCCAAAATGCTAAAAATGAACAAGCCCGACCGAAACATGATACTGCTAGCCACCCATCAATCTTACCGAAGCATTTCTTCATACCGAAACGTAATTGACAGCAGCAAACAACAATCACGACCAAGGTCAACAAAAAACATGGGGGCAAGGATGTCGTCTAAAGCTTCCTATGTAAATCACCCCACTGACGAACGGCATACGGCCTTAGTACTGCAACAACAAATCCGAGGAAGTTTTCGAGGAATACGAAAAACGTATAAGTACCTCTCTTGGTAGCATTCAGAGAGGCCTGCCATAACGCTCGAAACCTAGACATTTCTCGTTCTTCCCCAAATTTATCCTGAAAAATCAGAAAGCGAAGCAAGATCATCATCTGGAATACGAAAGGCCACTCGCGCGAATCAAAAGCTTGCCTATCCAGAAAATGAAAAAGACCTAGCAAAATGACGAGCCGTTGAGGATGAAAATGAGTTCGAACTGATCGGAGAAGCACGCAGTCACCGGTATTGGAGTGATGAGGCGGCTCAGCGCTTCGCAGTCGCCGGTATCGGCGCAGTTGCAGCCGGTGGCCGATCGCCGCCGCCGCCGAGAGCTGTGGGAACAGCGTGGAAGCTTGGGGCGAGGTTCCACACTTCTGTGACTGGGAGCGGCTCGGATACACGTGGACGTTACTCAGGTTTCGTCCCAAAAACGACGACGTCGGTTGGTGACTTCGTACGGCTCGTCGCTACGTATCAGTCGGTCGTTCCCACCGCACGCTCCTCCACCGCCGGCCCATAATCAAGCATGCCTCCGCCGCCGCCGGCCCACCTCCTCACCCCGTAGCCGGCCACCCCCCGGTCAACGGCGGATTCCGGCAGCGCTCATTTGCAATTGACTCCGTTTGCGATCTGTTCGTGTTTTAGCGAAGGGAAAATTCTAAAAGACTATTCAAATTACATATATCTTCTCAAATAAAGGCATAATTTTCCGACGATTAAATGTACTTTTGTCATTTATTATTATTATTATTTTTTGTTGTTCTTCTATCTCTTCGTCACTGGCCGATTGGCCATCGATAACGCCCATAGAAGGCTAGGCGAGAGTTGACCTCACTAACCACAAGTGAGGAGCAAACTCATCTGGGGAGGCCACCCCTCCTAGCCAACCACCCTCGTTAGCCACGAACAAGGGCTTGCAAGCCCTCACTAACCGTGGGCGAGGCCACCCTCTCGCCACATTTGATGAGGGTTAGCCTCACTGGCCTCTAGTGAGAGGGGCCTCGCCCATAATCAATGAGGGCTTGCAGGCCCTGGCCGCCCTCATGGTTGGTTGCGAGGGGGCGGCCTTCCCAGGCGAAGTCGCCCCTTACCGGATCACGCAAGGGCAATCTCACCCCGTCCTTTGTGAGTGTTGTCGATGGCCAATGAAGAGAATGAAGAACAACTAGAAAAAAGAAAAGAAAAAAGGATAGAAAAAAAAATTGGATGAAAATACTCTTGACCAATTAGAAAATTTAGCCAATCGATGAGGTGAGGTCATGATTACTTCAGGCCCTTATTTGAAATAATTAAGGTCATTTCGGGCTCTCATTAGGTCTACTTCGTGTCTTTACTTGAAAAAAATGAGAAGACTCCCTTTTTGGGAATTTTGCCGTTAGCGAATGAGAGAAGTTTGAGGGCAAAATGGGGAAAACACGGAAAAGGAAATGATGTGCGGTCCAGTGTGCAGGGGTGCACGATAACAGCACCAATGAACGGGCGCCACCTAGGCAGAGCTAATCATTGCCATTTGTCATTACATCCTGAGGCTAAAAAATAATTAAAAAAAAACAGAGAGAGACAGAAACAAATTGAATAATGTCAAAAAAAAAAAAAAAAAAACAAATTCTTTATTACCGATAATTTTTCATTACTTTGTTACATGGCTTAAGACTGTGTTATGTGAATTTGTCGACAAAACGCATAACTCATCTAATTTATAACATTTTTATTTAGTGATTAATTTCTTTATTTTTCAAGCACCGGGTACGAATAAAACTCAAGATTTTATCAATTTTCATCAAACAAACTTAAACCCAAGTACATGTTTCGTACCTGTTTGGCCTACCGGTACATCTTCGGTACTGATCATCCACGGACGAAGAGAGAGAGACATTTGAACATGTCCGGATCTTCGTTGCAGATAAAAATGGACCATTTTGAAATTTCTTTGAGCATTCTAGAGTTTGGACAAGTGAGAAGAAGATAAAAAACCAGCTCAATCATAACAGAATACTTGCACAATCACCTCAATCGATGAAGAAATCACATCCAACGCTCATCATCGCTACAACGGTTGGACAAAAATAATTGGAAATCTGGTTTAAACAAAGCTTGAATCAAGTTGAGATTGTCGTCACGGCATGCAAACTCGCTTTCTGGACAATTGGCATTGGATTAGACCATGATTAATATTATTATTAGAAGATGATAGGCTTGGTGTGATTAATGCATCGCCATCATGGGAAAACGTGAAGAAATTATCTTCCAATAGGACATGGAAGGACAAACCAAGTACAGCAGGCCTTTGTATTTGCTTATATTTGTCTGTCTCAGTGCTCAGCTGGGGGAGCTCAGATCAGGTTCGATCGAGTTAACAAGTCCTATGGGATCAAGAGCCAGCAAGCTGAGCAAAATCGCCGGGCAGCGAGGGGCGAGGCGGCTAGAGGGCGCCTGGACGACCCCGAGAGGATATGTTCCGGTATGCGTGGGAGTTAACGACCACACAAAGCGGTTCATCGTCCACACAAGAGCTCTCGTGGATGGAGACTTCGTCCAGCTACTGCATAAGTCGGCCGAGGAATTCGGGTTCTGCAGCGAAGGGGTTCTGAGGATACCGTTCGCGGCTGAAGATTTTGAAGACTGGATTGTGAGAGCTTCAAAGACGAAAGATTTAGGAGTGAAGCCGGCTTAAGCTGGGTTGAAGATTCACGGTCGTCGCTGTTTATCAGTATTATGATGCTACTGTATGTTCATAGTAACTGTATGTGAAAAGGGTAAGTCTAAGGAAGCAGGAATCTAGTTTGGGTTTCTTGTACATTCGGTACGAATGGATGAATCATAGCAAATCATACGACAAGAATGGAGATGATGCCGACCTTAAACTTTTCCATCAAGGTTAATGGCACAGAACAAACGGGTCATAAGCTATATCCAACAACTAGCATGCATCTCACAGAGAAATAACAAGACTCATGAACGTTATGATATGCGCTACGCTGTTTCGACTCGTTGATTCCGATGGACAGAAGGGTCTTTAAAGGTAAGTGAGACTGAACAACGATCACTAGTCCTAGAAATAAGTTCTTAAAGAAGCCTGAATATCAACCCAGAATAGCAAGCCAATGACCTGGAAATCAGTCATTTGTGTGAAGAAGTAGACAGATTCACGTCCAAAGGAAACCAAAGCCTTACATGAACAAAAGAAGCCAATTCATTCGAGTAGAGACATTGATGAAACTCTGATCAACATTCTTCATTGGTGTGTATAAATCACGGATACAAAACTCTGCCAAAAAATATCGCAAAAATTGAAGAAAATGTGATAATCCATCTTTCCTCGCATTAACCAAAACTCGATGCTCGAGAGGAAGGGCGTACAAACGAGCTGAAACACTTGATTGCTACCTCAATCGCTGCCCTTATCCGCCCTCCCCTGATTGAAATCCGTGTGCAAATGTAAGAAAGTTGCCAGTCGTGCCACGGTTTAACAGCTTTTGAAAGTGTCAATGTTTATCACCTGCATCTGCAGACCGGCTTCTAAAAATCACTTGGATGACCTAGCTTTCTTTCGTGATTTTGACTTCTTTTTTGTTGACTTTTGCGAGTCGGGATCCTTGGTATCTTCATTAAATAAATGTTCGTAATCTTCAAGACTGGCAAAAGGGGATGCAGATGTCTTCCCCCTAGATTTCCTCTTTCCTTTTCTCTGGTGGGAGCCTTCTTCTTCTTCATCAGTTTCATCATCAGCTTCCCCAATTGCCACATCCACGTCATCGTCCTCGTTGTCACTTCCGTCATCTTCAATGGGGCCAATATCATCCTCTTCTCCCTCATCCATGTCAAATGGAAGATCAATCTCTCCGTCACTAGCATCACCAGCCAAATCATCATCATCTTCTGCAGCAACTCGCTCCAAGTCATCATATTCATATTCACCATTTCCATCTAAGGAAATGTCAGCATAGTCCAACATATTCTCAATCTCTTCATTATCGCTCTCGTCTCCGCCATCCACCTCTGCATCATCCACATCAAAAAATTCCTCAGCGGCTTCTTCTTCTGCTCCTTTCTTCTTTTTCTTCTTCTTTTGTTTGTTTGAGGAATTCATTTTATTTATATAGAACTTGTGGAAAACTAGATCTTCTGGGGGAACATCCGTTTCAGCAAGCGACAGAATTTCTGGCCCAATTAACTGGTTGTTCATATCAAGCTGCAGAAAAAAAAACAAGACCAGACACAAATTTAGAGGTTTCCACATTAGGCAGTGGCCACTCATAGAAAGGTCAATGGATTACAGACAGAGGGAAAGCAACTTATAGAACCTATTATACTAGGGCAAAGAAACAAAATTGATAACTCACCTTCTTGGCAGGTTCAATTTGGGAGCCACCATGCCATGAGCTTTGCTTGGGTTTTTTCTCCATTAACTTGTCTAAGAAGGCCGGGAGTGAGAGGTCGTTTAATGGGTTTCCATTGTACACGATGTTGGCCCCAGACAGGAGTGTCCGAGCCATGGTGGAGACTGATGGATGAACATGTGAAGCAAGTACCGTGAGCTCCCACCAACTAACGCGATCTGCATTGCTATAGTTCCCCAAATGGGAATGAAATCGATTCATTAGGAGTTTTTGAAACATAAATCAGCAAGGGCTTATGAAAATGCAACGCATTTAAGAAACTGGCAACAGCTACAGGTTAACCATATTATAATGAAAAAGAAAAGAAAAGAAAAAAAGAGCAGGCCACTAGTTGGATGAATAATTGTAGACAATAAAGTATAGCCTCTCTGGAGAAATTAATTATTCTATATTTACTTACTCCAAGTACAACATCTCCTAAAATAATGATCAAGAGATCATACAACACAATTAGAGTTGGCAACAACACAACAGTCCATTACAGGGAAACTACTGGGGAAGGAAAAAGGGTTGTTAACTTACCAGTAAGATGGCTCTCTGTGCCTAGGATTATACCCTCCAGGAAGCAACAAATCAGTTGAATTTACTCCAGACTGGTCAATTTTATTTTTAGATGATTCAACTCCCTGAGTATTTGGGGATACATTCTTTATAAGCAACTCAGCTGCTTCATCAGAGAGTTCATCATCAGAAGAAGAAGAGACAGGGGAGCCATCCACCTCCTCCTCTGAGGAATCATCGTCCTTCACAGAATCATCAACAATCGAGCCTATATTTTTTTCTTCTCTTGAATCACTGATTTCTTTGTTGTCAGCTTCTTCAACAATGTCTTTGAAATGTTCTAGCTCTTCATCAACCGACTCACTCTGGAGCACTACATTCCTGCACAATAGAATGTATTGTTCAGGAGATTTCCATCTGAAACCCTCATCCTCCAGTTATTGAATTTAAACATCAAAACAATCCAAATAACATCCTGTCCTCACCACAAAGGAGGTCTGGCTTTAAGAAGCTCAGAGAGAAGAAAAAGATATCCACAGGCATATTGAGGTGGCTGCTGCAGTGCAACCTATCAAAAATCCGTGAACTTGCATTATTAGAAAATAGAAAACCGGGAAAGGCATTGCAATCATCCATCTATTGAGTCTCATTTCTCAGAAACTTTTCATAAGTCAAAATCTCTAAAAGAATGAGCATAAGAGATATTAAAATACAAAATACCATAACAGGAGCACAAGAAGCCATGTTCTGTAAATAAGAAATATTAGCTTAACATTCTACTTTTACAACCAGAAACTGCCTGAAATAGATGTGCCAAGCATGAACTTCTATGAGGAAGAGAGGCAAGCAAGCACTCATCTAAGAGTATTTAAGGACAGATCCTCTAGATTTAAGCAAAGAGAGATATCTAGCAACCATGAGAAAGAATTAAGGAAAGCTAAAATGGTGCTCACTACAAACCTGCAAAAGACGCTTTGAAAAGGCGGCCACACGCTTTAAATTGACATCACTTTTCATGACTCTCAGAAGTAGACCAATAAACATTTCCGCCTGAAGAATGCCAACAAACCAAAACAGGTGTGAGAGGGAGAGAGAGAGAGAGAGAGAGAGAGATAAGAAAGGCACAAACCATTCCTTGATTTTTCTTTCTTTTCTTAAGTGTTTGTTAGCTTTCTTATTCTTGAGAGGGGGATTTCAAGTGCCAAAAGCAGAACAAAAGGATAGGGACAGGGGCATGACAAGCAACACATAAGATACTCTGACATGTGATCTCATCTTCCCAAGACCACCAACTCAGCAATATCAAATTCAAGTCATTTAACTCTTTCAATGTGAGTACGTTTCTTTTATGTCCATAAGAAATGAAACTAATTAAGGTCATCCCCTTCAAACTCAAGCTACACTTGATCTTCATTTGCACAAAGAGAACTAAAAGAAGCATGTAAGTTTAAACCCAAATTCCACATCCATTAGATATCAAGCTTCCTGTTGAGAAATTTCAATGATGGATGGTATTTCAAGGTGGCCATAAGCATTCTATATGGTATGTATAATCAGACATAAAAAAATCAGTGTCACTTGCCTTGGAAGAATTCATGGCAGCAGGAAGTAGAAGTTTTGAGTATAAGGCACGGTAAAATCGGTCACTGACTATCTGATTTTTGGATGAGATTTTGTCAAGAAGCATCAGAGCTTGTATCCCCACATTAAAATTATTTGAGTGAACCTGCATAAAAAGAGTGCAGATATCAGAGCACATGGTAAGGTTATTTCCCTCTTGCACCAATCATATAGCTCCCTTCACAAGCTATTCATCACAAGTGACTCTGTGCCTCTGAGCTTACCAGTTGGAATAGCAGTGGTGTCTGGACCTCAACAATGTCATCAGCCTCATTGCTTGAAACATAGGGAAATGCTCTGTTCACCCCCTGGAAGAATGACAAAGTACAATAAGGTCAACAGAGAAACTGCAAAACCATCGCAGATCGTACAAATCAGTGGAAGGAACAAGAGAAACTTACAGTTAACAAGACTGATAGTATCCTTGAGTCTAATTCAACATGAGCCTCTTTTGCATCTTTTTCTTTTTCCCCCTCAGAACCAGAGGCCCTCTTTTGCTCCTTTTTGCTGCTTTTAACTTTTTGTTGACCACTACTAACCTCAGTGATCAACACCTGACATTGTCCACCAAGAATAAAAATCCGAGATCTTCAAAATGGAATCTCTAGGTAATCAGATCAAAACAAAAATGTTTGCCTCTGCAGGAGACGTGGGAAAGAAAAGAGACCTCATCCTATGCAACCATGAAATCATACAAAAGGTGCAATTAGTATAATGTAATGGTACCTTAAACACAGCAAAGTACACATCTATCAATCTTTTTGCCACCTTTGGTCCATCTCCTTTGTTACTAAGACGAATTTGGCTAAGGAAATTAATCTGCACATGTACAATAGCTAATTGAAGTAAATAAAAATAGAAATCTAACGACATGTACATTCACTTGCACAATCTTATAGGAAACACGTGTAGCCAAGAAGCAATCATCCTAGAATAAAGTCCATCTACAAGACTGTTGCAATTTAGGGTAAGTCAAAGACAAGTTCTCTCGGAAATGATTTTCATAACAATTGCATAAAAAGGAACCAGGAAACAAATATTGCAGATGAAATAACTAGGCAATCAGCCTACTTCTCTTGGAAACAAAGAATTTTAAAAAATGATAAACTCGTGTTGCACACAAATGCCTCATCGCCATTGGGGTATGGTGGCACGGCCGACGCATTGATGTATCCACTTACCATTAACATACAGTACAAGGACAGTGGAAGGTGATAAAAGAGACACATTAATCAGTTCTTGAAAAGGATCATCAAAGGCCTTGCAAATGATATTGCTAAAACTAATGACAATAATAAACGATTGAGAAGACATACAGCATGATTCTTTGCCCGTAAATTCAGGCGTGGGCGAAAGAGAAAAGAGTCCACCTCATCAATCACAACCGCCTGTAAAAGGAAGAACCCACTTTAATGACAGTTGCCCAAAATAAATAAAAAAGTTGTGCATCATAAACGGAACTTAATAGTCAGTCACAGAATAATAGGTGAAATGGCCAGTTGCACCCAACTGATTCACATCCAACACAGATCATTTAAGCCAGCACCTTAACGACATGATATTTATAGAAGCAATATTATGTATTGCTTTCCATTTTCCTTCATTCATACTTTCGAGATTATACGACATAGAGAAGATTCTTATTCAATAGGCTTTGAGTTTAAAGCTCAATTGCCGTTCTAATGAACTGCAATCTGTTTGATAACCCAAACCCTACCAGTGTTGATTTATTACTGAGTTTATTCTGTAGTGCAGGATGTCATCCGAATTTTATGTAATTTGAACAGAGTTTCTTCTTAGTGGCTGTTCTAGTGGTGCTTTCAAAAGTGGACAGGAGCATAAATCTGTCAAGAGACTACTTAGCAGTTCAACCGGAATGAATGATACCACGGATTTAACTGGTAGACTATTAACATCACAGATAATTCTGTTGTCAACGTATGTCCCACACAGTAGATTCAGCTTAGTAGATGAGGATGTTGAAAAGAGCCCTAGGTCGCAAGTTCTAAACCCATGCCTGCATTTTCTTTTCATGTATCATTCCATATAGAGGCAAATGAAAAACAACATTGTTGTAACCTTCCAAACTAAGAATGATGTCTTCATTAATGGCAATTGCATGTGGAAAGTTATATATTAAAATATGAGGTACCAGATTTGCGACAGGCTGGAATTTTCATTTACCTTGAAAAATCTGGATTTGACAAATTCTGACCCAATTTTATGACCCCATTTTTGACTGGCTGAACTGAGTAACCACTAGTTCAACCCACTTTTTGATGATTGATTATTTCTGGCAAGTATCAAATTGGTTACCAATTTCAGGTCCAACCCATTAGACCAGCCAGGCCAATCCTTTAGACACTGATTTTTCAGTTAAGGTTTTCAGGGTTTGCATCAAGCTTCTTTTTCGCACAGTAGCCATCCATATGTTTACATTAAAGCTTGTAAAGATGGTTTTATTAGAGATCGGGTTTGAGAGATTTGAGTGCATAATCTCCCACCTAGTGAAGTTTGCCAACAACCCTGCCACAATTGGTTGCATCAACCAAATCATGTACATCTATTTAACTGTTTTTTGTTGATTTTGACAAGTTATGTCTCACTAGTGCCAGTTGATACAGGAGCCTGGATGAAAGAAACCTATAATTTCTAATTTCCATATTGTTGAGATCCTAAGAAAGCACTTATCCCATGACATCGGGGGGCAAAAAAACATTGACATTCACGTGTTCTTCATAAAACTCGCGAAAAACTCTAATAGTTGCTCTACCGACAGAGTTGATTGCTGAAAGATAATGTGTTCAAGGAGTAGATATGCCAAATGGTGTGGTACCAAATCCAAAAGGAGTACATTACAGGGCAATCCTCTAAGAAGTAATTATGACCTAATCTTGTAGTTTCCTTCCATTAAACAAATGCACCATATATTACTCGTATAGTTATATGTCCATCCAACATGCAACAAGCTTCAACAGATTGTTTTTATGGAGAACTAAACTTTCTACACATAAAGACGGTCCTTCACTAGCTACATAAATGCGGACACACATGCAATTTCTTCCCTCCACATGGAAGGAACGTTCTACAGATCTGCAATGGTCCTGTTCCATGTTAAATGTCATGATAATAGCCCTAATTAATTAATTGAAAACACAGGAAACCACAATCATGAGATCACTACATGCATAGTCATAAAAAAAAGCCACTACTTGAACAATATACCTTCATGTTTGGGTGTTCCGACAAAAGATTGGATAAGTGAAAGTCAGCATTGGATGCACCCTTATTTTGAGGATCCCCGAGCTGCATATAAACAAGGACACCATGTATTTCACCATCAATTGCTACAAAAGTCAACTAGAAACTGGATAACTGAACAATTAAGAGTCAATTAGAAAATGGTCAAATTTCAATCTCAACTCACTTTGTTGACAAGAGCTGAGAGCAATCGACGCTCCTGTTCTGATTTATTCTTCAGAAGTGCATACATGGTCTACAAGCACCAAAATCCTAAACCAATCAGATCATTTATACAAGCATTTAAAAAAAGAATTGAGTATAAAAAAATATTGTTAATAGATTAACTCAATTGGTGATCAAGTAACAAGTACAGAAGAGGTAAATTTGACAGATATAGTTGGAAAAGGTAGTGGAGACTACATGAAACTGTGAATCATGTTCAAAGGCAGAATAACTATTAACTATCATAAATGCCAGCAACAATTGCCATCCAATGAAGGAGAGCAATTTCAAGCATATCTAGCCCCCAACCCAATTGAAACTTTTGAGAGAGTTTTGACAATAGATATAATAAGACCAACTGTCCGGAAAATATTTTACACCCAGTGATTATTTCCAAGAAGAAGAAGTGCATATTGCATGGCTAACAAATCTCACAACAGAGTGAAAAAAAGCTTACCTTCAAAGCCTTGTCCTTCAGAATGGGTAGCATATCCCTTGATGCTTCCTCAAGTGCAACAATAAAACGCTCATACCTAAAGAAGTCATGCAATCCAAAACTTAACTAGCTGAAGCATTTTATTCAAATCAAATAATACAATGCACCTTAAGCTTGCATTATGATGTTGTCAACATTTTTTATTCTTGATTTCCTGGAAAGCCCGTTGGGCATGCAAGCAATAATTTTACCTACAGATTAAAACTAAGTAAATACATTTGATTTTAATAGAAATCAATCAGTAGCCTCAGATTTTCACAAGATGAAAATGATAATTTTCAGTTTTCAATTATCTGTAGTTTATGTCGGTAATATATCATATCAGAGGCATCCTTTTGTGATAGGTTTTCTTTCTTTATATTCTCTCTTTCCAGTCTACTGTTCTCAATCAGCTAGATAGGTCTCCGCACGTGACCACCTGTGTCTCAGGAACCTGCTTCTCGAATACCTTTGATTTGCCAACAGCATATCATTGTTCTAATAAAAGATGAAGCATGCGGACTAGTTAGTGCTAGCAGTAGCATCCATTTGCAGACTACTAAGGCTTTAATAAATGCATACCTCTGCTTTAAGCAGTCTTCCCAGTACCAAAAGAGCAGGAGGGAGTACCCATCCTTTGTCTCTGGAAGATGATTTAGTGGCCTCTGCAAGAGGGTCTTCAGCTTACGTTCAGGTAATAGACTAACAAGAAGTAGGAAAAGTGGTTTAACAATCAAATATGGACAAATTAAATTTTAGCATAAATTTTCTCAAAGCAAGATCACAGTAGTTAATCAACTAGAGTTGCACCATGCCGGGGTATACATGGGTTCAAGAGAAATCAGTGACTCAAAGCCACTTGAAATGGGAATGCCAGATTCCTTCTTTTTTCGCCCAAAAAGATGGGAATGCCATTTTAACAACAAATGTAATGCACAGAAGCTACATCAGGCAGATGATGCCAACACAAGGCTCTTCTCGAAGAATAACAGCAAAGCAGTGGCCAAAATTGGGAGTTCACCATAAGAGAGAGAGGGAGAGAGAACCTTGAAACGAACAATTCTTTCAGTACTTCAAAGCCAGTTAAAGCATGACGCTTCCCCACTTTTGAAGTCACCATTCCTAAAATAAAGAATGCGTTTAGATATTATCCATCCAAACTCTAGCGCAGATATTTCATCAGCATCCAGCTACATTATGATGACCAGAATATCTGTGTATAGCAAAAAATAGTGGAATAAATGGACATATATTCTCGGTTTAGAGGATAATTCAGTCAATGGTCCCATGGTCTAACACAGAAAAGCACTGATTTAGAAAAACAACCATAAGTCATGCGACACACAATCACAACTTTTGAAGAAGAGGCAGATACCAAAATAGCCCAAATCATTCAAATACACCTTTTGGGTCTACAACTGGTAAATGAAACACTGAAAGGTAATAGAGACAAACCTGGGTAACTCTATGAATCAAAAAATAAGGGCATTCGGGTTACAAAATAAAACCTAGAGAAGTGTGCCTATAGCCATAATGGGCTACAGGCACATCATACGGCACGCATGATGAAGTAGCTGGGGCAAACTCCGGAAAAAGTAGAAGAAAAAATTCAAAAGGCTGCATGCATCATCAATAATCTAAATATTGTTTGATTAGTTAAGAGCTCAACGTCTCTTCTCTACTTAAACAGGAGTCTTGCTCCCACACCTAACAAAAAGTATTGAGTCCACAACCATGTCAACACAGCATGAGATCGTCCCCAATGACAAATAGGATTCACAAAAACATTCAACTTGAACAGCCGAAAGTTCATCTAAAGATAGAAACTCAGAAAGCTTGCGCATTTTGAACTTCACAACTTTAGAACATCATCCAAGAGACGACATCTGAAGCACTTTATAAGGATTAAAAGGGAGAACGTCAAATTTAAGTCACCGAGAAGTACTGGAGGTCAGTTTATACAAAAATACAAAATTACAGAACAAGTAAGCATATGTAGAACCCAAGAAACCAAAGTCACTTGCATCCATTTGCCAAAGAGAGGAACTCCTAAATAACATACCAATCAGCCCATCGAGCGACCGCAGGTTGGCGATCGGATTATCCCCGACCATGACCGAGAAGGCCGACACCTTATCTGCAGCTGTCCCCGACCTCTGCGTCGCGACGAGCATCTTGACGTCCCCACTCTGCCCCCTCGAGGATTCGTAATCCTGCGCATACTGCGCCATCAGTCTCTCCCCGAGCTTCCTCTTCTCCTCGACAACAGCCTTCCACTCATCCACATCGCTCACCTCCAACTTCTTCCCTTTCTCTCCAACCACCTTCGCCTCCAACTCCTCCGCGTCCACGTACCAGACGCCCAGCGCGCTCGCCTTCACCAGAGGAAGCTTAGGCAAGTTCCTGAACTTATCAAACGACGAGCTCCCACTGCGGCGACCGTCACTCTCACCAACCGACAACACCGGAGGTTTCTGCTTAGCCTTGGGTTTAGGCTTACGCGCCGTTCCATCGTCCTTCGAATCAGCGGCTTTATCGCCACGGACGTCGCCGGAACTGCTCTTGCCCTTGCTCTTGCTCTTCCGGTCGTTGCCGCGACCGGCGGGGCTGGAATCCGTGGCGCGAGGCTTCAGTGGGCCTTTCTTGCGGAAATCAGCGTCGTTGAAGCCGGAGGAGGGGAGGGAGGAGGAGAGCCCGAGGGAGGAAGCGAAGGAGGCCACGTCCGACTTCAGGAGCTCGATGTCTTGCGAGTCGGCAGCGGCGGCGGCGGCGGCGTCCGGCGGAGGCCTCTTGGGTTTCGACGAAGTCGCCACCATATTCGTACGGCGATTTCGGAGGCGGAGGAAGAGGAAGAGGAGGAGGAGGAGACGGGAAGGTTTTACGAGGAAGACGGTGTCGAGGGTTTTACGAGGGAGACGGTGGCGCGAGTGTCCTGCGGGAGCGAATTTCGGGCGGGTCGAGGCCCGGCCCGGCTCGACCGAGAATTTGGACGAGCCCGGCCCGCCCGTCAGCGGGGCAATTCGAAAGGGTCGAAAGTCATTTTGGTGATAATGCAGCTTGGACGAGGGCAAAAGAGACAATGCAGCGGAACTAGGGTTTCGTCTGGTTTGAGCTCGTTTATATGCAAAGCCTCCGTCTCCACGTCCAAAGCCAGAGTTGCTTGAGCTTCTTCCCCACTCCCAGAGAGCCCTTGCGCGGTCGAGCTTCCCGATCCTCCCCGGAAGAGAAGGAGACCCTCGGAACAATGGCGACGGGAATGACCGCGACCTCCGCCGCCGCCGCGCCGGCGAAGCAGCTTTCGCAGAAGGAGGCGGACATCCAGCTGATGTTGGCCGCGGAGGTCCACCTCGGCACCAAGAACTGCGACTTCCAGATGGAGCGCTACGTCTTCAAGCGCCGCAATGACGGTGCGTTCCCTCAAAAAAAAAAAAAACTGTTTTTTTCCTTTTGTCTGCTCGAGCTCGATGCGAGGTGAAATCGTCGTATTTTGATTGGCGATGTGCGCTTGGATGCGCATGTTTTGCTGGCATTTGAGCTTCTTAGAAGGTGTTCTATGTCGAATTTCTTTCGATGTTACTGCGTAAGTGTAGTGTTTTTTGGAGAAGCTGTTGGTTGTGCCTATGTCGCTTGGCAGCCTAGAATGTCTCCGTTGGATTCAATTGGTTGGTTTTCTGGTCATTGAGTTGTGCACGTTGAGATGTTAGGAGAAGTTCCTTCCTATCCCATTCCGCACCCTCGATCGTTTGGTGCAGGTTCGGAGCTCCGGTTCTTTCATAGCTAGACATTCTGTAGCATATTGCTTTGATTGAAAATCGGCTTGCCTGAGATTTTCCCCCCATTATGCAATGCTGTGCTTTGGGCAGATGCTTGTCCAGGGAGTTCGCTGCAATTAGTAATTAAATTTCAGTACGCTGGAAGAATAGGCGTTTCTTTATTTTCAGCGACTATCTCACACTCAGGTTCCCAGGTATATACATTATCAATCTTGGTAAAACATGGGAGAAACTTCAGCTGGCAGCTAGAGTCATCGTGGCAATTGAGAACCCACAGGATATCATTGTTCAGTCTGCCCGACCATATGGTCAAAGGGCCATTTTGAAGTTTGCCCAATATACGGGTGCTCAAGCAATTGCTGGAAGGCACACTCCCGGAACATTCACTAACCAGCTCCAGACCTCATTCTGTGAGCCTCGTCTGCTCATTCTCACTGATCCAAGAACTGATCACCAGGTAAAGTTCTCTTTCTACAAGTTCCGTGGTTTGGCAAGTTCCTTGTTTTGTGTTAGCTTCTAGCGGTGGACCATGGTGGCAAAGTACCTCCGTATTCTGTCCTCGATAAATTTTAATTCCTTTCATTTTTGCAGCCAATCAAGGAATCAGCTCTTGGAAACATTCCAACCATTGCTTTCTGTGATACTGATTCGCCAATGCGATATGTGGATATTGGCATCCCTGCTAATAACAAGGGAAAACACAGCATCGGATGTCTCTTTTGGCTGTTGGCGAGGATGGTCTTACAGATGCGTGGCACCATTCCTATGGGTCATAAGTGGGATGTGATGGTAAATTCCAAAATATCTCTGTTATGGTTCCTTAGTATTTTTTTTCTGGAGCCTTTGGAGGAAAATGGTGGCTATGGTACTCTGGAGGGAGAATAACGAGGCAGTCCAAACGGATGTTTAATATTGCAACATGCGGAATTTGATATAGACGAAATTACTTGCACTTTTTACCCCCATGCCCTCCCCAATAGACTAGCATGGGTTGGATGTGACCTTATTCTTTATTTGAAACTCTCCAGACATTCATTCTGACTAAGGGAAAATTCTTGTCATAGGTGGATTTATTTTTCTATAGAGAACCAGAGGAGACTAAGCAACAAGAAGAAGAGGACGCTGTTGCCCCAGCTGAATATGGACTACCAGATTACTCTGGTGCTGACCAATGGACTTCTCAAATCCCTGATGCTTCATGGGCTGGTGAAGCTGCTGCCCCAGCTGTGGCTGCCGTGCCAGCTGCAACCTGGGCACCTGAGCAAGGTACTGATTGTTGGCAAACATCATATCTTTTTCTAGATTAGCATAATGGAAGCCAGGCCAATCTGTATTAATCTAATTCGCGGTGGTGGTTACAACAACTGAGAACAGAAATTGCTTGTTGGATCCAGCATTCTCATTTACTGTGCTTCTTATCTTCTGATTGTTGCTTGATCTCTTCTCAGGCGCAGCGGTGGCAGTTGAGGGATGGGATGCTGCAGCTGCAGCTCCACCAGTAGGTGCAGCGCCTGCTGTACCGGCAAATGAAGCTGCCTGGGAATGACGCCTGATCTGTCTTTCCTCATTTTTGTAGACATCACTCGTTTGAGATTTTTTTTTTTTTAATTGAGGGCACCATTCAACCATACCAGTGCTCTGGATTCATCCATGGTTATTTTTGAGTCAGAATTTATTTCTGTTATTTAATGAAGTCAGACGATGTAGTGTTAAGGATGTTTGAACGCACAGATGTTCTTAATGGGATGATAATTTGTGGAACTGACACGATATATGATGGCATACGGTCACTGCTTAGACAGGGACTCCGGTGTGTTGTGCATGTCTGATGAGGTATAAGTATCGAGCCTGATTGCAAATATTGTTTGCTTCAGGCTACCAGGAATGAGAATATGAGAATTGGACACCAACTAAAGCGGAGCAGAATTAGAAAGAGACGGTTAGAGACGGTTTTTTATACTACGCAGTCATAGACTCATAGCATTCAAACCATAGAAAAGAGCATTTTAAAATGGGTAGATATCACCAATGAAGTGATTTTCAGTTAATTATTATGCTGATTTCTCGTAATTTCATTCGATATCTTTTGTTTTTCTTATTCTGTATTGCCTCTTCTCAGAAACAGTGTCTATCGTCGTTGGCTTCTCTCTTCAGCTCATAGATAGAGAGTTCAAACCAGCATGGAATAGAGAATAATACATATGGTGGCTCAATGGCACATATATGATTAGAGGTGAGTTCTCAATCTGGTTTTATTAAACCTGAAAGACCTAAACCTAAAAGACCCAAGACAACGAGATATCGTTACAAAAAGTTGGTGCTTTGCTCCTCAACCGAAATGCGAAATATCAAAATCCTGAAGGTGGGCAAAGTGTTATGATGGAAAATTCAAGGTTGAAAATGTAGAAGGGCGTGCAGGCTCTCAACGTCCCTGCATAGGCGACGTTTCATGCGGAACACCCCATCTTTCCCACCCGTTCATGAAAGCCTCCGTTCAAAGCCTCGGCCGACGAGAAAACTCCTTCAATCCGTCTGTCCTTTTTCCTTTCGTGCCACGACCATTTACAAACCACGTCGACATGAAAGCTATTGATCACTCAGCCCTTGCGTGGCCTGCATTCGTGGCGAGCTAAAGTCTCAAGATCCTGCTACTTGAAAAACAGAGAAAAATAAGGACTTTTGTGCATCTAGAACGGAGATCAATTGCCACTGAATCAAAATGGAACCTGTATCTATATATTGAAGCCCAAGGGCAAAAGACTAGAAAATATTTACAAAATTGAGCAAGTGAATTGGGAAAATTGGGTTACAAGTGAGAGCTCTATAGAGATTTTGTTTCCCGCTAAGCAGCTCCAAAGAGATTTTGGCTAATTAAATCTATCCTTCCTAATGAATCGCTAGTAATGATCAACAATTGTAATGGACTTTGCGCACGGATGAATGAATGCTTGAGAATTTACACAACCCCAATTCGATTTCAGCTCGAAGTGAGGTAATTATCCATCTTCTACTTCTCATGGAATCATTTCGTTGTTCTTTTTCCCCCCTTTGTCAAGGACGTGCCCATTTATTCCTATTTACAAGAAACCCGAATCCTTGGGATGGGTTGAATCGAAGATTTATGAGTTTGTCACGTTTGGTTCTTCTATAACTTGTAAGCAGTCATCCATGGAACAACACTCCGCCATCAGTTACCCAGCGCCCAAAGACATCAGAGTGGTCAACAGTTCTGCCATTATTGAGGCCACTCCCAGCCAGTTCCTTTCTCTAAAATGAAAAAAAAAGAGACAAATGTACTTATCAGAGGCAAGAAAGAAGAAGGTTATTTTAAAAAGCGAGGCATGGCAACTATTTTGCCATCCAAGCGGGTTCTTTATAAAAGAAAATCTAGATTAACCAAAGGAAAAATGTTCATTTAGATGCACATGAAGAAAGGCAGTGAGCACTTCACTTGAGTTATTTGAGCAGATGATCTTGAATCATAAAACTACCCTGGGATGAAACACGAAACTCACAATGATAGACAAAACAAGTGAGCACACATTTAGCTAGACCTTTGGTTTATCCTCCTGTGGTATGGAGTGTTAACAGGTCCAAAAGGAATAAAAGTATTTTTTTGGGGTATACAGAAGAGAATGGAATTGAACAAAACACTGAAAAATCATCACTATCCTTCTTTTTCACTATGACCAAAACAAAGGCTATGCATATAATGGAAAAGGCAAATTGCTATATAGTGTCTGATTCAATGGATTATAGCATCAGAAAGTCCCCGAACACAAAGCATGTGAAGGAGAAGCTGAGATTATGATAGTGATTTTAATCATTCCTGTTTATGGAAATGAATAGCTGGTCATCCTTCCCTCTCATCGGTGTGATTTCAAGAGGAAGGAAAACCATGAAAGTTCCACCAGGTATGTGATATAAAAATTTGCCACTGATGACGGTAACAGGTATGGGAACAGCTATCTAGCTTACAGTCCAACCACATCTCAACGTATCAAACATACTATCAAGGCTTACATCACATTATTGATTCGTCGTTTGCAAGCATTAAGGCAACTGAAAAAGAATTCTGCTTGAAATTCAAACTGTTTGATGTGCTTGTTCTCAAAAGTCTTCTAAAATGATTAAAGCAGAAGTAGAATATCTAAACTTTACTAGTAAGAAAGAGAACAAACCTCCAACTTGAGCCCAGATGCACTCGCATGCCTCGTCACCTCAGCTTTTGGTCCACTGATAATTCCCAGAGATACACTCGTAATAGATGATCTGCAGCCGTTAAAACCAAAAACGAGTTTGAATATCAGACAACTTTAGAAATATATCGCATTTCATTCAATTATTTAAGAAGTATATACCATTTAAGACGGAATAACAGAACTTAATAGAGGATCTTATTTTATCTACAAAAGAAGATTGGAAAAAAAAAAAAAAAGTTCAGACAGCTTCCCTCTTCATCTCATGCATCGGTGTGGCTTTCTGGTTAGCTTTGGGACACAATTGTCATAATTAAGAAAGGGTAAAAGGTTCGCTATTTAGAACAAACAAGAAGAGAAAACAAGTCTCCCACATGAAGTATTACTGCAAAGAACTGCAAAGCTATCAACCATATCATACCTCTCATAAACTTCTTCATCGCAAGAGTTTGCCGAGGAAGATAGCCCGTCTACATCAAGAAAGTTAGTAAAATTCCATTCATCATCATGACAATCATAACAGATGTCATCGCTTTCTCGCCATTCATCCTCTTGGATAACCTCGGACAACTGCCTGCAAGGAACTACTGGGGCACACCTGTAACAGAGACCGATACCCATTAGCAAATTAGCAGATAATCTGCGGCAGCCTCCTCAGAAGAGAGATAAATTGTATACATCACATTTTCATCCCTGGAGAGAATTACAATTCTCAGAATTCAAGCATGAGCATAAGTTCTAATGGCTTCAAAAGAAGGATCTTAAATCTATGAAACCACATAGTGGGGATGTACATAAAGATCATCATCTGGGAGAGAGACCTGTAAGTAGAGTCATCACTTTCACTGGCTGAGATCTCTGGAGATGACTCTGAGAGACCTTTGTTACCTCCTTGTGTTTGTCCAGTGAGAGGCGCATTGTGAATTAGATTTTTGGTTGCTATAGGCATATCGCTTTCGCAGGGAATGTTTCCATCAGATAGCGATCTTTTCATGAATGACCTACAAATAACAAAAGTTACAATTACCTTCTCAAATGGGTATTTCAGATCTCACAGAAAGAAATATCTGTCATAGTGTGGAAGAACAAAATATGTAATTTTTCTTCTTATTCAGTTCAAACAAACACATCCGGAGTTCAAATAGCACTAAGTGATGACTTAATTAAGACATGAGGGAGATGCCAGGTGCTTCTTACCTCATTATTCAATCACCTATTCACAAAATTTTGTCCCCTTAGACTTGATGTTAGATTAATTACACAAAAACCATAAATATCTCAGACATTAAACATTTATCATTAATAGAATGCATCCCAAAAAAAAAAAAAAAAAAAACTAAAACCATGCTGACAATAGCTTTATCATGGGCATGGTACATATTCCAAAAGATTAGAAGAACATGCAACTTGAAAGGAATGTGAACCATTATGATCCCTTAGTATATATTATACTGATTTGGTCTGTGGATGGTTGATGACATAGATATAACAGAATTTGCGAATAAAAAAAGATAACTCTTTGTACCGAGTGTTCTCATCAACATAGTTAAGATGACGCCTTCCTTCCCACAATGAAGGTTCACCCAGTTGGGGCTGAAAATATCCCAAAAACCTGATTAACAAATCAGCCAATTATTATGCCGGCCATATAGCATTTATATACACACCACGCTTAAAATACAGTTTCAAAAGTACCTGAGGCTCATATATCAAAGTAAGAGTTCATGAAAGAAAAAATAGCACTCACACATTAATGGCAGCTTGTTTCTCGGCATCCACATAGGCATTGCTGTAATACCGTTGTATAGTTCTGAAAAACTCCTGGGACTGTGTTGCAGGTTTCCACTGACCTCTTCGCTCAGAAAATATCTGCCAACAATCACCAACAAGATTGAGAAGTTGGCAGATATAGTGGTGCATGTAGAAATTAAATAAAATCAACAAACATCCATGGACAATTTCTCGGTTAATTTGCTGAGCGTTTCAGTTCTGTCAAAGCCAAAGGATCTGCTCTTTGATGTTTAGTGATCTATATATCAAGTTCTTTTCTTTACTGGGTAAGTTTAGCAAGTGAGCGGATTAGAAACCCTGGTCTCCATCACCACCCTCATTCCCTTCGGCACTGGATCAGATATGCTAGATCGTCGGAAGAAATTGGAAGAAACAACATGAGAGAATCGAATTCACAGAGTGAAATTCTCATACTTTAAATTTGGTGTTTCAATCAAAGTAAGTAAGTCAATGGTGTCTATGCTTACATAAACAACTGTTCAGAAGAAACCCCAAGTCAAAGGTTATAAAGCCGAATTTCACAAGGTTCACAAATTGGAAACCTTTTGATATAGTGAATAAACTAGAAATTTGCAGAATTAATCTCACATGTAGAAGAAGCATATGTAGAATTCATGGTCACAATGCTCATAGCTGAATACATATAGGATCTAAACCCGGTTATGAAAATCACGGATACATTAAATTCCTGAATCTCAATGTACAAAACACTAAGATCCCGTTGTCAATAATCATGCAGCATTGTTTGTGATTAAATCTTCCCTGCATCCAAGGAACGGCCATTACGACTCTCTTTCAGAAGTAATAAAACCTGGAGAAACAATTATATCTGCAGCAGAAAACCAAAATCTACAAACACGTTTAGTTGCTTTATTCACACTTGATGCAGATATATTCTCTCTTGTTTGGTCAATTTTGTTTGGAATTGTGAAACTTCAGGCTTCTGCTTTGACAATGTAACATGTTCTGTTCTCTCTTTAACACATCTAGTTGATTAAAACTAATTTAGATATTGTTTGTTCATGGACTGATTTGTTTCCTTTCTTTTCGCTTAATTTAACACCATGACAGCTACTAAGAAGGCACCAAATTATACTTCGATATCATTGTTCCTAGGGATCAAATAGATTATGTAAATCAAGTTACCTTGTTGTGTGCTGCAGAACCACCATACTGTAACGCAAGGGTGTCGCCCATGGATTCATAGAGATCCATTAGGTTTTCTGCCAAAGGGTTATCCAGATCAATTTTGGAAGAGTTTAGAATTCCCAATGCATACAGCTGCCTTCCAAGAGAAACCAGTCCATATGCATATTGGGCAACATTTGTGCGATCTAGGCAGTCGATGCAGTTGGTCCTCAGCACCCCTTTCTGTGACGTTGGAGATTTCAGACTGGGATTTCCACCAGAGCTGCTACTGCCATCAGTGGTTTGAGTTTGCATGCTCTGAGACTGAGAATCCTTAATTCGGCTGGAAATGTCTGGTGAAGTGGGATCAGACTTTTCAGTTTTCCTGCACCAAAAGAAGTAGGTTTTCCATTCTCATATTAGCTGCCTGAACAGGTTTTAATGAATAAAATTATATTGATATGGTTAAAGTAATGCACATACAATCTAACAACCATCACAAAATAAGTAAAAAAGACTCACCCTAGGTTTGATGCGATCATTTTTTCCTCTTGCTCTGAATTTGCTGCTGCTCGCCAATAAAATATGCCAGTTAGGTTGAGTGCATACTTGGCCACCTTGCCAAGAAGCGCCAATGCATAGGTACCTTTGCTGTTGAGGAAAAAAAGGGTGAAAAGGATCATGCCAATTTGCACTATCAGAAGAAGATCAAAGTACTTATAATAAGAAAGTAAATATCTAATTACTTTCTTGAGTGCTTATGTAGATCCAACTGTAGAAACCTCAGGCGATTCTCTTCAATCAAACCCTGATTAATGAATCTGACGGCATTCAAGAACTCGCCACGAAGAACAGTTTCTCGAGGCTTTTTTTCACGTGTCTGTTGGACATTAACATTTTAGAAAAGGAGAACAAAAGGTAAGTAATGGAAAATTATGAGAGCTTCCTAATGCTTATTAGAGGAAGTTTAAGCACTTAATAGTGACAACAAAAGTGAATCATAATACTGCAAGATTCTCAAAGTATGGCTACCTTGATCAAATTTAATATTATAATTGGATTCCCATATCTCATGGCAAGGTTTTCAAAATGAAGCCTTGTTGCTTCATACTTGTGATCCTTCTTTGATACTGCACACAGCAGGTCAAGTCAGAAAGATACAGGTTAAAAACAAGGGCAAAACAAAACAGCTAAGTCCTTGTCATACAAATAATGTCAGGCTTGAGATTCAATTTTGAAGTTTCCTGGGACCAAAAAAGGGGGATAGAACCCCGGATTTGAATGACGGAGCTTATTTGATTTGGGCACCCTCCAGGAACATCTTCAACAATTTGTTCCGTCTCCACATCGTTGGCTACTTTACCCCTCTCATTTACACCCCTTTTTAAATATCTAGGGAGAAAAACAAAAAGCAAATGATAAGCATCGACATTCAGTAAGAGAAGAATAAAGGTAATTTCTATTCGTGCCAATAAAGTAAGAGCTAAACACAATATGTGCTGGAGGAATGATCTGCTCTATGACTTATAGTCAAAAGGGAAAGAAAAAGGATGTGAAAGAAGCAAATGTCATTAACTAATTCAGGAGTCAAGTTTAAGTCGGGAAAGTTGTAATGCTCCATATCTGTTTCATTTGCTTCACATGTAGAAGAAGGAAAAGAGATACAGGTACAATTTACAGTTAAGACGGACTTCAAGGAAAGAAGGCCTCCAAAAGATGGCAACACCATTGGGTTCTTTAGTCACCTTTTTTATATTAAGCTATGCCCATACCTGGTGCCTGCATAATGGCGTGAGCGTCTGGAAATTAGAGTCAACAAAAAATCAATGCCCAACACTGAAAGTTTAACCTGCAGGTTTAAGCGAAGAAAAACCAAATTGTCAGTTTCAAGCGCCAAACTTCTCATCTTAGCAGCTTTATAGTCTGCATAAGGTAGTAGTTAAACTTTCATGAACACCCTTCATCTAGCTGCGCCATGATGTATAAATTGCCATTTCCAAACCTCCTGAGGAGGGGTTCAATGCGTTAACAAGTACTGACAAGAGATGCCAAATACATACATGATTGCTCAACAATAGATTTTGGAATCAAAGTTATGCAGAAAAAATAAAGACTGCTATGTCCAGTCATCCCAGTGTGACGAGTCCATTCCAGTCTCCTAAAAACAAAATGGTATAAGCCCATTATGCGTCAAGGAGCCCATACAAAAATGCGGACCTCGAGTTGCTCTGCTGACATGAATTACCATTTTCTCTTACCTGCTTAAAGAATCCATATACCAATGCAACCGTCCATAAGGTGTTCTTGAGGTTATTCCGAATACCACGTGTTAGATATTCATTCCACACAAACATTGTCTCGTACAAGTTCTGCTGACTCTCGTGGCCACCAAAGTTCTTCTGAAGGCTACACATAACATGATATGAGTAGCTGAAAAAGAAGTCCTTCCTGAGATCCATCGTGCATAGGAGCTTCTTGTATCTATGACAAAAGGCAAAACACAAAATCCAGAACGTGTTAAAGCATATCCAGAAGAGAGCATAGAGGATAACCAACTCTCAGAAGCAGCTATTAAATTTTCAGAATAAAAAAAGAAACAACAAAAAGGATAAGGAAAGAGTGGTTCCCCTCAAAAACCATGATGATACCTTGTCTCACTCAACATGTTACAATAACATCAAAACAGCAATGAGGTTTGCCCCTGTGCATTTGCGGAAAATGAACTGGCAATGGCCTTAGACAACTGGAATTTTGGATTAACTATGTAGAACATAATCACACCATTAAGTTGCTCTACTGAGATCGTTAAAGATGTGCACCTAGCAATCTAGCCTATTAACACATAAATGAGTATTGAGTATTGAGTATTGGGCAGAAATAGACTATTGGATATATACATTCCACCACTGAACTGAAAATTAATCGCCATAGAGTTGCATTTATAGTTTACCTCACTGAAGTATAGCTTCTCTAGGATGGAAACAAATGTCAAACTCCAAATGGAGAACAGCAAAATAATTTAAATCGAAGGCCAAGCAACTAACCAGTAAGCACCATCAGAAATTTAATTACAGAGAGAACAAGTGTGTCTGAATGCAAAATCTCTTAGTCCTTTGATAGTACTGTTAATACGTTGTTACATTTACATGCAGTATGGACAAAAGACCTGTTCTCATCCTTAGAAACAGCCATATTGGACTGAACAGTAGGATTTGGAATCGGAAGCATTTCGCTCTTGGTAATAGCATATATCATGTGGCCAAAGATGGTGCCGATCTTCTTCCTCTTTGTTATGAGCAGCATGTAGTAGGGTCCCAAGAACTTGATGAAACCTATAAAAAAGACAGTCAAGGTAATAGCTTGCAAATGGCACCAGCAAAGACGATGAAATGCGATAGTCCCTCGCACTACATACCGATGATTCCATAACAAGTGGTGACAAATTTAAGGCCGCCTGTTTTCAGGTTCCCTTGGTGTATCCGTTTCCGAAGCTCCAAACACTCGGACTCCGTATAAGTCGCAGAGTCCTCAACGACGTTAAGCTCCGAGGCATCTTCCCTATCGATCTTCAAAACTCGCCAGATATTCCTGCTCTTGTCTCTCCCGATCATATAAAATTTCTGCAACGAGCAAGCAAAAAATCAGAAACGGATTCGCAATTCGTCTCAAAAACACTCATTTGTCCCGTGAACTCAACAGAAACCGAAAAACCGAACGCGGAAAATCTGAATACGAAGTCATCTCAACTGAGCCTCAAAAAGAAAACAGATTTCACGCCGTTTCAACCGAAAGCTTCCATGTACACAAAAATCACGAGCAACCAGTGACCGCAAGACAACAAGCATTATTATGGCAAGAACGAAGGCGATGCATATTCGAACTGAGGAAAACCAGATCGAATCGCATCGCGACACTTCAAGAACGATTCGAAAGCAATGCGGACGCACCGAGCGAGTCTCGTAGAGCCTGAACTTCTGCAGGTAGTAACTCCCCGGCGCCGATTCGCCGATCCGGCACCGATCCCCGGCGTCCATGGTTGGCTCCGATTCCGATTCCCCCCCGAGCTCCTGCGGCCCGGCTCGGGGTTGACTTTAGCTAAACATAACAACAAACAAGAAGAAGAACTCGCTGTACAGCTCAAATCTTTACACGCGCAATGCCATGTACGCAACACGACACCGAACTCGAAATCACGCGCATTATAGACGCACTTACAGAAATCCAAAAAGACAAAAAAAAAGCTCTAAGAAAACAGAGTTCTCTCTCTCAATCGCCGGAATCCCAGAAACTGACAATCTCTATGCTTATCGCAGCTTCGTTCGAGCAAGGCGGAGCGCGGCCGGAGAGCAGGACACGGCCACCGCGAGCGACGGCGGCGACGGCGACGACGGAGGAGGAGGGATGAGGGAGGAGAGAGAGAGAGAGATAGAGGCGGAGAGAGGAACAGCTTCGGTGAATGTGTCCACACAATAAACGCAGAGCAAAATGTAGAGAGAGAGAGAGAGAGAGAGCTATAGAATTTTGGATTTGGCTCGATTTTTCTTTTAAAATAGAAGGGCAACTCCGTGCTGATTTTGTTTTTGGAAAAGAGAAAATTTTGGATATTCAGAAATTACGGCAGGTAAATATGCGCAGCCTTCGACCAAAAAAATATATATGCGCAGCCGATAATTTCCAATTTTAGCCTCTCTTTTTTCTTTTTCCTCTTCCCTTTTTCTAGATACAAATCTTATGGCTAGTACGGATATTGGTTTTTTTTTCCCAAGTCAATGACCCCGGGTTAAAATTGGTATTTCATCGGCGCAAAATCGGTTGGACCGGGATCATTTTAATTGTCTACCGGTTGAATTTGATAATACCAATAAAGGACGATACGGAATTTTGATCACTCGAAAAGTGATAAATTAATGGATATTTTCTATGTTTCAAACGTGATTCATTCATTCAGCATTTGCAAAAACTAGGAATAGAAATTGTTTGTCAAGAGCCTAGAAGATGCGGATCGAAGAGTCGATAATCATCAATTGCTGCAAATCGTTGTGTTCAAAAGAGTTTCAAAGGGTGATTGATAGATTCTTATCCAAAAGGCTTCTTTTGCTAGATATACTCGAGATTTAAATTATCACAGAATCAATTGAAAATTACTATAGATCAACAAAGATCTTGATTTTAAATCCATGATACATAAAGAATATGTTTTAACACTAAAACAAAAATAATTGTCATGTCAATAGGCACGAGCTTGCATAAACGATAATCATCATCGTGGCAAGAATAATCGCTAATCTTATAGGGCGAAACCTGCTTTACTTGATCGACAAAACCCATAATCAATCAAGAATTTATCCGACTCAATCCCAGAGGGAGTTGTGAACAAAGACACGTCAAGACTTTTCCATATGAAGTAAATTGCTAAATTTGATAATAAACAAAAATTCATATAGAATTCATAATAAATAAGGCTAATTTAAATAAAAAAAAAAGTTTGGTCATTCCTCCTCCATTTAGGGGGGGGCCTTCTGTCGTTATTACCTTCTATTATATAGTGCTTGTACTTTATATATATATAATATATGATATTCTATATATCCCAACTGTGGCGACGGCTAATAAGGTCCCGTCGTGCAAAGTCCGATTGCTTTGCTTGCATGAAAGCAAAATGGGGGACATTAAATTAAGGCATAATTATTGAGGAGGCGAGATATCTTTTGCACTAAAAAATGCGAATATGCCGCCATACGCCCTTTCGTCTAGGCCAAGTGGCCGAAACGACGTGCCGAATTAATCTTTTTAAATATTCTGTGGTCGATATTTATCTGGAATTTTTTTTTTTGGGAAATTTGCATTAGTGGAATCTTCGTTTTCCACCCTAAAAAAAATGAAGAACTTTTTTTTTTGGGTCGATAGGTGGTGTCGTTTCAATAAGGCCGTTTTTTTTTTTTTTTTTTTTTTTGAGAATGATGCTTACACGTTAATTACGATACGTGGAAATTTCCAAGCTGACTTCTATTCATTGCCAGTCGGGATTGGGATTTGACAGATAAGCAGTGGAGATTTCTTATTCACTTTCGGAATATGTATATATTTTTTTCTCTTTTTTAGGTCAGAGAATATTTTAATAATCCGCGTGTGAAATGTCATGTGACTTTTGCGATGGTTATTTGAGATTTTCTTTTCAATTTTTATTGTGAATATTTTTCATCCTTATCGGGAATCTCTCATGGATCGTTTGGATAACTTTATCTTCGTACCTAAATCAATTGACCAATTCTCTCACGATGTTTGAAATAGCAACACACTTTATTCCAACATAGGGGGTACACATTAAACTCTCCGATCCGATAAAAGCAAAGTCATTCATGTCGGGACCAAAAAATTTAAGTGAAATTACTTTTGTGCAACCCTAATTTTTAAATATTTGTGCTAAATACCAATTAAACATGGGACCTCACATTCCTTAAAAATACAAAGATCACGGTCTTTTTTTTTTGGGGAAAGTAATCACAGTCATTTTATTACTTAACTAATCTTTCACTTTTCATTTACGAGAAAATCACCAAAAAAGTCATAAACTTATTATGCTAAACCATTCAATTTAGACAATTTAGTTTTAAATATTTTTACAATTTACCAATTAAGTCATTTTGGCAAAAAATTGGCCAAAAATCGTTTATGTAAATGCTACCTTACGTCAATGTGGATAATTTTTATAATCTTTTAAAATAATTTTTTTCGGCTACATGCGAGGTGGCCCTTGCAGCCAAAATGAAAGAAAATTAGCATAAAAGAAAATTAATAAAAATTACAATAATTGCCCATGTCGCGTTATGCTACCATATAGGATAACCAATGTTTACATTGGCAATTGCCGACTAAAATTGACAGGAAATAATAAATTGACAAATTGTCGAAAGAATTGGAAATAAATTGGTCTGGAATTTTTAAAAATTGAATTAACATAAATACAATAAACTTTAATCCTTTTTCGGGTAATTTCGCTTTCATTTCCCCTTTTGCCAATTCCCTCTTGGGGGTTTTCATAGCTCAATCAACCTCACGCGCAATTTCGTGGGAGGAAAGAATTCCCCTAAGATCTAACTTTCTCTAAGGATAAGGACCATTCAAATAACGTCGTTTTGACGATTACATCACATGGAAAGATTCTGCCTTTTGATGGCGGAAAAAGGTGAAATCGAAATAATTCGACCTCTTCGGAGGACCAATTGCGTGAAGGGGATGGGCACAATAAATAATATAGGACAACTTCGAGGACTCGCAATAAATGAGCGAGCCACGATTGATTTGCTTTCCAACGACATCAATCGATTTTCACCTTTTGAATTTTTTTTTAATTTTTTAATTTTTATTTTCTTTTTGCATGCCCAAATCGCAACACTCACCCACCAAACTCATGGAATTCGGGGTGGCCTATCGCAACATGAAATCGAGACCCCCCAACACTTTTTAGATGTATCTACCTTAACCACTTCGATTTCCCCCAAAAATAAAAAAAGAAATTCCCACGGATACAGCCAAATTCCGTACGGATTGGTATTTATCTTTGTTGGGGAGATCGATCGATCTCAATAGGGAGAACGTTCGAGTCAATGGAATGATTGGACATCTTAGACTTTGCTATGACGCATCAAATTCGAAATTACGCCGTGATTTCTTTTATGACTGTAACGAGAGCAAAGGGATATATCTCACATGATCCATCACTTAACGAGTCTTATCAGTGTCGCCTCGTGTCGTCTAGCGTGACTTGATGCGTGATTAGGTTGTTTTCCCACCTACTTTCCCATTTTAGAAGGATGTCTGAAATCAATTTTTATCCGAACCCTCTTATCAAATCGCTTGATGCTCTCTTTAGATTTGGTAGAAGCATAGTTTATCATCAAACTGCATATCCATCAATGGAAGCTTTGCTCCAACACCACTGGTCATCATATAGGAAATACAAGAATAGGCACTTTTGTCCTTTTGCGAGATTAAAGGAATCTCGAGTATAAATTAATGAAGTTTACCTCATTGGCCACCTTTCCCATATGTTAAAGGGGAAGATTGGAGGTTTAAATCCCTACATTTTTAGGAGATTGAATCGAGGACGACTTAACTTCCAGGTGTGAATTTCAACTCTCACACATTTTAAGAAGGCAAAATAAAAATTTGAAAGTGAGAGTTTGAGTAAAAATAAAATACCATCAACTAGAAAAAAAAAAGGAAACACAAGCATATTTATTAGTCAAGTGATATTGGGGACGGGGATAGTTTAGCTTCAAATATGAATTTCAACTCCTACACCTTACAAGAAAGTAAAGCAAAAGTCCGACGATGTGAGTTTGAGTAGAAATAAAATAGGATTGAATAAAAAAAAAAAGACAAACATAATTATCAATCAAGTGATCTTGGGACACGCATGTGATCGAAGCGCTTAAAGTGGCAAAATAATTAATTTTTTTCCTAATTACTACATTTTAATCTTGAAACCATATGATATATAAATAAAATGTATGGTATGGAGAGCTTACGAATTAAGATTGGATGTAATTAATTTCTTCACGTGTCCACGACTACAAATTGTCTAACTTAGGAACTTAACGTTGTTAGGGACAATGCAGCCATACTGAGTCTCATAATTTTATCTTTTGGCGTATATGCAAGCACTCTTCCATAAAGTCATCTATCTTAATATTACCATAACATTGGCTTGCTTAATTCTGGAGTTTCAAAATAAAGCTTGCCGTTATGTCAAAAGCCATCTCCATAAATTAATTCTAATTTTTCATATAGATATCTCGAATGATTCGTACATGCCTTTTTCACAATTCTAAAAGTCTGTTAGGAGCTGCACATTATCAAAGCCCTCTAATCCCGACGATCACTTCCCACCCTTATTAGATCGAGTCGTTACATTTATAATGTCGACGCCATACGTTTGTTCACTTTAATGGGCAAGGTGCTTGACCTAGATTGCCCCTCGAACGTAACGTGGTGCATGACACACTCGGCATCGTGAGACCCTATTCCACGTAAAAAAGTATTTTGTTCTCGCTCGTGTAAATTGTTCAATCAAAAGGAAAAAATCACTCATGTAAATAAAATTAGTTACTTATAATCATAAACTCCCGATTCATCAAAAGTCTACGTTGGAGTCTCTGAGAAAGTGGCATTGGACCCACTTCGAATCTTGTTTCGCGCGTCATCAAATTAATTCGATATATTCTTTTTCGAAAAATAATGCGGTAATTTTATTTATTACGCAGAACAAATTATATATATACATATCAAGAGCGCAACTAATTTATCGTCTTGCCAGATATAAAGAAAAACGATAAAAAGAAGAAGAAGAAGAAGAAAAAGTATGGGCCCTGGACATTCTGGATGGTGTACGACGTGGCCGAACGCGAGGCGCAGCTGGAGACAGCTGGAGACAGCTGGAGAGGTCGACGTGGAGCAGCCAGACGTCCCGATCGCTGACGACCACGTGAAAGGTGCGGCAGAGCAGAGCAGGCGGCATCTCCATCTCCATCTCTATCTCCATTCCCTTGCGCCGACGGCGACTCCCACGTGTCCTGTCCTCCGCAGGTCAAACCAATAATTGCCCCGACGAAGAGTACGAGCATCCCTCAGATCTCACGCGCTCCCCCCTTCCCACGTGCTCCCCTACTCTCCTCTCCTCTCCTTTCCCACGCTCCCTTTTCTGTTTTTCGGCTTTTCGGGTGCCAAAAACCGCTCTTTTTTAACAAAAAAAAGAAAAAACAGAGCAAAAATAAATTAATTCAAATGAATCCAAAACGCACCTCCCATTTTGGCCGGGAGGATACTAGAAGTACTAAAAATCGTGAATGGCCCTTATTTCAATGCTAAAAGTTTTCCTTCGACCATTTAAATGCTAAATCGAGAAAAAAAAAAAAAACTTACGTCCCAATAACGAGAAATTTTAACTAAAAATAATACGTAGCTTTTATTATTAAAGTTTTTATAAGACTTGACTTATTATTTAAAAAATTCCAATACACGCGGCACTTTCACACGGCGTGAGTGATACTGGAGTAATTACTTTTTAATAATGAACAAACTAAAGTGATCGCTTTGAATAAAATTTAATACTTAAATAATCACTATTTATAACTTTTAAATGACGTTGTTTAAGGGTTATATATTGATTGGGCATGTCAACGACCAACATAAGACGGAGAAATAGATTGGAATTAGCACTTAATTGATCCGAAAAAAAAATTGGTATTAAAGTGAAAGCTGCACAAAACTTTTTGCACTTTTAATGTCATTTTCCTTATATTTTTCATGAAATTGCAAAATAAAAGATGCATATTCAATAAATAATGCCTTTTAGGTATCAGAAAATTACCGAAAATATATCAATATGGTATTTTCGTCCCGACGTGATTATTAGCAACTCTCTCACAGGACAAAAGCTCGATGAGTTTCGGAATTTCGGTGAACAAAAATTCGATCTGTCCAAAGAGCCGCCGTCTTTGCGTGGAGTACGTGAATTCGTATTTCTCCATGACTTAAACGAGCACCACAAGGAACCGCAGAATCGCATGGGCAGCCAGCGTGAGTTGACCACAAAAACGATGGTCAACGCGAACATATGCTCTTTTTTATTTTTATGTAACTTCGTGGCACGAAGGAAAAGGGATAATTACCGCGTCCACTACTTGCCGTTGCCACGCGGTTCACATTGCGCCACCTAATCCGACAAGTTTCCCGCTATCCACGCGGGTCGGGCGAGTTTATGATTGGATGTTGAGGTATTAACCCGCATCATTCAACTCCTTTTTCCACCGATAAATTTAAATTTTAAAGTAGTTGACAGTAATTCCACGCGAAACTTCACATGATATCCAAGTTAGTGTTGACTCGAACTTTTCGATGTGGGATTATCGAGGAAATTTCGTTCCATCAAGAAACGTGTTATCTCAGGCAACGTGATCCTCCTTCTGATTTAGACACTCGTCTATATTGGCTTCGAGCCAAACTAAAAGTCTATATTCAACTTCTTTGCTAATTTTTTATATCACGAGAGAAGTTAATTTTTTATTTTTTATGAAAATGGTATGTCTAACTTATTTTAGAAGCATGTAGACCGGGCTTCGATCCTCCAAGTCAAAAGAGGCGGGAGGAAAAAGAAAAGGACGAATGAATAAAAATGGTAATGAAATGGGAACGCTGATCGCGCAAGGGGGGAGGTTGGAAATCGTCAAAAGAAGGTTCCTTATCCGTCTCGTAGTCTTCCTCCACATCACCACCACCACAAATTTGCTCAAAACGATGAGCAAATTTGTGGTGGTGGTGATGTGGTTGAGAAGAAGAGAGGTGGGAGGATCTTGAATTCTCCATGTCTGATGGGTCCAACCCGATCTAGGAACAATCAACATCGTCTATCCAAAAAATGAGAATGATGAAGAAAATTGGAAAGATGAAGAAAAATAATTGTAAGAGTGATTGGGCATGGCACCCTGTTCGTGGAAACTATAGGATTAATACCACGAAAAAAAATCCAAACCGGTGCATTCGTGATAAATTTATCACGGACTACCATCAGTTAATTTATGTTGAATTTTACTGGTAAATTGCTGAGTTATATAACATATGGAATGGATGTATTGATTTAGGTCTTATACTTTGTTTATCACAGGTGTATCGATTTGTGTTTTTTCATGGTATTAATCCAATTTAACGGAAATTAACGGAGAGTAAATTTGTCACAAATATATAAGTTTGAGATTTTTGGTTTTCAAAAAATTAATTCGAGATAAATTTTTTACAAGTGTACCGATTTGAAGTTTTTGTAGTAAAAACTTAGTTGTGGATAAATTTGTTATATGTGTACTAGATATACTAATTTGAGGTTTTTCTGATATAAATCCTTTAAAGTATTACAAGCGATTACTTTATTTTTAATCACGTGTGTGGTGTGTATTTCAGTATATTTTCCATATAAAAGATACCGCCTCGTCGACCGGACAATTGACATAGTCCTTTGAGTAAAAGTCAAGGGATTCGACTTGATTTTCCATGTGAAACCGATAACATAAGATAGAAAAGGGAAAGAAAAGGCTTTGATTCTAAGCTAGGGGATTTGAATAGAAGGATGTAACTAATCACGGCATCGCCCTTCGAGAATCGGCTCGATGATTAGCTACAGCGACGGGAATTTCACGTCTTTGTAATCCGAAAAACATCAACCACTTTATCGATAACCGGCCGATGACGCGACATGCGATAACCATGTACATATTTTTCAAATCGGGAGATCCGTGGGCGATTTAGCCATTTTAAAATTTTGTGGTAGGGGTTGGTCCAAAGTTGGGGAGGAAGTCGTCTCAATTATTGGAGGCCAGAAAAGGTCGTTCTTATTCGCTTGCGAGTTACGTGCGATTGTGGTATATCTCCCGTGGGGAGGAGTGCACTCATTAACTCGTCGCGATTCGGCTTTCGCGATTGGCTTTTGTCCCGGACTTTGCTGGAGACCGAAAGCCCAATCGGTATCCGAGGCGGATCGGCCATATATGCTTCTTTCATTGCTAACATCAGATCCCAAATTGCTGCTTCCACTCGTCATTTTCTTCATGGTTCTTTTTACGTCAATCTAATGGTGAGTAGGGGTGTGCATTGGACCACCCAAGCTCGAAACTGCCTGGACTAGACCGAATTAGTCGGCACAATCCGATTCTTGAGTGTCGGTCCAATTCCCGATTCCTAAAAGAGGAATTGGTATTCGGTCAATCCAATTGTAGGTTCTAAGATGGAATCGGATTGGACTGATTAAATATATATATATTATTATTATTATTTCTTCAAAAAAATCAGTAAAATATTAACTAAATACTATTTTGTCCAATGGTATCATAAGTGACAACGCAATATCTCTTCACTCATTATCACTTCCATTAATATTTTAAAATTCAATTCTTTAGTGAAAAAAAAAAGGATTGGTTCCATTGAATCGGACCGGGAACCGATCGCTCTTAAAGGTGAGTCGAGTCCCCTAAGGAAACTCATCTCGAATTTCTCTCCATTATTAGGCGATTGGAGAAAGTTTTGTTCACATTGGTAATTCGGCTTCAACAAGTCTCTATTCGGGGGCCCGAAAATCCCGATAGCTAATTGACGTCTCTTTCGAAGCGTCATTGGGTTCACGTTAGTTCTTGACGTAGTTACCAGATCTATCATTGCTGGCAAAGCGTCCGATCACTCTATGACTAATTGGGCTTGCACATCTCCATGCGATTGGACTCTGCTCGTGACGCGAAACTAATGTTAAGAAAAAGTGGAGTAAAAAAGTATGTGAAAGGGTCAAGAGCTAATTAGTACTAAATAAACTAGTCATGAGTTAGCAAAAATATTTAAAAAAGAAGGGAAAAGGGAGTGCTAGATGGGACAAATGGGGATCCGGGTCATTTAGTAAAAGAGAAGAAAAGAGAGATGCAAGTTACTCTCAGTTAGTCAGTTTGACTCTCAAGCGACGGGAGGTTCTCTTTCCAATGTAAGATTAGATTCCTTTTTGGTACATTTTTTATTAAAGAATCTTCATGAGTCAAAAGAAGCAGCATCATTTATGAAATTATATTCCCGCCTCGTCACCATCCATCGCTTGAGTCCACCTTATTCTCTTCGCTTCATTTATCTCGCATCAAATTATAAAGAAAATGCTAATGATATATCCGATTTTTTTGCTCGGTGACAATGTAGTCGAGCCGACTAGCAATGCCTATGGTTCAACCCGAGTCCCCTTCTTGTCAAACGCAAGGCCCATCATGGGTTTTACTTCTCCGGTGAAATTCTCTTGTAAAGTTATCTTTCGTCTTCTTATCTCTCATTCACTGATTTAAGCATTGGATGATCCTCTTGAGACCAAATCTATAAGATTTAATTTGCTTTGTGATGTGTAGCTAGGCCTGGTCTCTAGCGGCTTGTGATAGCTCGGTGGGATTTTTTTTTTTGGTTGGAATTTCTCGATATAGATATAGAAAAAAAAATAGATGATGAAGAATTTAGGATAAGAGGAGTTGAGATGATTGACGTCACTTTTCCCTTTTTTTTCGACATTGAACCTTCCTTGGGTTATTACTTTGCCAAAAAAGAAAATCCCTCCATTCAAGGCCCAAGAAGCTTGCAAACCTGCAAATGTGGCCCATCATAAGGGAAGGCAATGAGTAAGAATTCTTTATGGGCCCAATGGGCCTAAAAGTATTTATTAGTACGAGAGAACCTTATAACTTTTAGTGTGAAAATAACCGTCTGGATTCAATTTTTTATTTACATTTACTTAAATCTGGCGACTGGCATAATTTCGTTATTAGTGATTGCGTGAAGTAATTAAAATATTTCAAAATATATAAATATTGATTATACATTACTATTTTTAAATTTTTTAATCAAAACATTTTTTTTTTTTTTTTAAATTTGTTATAACTACAAATCAGAAGTAAATGCTAATCATTTTTTATTTAATTTTAACTCTTGTGATCTAAATTCTAAACACCTCAATTTAGTGCAAAATACTTAAAATTTCTAATAATCATAGTATATGAACATATATACTTACGTAAATTTTTTTTCTAATTTTTTGAAATTTAAATTAAGCAAAAATTTTCTCTACTTTGTCTTGCTTTTTTGTTTGCAAAAGGAATAAATTTATAGCATGTGGGACTATTTTTTTAAGTTTTAGTTTTTATTTCTCATTTTCGGAAATTAAAAAAGGAGGATTCTTTCCAGTCTCCCAGAATTTCAACCTAGCTCGCTCCCTCCCTCGATGGCCACCCCGCCATTGGGCGCAATGCAGTTCGACGGGAACCCGATGGCGGCGGCGCCGCCGCAGCCGCCGGCGACGGACATGACGGGCATATGCTTCCGCGACCAGCTGTGGCTGAACTCGTACCCGCTCGACCGCAACCTCGTCTTCGACTACTTCGCCCTCTCCCCTTTCTACGACTTCACCTGCACCAACGAGCAGCTGCGGTTGCGATCCATTCACCCGCTCGACATGTCCCACCTCTCGTAAGACAATCGATGCCAACTGACCTTTTCTTTCTCCTTCGGAAGCAGTTCGTGTCGGTAACGCCATTGTTCGGGTGGCGCTTTTTGTCGTGTAGATGTTTGCGAGCTGAAAGGGTCAATTTGATGTTATTTGATTGGTTGATGCGATCGGCTGAAGCTGCTCTGCTGATTGAGGCTTTGAAAATGGAATTTGATGTTTTTGTCCGTCTTATACTAGTGAAATGCGAGACCGAGCAGGATTGTGTGTAAGAGAAGAGTTTGGTGTTGCCAAATTCCTTTTAATTTATGATGTAGGACGGTGTCTGGGGCGTAATTCCTTGTATGGAGAACTTTGTATCGGTCTTGTAACGGGTGGGAGGTCTCTCCTGGTGCTGGGTCATTTCCTGGTTGAGATGGCAAAGGATCTTGAGATGGTTCGAATTACCTTAGCCTTTTGATCTGATAAGTTGCATTGAATTAGGTATCTTTAGCTGCAAAAGTGCTTTCTGCAACTTCATTGGATTGTGCTGCGCTTTATGGTGAAATGGTAATAGTGTTCGTCAACTGTTAATTTGGTGTCTGCCGATTTTTTGACCCAATTAGGTACACTTCGTTGCGACCTGTTTGAGAATTTTTTGCAAGGTGGTGGAGTGGAAGGCCCAGGTTGGAGGCCTAGCGGGTTATTGTCCATCCCTTTCGAGGGTTTAGATTTAAATACTATCCTTTTCACATTTTAAGGAATGAGAAATTAGGGTGAGTAGGGGGCTAGGGTCTGAGAGCTTCTCTTCCGTGTGCTCCATATTTTGGTTCAAGTAATTTTCTGCTTCTCCCTTGCCTGTGATTGGCGGCCAGTGGCCAGACCATGTAAATCATTGCGCTAAATTCCTGCTTTTTCGATTTTAATTTTAGTTCATCGTTGTTCTGCTTAACATTGACGCTACTGTTTGAGTACAGTTCCTCTCTTTTAGTGTCTGGAAATAATTACGATGGTTTCTACTACCGTATCCAGGTGATTGATCCCATTCATCTGCATGCTGAGTGCCTGCATCTGTGTGATTAGGTTTGCTTTGACAGATAATTTGACAGCTGAACGTGCTACTGCATTATGTTATCTCACAAAGTGATATCATACCTTTTCCTCGTTATTTTCCAAATAATTATGATTGCCATTGGATCAGTGCACATCTTTTTTGCTTCTAGGGTCCTCAGAACAACTGTCAGCTATAAATCAATGCATTCATTTGCCTCAGTATGTTGACATTGAAGTCAGGATGATTGAGATCTTGTGCTTTAATACGAAATACATCTGGTTGGCAAGTTGCTGGAACCAATTATGATACAAGATGTTCTTGCGATTGGAAATTGAGATTAGTTTTTGACTTTTTTCTTTCAGGAAAATGACAGGCATTGAATATGCGCTGAGTGAAGTATTGGAACCTAACCTTTTTGTTATCCGGAAGCAAAAGAGGGATGGTCCTGATAAAGTGACACATATGCTAACTTATTATGTCTTGGATGGTTCAGTATATCAAGCACCTCAGTTATCTAGTGTCTTTTCTGCCCGGATAGTAAGTCGTTACAACTTTTCTTCTCCTACGATTGCAACTCCTTAGGTTAGCGTGTGCCATTATCACATTGGTAACTAATTTTCATATTACCATTTCGATGCAATGTGTAGAAAGGCAAGCCTCCATTGATCCTGAATTGTTTCATTGTTTCTACTGGTTTCCTGTCTGCTGATGGTGCCAACCCGTGCCATAATACTACTGTACTTACTATGTCTTCTTGATGTTAATTGGATCGGTGATGCCAATATCCCTTAATTTGTTTGCACCCATTACAGGGGAGGGCTCTTTACTATATATCAAAGGCTTTTACTACAGCTGCCTCCAAGTTGGAGAAGATTGGTTATGGTACTTGACACTTGTTCCCTTCAATCTTTTACTTGTATGATGATGGAAAAGTAGTACTTAGTTTTATTACTTATAAAATATATTTCTGTTCATTTGGAATCTGGAGTTATTGCAAGAATAAAAAGTGTGATTAGCTTCGATCTGTGCAGCTTCATCTCTCTAACATGAGTTTTGACAAAATAATTCTTCTGTCATACTTGATGCAGTTGATGGTGAAGATGAGAGTTCAGCATCAGATTCAAAGGTCACCAGGGAGACCATAGACATCAAGGAAGTTAAGCGGATAGATCACATTCTTGCATCACTACAGCGCAGGGTAATATTATATACACTTGATATCTACTGAGGAGTTTGTGAAGTGAATAATGAATGTACTAGTGAGAATGTGGTAATTAAAAGACAACCACTAGATATCTTTGATCGGACCATGCTCTTGTTGTGGTTCTGTCGTAGAGCGAGAATATGGTAAAGATGGTCAAGAGACCAACATGACCGTGGGATTCTCCAGCATGCTGGCAATTAGCTTTCTTCGGACAATGTTCTGAAAAGAAAGCTACTATGAATGCTCCAATTCTTGTATTGCAGTATGTTAGGTCTTTCTAAGATCTGTCACTGTTGTCATAAAAAGAAAAATAGATAAGTACCATCTTGGAATCTATGTCCAAACAGTCAATTCTGGAGAGAACCACATCAGGATAAGGTTTTGTTGTTTTGGTTTGCTTCTCTTTCAAAAATATAACCTAGCTTATAAAAGTTTCTCTTAGATTTGGTGTCTGATTGTTTCCTCTCTAAATGTTACATGCAGCTACCACCAGCCCCTCCGCCACCACAATTCCCCGAGGGCTATGCTCCAGCAACAACAGAAGTGGAGAAAGGTGCAGAGACTCAGCAAGCAGCAGAATCAATACCTCCCATTGATCCCATAATTGATCAAGGCCCTGCTCAAAGGATGAAGTTTTGAAAAATGAAGAGCTGTTCTCCCAGATTGACATCATATAGAAGCCTCAAAAGAAAAGCCAGTCTTGTGATCATCAACTGAACCACACATTGACTTGGGGAGAAGTCTGTTAGAGTGAACCGCTCAGCTCTTGTTTTAGACAAAAGAGTGCACAAGTCTTCTTGGTTTTATTCTTTGTCTTATATTGTATATTCGTTGTTTGGTGGATCAACTTGACACAAGCTCAAGTTTGAATTTGATCCATGGAGAAGGATGATGAATGGTAGTCGTTCACTAGTTCACATGCAAAGGGTTTAGAGTTTAGACTGCAATTCAACAGTTAGAATGAAAAGTTAGCTCTTTCCTTGATATTTACCAAATTTCCTGGATCTATAATTAGTGCTTTTTCGCCATCTGAGTCTTTAAATAGTTGTCTAATGACCCATTATATTATCATTCCAGGCTGAAGAAGCAAGAGATGTCTGAACACTTTATCCTATACTAATGCCTCTGCACTCTGTTTGAATCAGATTCTTGGATGGCTGTCTTTTGGTAGCTATGCATTCTTAGGAAATAAATGCATAATTTTATCTTGCTTGATAAGAATCTGATTATGTGGTCTTCATGAAAACACCTAAACTGGGGGGAACAGCCTGTGGAAAATGTGGTTTTCTCTTTGCTCGCTGAGCCGACTTATCTTCTGTTTCAGCATTAAAGAAGCAGAACAGGTGCACTTGACTGCGGTAGGCATGCTGTCTTCCGCATACAAAGTGATCTAAAACAAATCGTGGAAGCAGTTCAGTACAAGATTCCATGAATTAGCTATTCCTCACTGCTCAATTTATAACAGTTAGAGAAATAATTGGCCCACTTCAACACATCAAGAGTAAGTATCCGATTGGTTCTACAAATTAATTTCCTTTTCTGTAATTTTCCCCCCTCTCTACTATGCACTCCACATTTTCCCCCCATTTATCTGACACAGATATGGAACCTTTGCAATTGGAGGGCAGCCAGATTGAGGCCTCAATGATCTAAAATGGAATAATGATTCCCCTACTAAGGTCAAAGACCTTCAACTAAAGGCCCTCAAAGAAAAATTTCAGACTATGAGGGTTCGAACTAGAATGAATGCCATCTCCATTCCACATCTGATGTGCTAGTTGTTCATAAGCTCTCTCAGTTAGATGGAAAGAGTCCCAAAACAGATGCTCACCGGGACTCTTACACAGCTCAAACTCCTTCACTATCCGCTTCCCTCCACAGCTGAAGACTCCTCTGTATCTCCCTGTTCCACAACATGCCACTTTCCCTGCCTTGAAACCTTCATCAAGATGGAAAATTTTCACTTTAAGGAAATATATGAACTATAGTACTCCATTCTAAAGAAAAAGAAAATTCTTTGAACTATGACTATCCTTCAGTTAATTCTACCTTTGACCATTTGAATCGAAACGCTCTGATATGCACTAACTTTAGTTGCATGTAAGTGCTCCATGAGCAAAGTAGGATTCAAACACTGGGTACAGTGATTCTCACCGTATCTACGGGGGTGATTCATTCTGTGTCTGAGGTTGCCGTTGAAGTCATAGAGGGAATATTTGAAACCCGTGAGCTGATGCTCAAGTTTCGCTAGGAGACTAGAGAGAGCATGATTGTGCAACTTTGCTAGTGACGAAGCTTCTTCCAAGCACCTCCCCCTCTGCTCTGCTTTGATTATCCTCATTCCTGGAAGACACCCCAATGGAGGTAGGTTCATGAACCCAAATTTTCTTCCCCCAATTCCATAAATCTCCTGCCAAATTTCACCACAAACTGCTCTCTCAGTCTCACCACTCACACCCAAAAAGAAAAGATAAAAGAACCATTTCTTCCATTACTACTACAAAAGTTCAACAACTTAAATCTGCCCAGAACCTGTTCTATTTTTGAAATTCCTTATGTTACAGGAAAACAGAATTGTTTGGTTAATCTAAAATCAGCTATTTTAAGCTAAATTGCTTTCCAATTCCTAAGATCAAATCGGTCTTTCATCGATAGACGGTTAATATCAGTTTCGGTGGGTCCTGGTTTCTCCTGGGCGACTCGATATTACCTCTGTAATGAGGAGGTACTATGGTACTCTCCACCAAAGTGAAACTGATGCCAAGGACAATGTCCCTCTCAAAATGCCAATCAGTGCCTACCTCACCAACCTAGCTATCAACTACCAAAAAGGGTGCCAACAGGAGATCTAGAACTGGCCAGGCACTAGCTACCAAAGAAAGCAAAAATAATTGCACTCCTCACTTTGATCACTGTTGTCAAATTGCCCATCACCATCCCCGCATACTTTGATCTGGAGTAAGAGCTCAGGATAGTGGAATTAGTCAAGAAGGGGCTCATGTAATCATTGCTCCCTATGCTGAACACGTAGACTCCTCTCGATATCGTCAACTCCGCTTTGGCTTCCCCCAACTCCCGTCTCAATTGGGTCTCTGCCTCCTTGAAGTGACTCAGTTGCGTTTTGAGATCAATCACCTGAGAAAAAGAAGAGAAATTGGATCAGGAACCACGTAAAATTTTAGGCAGTGAGAAAGTGAGTGCTTGTAGATCTTTTCTTCCTTGAAGGAAGTGGCTGCCCCCCGTATTTTCATGGACCCACATGCTGGGAACTCATCGAAAGCTAGTACCAAATTGAGTCTTAATCAAAAAGTGCGGGCGTTTAAATAAAAAGGAGCCGTACTAATATGTGCCCCGCACACTTAATTAATCACAAGATTCGATTTTTAGAACACCACGTCATACACGCATCACAAAAAACGGGGTACGAAAAATCTCGAAACTTTTTCATTCGATTTCCTTAACGAGCGCCATGAAAAAAACTTACTTTTGCCCAAATACTTCTTAAATCCTTCAATGTGCATAACAAAGGTCAAAGCAATCAAAACTCCAAACGTGTGGACCCACCCCTTCGTCGAACCAAAAAAGAGAAAAAGCAAAAATAAACACACAGCCAAAAAAAAATAAAAAAAATAAATTAGGCAGGCTAAAGTCAAAACAACAGATTCCAGAAATCGCAAATGGCGCCAGAAATCGCCCTTTTTGTTTTATCGACAGTCACCACAAGAAAGGCAGCAGCGAGAGGATGGGTTCACATTCAAGACCAAGGAAAAACCCTCAGGAGCCATGAAAGCCGGAAACTTTCGAAAAAACAAAAGCCACGAAGAAAGAAGAAGCAAGAAACGAAACGACAACATGCGCGTCTGACGAATTTCCGTAGCGAAACGCGTCCCGACAAAATGCATTCCACATCGGTTCCGGGTAGTGAAAAAGTTGCAGGAGAACGAGGTGAATCGGGTAGTAATCTTTGATTCTGATCTTCTTGTGGGTCGGGACAGACCCCCCAGAACTCCGGTGGGGAACAATCAAGGATTCGACCCCTTTACGTACCGACCCTCGAAACGTCTCCGCCAGAGCACCGGCGCCTGCAGATGCGAAGTTCGCTCCGTGTCTCCATCGGCGAGCCCCGGGTTGAAGATAAGGTGGGATCAATGGCAGCCCTGCGTACTCAGCTGCGAACGAAAGATCCGATTTTTATTTTTTATTTTTTATTTTTAATATGAAGAAGTAAAACTAAACGAAGCATTCGCAGTACGGGATTAGACAGGAAGATGAAGCCGAAAGGTAGATGGGATATATGTTTGGTTAACCAGAAATTGCGTCTGGACAAAAGGGAAGGACATGGAAGAAGCAGGCCCCTACCAGGGAAGGAAAAGAAAGGAAAAGAAGAAGGATTTGCATCCGTCGCGTGGAGACGACTCGTAAGTAATGTGACTGTCGTTACCGATGAAATCCGACACCAAGCGGCCGTCGGAGAACCGCCCAGTCGGGAACTTGAAGTACGTCTCTCCATAAGGCCAGAAGTCGGCCCGGTCGAGGGCGGTGGTGTTGATGTAGTTGTTGTTGCCGGCGTCGAGGAACGAGTCGCCGAAGACAAAGAGGGCGGCCGCAGGGCCAGGTTTGGCGCGGCAATCGGAGGCCGCGAGGAGGAGGAGGAGGAGGAGGGAGGGAGATGGAGGGAGAGGTTGAAGGAGGAGGCAGTCAGGCCAGCCATGGCTGACTTCGGTTTCGGACAGTGTCTGTGTTTATGTTTGCATGTGTTTTTCGGTTTTTGATGTTAGGCATGTTGTCTTCAGTCTTGTCTTTAACAGGGGGGAGGGTCTTTTAAAAATTGATTTTGTCTTTTTTTGAATCTTGTACTCTTGTTGCACATACCATCTTGAAAAATACTTAGATTAAAATTCGTTTTGAATCTTCTTCTTTTTTTTTTTTGCCTCCAATTAATGCAGATCTGAGGTTTGATTTCACTGGGCCAGTAGGTGCCTGCAAGATTTTAGTCAGTCAATTATATTTTGACTGGGCTTGTTTGGCACTTGCAAAAATAAAAAATAAAATAATATACTGATTTTCTATAACACTCCGAAATCTTTTCACGGAACAAGATAAAAATAAGCAAAAAGAGGATTGTATAATTTTATGTGTCTTGTAAAAATCTGTACATGAGATATGTATAAACTTTACAAGATGGCTAACTAATGCAACAATATATTATAATATCAAATACAATTAATTAGGTCCATACAATTAAGGAGGATGTATGGATAATTTTGAGAGATATGAAGAATAAAAGTAGTATATTGATAATAACACATAATATTTGTTTATTTATTTTGGTGTAGACAACATTATCATTGACTCAGCTCAGCTCAATTGAAAAACAAATAATTATTTTCTTTCCAATTGATTTTTTTTGTTTTGTTTTTTGCGAGTTAGAAAATGAGACGAGGGAGCATGGAATCTAGGGAGCTATCAGCAGATAATACAGAATTCCTTTTGGGTCTAGGTTTGCTAGAATGAGAAAGATTATTTATGATTGAAATGGTACGGATTTCGATGGTTTCTTGATGATTGAAATGTTAAAGTCTTGGGGGTCACAACTTTGATTTTGGATCTAACCATGGATGGTTTTGAAAAACCAGACGTTTTGTTAGTTGTCCACCTTGGGGGTCTAAAAAATAATGTGCACTTGTTTTGGATTCTAATAAATTTCAATAAACAAAGTGGGTAAATCTTAGTATTTTTTTTTTCGAATTTTTACCGAGTCCACTGTTGATGCAAAGAATTTTTTTGACACAGCCACTATCAGACGAGTTACATGTGAACGTGGTTTGTGCAATACCAACCCCTTTTTTTAATGAGAATATCGGGGCTTATAACTAGAGTGTCACACTGGTTCGAAAGCTTTAGATATTATCGGGTCGCAATCATGAGAAATCATTTTAATATATAATCAATCCGTTTTCTCTGACTCAGATTAAATAAGAAATCGTGTCACATCCATTGCATTGATTGTTACAAATGTCCATATGAGTGGGTAACACGACTTGAGATATGGTCTGCCATTGAGACTTAACCAACTTGGTCGATTTCTCTAGTTGTATAAGATAAATTATGTCGAGAAAAAACACACTTAACAAACGCATAACCGACAAGTCATATCTCCACCAGCCAGACTACATCGACAATTCAGAACTAAACTGGGCAAATCAAAAAGTTCATAATCGAATTGGTATCCATACATGCATGCGCATTAAGTAGCGAGTAGGGACGGATGAGGATTAGGTTGAGGAGCATGGGAAGGCCGTGACCATCCACATGCTAACGCAGGTTTCGGTCACAAGGTTTTCCGATGGGCATGTGACTCGTTGCGGGGGGTCGGAGAGGAGAAGAGGAACCTTCCGAATCGCCAGCAAAAATTTTCCACGGCGAACTGATAAAGATCACTAGCGTCAGATCATGGAGGGAGCTCAATGGGAGACGCATCTCATTCTGCATAGACGGCCACTAACCCCAAAAAGTTCTCAACCCTCATCTACTCACCATCGGCAAATTACATTCCGAGTTCATGGCCAGCTTTCAAATCTCAACCATCTCCAATCGATCGATCGATGGATCTATCGCGCACACGTGTGAGAGAGAGAGAGATTGGCTTGGCTTGGTGGTAAGGATGGAACTCGCTCGCGTGTAAAAGAGATGTTATATTGAACGTGTTGGATTTCGGGTTGCGTCTTGTATGACCAATGAAGTTCGTCATATGTTGATGCGCACGAGATTATGTAGATTTCTTTTATCATGAATGTGCAGAAACGCATTGGGGAGGCAAAAGAAAACCATTTCTTTTGAAAAGAAATCTGTAAATCAGTCGGATAGTCTTGTAACTCGACTGTCGCGATCACGAGCGTCGCCGCAGCTGGTGGAATCCGCAGAAGAAGCTCTCGCTGTCGTCTCCATTTCCGTCATCTCGTCAATCGCGATCTGCCTTTCCCTGCATTCCACGCTGCAGAAACCTTGCTCACCCCTGCATACACGTATGTTCTTTGCACGTTCTTGAAATCGAGCGATGCGAAAACGAGCGAAAGAATTCGAGGACACGGGGTTGCACGGGTGACTTACCTGTACATGTAGATGTCGTTGTGGGGGCTTAACCTCTTCCGGCATAGATGGCAGGATTTGAGGAAGCAGCCCGTGTCGCAGATACGACAACCGGTCGTGTTCGATGCTGGTGGTGGCGATGAAGATTCGCTGGTTTGAGTCGAGATGAGCGCGGACTTCACGAGGATGCGGTTGGAGGGGTTGGTCTTGGAAATTATCTGAGTCAGGATTATTCTGAGACCTACTTCGGCCATTGAAATCATGCCCTTGTTTGAAGAGAACGAGAGAGAGAGAGAGAGAGAGAGAGAGAGAGAGAGAGATGGATATCAGGAAGACTCTGCGTCCACACCCATCATATATACGTAGCAGACGAAAAGAGAAATGCCGACTTCAACCCAAGCAAGCTATCGACCCATCTCGACAGATTCACGTCGCGGTCACCCGGGACTAAGTTTCCGACCTCGACAGCGAGAAGCCGACATGCAACACGCGCATTCCCATGCGCAAGGACTACAGGACATACACGTCGACCTACGACGTATCAATTCTGCACGTCCGAATCATTCTCCCGATCCTCTCTCGCCTTTGCTTCGCACTATTTCCTTCCGGGCGTTTGCTGGTTTGCCTTTTCTGCGCGTTGGCTGTCCAGTGGATAACACGAAAGGACCTCGGTCGACCTTTATCCCCTGTTTCGGCCCACGGGTCGGAGGAAGGGACCTTTACGTCGGGCCAATCCGACATGAGAAACGTGAGAGACATCGTACTCATGTGCTCCCCGAGTCTCGACTTTTGCCGAGGATGAGGATTCCGCTGCATATAATATTTTGACGCTCTTATCTTATCATCTACTCTATTAACCCGCTTGAGACTCATCCGAGAAGGATCAAAAGTTTTTGGTTAAAGCTCTTCTGTGTTCCCCCTTTGATAAAAGGATTGATACTTCCTGCTCCGCAACAAGTGACAACTCTTAATAATATTCGATTTCTACTAGTCCTACGAGCAGGTCCGAATAGATAGATATTCGCCTTTTTCTTAATTTATATCCTGCGATGCGCACAATTTTGACTGTCAGATCGAAAGAAACAAGATCAGAGTTTCAATGTCGATATACAATCTCCGCGATAAATGCCCTCAACCAAGTTGAGCATGCTGCTGCGGATTAGTCTAATGATTTGTAGGAAGAAACCACTCAATTTAGGAAGACAAATTAACTCAAATTAACTCTGTGACCGACGCATTTCATCTTTGACCAAATCTTACCCATGATCTCAAGAGGTGAAATTGAGTTCATGACAAACCCTCTTAGCAAAACCGCACTCTCTGTTAGTGCTGTTTATCCAAGACAGAATTATTCGCGAGCAACTTCCTAAATGAACCCAGATCAAGTATACACTGTCCCCCAAAAACTCATCAACTGATTCTCCAACCAAGAAAAGCACTCGTGCACTAGTTATTGACTGATTGCAGGTTAAATCATACACTGCCAAGAGGCACTTATCGCTCATCGTCACCACCTTCTGCAATAGGAAATATATCATACAGGAACAAAATTTGCTCTGAGTATGGCTACAAGTATAGCTGAATGAGCTCGTCGCTGACCACGGATGGTGTCAAAACTCCCAGATCAGTGAAAAGCAGCGTCAGGTATTGGGGCGGCGTATAATCCCTCGCGGATTTTTCGACCTCTACTTTAGCTGGGATTGGCACCCCAAAATCAATGGGTCGTTCGGCCGGGGCCATATCTTTCTGGTCCAAAGGATAAAGGCGAGCAAACTGCGTAGCAAGAAATCGATCAGTCATGATGTGTATACACCAAAATATGAAGATAGGTGAGGCAGAAATAATTTAAAAACTTCAAATTCCTTCTTGGAAACATGTTTTCTGGAATAAAAAACTTTAAAATCCCTTACAAAAGGCAGTACAAATTCAGTTTCTTTTAGTGCAGAATGTCTTTGGCAGGTTGTGACCTGATACTACTTTTCACCGAAGAAGACCATTCTCACTTTGTTCCCATTTTGTAAGTTCAAAATAATAAGGATAGTCTCTTAAGCACAGTACAATTACAGACGCATAAAATCAAGAATACCTTGTAACTTTCAGCAGCCACGTAAACAGGTTTATTCATGCTGTGTGCCACCAAAGCAATTTGGTATGTCCCCATCAAGTTGATGATGCCACCACTTTCAACTACACCATCAGCACCCACAAGGACCATGTCAACTTCATCCATGGTATATGCCACGGCTGAATCAATCAAGAGCTTCACAGGAACATCAAGCTTGGCAAGCTCATTCGATAATCGTAGCCCCGACCTGTCAGGTCTTCCCTCTGCATGCAGAGAACATGATACTTAAAATCTGGAGAATTTTTGGGGAAAAAAATACGGTTGATTGGTAGCAGACACCAAATTACTGTTCGGCTACCAATTGTCATGCTCGTATGTCGTCTGCAATACTCAAATGACGATATTAGTTATACTACTTGATGATAAAGCCCATCCACATGATTTAAAACCAATATTCAAATTTACAGTTATAAAAAACACAGTAATTTCAAATTGGGATGTTCAGAATGTCAAGGTTTTAGAAGACTCTGCATGCCAAAGGTCAGAAAAGATGCAGTAAAGAGTTAAAAAATGACCTGTGCAGAATACTCGGAAGACTTTCTTGTTTTGTACAGCTGTCTTCAAAACTTCTAGAACCACTCTGGAGAAACCATGGACCAAAATAGTACAACCATCAAAAATAAAATCTTGACTAAGCATAGCTATGATCCTCCGTGCCTGCAATATGAAGTGATATCTCCAGCTTATACATGGGTAATAGTTTATGGTTTAAAAATTAACTCATCAAATAAACAGCGGTATTCTCTTCTCATATCAGTTCAACTAACCTTCTGAGATATTTCCCCAAATTTTTCAGCACGCTCAATCAATCGTGACTTGGCTGAGTTAAATTCCTCGTATTCCAAGGCTGAAGTTCTGGTCACATAACGCATGAAGAGATCACAGCCCGCCGTCAAAGAGATAGAGGTTGGGTCCGAAGCCTGGCAAGGTGCAGTGTTAATAATCCAAAAGCAGAAAAAAAAAAGGTAAAGGATGCAGAGCATATACATTTGCGATAATCTAATTTGATGAACATCAGCCTCATACAAATAAGGATATATTATAAATGCCTGAGACTAAACTTCCACATGACACCAATGACCATTTAGATCAAACCTTTCTTCTGATCAGTACAGGTAGTAATCACTTGATATATTATTTTTAGGTAAAAAGTCTGCTAGTTAATTGGCCTCTTCATACATATGATTTAAGGCTAAACACAAATTGTCACGATATCGTCAACCCAGAAAAAAAATGAGGACCCAACTAAGCTAAGCACTTTGGCCACCTACCCCTCGATAAAGAACTACAATTTGTAGTTGACTATTGTTTCACATGGTTGTATTCATAAACTCATCTAATGGATCCTCGGTCCTTTCTCTTCACTTTAACCAAAACCAACCCCCCTCCTCTTTTGAGGTTTTGGGCAAAGACAATGACAAACTGTGATGTTAATTATTCCCACTATCCCATTGTCATAAACATTGGCTGAGAACAGACATCAGTTTGCATCTTTGGCCCATTCAGTGCATAAAAGGCCTACAGAACATTATAAGAACACAAAGCATGTAACTAAAGAAATAGCTTCGAGGTGGATTAATGAGGAAAGGTAAAAGGTAAAATGTAAAATGGAAGTGGAATAGACTTCAATACAAGAGAAGTTCTAACAGATACTGAGTGCCGCAGTTTCCCAAGAACCCAAACCATCCAGATTGTGAATTGAAACAGAGTATCAAAGAGGAAAACTTATACTGGCATTATCAACTGCTTTGACAAAATGCTGCACTGTGTGGGCGGTCATTAGCATTTCAAAGCAGAAACTGATCCAAATGCCTTCCACGAGTTCTGAGAGGATACCAAAGCAAGTATCTTCTGAAAAGAACCCTCCATGACTAGTCACCGGTGACCATTCTACTCGGTGAAAATCAAACGACATGCAGCATACAAGACGAAAAATAGAACCTTTACAAATTGAACGGATGATTAATCCCACATTTGACATTTCTTGCAGAAAGAGTGCAAAAGAAATCTAACCCCGCATCAATTGAATCGAAGAGAACCAAAAAGCTTAAAAAGAATGATACATCAGCGAATGAAAGTAGGCACCTTTAGCGAATCAGAGGCCTTCTTGAGCTCAATCTCGAGCTCCATCATGGTCGTCGCCTCGCTGGCCCTTATCACCGCCGCGAGCGCCCGAATCGCCGCCACGGCCTCAGCCAAATCGGGCTGCTGCCTCCAGTTGTTGAACTCGTCGGTCACGCTGAACGGCCTCCCCCGCCGCCGCCCCCGCCCCCGCCCGGCTCCGCGGCGGATCCCGACCCGCCCCAGCCCTCCGGCAAGTGAGGCTCGACCGCGGCCTGCGCCTGGGCGAGCCAGTCGCTGGAGACGACGCCGTGGTGGGCGGCGCGGGTCTGGTAGTAGGCGGAGATCTTAGGGTTAGGGTTTTGGAGGGTGTCCGCCATGGAGGAGGAGAAGGAGGAGGGCGGGTTGATGGTGGCGGCGACGGTGGTGGCCGTCGGGGGCGGCGGGGAGGAGAGGGTGAGGGTGTCGGGCTTCGGCGGCGCCGGCGACGGCTGCGCGGCGTTGTCCTCCTTGTCGAGAATGAAGGAGGCCGATCTCCGCCACATTTAATAGAGCGAAGGGGGGGCGAAAGAAAAAAGTTTCTCGAGAAAAAATTTGTAGTAGAGAGAAAGCGGAAGGGAAAGCGGCGGTTCCCGTTGGGAGGAAAAGATTCCGGTTGAAACGGTGGGGGTGATTACGGGACGGATTACGGACTCGGCGGGGGACCTGCGGGTTATTAAGGAGTTTAATTCTATAATATAATTCCACCACAAGACCTTGAAGACCATATGACTAGGTTTCCATGATCCTGCTTCGGTGTCCCACTCGTCTTGTCCCGTTCCGTTCTTATCCGGGCAATGCTAGGTTGCCCACGTGTGAGGGATGTCTGCGATAATCTCTAAATGCAGCGTCCCGTGCTGCATGCTTCACAGCTCTTATTAACAGGTGTACATTTTTCTATAATCCTATCAATTAGGGAATATGAGAGGTGATGTTGCAAGTCCCTTACTTTTAAGGTAGATTTATTGTCTCGTCTGTTTTTTTTTCCCTTAAGCCTTTTAAGGATTTACTCATATCCATATAACTAGCTTTCATGATCCTGCTTCAGTGTCCCTCTCATCTTGTCCTATTCCATTCTTGTCTAGATAATGTTAGCAGCGCTTTACAAATTGGCCGCCCTCGACTTAGGAAGGCGATCCAAGCTAGTCTGGTCGATTTGGTTTCGAACTAGTTAAAGCTAATTGATAATTAGTTCTTGGCTTTCTAGAGAAGGCTATCGATAAAACTCGCGATTGAATTTGTTCATTTCTTATCTTTCCAATGAATATGAAAATTAAAGAAATTTGCACCTATCTAGAACTCTGTTGTATAAGCTCTACTACATGGCCACTTGATCAAGAGTAGCTCTTGCTTTTTCAAGATGCAATTGATGTAAATTCTATTTTTGCTATTAGGAGAATGGGATAAGTATATCAAAAGTTCTAAAACTTGTTATTAAAGTATAATTGATTTTTTTTTAAAAATGCAATAAAGTATTAAACTTTGCCAAATCGATACAATCAAATCCCTCGTTAATTTTTGTTCATTTGGTTGATGGAAAATGTTGACGTGATTTTTTATTACTTTTGGGTGGCATGTGAGCCCATCAAGTGCCACGTCGGGAAAAAATAACTTAAAAATTAAAAGGAAAGGAAAAAAAATTAAAAGAAAAAGAAAAAGTATGAAGCTCAAGGGCTGACATGAACTTGGAGACCATTTCCTAAAGCCTCGCCCAGAATCAAGCCCACTATGCCAAGACGCCCGTGGCCTCGGACCGATCTCTGTTACGGCTAGAGATATAACTTAAGAGTATGGTGAATATGTAATATAATAAAACTCGATAAATTTTCGCAGAATAAACAAAATCAAGTTGATATATGCTGGAATAGTTTGATATACGTAAGCACGAACTGGATTTATGAGTACATTACTTCTATCCGACATATATGGAAATAAATAAAGAGAAAGAAATGCACGTAAATCTTTATAGTGGTAAAATTTAGAGGAGACCTCTCTTCTAAATTAACTTCCACTTATAAGTTGGACTTCACTAGTAATCCTTGAGTGAATACAAGGGTAACCCGTGCTCCTTCTACTCGAAACAAATAAATCACACTAAATTTTAAGCACTACGATAACACTCGTACACTTCAAAGGAGGTTGGGATACTAGTATGGCATTCATTTTGGGACTAAAACTTTTTTTTTACTCACTTAAGTACTATAAATTTGAAAAATCAATCATTTGAATGACACTTTTGACAAAACCGCTAAAAAAGCTAATGTGGCCATCGGAAAAACTGACTGGATCGACAGTTGCGTTGAACGACCGGTGGCTACGTTATAAGCGGCATTCAAGTGATTAATTTTTTAAATTTGCAGCACTCAAATGAGCAAAAAAATAGTTTTGGCACTAAAGTGAATACCGTACAAAAGTTTTTACACCAATAGTGTACTTACCCCGCTTCAAAGAGATTAAAATTAGTTATAAGCACTTTCTATAGTTCGTAAAATATGTATCAAAATATATAGTTTCTTTATTTCATAGTCATCTCATTCAAATGTTGGTTGATCTTCTTATATAGTTTCCAATCTCTAAACTAGCCACCGGATAATCTTCAAGAGGATCAATTTAACTATTAAAAATAAGGTGATCAAACCCTTAAACGTACGGTTGTCAATATAATCAACTCTTCCATTAATCTTGTTAATTCCACTAATATAATTGTTTATATTATGTTATAATCATTTAACTAAATGATTGATAATTGATTGGATTATTCATGTTGTAATTTTTTGGATTTCCAAACCTGTGACTAACTATTAAATCTCTTCACCTGCAAATTCAATCAAAGAAACATTTGAGTCTACTTAAACATTTTCTTCATAGTTGATACTATTCAACTTACGAACTATCATCTATTGGCCTTCCTTAGTATCTAAGTGACCAAAGAACATATAAATTGTTCACCTTGTCCGATATCTAAAAGTCCCACAAAGTTTTCCTTCTTCATGACTTGTTCAACTCCACAAAGCTCCATCTAGTCATCATTCAATCTTTCACTTTATACTTTGGACACCTTTACAATTGGCAATATGAATAAACTTTGCTCGAGTTTTTATCTTCTAGTTCTTCCAAGTATATTGGCAATCATGACTCTACTTGGCTATTCACCTATCGTGGTACCTCCATGCTTTACCAAACCCTCCATTCTAAGCTTGCTCCCCTTTTTCTCAGGTATCTCTAGCTTGTAGACACTTTTACACTCATTGTCTAGTTCACCATAAATAGGGTGGTGCACTCTTCATCTTTTAGACAATCCTATTAGGACATCATTTGCATATTGACCGGTATATCTCCCAGTCGGTATACTCAACTATTAAACACATTAGTAGTTTTCAAATTATTTTGTTATCTTCAAAACATCACGAGAGATTTTTTCAATAGTCGGTGTCACTTAAGAGGCTACTTTGGTCGAGGCCTCGGTGATGGAGGCGAAAGGGCTTGAATCGGGGAGTGAAGGGTATAACTGTAATGGCTGCGAACTCGTGGAACCTAGCTACTTGAAAATTTGTCAACCTATCAACAGTAAGTCTTTATGCAACTCCAAAAACACTATTGCGGCACCCACTCCCACCTTTTCCAAAAGTCTACCAAGATACAAACCGACGTTTGGCTACGCGAAAGGAGCACGAGAAAAGAAACAATTTTAAACATCAGCCAGCACCTCGGTCGATCAATATTTTCTGTTAATTAAATTTGACGAAATTAATGAAATAATTTGATTGTACCGATATGATAAGTTTTACAACTCTTGGCATATTTATCCTAGGAAGAATTATTGAAACAAATTTGATGATTTCTTGGTAGAAACTAGAAGCACACAATTCGAGAACTGGCACTTTGTTAAATTAGTCAATTTGGTTCTTGATCTAATTTTTTTTTTCCAAAACTAGAGATTATTGATTCGTTTTTCAAGTCTAGCCCAGGGCCACTCGACCCAAAAATGCTAGGAACCCTAAGAACCGCATACAAAATTGGACATGGAGTCACAAAATGTAAAAGAGCATTTTAAACGAGTGACATGAATTCAAACATCGAACAAGAATTCGATAATAATCCGTAACATCTTGTTTCTAATTAAGTCTACATGCTAATCTTACTAGTTTAGACATTGTTCTCTAGCTAATTATCACACCTTCCTCCAATGTGAGCCCCATAGGGCAACATCAACTGGTGTGTAGATGTTGCATTGACAATTTATATTGGCATGGACCACATCAACTTTTGAATTATTATTCATATCCCTACATTGCATGATTTCCATTTGCCATTATGGGCTTTAATTTAATTTTCCTTTTCTTTCTTTTTTTTAAGAAAATTTTCCATCACCTAGCAAAATTTTTTAATGGACATGGAGTCGCAAAATGTAAAAGAGCATTTTAAACGAGTGAAATGAATTCAAACATTGAACAAGAATTCGATAATAACCCGAACCATCTTGTTTCTAATTAAGTCTACATGCTAATCTTACTAGTTTAAACATTGTTCTCTAGCTAATTATCACACCTTCCTCCAATGTGAGTCCAACAGGACAACATCAACTGGTGTGTAGATGTTGCATTGGCAATTTATATTGGCATGGACCACATCAACTTTTGAATTATTATTCATATCCCCACATTGCATGATTTCCATTTGCCATTATGGACTTTAATTTAATTTTCCTTTTATTTTTTTTAAATAATATTTTCTATCACCCAATAAATTTTTTAATGGACTAAATTCCCCCAACTTGCATGTTTCGATGTCCTCTAACACGTCACTGCGCTTGGGTCCAAAATCATATTTTAATTAGTGTAGTTGTCGGCATGTAGCACCTTATTCTATTTTCTTAGCCACTGAAGCCCTTTTCTTTCCATTCTTCATCTGAGGTTCAAAACTTGGGTTTCAAATCATTTATGACATATCTAATTCGAGCGTGTTGAGATGAGGTTGGGGCGACGTTTTCAAAAAGGTACGACACTTATTTAATAGGAGGATAGGAAGAAACAAGAGTAATGCGCGAAAAAGAGAAACAAGCAAATTATTGATAAGCATGTGCAATTAGACTGGTTTCGTCTAAGAGTTGAATAGGACCACATTAAAGACTAGTCCAATTCTAGGTTTCCGTTGGAATTGGTTTGATTCTTAATTTCGTAGTTCTAAAATTGATGTGAACTATTCCGATTTTGGTTTTGAGTGAAGAATCACCTGGTAATTACACCAATCGGATTGAATTTAGAGCTGGTTTAATAAAGTTTAAAAATCATAAATTTTCTCTTAACATATTTTTCTCTATCTCTTTTTATTTTCTCGGGTCTTTTCAACCTTAATCAGACATTTCACGTTTAATAGAGTTTAAAAGTAGTTTTTACAATGTATGAGATCCATTTTATTTTCAAGAAAAAAAAAATAATAATAGAAGGAGGAGAAAACCGTCAAATTTGAAAATTACGACGCGGTCCTCAAAACATGCAAAGGGACAGCGTATCGTTGTCCGTGTGGACGCGGACGCGGTTATCCAGTAATCAGCCAGCAAATGATTGATTTCTCTCTCTCTCTTCCTGTCTTCGAATTCCAATTTTTTTCCTCCGAAAAATCCGAAGATCGATCTAACGGTGGCGGCGGCTTGGACCGCAAGACAAAGAAAAGAGAGGAAAAGGAGAGGGCGGGGGGGTTATCCACTCTTCCCTATCCGGACAGCTTGCACGAAAGTCAAACGTACGCGCAACAGACAAATGCCTGTCCCCCACCACAAAAACCAAAACCCCCCAAAAAACAAAATAATAATAAAAAAATTAAATCGAAATAAATGAATAATAAAAATCTCTTGCCAAAAAAAGAAAGAATAAAATAAAAAAATAATCAGAAGAGAATCATCCGCTCCTCTTTTATTTTTTTGATAACAGAATTTAAGTTCTGTCCATGTCACAAATTTTGATTTGGGATATTTTTGGCTCAAACTTTATATTATGAGATTGATTAGCATGCATCTCAACTCGAAGGTGGGGTCGATTGGTGGAATGTTGCCCCACGGGACTTTTTCATGTTCAAGGGCAATCCGTGGACTTATGGGCAAAATAATAACCGGGTACATTGGGACATTAAATGAGTTTGTTGTGAAGCTTATTGCTGACATGATGAGACTTGAAATCGTGAATTATTATTAAAGAGACGTGCTTAAAACTCGAGCGATTCCAATAGATTCAAGAAAAGAATTAATTGGCCGCCACGCTCCTCATTAGAAAAATACAATCAAGTCTAGACTCCTTGAGGTGAAAATCTTGTGACAAGTGAAACTAAATATTGCACGTGAGTTATGTGGGCGAGCAGGATGACGTGGTGAGTTTGTAAAGAGAGGAGCAAGTAATCCCCAGAGGTGAACTGTCGGGAAATTAAACACAATTTCACGAGACCATAAAGATAATGCTTGTTTTATTTGTAATATCGAGTTTGAGTTTTGTTGGAAGAATTCGGATATGTTGGGGAGCGCGTCCTCAAGATGGACTTGTCGAGACGCACGAGAAAGCTGATCAGGATCCCACTTGATCGTCGGAATTAAAAAGCGGAGGACCCGCGTGTTTTCACATACCGTATAATAAAATACGGGAAAGGAAAATAGTCCTCTGTCCACGAGCAATGCTTCTTCCACAATTAATTAATTTTACATCAATTTCGTGTACGAAATTACTATTTTAGTACATGCATTTTCTTTTTCTTATTTTCTTACTTTAAATGTTTTTCCGGTCAATATCCTGGAGCCGCAAGCCGCAACTTGCACGCGCAAGCAAGGGCATTTTGGGGATAATGGGAACGGACCGTTGCCCGCTTCTGCCAAGAAACGACGTCGCCGCCGCTCTCCCCGCTCCCTTCTGGCTGACGGAGGAACGGCTCGATTAGAAAAAGCGGGGAAAAAAAGAAAAAGAAAAAACGAATGAAAATTATATATCCCATTTATTTATTTATTTCCGGTCAAGTCACGGGAAAATAAAAAATAAAAAATGATTAAAAATAATAATAAAATGGATGAGACGGTGATGATGCCATTACACATACATGTCTTCCCCGGGTTGCAGCGAGGAGAGCAAGGGAGCGTCGTAAAGAAACCATAAAGACAAAGGAAGAAGGAAGAAGCGATTCAACAGCAGCAAAGGCCAACGGCATTCGAAGGCTTCGAGAGCAGCGTCGAGCGGCGTCATTCATCCCCGCGGTTCGCCATTTGACGATCGGTCGGCTCGCGGCGGCGGCGACGGCGGCGACGGCTTACTCACTCTGATCGGCGATCGTTGCTCAGGCGCTCTTCCTTTCCCGATTGTCTCCGTCCTTCCTTTCTCCGGGGTTGAGTTCGCGAATCGGCGATCGGTTCGTCGGCGAGAGGGGAGCCGACGGCGGGGAATCGGTTGGTTTCCGCGTCGCGGTGGTTGATTCCTCATCCTTTGCGCTGCACCTACCTCTCTCTCCCTCCCTCTCCCTCTGTGTCAGAGCTCACGGTCGCCTGTCTACGTGGCGCGAATCCGCTCGCCATCGCGCTTTTCTTTATTTGCGGAAGATCGGATCTGCCAGGTGAGTCCGATCGCAATCAGACTGAAAACCTCTTCTTCGTCTCGTGTTTCTGGTTCCCGAGGAATTATTGATGCTCGGAAGGACGTGCAATTTGCGTACTCTTTCTTAGTTGATTGATGTGATGTTTTAAGTGCTGGAGTTTGGTGTGAGTCGTGTCGGTCAAGAGCAGCGTGTTTTGATCTCGTTCGTAGCGGGTGAGACGATTTCTGTGAGAATTTCCAGCTTCCCGAAATTTAATTTGGCGGTGTGTTTGTTGTTCCTCTGCCAGTTCCATTTGAAGGGCGCGGCTTCTGAATTTTCTGCTGACGATATGTGTTATCTGGTCTGATTCGTCATGTGATTCGACTTCCATGCAGTTCGTCAGCTAATGAATATGTCCAGAGTTGTTTGTTTTTTTACATGTCGAATAGGTTATGGAAGCAAATATTGACTTTCTTTAGCACCACAGCGACTCTAAGAACTGATAGCTTTGACTGCTCTAGCGCTTGATGTTATGGGACTGTACCCACAGGATAATGGCCCATAGCACCGAAGTTACAAGAGACTACTCAGATTGGTCTCCTGATATTTTTGTTCCTCCATATCTCATAGGGGGTTGTAATTATCTTTTGCTTGCATAATACTCTGTAGGTCCGCCATCGGGTATCCTAGTTCTGGAGATCGGCAAATGAGTGTGTCATGATGATTCAGTTGAGAGAATTTCTTGTCAATGGATGCTCCACACAAGACCTTCTCTGATTTTCTTGCTGTCGCCAAGTCGTGGATTCGTTGCCGATCTGATTCGGCTAACGTGTCCAGAGACTTTTGGATGCCCGATCAAAGCTGTAGGGTTTGCTACGATTGTGAATCCCCATTTAACATTATCAACCGCCGACACCATTGTCGACATTGTGGCAGAGTTTTCTGCAGCAAGTGCACAGCCAATTCAGTTCCTGCCCCGTCAACTGACTACAAGGCAACCTGCGAAGAGTGGGAGAGGATTCGAGTGTGTAACTATTGCTTCAAGCAATGGGAGCAAAACCTAAAAAGCACTAATAATGGGGATGAATTACGTGACCAGGATTTTAGTTCCTCACCATCAGCAACAAGTTTTGTCAGCAGCAAATCTATTAACACTACCAATAGTGGAAGTATTACTCTTGGTTCAATGTCACAATCTCTTGAGCATTATCGTTTTGCTCGGCAGAGTTCAGATCTGAGCTCAAACCAGCTATCTTTGGTGGAAGAGTGTGCAGATAGGCAAGGTGTGGTGACATCAGGACAATGCAACTATGATGTAGTAGATGTTGCAAATCGCGGGGCTCCATATCCAAACCATTATGGATTCTCAATGAACAGGTACCTATTTTGCTTATTTGTGTCCATGTTTGTAAAAGGATATGTTAATTCCATCTGGATGATTCTGATGGGTTGAATTTTAGAGAAGATTATAGTTTATGAAGTTACTTTGTTGTTTATCTATACCATTGTAGCGAAGGCCATGCCTGCAAGATGCGATCTCTGTGCACAAGTATCATTATCTTGTACTATGTAGATACCTGTCAGGTCTTTGCATGTTTCTGTTAGGCTTGGGACTGAATGTGTGCACCTAATATTCTTTATTGTTTGTGTTTATTTTGGCATTAGGAGTGATGATGATGAAGATCAGCATGATATATACCAATCTGACTCTGAGACAAGGCACTCGCCACTGGAGAATCACACTGACAGTCAAGTTAATCTCCACGGGATAAGCAATACTGTGGATTCATATGAGGTGGATCTTCATCGAGAGCAAGTTGAAACAGAAGGTTCAAGTGTCTCCCCTCTGCATGAAAGTTTTGATTCACAGGGATCAAATGAAGTCCCACAGCTCAATAAAAAGGATGATGAGCATTTAGTTAGTGACGAAGGTGAGGTAGAGTCCTTATATCCTGCGGAAGATGTCACTTCCAAGCCTGTGGATTTTGAGAACAATGGCCTTCTTTGGCTTCCTCCTGAACCAGAAGATGAAGAAGATGAGAAGGAAGGTCTTCTCTATGACGACGATGATGAGGGGGATGCCGTGGGAGAGTGGGGATATCTACGTACCTCTGGCAGTTTTGGAAGTGGTGAGTTTCGCGTTAAAGATCGATCAGGTGAGGAGCACAAGAAAATCATGAAGGACGTGGTTTATGGGCATTTTAGAGCTTTGATAGCTCAGCTACTGCGGGTAGAGAACCTTCCTACGGACGAGGAAAACAGTGAAGATGGTTGGTTGGAGATAATTTCATCTCTGTCATGGGAGGCTGCGACGCTGTTAAAGCCTGATATGAGCAAAACGGGAGGAATGGACCCTGGGGGATATGTGAAAGTAAAATGCATAGCATCTGGACATCCCCGTGAGAGGTAAAACTGCAGTCTTTTATTTATCTCTTTTATAATTCGTATTTCCCTCTAATAGTCTACCGTATTCAAGTCAGAAACTAAAGAGCATCTTATTTTGTAAATTGTTATTGGGAAATATATAATATTGCACCTCTTTTAGATGATCCCTTGACATGCATAAACACGTGCTAACTGGAACTGCGGGAGTTAAACTTGAATCAGTTGAACCGGTTTTATTATGCAAAGGTTTCTCCAGATAGATCATCCTCTCTCTCTCTCTCTCTCTGTGTTAAGTAAGTTAACAAAGGAAGGACAGACGTCAAGCTGGGGTTATTAGAGGGGGATATCATGGACTTAATTTATCGTTTTAACAACAGAAAATGGAGTTGTGAGAAATAGCAAGGAAATCGACTGGGTGCTTCCAAAATCTCCTATCTAAGGATCTGATCCTATTACAAGTGAGCCAAGCCCCTGAAAGGAGTATTTGGTATGGGAACCATTTGGGGGTGGTTTTGTACTTATGAATCATTTCACAAGCTTTGCCCTATTTGATATGAAAGTCAAGGTGTTGCAAGCTCCGTACTAAAAGCTCTGACTTCCTCGTTATTGTGGTGGTCCGTAACGTGTGAAACGAACCAGGGAGTTAGGACATCCAAGGTGGCCTTCGTAGGTTGAGGAGGTGGCTCCCATTATGTAATACTTTGTCCAAACCGTTTTCTACCCTACCCAAGGTGTTTTCTGGAGATCCGAAGTACTTCTGCTTCGTTGTTTCGACCCATGAAAGGAGAAGTGGTGCCTCTATCTTTACATATCAATTGGATCTTATGTAGAAGTAATACCTTCTTGAATAACTATATCTGCTGCCCGTAATGTACTCTTCTAAATCTGTGCATGGTGTCTAATCACCAGCTTTATATCATATGGTTCTCAATGATACAAGCTGTGTGCAATGTCTCCTGTTTCACTCAGAGATGTATGTTGATTACCAACATATGGCTGCAGTGTTCATTTTATCATCCTGATGAATTGTTCTATTCCCTTTGTGTAGTATGGTGGTGAAAGGAGTTGTATGTAAGAAAAATGTTGCCCATCGAAGGATGACCTCAAAAATTGAAAAACCACGCATTTTGATTCTTGGAGGAGCTCTCGAGTATCAACGAGTCTCTAACCTCTTGTCAAGTTTCGATACTCTGCTGCGACAGGTTCTACTTGCTTGTCCTTTTCTTGCTTTAGTCTGGAAAATAGTCATTTTGTTAAAGCGGGGAGTTATAACACTCAATCCTACACAGTTTTGCTTGGTCTTTTAATTTCTTTGGATATCTAAGTTTCATAATGAAAAAAAAGAAGAAGAAGAATACATACCATTTCCAGAGTACATGAATGGTTATGCTCATTTATTAGTGCATGGATATGAAACATTTGTTCTGAGTTGATTTCTTATAAGTTTCACCTTTTCATCATTGTAGGAAATGGAATATCTAAAGATGGCAGTTGCAAAGATAGATGCACAACACCCTGATGTTCTTTTGGTTGAGAACTCTGTTTCTCGGTATGCGCTGGAGTACTTGCTTGCAAAAGACATATCTCTTGTTCTTAATATCAAGAGACCACTGTTAGAACGCATAGCCCGCTGCATTGGTGCTCAGATAGTTCCTTCTATTGATAGTTTGTCAGCACAGAAGTTGGGCCATTGTGATAAATTTCATGTGGAGAGGTTCTTGGAAGAGCATGGTACTGCAGGACCAGGAGGGAAAAAACTGACAAAGACCCTCATGTACTTTGAAGGCTGTCCAAAGCCACTGGGTTTCACCGTAAGTTCTCTAACATAGTGCATGTCTACGAGGGTGTTGTAGAACGTAAAGGATGGAGTAAAAACATTAAGTTTCAAGAAATAGGGTAGAAATGTGAGTTAATTTATTGAAAGTTTTCAGATGCTTCTAGTTCCTTCTTTTCACCTTGATTTCGTCTCCTTTTGCTTACTATCTTGAATGTACAGTAATTCTGATTCTGAAGAAGTATTAGGTAGAAATTGGTAAAATTACTTCAGCAACACTGATAGGTAGTGATCTTAAAAATGTTTGTGCCCTCTGGGGAGTTAGCTGAAACTTGGAAGGCTATTTAGTGAACTTGCAATTAATTTCCCTTCTGCATTGGATTTAGATTTTACTGAGAGGTGCTGATGGACATGAGCTGAAGAAAGTTAAGCATGTGGTCCAGTATGGAGTTTTTGCTGCTTATCATTTGGCATTGGAGACATCCTTCCTTGCTGATGAGAGAGCTTCCCTACCTGAACTTCCACTGAAATCCCCTATTACCGTAGCACTTCCTGATAAGTCATTAAGCATAGAGAGGTCAATATCAACAATACCTGGTTTCATGGTTCCTTCAAGCGAGAAGCCTCAAGGTTCCGAAGCTGATGCTGAACCCCACCGATCTAACAGTGCCCCTTCCTCTAATTTGTCGACATTGACAAGTGATAGCAATGTTCAAAATCTGGAGATGTCGTTGTCAACTTGTTTTACTGATGGTTCTGGCAATGCAAATCTCATCAACTCCATTACTTCACTTAAGCTTGCTCCTTCCTGGAGGAAATTTGATTCTAATGGTCATGACAGCCTTTTTACTCTTTATGGTTTATCTGGGATACCTGAGCAAACAATCTCCAATGAAAGCAATGCTTCCAACATGGATCATCCTGTCAAGGGTGATCACCTCACTCCTGACAATTTTCGGCCTTTAGATACGGTGGTAAATCTTACTATGTCAAACGATGCCCATACGGACAATTTTGCAACAGATGCACCGCCACTATGTCATATGGAAAGTGCATTGCCACAACAGGAAAATAAAAACCTTGCGGTAGAATCTGGTACTTCGAAGAACGAGTTTCCTCCATCACCTTCTGACCATCAGAGCATTCTGGTCTCCTTGTCATCACGGTGTGTATGGAAGGGTACTGTATGTGAAAGATCACATCTCTTCAGAATCAAATACTATGGCAACTTTGATAAACCTTTGGGTCGATTTTTACGAGATCATTTATTTGATCAGGTACGATTCATCTTCATTGAAAGTTCTCTGTGTTTCTTTTTCTTTATCCTTAAGCTAACATATCGTTCCATGGTCAGAATTATCGATGCAATCAATGCGAGATGCCATCAGAAGCACATATTCAATGCTACACTCATCGACAGGGCACCCTCACTATATCTGTTAAGAAGCTAAATAAACTATTACCTGGTGAAAGGGATGGAAAGATCTGGATGTGGCACCGCTGCCTGCAATGTCCACAGTCTAATGGTTTCCCTCCAGCTACTCGAAGAGTGGTGATGTCAGATGCTGCTTGGGGTTTATCTTTTGGGAAGTTCTTGGAGCTCAGCTTTTCTAATCATGCAGCTGCTAGTAGGGTAGCAAGCTGTGGTCACTCTCTTCATAGAGATTGTCTTCGTTTTTATGGGTAATCTTTCATATTTCTTTTTAGTGGATGTCTAAAAGAAAGGAGTTTATTGAGCAAAATGTGCAGCCAAATGACAGAAAAAAACAGCAGATCTGGGCAGAAAATGAAGTTTCACTTTGACACTATCAAATGGACATATTTCACTTGCTGGGCGGCAAGTTGATGGAGTTAGAACTTGGAAAAAAAGTTATATGAAATTGCTGACTGCATTCACATAGTAAATTTTTTAGTTTCCACTGCTGAACTGCTTACCTGTATTGTCATGCCAGTGGTAGTAATGTTTGTAGCTCTTACAGTATGTGAATGTGCAGATTTGGTAATATGATCGCTTGCTTCCGGTATGCATCTATTGACGTTCACTCTGTTTACCTTCCACCTTCCAAAGTGGATTTTAGCCGTGAGAATCAAGAGTGGATACAAAAAGAAGCAGATGAAGTATGATTCTCAACTACTGGCAGATATCTTCCTTTTTCTTTCTTTCTTTTTCTTTTCTATTTTTGAATATGCCTGATCATCTTGTTTGCTTTCTGCAGGTGGTCGACCGGGCAGAGCTTCTCTTTTCGGAAGTACTTAATACTCTTGGTCAACTTGGAGAGAAAAGATATGTCGAGGGACATGTTCCGAGTTCATCAGAATTAAGACGTCGAATTGTAGAGTTGGAGGTTATGTTACAACAGGAGAAGGCAGAATTTGAGGTATAGATATCTCCTGTTCCTGCTCATTGAGCTTCAAATATTGAATATATTTTCCTATAGCTAGCGTTATGCAGTGATAAAACTAAGTTATTTTTCTTCTGTATTATTCTGAAATTCACTGGGAATAATTAGTGGTGTAAGTCGTATTGACACACTATGACCTGATTTTCTGATGAAAAGCAGACATGATTTGCCTGTTTGGCTTGTTCATCAATTGTAATCATACTTAATCGAAACTTAGGAATATGCACAATTAAACTTCGATAATATATTGTAGAAATCTCAGTTATCTGCTAGCTAATGGTGAAGAACAATCTCTGCATGATGTCTCAGGAATCGCTTCAAAAGACTTTGAAAGGGGAAGTGATGAAGGGCCAACATGTGATTGACATTCTGGAGATTAATCGTTGGCGGAGACAATTACTTATCCAGTCTTTTATTTGGGATCATCGCCTGGTTTACATGTCTAGTTTGAGTAACAATGTTGAGGATGGTCCGAGAAGCTTGAGCTCAGAAGGAAAGGAGACTTATTTTCATAAAGACGAGACACCTTCTGAGGGGAATGTGGCTCCCAAGGAAGAAACAGTTGTTAGCAATTCCGAATCTTTCCGTATGGATGACAGAAATACTAGTCTGGAGGGAAGATCTGAATGCCAAAGTGAGCAAGGTGATGATGTCGGTCAAGATGATCAGATGGGTGAAAATGCAAGTTCCAGAGAACAAAAGCAAGCAAAAGTCTCTGAAAACACTAATGCCTCTGATCAATTTGAGCCTTTAGAAAGCAGGACAAATGTTCGCAGGACCCTATCTGAGGGGCAGTTTCCTACACCGGACAATTTGTCAGAGACCCTGGATGCTGCATGGACTGGTAAAAATCAATCAAATATGGAAGTGAAAAAGGAGATCTCCTCTGCACTTTCTGATTCAGCCATAATTGATTCTTTGAAGGGAGAAGCATTGGCCGAGGGGTTGGTGGGTGTGAATGGCTACGCAGAGGACTTAGGCAAACTGAAGGTTTCCAGTTCTTTGCCTCCTTTATTGTCCCCCAAGGACTATGATGATGCGGCTGACTCAGTTAGCTGGCTAGGAGTGCCTAGAAACTTATACCGCTCTTTTAACAAGAATATCTTAGCAGGATCTCAAAAGCTCGATATTTTTGGAGAGTACCGTCCTGTCTATATTTCATCCCCCAAGGGCTATCTATATATGCCTGTTGGAATCAATGACACTGTTATTCCCGTGTATGATGATGAGCCCACAAGTATGATAGCTTATGCATTGGTATCATCGGATTATCATGCTCAATTATGTGATGAGGCTGAAAAAGTAAAGGATGCTGAGCCTGTGGCTGCATTATCATCTTTGGATTCTGTTAGTTTTCATTCGTTTCAGTCATTTGATGATATAACTTCTGAAAGTAGAAGTCTTGGTTCTGTAGATGATAGCGTGCTATCGGTGTCTGGGTCTCGTAGTTCCCAGGGCTTAGACCCACTATCATATACTAAAGCCTTGCATGCGAAGATCTCGTTTTCAGATGATGGACAGGTGAAATATTCTGTAACTTGCTACTTTGCAAAACGATTTGAAGCTTTGAGGAGGATTTGTTGCCCATCTGAGATGGATTTTGTAAGGTCCCTTAGTCGTTGTAAGAAGTGGGGAGCACAGGGTGGGAAGAGCAATGTCTTCTTTGCCAAGACATTGGATGATCGGTTTATCATCAAGCAAGTCACCAAGACAGAGCTAGAGTCATTTATCAAGTTTGCTCCCGCATATTTCAAGTATCTCTCTGAATCAATTGGCACGGGGAGTCCAACATGCTTGGCAAAGATTCTTGGGATTTATCAGGTATGTGAACAAGGACATCTCAAGTGCTCAATTGATATGTGTGTCAACGTGATATTTTATCAATCTCCAAGTTTGTGATCGTGGACATTATGTCCTTACTCCTTAGCCAGAAGGGTCTAGGCAATGCCCAGGCCAAAGGTTGCACCAGGGTCATTGTTTTGATGTGCCACCTAACCAATTGCAATCCCTGTAGGTCATCCTGTTTTGAGTACTTTCACGTCTTGGATTGCTACCTTTGGTGATCAAATGACCACCACTTACGTAATTGACAAGGTCAAGACATTTAATGGGACAAATTATTGTACAATCTCTAACCTAATATTTGGCTTTTGAATTCATTTTACAGCTAGACAAATTACTATATTATCTTTAACCTAGTATTTGGTTTTTGAATTCATTGTACCGCTAGCCTATGAGTACTTGCTATTGCTTTGTTTTATTACACTGCAGTGAATTTTTTATCTGTAATTTTGAAGTACTAGAAGAAGCTATATCTGTCCCACATCCATAGTTATATTGGCCTTGAACAAATTTTTCAAAGCATAAGGCTACCCAAATTACGGAACCACTAAGCCCATCCTTACAAAGGGCAATTCTGGTTATTTTTGTATCCAATCTTTGTGCCTATATCGTGCCACATATTTTGCCATGATCTGATAACAATAGGTTAAACTTTGGCCCTAAGCTTAGGACTTTTATTTCTGTTAAATATGACAGCATACTGAGCAGTCAAATTCAATGTGAATTTGGTTAGAACTGATTTCCCTTTAAGTTGATTTAGTGAAGAAATCATTTCTGATATTCACTGGTTGCAGCTAGTACCAATATCACAGTTCACTCATATGTTAGACAGCTTTGTTGCGTCTTAGTTTAATCATTGGTCTACTTTTTATTTGTAGGTAACATCAAAGCATGTCAAAGGAGGTAAAGAAACCAAGATGGATGTCCTTGTGATGGAGAATCTTCTCTATGGGAGGAAAGTGACGCGGCTCTATGACTTAAAAGGATCTGCTCGATCACGCTATAATCCCGACTCCAGTGGAAGCGACAAAGTTCTGCTGGATCAAAACTTGATTGAAGCAATGCGAACTTCGCCCATTTTTGTGGGAAATAAGGCGAAACGGTTGTTGGAGAGAGCCGTCTGGAACGACACTTCTTTCCTCGCGGTAATCTCTCTCTCTCTCTCTCTCTCTCTCTCTCTCTCTCACATAAGCATGCGTGTGCACTGGTAAAGCTAATAATTCTTGGTGATGGCCTTCTGTTGCAGTCGGTGGATGTGATGGATTACTCACTTCTGGTCGGAGTGGATGAAAAGAAGCATGAGTTGGTTCTTGGGATCATCGATTTCATGCGTCAGTATACTTGGGACAAGCACCTCGAAACATGGGTCAAGGCTTCGGGCATTCTTGGCGGGCCAAAGAATGAACGTCCAACGGTAATTTCGCCCAAGGAGTACAAGACAAGATTCAGGAAAGCAATGACTACCTATTTTCTCATGGTCCCAGATAATTGGTCACCTGCAACTATCATCCCGAGTAGATCACAGTCCGATTTACAGGAGGAAGACACACAGATGGCCCTTCAGTGAACTGATGCTCCGATCTGTGCATGTAGATTTTGAAGCTACGATTAGGATAAGCACTCTGTTTCTTCACTCACAATTTTCTCTTTTTTAACTTTTTGGTATCCCATTCTTTTCCCTTGCCGGGTTCTTCATGGTGTCTTTCAGAAGAGCATATATATCTTCATTGTTTTATAGAAATTTGCAGAACGGGGTTGTTGAAGCCCCGGCAACCTGTCAGGGGTAAATTATTAGATGGCCTTGATAGGGGATCTTTTGTACAGAAGTAATGGGTGCATATATGAAGCATTGCAATGTGTATATGAATCCGTGTGAAGTTTTGCCTTGAATCGAATGTCGATTTCCATCAGTTTTGACGATGGTTAACACAATCCACATGCAATCCTTCATTTCCTCGTCCTCGCTTTTCTTTCTTCATTCTGTAGTGGGTTTTCCATTGAGTAAGCTCCGGCAGTAAGCATGAGTTTACTAGCAACTCAAGATTGCCGTGGCTGCTTTCAATGAATTAGGTTAAGATCGATGCATCAGATTTTAAAAGTAGTGCTTGTTCTATTCTCGTAACCCCATCTATTCTGTTTTACCCTTCAGAGATTAGAAAAACGGTGATCTATCGGAAATGATCGATCCCGGGGAATGGGATGGAAAAGGTAGTGCTTCGCTCTTTAGGCATAGAGTGTTGTATTGATGGGAGAATATTAGCTTGTGCTCATAATTCATATCCTGCAACTGAAGAAACTCCCTTCCTTTCTGACATTACACTTCACATTCACAAAGCCATTCGAAGAAAAATTCAGAGACAGTGTTGAGAAAAGCTACTCTAGCTCAAGTCCTCTTGGAGAATATCTCCCACCTCCACTTTGTACAATGCTCCGTCTTCTGCAATCTGAAGCCAATTTCGTTGAAGAAGATCGATGATTTCAGCATCCCTGGAAATTATTCGAATTAGTTTTAGATAAAGCCGATCCGTTTTGGTCGATGGTTATAAGAAAACTAGGAACCGTGCTTAAAATTCATTCACCTGGCTTCGTAGCGGTATGCAGTTCTCGGAATCTTTCTGCAGAATCTCGGCCCCTCGTCGTATCCTTCGCAGATGATCTCCCCGCTCTCATCTCTGTAACATACGATACCTTCGCATTGATCCACAAAAACCTGCGATAAAAACCCGGAATCTAAGTGCAAAAAGAGGATGAAGTCGGGTTTCTACTGCGAATCGACTGTTTTCTATGATCAGTATTCACCAAGAAGCACAAGTTATCGCGTGTGTACCTGGTTCTTCAAGGACGATCGGGCTCGGACCGCAGTAGCTCTATTGACGGGAAGCCGGTTGTGCATGAGCATCGCAACTGAGCCAACCGGCTTCGTAATCTGGCTCAAGTCCCATAGAATAATCCGAGGGGAGGAGATGGGACATGTCACGGCCATTGATCTCATGAAGCGTTTGCTAAAAAAGGGAGATGATGAACTGTGATTCTGACCTCAAACGAGTGAGAAGAGAGGAGAGAAGACTGGAGCAACAAGAAATTAAAATTGTTTGCGTGGTGTGTAATGCCAATGCCTGCTTTGTGAATAGTGAGGCATTGATATTTAAAAATGGTTCATGTCTAGTCATAATGCATCATGTTTTGTATTATGCTGGCGGGGTGGGTCCGTGGAGCTTATCTTGTAAAACGTTTATCGATGACTTTCCTTCCCTGGACCTATATGGATTCCCCACCTCGTTATTGTCCACCTCATGACCTAACGGCACCTAAGGAAGTTTCTAACATTTCCTTTTCCCCAGGTAGGACGATGCTCTGTTGAATAATAAATTGTAAATTCCAGGTGACCAACGATGAAATCATGCAACTTGCTACCTACTGGTTAGATATACCGAAGCGAATTTCATCATTAACATTATGACTTGCGACCATCAGTGTAATTAGATAATACACAAGAAGAAGTCTTGACTTCCAAACACAACGAGATAAGCTTCCACACACTCCAAATTTAAGCCAAGCTTACTTCGACATAGATTCATCAACCAAAAGTATTTCTGAGTATTTCTATGCGCGTTGCACGTGATAAATGAGTTCAAGGAACTCCTATGCAGATGACTCTTCTTTTTCATCATCTTTTTTTGGCAATATTCCTCCAAAATGAAAAGTAGGTGTGATTGATTTTCGGTATGGCTCCAATTCCATCTTGGAATTGGAAACTGGATCGATTGGTCCTAGAACCAAAAACTGATCACTATTTTTTTTCATTACTTGATGCTATATGTTATAAAGAAATAAAAAAAATTGTTTCTTTTATTTTTTTTAAGAAATAATAATAAAAAGTATATGTAATATTTCCAATTTCTCCTTGGAACTGGAAACCAGATCACTTTGACATCAATTTCACTTCAGGAACCGGGAACCAATGGGCTGTGCATTTTGCGCACCACTAATGAAGACCCAAATCTCCTCTCTCTCAAGCCAAGGTTCGACCCCGTCCTTGACGGCCCCAATTTTCTCACACAGCCATTCGCTTCGCGCGAATCGCTGCCGCGTGGTGCATCCGAGAAAGCGTCTCGGCGTCCTAGGGGTCCGTGACTAGCCGGGCTGAATGCCCAATGGCTAAAAATAAATAAATAAATGAAACACAAATCTATCTTCTAATCACCGATCCTTTTGGGCCTGGACGGGCCGATCCAAAATGGGCCTCGAAGAATGGCTTCACTGGGCCTGCTGGTGCTCCCTCATCTCAGGCCTATTTTGCTTCCCACCACCACCATCACCTTGGCTTGCTTCCCAAGAAGGGTTCTTCGCTAAAATAGCTCCCAAAGACGAAAGAGTCACTGAACCAGGAAGGCAAGAAGCACGAAAAGCACTCCAGACGACACTCGAGAATCCCTCAAATTTCCAAGGTAAGCTCTCTCTCGATCGGCGGACTCTGTGATTCGATCGATTTCTTCTCCTTCGACATTCCGGTGTCGCGATTCGTTGTCCGATGCTCGGATCGGAGGTGTGCCGTCCGGGAATTGCGCGCCGTCGTGATCCGATTCCGGATTCTGCTTGGGGTTTATCTTTTGGGAAGTTCTTGGAGCTCAGCTTTTCTAATCATGCAGCTGCTAGTAGGGTAGCTGCTAGTGGATGTCTAAGAGAAAGGAGTTTATTGAGCAAAATGTGCAGCCATATGACAGAAAAAAACAGCAGATCTGGGCAGAAAATGAAGTTTCGCTTTGACACTATCAAATGGACATATTTCACTTGCTGGGCGGCAAGTTGATGGAGTTAGAACTTGGAAAAAAAGTTATATGAAATTGCTGACTGCATTCACATAGTAAATTTTTTAGTTTCCACTGCTTAACTGCTTACCTGTATTGTCATGCCAGTGGTGGTAATGTTTGTAGCTCTTACAGTATGTGAATGTGCAGATTTGGTAATATGGTCGCTTGCTTCCGGTATGCATCTATTGACGTTCACTCTATTGACGTTCACTCTGTTTACCTTCCACCTTCCAAAGTGGATTTTAGCCGTGAGAATCAAGAGTGGATACAAAAAGAAGCAGATGAAGTATGGTTCTCAACTACTGACAGATGTCTTCCTTTTTCTTTCTTTCTTTCTTTCTTTTCTATTTTTGAATACGCCTGATCGTCTTGTTTGCTTTCTGCAGGTGGTCAACCGGGCAGAGCTTCTCTTTTCGGAGGTACGTAATACTCTTGGTCAACTTGGAGAGAAAAGATATGTCGAGGGACATGTTCCGAGTTCATCAGAATTAAGACGTCAAATTGTAGAGTCGGAGGTTATGTTACAACAGGAGAAGGCAGAATTTGAGGTATAGATATCTCCTGTTCCTGCTCATTGAGCTTCAAATATTGAATATATTTTCCTATAGCTAGCGTTATGCAGTGATAAAACTAAGTTATTTTTCTTCTGTATTATTCTGAAATTCACTGGGAATAATTAGTGGTGTAAGTCGTATTGACACACTATGACCTGATTTTCTGATGAAAAGCAGACATGATTTGCCTGTTTGGCTTGTTCATCGATTGCAATCATACTTAATCGAAACTTAGGAATATGCACAATTAAACTTCATAATATATTGTAGAAATCTCAGTCTATCTGCTAGCTAATGGTGAAGAACAATCTCTGCGTGATGTCTCATGAATCGCTTCAAAAGACTTTGAAAGGGGAAGTGACGAAGGGCCAACATGCGAATGACATTCTGGAGATTAATCGTTTGCGGAAACAATTACTTTCACAGTCTTCTATTTGGGATCGTCGCCTGGTTTACTTGTCTAGTTTGAGTAGCAATGTTGAGGATGGTCCGAGAAGCTTGAGCTCAGAAGGAAAAGAGACTTATTTTCATAAAGACGAGACACCTTCTGAGGGGAATGTGGTCCCCAAGGAAGAAACAGCTGTTAGCAATTCCGAATCTTTCCGTATGGATGACAGAAATACTAGTCTGGAGGGAAGATCTGAATGCCAAAGTGAGCAAGGTGATGATGTCGGTCAAGATGATCAGATGGGTGAAAATGCAAGTTCCAGAGAACAGAAGCAAGCAAAAGTCTCTGAAGACACTAATGCCTCTGATCAATTTGAGCCTTTAGAAAGCAGGACAAATGTTCGCAGGACCCTATCTGAGGGGCAGTTTCCTACACCGGACAATTTGTCAAAGACCCTGGATGCTGCATGGACTGGTAAAAATCAATCAAATATGGTAGTGAAAAAGGAGATCTCCTCTGCACTTTCTGATTCAGCTGTAATTGATTCTTTGAAGGGAGAAGCATTGGCCGAGGGGTTGGTGGGTGTGAATGGCTACGCAGAGGACTTAGGCAAACTGAAGGTTTCCAGTTCTTTGCACGGTATTTTTGAAGAGTACCATCCTATCCATCTTTCATCCCCCAAGGGCTATCAATATATGCCTGTTGGAATCAATGACACTGTTATTCCTGTGTACGTTGATGAGCCCACAAGTATGATATCCTATGCATTGGTATCATCGGATTATCATGCTCAATTATGTGATGAGGCTGAAAATGTAAAGGATGCTGAGCTTGTGGCTGCATTATCATCTTTGGATTCCGTTAGTTTCCATTTGTTTCAGTCATTTGATGATATAACTTCTGAAAGTAGAAGTCTTGGTTCTGTAGATGATAGCATGCTATTGGTGTCTGGGTCTTGTAGTTCCCAGGGCTTAGACCCACTATCATATAGTAAAGCCTTGCATGCGAAGATCTCGTTTTCAGATGGACAGGTGAAATATTCTGTAACTTGCTACTATGCAAAACAATTTGAAGCTTTGAGGAGGATTTGTTGCCCATCTGAGATGGATTTTGTAAGGTCCCTTAGTCGTTGTAAGAAGTGGGGAGCACAGGGTGGGAAGAGCAATGTCTTCTTTGCCAAGACATTGGATGATCGGTTTATCATCAAGCAAGTCACCAAGACAGAGCTAGAGTCATTTATCAAGTTTGCTCCTGCATATTTCAAGTATCTCTCTGAATCAATTGGCACGGGGTGTCCAACATGCTTGGCAAAGATTCTTGGGATTTATCAGGTACGTGAACAAGGACATCTCAAGTGCTCAATTGATATGTGTGTCAACATGATATTTTATCAATCTCCAAGTTTGTGATCGTGGACATTGTGTCCTCACTCCTTAGCCAGAAGGGTCTAGGCAATGCCCAGGCCAAAGGTTGCACCAGGGTCATTATTTTGATGTGCCACCTAACCAATTGCAATCCCTGTAGGTCATCCTGTTTTGAGTACTTTCACGTCTTGGATTGCTACCTTTGGTGATCAAATGACCACCACTTACGTAATTGACAAGGTCAAGACATTTAACGGGACAAATTATTGTACAATCTCTAACCTAATATTTGGCTTTTGAATTCATTTTTCAGCTAGACAAATTACTATATTATCTTTAACCTAGTATTTGGTTTTTGAATTCATTGTACCGCTAGCCTATGAGTACTTGCTATTGCTTTGTTTTATTACACTGCAATGAATTTTTTATCTGTGATTTTGAAGTACTAGAAGAAGCTATATCTGTCCCACATCCATAGTTATATTGGCCTTGAACAAATTTTTCAAATCATAAGGCTACCCAAATTAGGGAACCACTAAGCCCATCCTTACAAAGGGCAATTCTGGTTATTTTTGTATCCAATCTTCGTGCCTATATCGTGCCACATATTGTGCCATGATCTGATAACAATAGGTTAAACTTTGGCCCTAAGCTTAGGACTTTTATTTCCGTTAAATATGACAGCATACTGAGCAGTCAAATTCAATGTGAATTTGGTTAGAACTGATTTCCCCTTTAAGTTGATTTAGTGAAGAAATCATTTCTGATATTCACTGGTTGCAGCTAGTACCAATATCACAGTTCACTCATATGTTAGGCAGCTTCGTTGCGTCTTAGTTTAATCATTGGTCTACTTTTTATTTGTAGGTAACATCAAAGCATGTCGAAGGAGGTAAAGAAACCAAGATGGATGTCCTTGTGATGGAGAATCTTCTCTATGGGAGGAAAGTGACGCGGCTCTATGACTTAAAAGGATCTGCTCGATCACGCTATAATCCCGACTCCAGTGGAAGCAACAAAGTTCTGCTGGATGAAAACTTGATTGAAGCAATGCAAACTTCGCCCATTTTTGTGGGAAATAAGGCGAAACGGTTGTTGGAGAGAGCCGTCTGGAACGACACTTCTTTCCTCGCGGTAATCTCTCTCTCTCTCTCTCTCTCTCTCTCTCTCTCTCTCTCAGACACACACACACACACACAAGCATGCATGTGCACTGGTAAAGCTAATAATTCTCTGTGATGGCCTTCTGTTGCAGTTTGTGGATGTGATGGATTACTCACTTCTGGTTGGAGTGGATGAAAAGAAGCATGAGTTGGTACTTGGGATCATCGATTTCATGCGTCAGTATACTTGGGACAAGCACCTCGAAACATGGGTCAAGGCTTCGTGCATTCTTTGCGGGCCAAAGAATGAACGTCCAACGGTAATTTCGCCCAAGGAGTACAAGACAAGATTCAGGAAAGCGATGACTACCTATTTTCACGGCCATTGATCTCATGAAGCGTTTGCTAAAAAAGGGAGATGATGATGAACTGTGATTCTGACCTCAAACGAGTGAGAAGAGAGAAGAGAGAAGACTGGAGCAACAAGAAATTAATATTGTTTGCGTGGTGTGTGATGCCAATGCCTGCTTTGTGAATAGTGAGGCATTGATATTTAAAAATCGTTCATGTCTAGTCATAATGCATCATGTTTTGTATTATGCTGGAGGGGTGGGTCCATGGAGCTTATCTTGTAAAACGTTGATTGATGACTTTCCTTCCCTGGACTTATATGGATTCCCCACCTCGTAATTGTCCACCTCATGACCTAACGGCACCTAAGGAAGTTTCTAACATTTCCTTTTCCCCAGGTAGGATGATGTTCTGTCGAGTAATAAATTGTAAATTCCAGGTGACCGGCGATGAAATCGTGCAACTTGCTATCTGCTGATTTGATTTACCGAAGCAAATTTTATCATTAGCGTTATGACTTACCACCATCAGTGCAATTAGATGGTACATAAGAAGAAGTCTTGACTTCCAAACACAATGAGATAAGCTTCCACATGCTCAAAACATGCTCCAAATTTGAGCCAGGCTTACTTTGACATAGGTTAACACAATTCATCAACCAAAAGCATTCCTAGGTATTTCTATGCGCGTTGCATGTGATAAATGAGTTCAAGGAACTCCTATGCAGATGACTCTTCTTCTTCATCATCTATTTTTTTTGGCAATATTCCTGTAAAATGAAAATTAGGTGCGATTGATTTCCAATATGGTCTGATTCCAAGGTGGAATTGGAGATTGGATCGGTTGGTTCTACAACGGGGAACCGATCACTTTTTTTTTTCCCATTACTTGATGCTATATGTTAAGTAGAAATAAATAAAAAATTGTTTCTTTTATTTTTTTTAAGAAATAATAAAAAAGTATATGTAATCGTTCCAATTGCTCCTTGGAACTAGGAATTATACCACTTGGACATCAATTTCACTTTAGGAACCGGGAACCGACCAATACTCCTGGAAATCAAACCCAACCGGTTGGTTCGGTTGGTGCATTTTGCGCACCACTAATGAAAACTCAAATCTCTTCTCCCTCTGAAGCCAAGGTTCGACCCCGTCCTTCTCCCTTGACTGCCCCAATTTTCTCAAACAGTTCTTCGCTTTGCACAAATCGCTGCCGCGTGATGCATACGAGAAAGTCTATCGGCCTCCTAGGGGTCCGTGGCTAGCTGGGCTGAATGCCCAATGGCGAAAAATAAATAAATAAACGAAACACAAATCTATTTTCTAATCACCGATCCTTTTGGGCCTGGACGGGCCGACCCAAAATGGGCCTCGAAGAATGGCTTCACTGGGCCTGCTGGTGCTCCCTCATCTCAGGCCCATTTCGCTTCCCACCACCACCATCACCTTGGCTTGCTTCCCAAGAAGGGTTCTTCGCTAAAAGAGCTCCCAAAGACAAAAGAGCCAGTGAACCAGGAAGCACGAAAAGCACTCCAGACGACACTCGAGAATCCCTCAAATTTCCAAGGTAAGCTCTCTCTCGATCGGCGGAATCTGTGATTCGATCGATTTCTTCTCCTTCGACATTCCGGCGTCGCGATTCGTTATCCGATTCTCGGATCGGAGGTGTGCCGTCCGGGAATTGCGCACCGTCGTGATCCGATTCCGGATTCTGAGATTCATTTTCGCTGTCGCAGGTTCGTGAGTTGAGCTCGCCGCCGGGATGTTTCTCACGAGGTGAGCTGCATTTGATTCTGTGGGAGCTTGCCGGGGGCTTCTAGGGCTTTGGTTGGGGGGGGAGCTTTTGAAAGTTTTTAGCTTGAGTGGTTTTGGCGTTCGGTTTGTGCAGGACTGAGTATGATAGAGGAGTGAACACCTTCTCTCCGGAAGGTAGATTGTTTCAAGTTGAATATGCCATTGAAGCCATCAAGGTAAAACCGGGCTTTATTCGCCTGCTCCTGCTTTTTTTTTTCTTCTTTTTTTCGGTTAATGTCATGGAAATGAACTAGCGAAGGTGTTGTTGTCGGACTGTTTATTGAGCTGGTTGATGATGAGCGGAACACTTGTGGATGTGTTTGAATTGCTGCAGCTGGGTTCGACTGCGATCGGATTGAAGACGAAGGAAGGTGTTGTGCTCGCTGTTGAGAAGCGCATTACTTCGCCCCTGCTGGTCTGTTTTCTTTTAGTTCTTTCTTTTATTTCAAGTGTAGCGTGCATTTGAGATTTTGGGCTTTTTCCGGATTGTTGAGTGCCTTTGCTGGTTTTTCTAGTCTTATTTTAAATTGTTGACAGACTTTCCACGTAATGATTATGGGGAGTGGAATGTGTGTCTACTTCTCTGTTGATGATATGAGAGGATAGATGACTACTTAAAATGACCTTAAAGTCCCTTGTACTTATTTTCCTGACAGTGCGTGTGAGACTGGACATGATATATGCTCATGAAATTGTACAGACCTTGCTTGATGCTACACGGTTTTTTCCTGGAGTATAATTATATCAATTTTTCCCAAGTCAGTGCAATAAATGCATGAGCAACATTTCTCTATTTTGAATACTAAATATTGTTTTCACAATATGGTAGTTGTGGACAATTTACATTGAGTTCTTACTAGAACAATTCTTCACTCTCTGGCAGGAGCCGAGCAGTGTTGAGAAAATCATGGAAATCGATGATCATATTGGATGTGCCATGAGTGGCTTGATTGCTGACGCCCGCACTCTTGTAGAACATGCTCGGGTGGAAACTCAAGTATGGGCTGTCTTAATTTTTTGTCCTCCTTTTTATCCTTAGCTGATTATTCCTCATTCTTATAATTTTGCTGGATATGGTCTGCAGAATCATAGGTTCTCTTATGGTGAGCCCATGACGGTTGAATCCGCAACCCAAGCCATTTGTGATCTTGCTTTGCGATTTGGTGAGGGTGACGAAGAAACAATGGTAATACATTTTCGTTAACAGTCGTGCATTCTTTTTCCATTTTCTGCAGAACATTTGTGTTGAAAGCCATCATTGAGTTTTGCATATGAAGATCAGTTTCGATATGATCGGTGCTTGCTTTGCCCTTTAAATTCCCTTTTTGTCTCATTGTTCTCAGAAATAACTTGCAGATGTTCAACATTGTTTTAGAGTTTTAGTAGGTTGCTTCATATGCTTCTTTTTTCCTCTTGCTGGTAATGATCCTAGGACCGCCTAGAACCGACTGGTCTAGTCCAATCATTGTTCGGGCAGTTCTCGTTGCACACGCCTAGGAGGTTCTGTAATTTGGGCAGAAGCCAGGTGTCAAGGCATAGGATGCATAGCGTTTTTGTTTTTTGAGATTATGGAGTCTTTTGAGGGCATCTTTCTCTAGCAGGGTCTGTGTCTGAGGATACACTAGACATGTTCATCTGTCGTTTCTTTTTTGCAATTCTGCTACATGATGCCAAAATATGGGTTTGAATTTGAGGGCATTGAGCATCACTTTTCTGTCTTCATGAGCGTATGCGCAACGTGTATATTAAATGCTTTCTCATCGGTGATTTTCCTGTTGTGCAGTCCCGTCCTTTCGGAGTCTCTCTTCTCATTGCTGGACATGATGAAAATGGACCCAGCTTGTAAGTAGACCTGATCTTTTATGTGTTTAAACACAGTCCAAATGCTTGCAAGATGCAAGATTTCCTTTTCTTCTCATGCCTTTAGTATCTTTTATTGCTAAATGTGGAGGAGTTAATAGGATCTGATTTGGCATAGAGTTTGAAATTCTTTCTTGTGATTTCCTTGGAGGTTTTTTCAGTTGTCATATGACTTGAACTAAATGATCAAGCGAACAACCACTAGCACTTTCTTGCTTTCGTTACCACACGAGAATTGCTGTTTTTATTGGGTGGTCTCTTTTAGACTTTATGTTTGAAAGATCTGCAGTTGTCATTTCTAGTAAAGAGTATAGTGTTTGTTGTTGCACAAGTACTATGTTTAAATAGCAATTTTTTTTTTAAATTCATAACTTGTATAAAACTAGGCTCTATGATGTTTTAGCATTTATTCTCTACTCGTGAACTATGAGCCTATGTAAGCTATATTTTCTCTTCTTGATGTTTTAGCATTTCTTTGTGAACTACATGAATAATTCCATCCAAAATAACAAAAACTACAAGAATAAGTTTTTAGCTGTATTGGACTTTGGTCATGGTACAGTAATTATTACAACAGGTTTCTCTCGATCAACTTTTGGAGAACTACCTCAAATTATTACTTAACTTGAAATAGTTGCATGTTCTACCGGTAATGTTTACTGAATACCGCAGATAATCCTTTTTAACATAAACTGCACACATAATTCTAAACAACCCCAACAAATGGAGCCTTATATCATTAGGTGAGGTCGGTTATACGAACTTTGTACGCCAAAGCGCTCCATGTCAAGTCTTTTGTAAACTATAAGTGCTTCATATATTTCCTTATAAACGCTCTAACGCTCAATTGGTGAAGGAGAAAATAACAGAGGAATGACTGCTTGGATCGAAACTATGATACTATTTGTTATATCCTTGAGATTTATTTTGAGAATCTGAACGTCTTTCCACTTGTTGGCCTGTGCTTATCAATGTGCCATCCATGAGGGCCTGGGGTTATTTACTCAGAAAAGGACCTTTTGCTTGACAGATACTATACAGATCCCTCTGGCACATTTTGGCAGTGCAATGCAAAAGCCATTGGGTCAGGTTCAGAAGGAGCAGATAGCTCATTGCAGGAGCAATATAATAAGGTATGTGCTTGCACCTGATGGATGTTATTAAAGTTGAAGTTTCCATACTAGGTGATCACAATCTTACCTGGGTGAATACATCAGCCTTTGTATTTGCTGCTACTTTTTGAGAAGTGCTGGTGACGCAATTAAGATTGGTTGCAGGAGTTAAATCTTCAGGAAGCTGAGACAATTGCTCTTTCCATCCTCAAGCAGGTCATGGAGGAAAGGGTAATGCATCAACTGTAATGCCTGTGTACTTTTCAGTGTTGGTTAATTGTCATCTTCCTCGTGTGCTCTTTGTAAAAGTGGATTTTGGTATGAATATCAGGTGACACCCAACAATGTGGACATTGCAAAGGTGGCTCCTACATACCATCTCTACACACCTGCTGAGGTGGAGGCGGTCATTAATCGACTATGAGGAGAGATCTACATGGCAATTCACGTTTAAAGTAATGTTCTTGGCGTGTGCCCACCCATGCGTGCTTTTGAAGGATTCTTGCCAGTAATTGTACTTTGCAAAGCCAGAAATTGGAACTGTCGTCCTATTTTTGGCCGGGTTATCATTCCAGGACTAATGTTGTGGATTATACAATTTCTGCCCCTAATTTGAATGGAATACAGTGTAGAGACAATTGTTTTACCTTTTGTATCTTTTCAACTGGAGGCAGTTTTATGGATGGCCCATGAAATCTTTTCCTTTGATTTGTTGTCGCGCTGATAGGAAGATGCTTGTGTTGCTCCTTGACATAGCTACTCCGGTGCTGAAGTGCATAAGCGTCAGGGTTGGTTTTGCATGAACTTCTAGTCATGTAAATTTGACGAAGCTTTGGGGTGCATCTTGGGTAGTTTCTCATTACAGCACTGGGAAAGATTTGCAGTTACAGGTAATAATTGTCCAAGAATTGTAGTGCACCACATGGGCAGATCCTTCTTCTAAGCGAAGTGGTTCTTTGTGCTAAATCAAAACTTAACCCACAAGGGCAAAAGTACAAGAAATGGGCCCTTGACCTTTTCGGGACATATCGTGGAAAAAAAAAAACTTTTCAGGACATACGAACTCAAAGCAGATGCTCATACATTCGGGGCGTACAGGGGAGTGTCTATGTTAACTCAAAACAGATTGGATGTTATTCATAGATTTTGGCTCCTGCAATATTCAGGAAGTTATGAATTACGATACTCGGTCACTTGGGTTTGATCTTGGAGTTCAAAATTTTTCATGTGTCTCGACATTCTGTGCAGGAATTATGAAGACGTTGCGAATTACGACCCATTTAGACTTAGAGAATCCGTCGCCGGCGAACCATACGGAAGAGAAAACTTAGGAAGTGGAACCATTTTTCCATTGATTCCCTGTTTACCATTGTCATAACTAGTGTACAGCATATATCATAAAATCGAAATGCTACAAAGAAATTTCGATGTCGACAAATGAAAAAAGAAGAAGAAGGGAAAATCGAAAATAGTTTTCTGTTCTCTATAGGTACATCGCAGCTCTACGTCATTACCATTACCGGATTACAAGGCGGCGTCAAATGTCACGCTGGTTTGAGGCAACCAGTCGCTCCCTTGGATGAACGACCCCACCGTGAACTTCCCGGCCTCCGTCGCCGTCAGAGCCGGCTTATACCCGGCCCACGTCACCCGTTGGTCCGTGCTCGCCCCCGTCCCGCGGTTCTGGTACTCCCCGTAGAAGATCGTCCTCGGGGGCTCCACGTTGCTGACCCACTCGATCCAGCCCTTGGGGTTCAAGGAGTCGATGGTCGACTGCATGATCACGGTGGTTGAGTAGTCTTTCCAGGGCCTGCCGAGATACGTCGGGGCCGTCACGTTGCCCTGGCTGTGATGCTGCATTTCTGGATCGAGATGCCGGTGTTCTGGTTAGGGTCCTTCTTCCCCTGCGCCGTGATGGTGTTGAACTGGTTGTCCATCGGCTGCCTGGGCTGGATGTTGCAGTTCTGGAAGACGACCGCGGAGTTCCCGAAGATGAAGTCGATCGTGCCCGTGACGTCGCAGTCGCGGTAGAACTGGCGGTTCGAGTGCGCGTAGAGCGTGTCCTGGAACGCGTTGAAGGCACACCGGTATATCACCGAGAGGTCGGACCCGGACCGGAACGCCACCGCCTGGTGCTTCGCCGCACCGGCTGAGTTCACGAACGTCATGTCCCTCGCTATGAAACCTTTCCCCGCAACAGCTGGCAAAACATCACATCATATGAGTCAGCATTATTCTCACAGTAACAACCCGCAAGAACATAGACAAAATAATGGAACGAGCACTGAAGCTTGCATATGATTCTCGACATCTTTCTAACCAAAAAAAAAAAGATAATGAGTTCCCATGTCCGGACGCGGCGATTGCGGGCAAAAAGAGACCACGGCCCACGAGACAGCGGGGGCATGTTTCCATGCCCTGTTCGGCAACTTTCTTTCACATCAAAAGCAGAGCAGTAAATAGAAAACAGGGCATATATAGTTTTTAAAAAGTGAGGTCTTTTTTAAGTAAAGCTTCAGCAATTTAGAAAAAGAAAGATGAGGCTTTTTGATTGCTAGTATAGGTCCATATCTTCTCACACAAGCCCATGCCTCGCTCATGACTCGGGCAAAGCGATTGAATTGACCAGGCACGAATCAGGGGGGATAGTGGGTGGGACAGTGTTGGACAGGACACCGGCCATTTTGCAGAGTTTCATTTCATTTGTGCCGAGCATGCACATGGGAGGGCAGAAACACACCAGACCGACGGGACCAATCTCTCACATGTAATCACATCAGCAGACCACATATGCGAGCGGGGCTCGGCTCGCACGAGATCAAAAGATCTCCTCGAGCTAATCGCCACCCGATCCTCTTCATGTGGTTCGTCGATCTGGGATGATGTCTGAAAACAGAAAAAACAATGATTCCACCACGCAAGTCGCCAACTTGCCAGCAAATCACGTCCCAACGACAATGGCTACACGACATTCGAGACGTCACTTTCCAAAAGTGCATTTGCTTCCACGACAGTGTTTACGGTGCGAGTTTATTCTAAGATTTGTTGGGCTACTCAGCTGGAATTACTGCCGAAAGCTCCCAAGTCATAATCTAAAATCTTTGTTAGATATTTTTCTTTTCCTTGTGGGTCGGATTGAATTTGGATGGAAGAAGACGAAAGCGAAGTGACCGAATCAACGGACGAGACACGAAAACGAAAACGAAACGATGGACTTACCGAAGGTCGCCGTGCTGAAAGTCGGAGTCCCGTCGACGAAGTTCTTGCTGCCGGTGACGATCGTCTTCGTCCTCCCGTCGCCGTACATCATCACGTTCCACTTGTTCTTGTCCAGCATCACCGTCTCGTTGTAAGTCCCGGCCTTCACTTTGATCACGAACCTCGTCTCGTTCTTCTTCGGGACGGCGTCCACCGCCTCCTGGATCGTCTTGTAGTCCCCGCTCCCGTCCTGCGCCACCGTCAGGTGCGGCAGAACCTCCGACCCCTCCTCCTGCAGCAGCCTCCTCTCAGCCGCCCCGAGCCAGCTCGGGAACTCCGACGACGGCGACGACGATGATGCGAGCAGCTTCCGGTGGATCGGGATCTTGAAATCGGCCAGTAGGCTGATGATCCTGGTCACGATGGCCAGGCTGTTGCTCACGAACTCTGTCGAGTTCTCCATGGCAGCCCTCACGTCGTCGATTAGGGTCGAGTTGATCTCCTGCAGCGAGTCCAGGCAAGTCTCCTGGTTCGTGATCGCCGCGCTCAGCCACGTCTTCATGTCGTTGATCTTCGACGAGGACAGAATCTTGTCTCCGGCGCCGGCCGCCAGCGAAGAGATCGAGTCGTTGAGCCGGTCGATCGCGTCCTCGAACACGCCGGAGCACACGTAGAGCGCCGCCTTGGCCCGGGCGTCCCCGGCATTGACCTTGCTCGCCAGCCGGGCCGCGTAGCTCGGGAGCTTCTGGAGCTCCCCCATCGCGACGGCGAGGGAGAGCTTGAAGAGCTGCTCGGGGTCGGTGGCGTTGGCGGTCTCGGCGGCGGAGATGCTGGAGAAGCAGGAGTCCGGGTACTGGGTGACACTGCACACGGCCTTGAGGGATGCGGAAGGGGTAAGCTCGGAGGGGGCGGCGGGGCTATCGCCGCCGCCGGACCTGTTACGACGGTAGATGACGGTCCCGGCGACGGCGGCGGCGATGACGGCGAGGAGGAGGACGGCGGAGACGACGAGGATGAGGAGGCGGCGGCGGGTCCGCTGGCGGAAGGCGCGCTCCTCGGCCTCGTCCACCTTGCCGTAGCCCTTGAAGGACTTGATGGTATCCATCCTTCACCGGAAGAGAGAACACTCCGACCAGATCCGAAAACCCGAACCCGATTCGGGCAGTAGTTGCAGTGAGAGAGAGTGAGAGCGCGTGAAGTGCCAAGTGCTGGAGAGAGAAAGAAGAGAGATGCCGTGGGTTTTTGGAAGATTACCTGGAACAAGTGCCGCCATTTTATAGAGAGAGGGACGGAGGAGAGAGAATATGCTTTTTTCTCTCTCTACAACAGAAGGAGATGATGATGGCGATGGACAGTAAAACAAGAAAAAATAAAGAATGAAAAATTAGAGGGGGCAGAGATTCTTTATGGAATGCTTTTTTTTTTGGGGTGGGTGGATGCTTCATTGTTAAGGTATTTTTCGCTTTTCGAACGAAAGATGTCCGTGCATGGACAACGTGGCGACCGAGCAGAGGACACGTGGCGGCCCATCTCTTTGCCTAATCGCCTCCATGATTCAGGAGTTCCCCGCCTCGCTTTGCTTAATCTATAATTAGCAATAATTCCACTCCCCATTCTTCCCTTTCCCGTCGCATCGGGTCGAGTTCGAGGTGCTCCGACTTTCTTAGCCGGTGGGCTCGGGGCACCGGACAGCACGAATCCCTAATAAGATAAGCTGGATCTTATCGAGAACATGATGAGATGTTGCCTGATCTAGATTTTGTAAAATCGCTCTTAATTATTTTTAAAAACTTAAACATTAAATAAAAGTATACTTTAATAATTAATCATTTTATCCCTATCCCTTACTCATAGTCTTGTATTTTCATATGGTACTAAATGTTGATTATTTGATTGGAGATGCAAATAAGATCTAAAAAAATTTGAACTTAACACCTCGTATTCTAACACAATGGACCACCTTTTACCGTTCTAAAAGCTAATTTGTTGGATGAATGCACGAATCAATGTGTAATTATTCTACCAGAAACGCTTTTGATCGTAACATTTCATTATTGTGAGTTCAGGCATGCATAACCGTTAATTTCTCTCTTTATGATTGTCGAATCGAGCGTAGTGAAGTCAAATATGATTGAGGTCGATACGAGATGCGTCGGTCACTTTCAAGTCACGCGTGAGTTCTATGTACATCCAAAAAAAAATTTCTTTTTCTTTTTCCTTTCCGTCATTTGGATTGAAGGTCTAGTTAGGTCAGGGAGACTGGATCCAACCATTTGGAAAACCGTCTTAGGATGTCGTTTATCGAATGTCTAAATCTGCATGAGAGTGTATTGGGCATGTTTGGAGTTTTTGAATGGACACTTTCTAAAATGAATTGAGGGTGAGTCAGCATTCAGCAAAACGATGATGACGGAATAGGTTGTTAGGTCGCTTCCGGAGGCTGCTGAAATCGAGCCTTCACTTGCACTTAATTGTCCCCTTTTTTTCTTTTTCATTAAGTTCTAATTTTGTTTTCCTTTCTTCTTTTTTTAACAAAATTTGCTTAGCCATGATAACTTCCTCCTCCCCCTGAGGTCCTTTACAGCCCTTTTATGGTAACATTGCTATTCGAATACCAAGTCTTAAGCAAAACTAACTTGGGTTATGTAAAGCAAACCGATTTCCAAACAAGGCAATTCCTTGAAAATTGTCATAAGCAAAGTTACTCATAATTAGGTATATACAGTTCCAGGTCTCTAGGATGGGCAATTTCCAAATCTAAAATTCTATTGAGATTAATTCCCAATTTTTGAAATCTATAATTTATTATGTAGACTTTGAAACGGCTTTGTCGGCTCGATTCAGTTGCAAAGTCTACTCGACAACATGTAAATTTTTTTTTTCCTCAAAAAGACAACTTTTAGTAAAATATCTCTTTGTAAACAAAAAAGGTAAAGGCTACGACAATAAAAAATACAAGATATAAGGTAAAACTAAAAGGAAAGAAACGTGGTGTCTTGATTTCATTCGTTTCATATCAAGAGTAAGTAATTGTAAGCTTCCAAAAATTTCGAATCAATAACTTAATCAGAATCAGCTAGGTAGGGTCAACGCCATTCAATTCTAGCGTTTACTCTAAATCAATACTCACCCTACATGGTTAAACGCGAGATGAAAGTCTGCGACATCATATGTGGCACGGCATTTCTTTCTTTAGGAACCCCTCTCGACGTATCCACGATTGTTTAATGATTCAACTTCGAGATTACGATGTGTTTCCGTGGGGACAAAACGGGCTGCTCCTGCGAAAGGTTCCAATTGGCGTCCCGCGTTCTTGTCTTGGATTCCAGCCATGTGCGAAGCAGGCAGCCCTCACGCGGATCTCCACAAAAACCACCAAATGTCCCATCATGACATTGAACACAGGTTTCTGGACCAATTCCCGATCCCGACTTTTGTCTGAACCTGGTTTCGTCCGCACATCAACGGCACGAATTGAGGAAGACGAGCGACGACCCCCGTTCTCCCCAATCTCTCCCGATCATCGCGCGGCATCGATTCGACTTCGCCATCTGAAAATACGGTCGTCGTTCACACACGGCGAAAAATTGGATTGCGAAAGATGTCGGAAGTTTCGGTGGAATGATACCCGCTCGAACCGCCAGGAAACAATGGCTCGAGATTCAGCAAATGCGCTTTAATGTGATTAAGCATGGTCTCTCATTATCCCCAATTGATCACCGGTCGCCTGAAAACTATTTTGATTATCCTTGTGGCGTGTGCCTGAAAAATGGGCAAAATGGAGCAAATAAGGTGTACAACTGCAGTATTGATTTTGCATAACATTGAATTTGATTAATCACATGTTTTGACTATCTCCCTTTGGGTTTTTAATTTGATTTCACCGAGCACTCTTAAAACCTATCCTATTTAAATTTTGGACTATTGTTTCATTAGGAAGAAACACTTAAATTTCACATGGAAATTTCTTCTTCTAGTTAATCCACTGAAACGAGAGAGATACAGAGATTAGAAAATTGTGCAGTCAAGTGCATCATCATGCATGGTCATGCAAAAATTTTATTCAATAGAAAAATCACCGGTTAGAGAAAGGTCAACCTCATGCCTTCGCATGCTGCTTGTTCTCAATTGATTACATTTATGCTCGGCATCTTGTCTTCAACAGATGATAAGATAAATAGCCAATATTTTAATTCATTTTTAGATTGTTTACTTAATCGAATCAGCTAAGTAACCCCAATCATATTCAGCAATGTAAGTGATTTCTTTTTCACTTAACAGAATCTCTTAAGTCAAAGCTAGACATGTTGAATTTCATTCGTTGTTGATGTGTTATTTTCAACACCGATTTAGAGTTACCAAATGGGCTCTTAGTGTGTCATACCCTTAATTAAGATTTTCAAATTTGAAGAGAAAAAAAGAATATTATAGCCTATGGATAATGTAAATCAAGCACATTTGCATTATTAAATGCATAGTAGCTCTTATGAGTTGGACTGACACGCATAAGGATTTAATCAAAACCATGTGACAGTATGAAAAGCTCGCTGGCGATGATTGTGCCCAGTCTGCCGTGTTACCCTTATTTCATTCAGTTCATACATTTTTAATTTCTATCTATCTATCTATTTAAATGATATGAGACCCACCATACGCGAACAAAGAAAGAGTGATAATTGAATTGGTCAACGCGGAAAATGAATTATTTAAATTAGCTTAGCTGGTGGCGTATATCCGAACACTGATTTTTTTTCCTACTTAAAATATCTAAATTCAAATTATCCAAACGGTTCGGCGCGGGCCCGATCAGGACCGGAAGGCCCGTTTAGACCGCCCAAGCCCGGAATACGAAACGATGGGCTTATATCCAGTTACATAAAGCTGGGCCCATTATTGGACCAGGCCCGGAACGGGCCGACTGGACAGCCCGTTATCGCCCTCGGTCTCGAGCCCAGGAAAACAGGGAAAGGTCCGAGCGATCTTCTGCTTCTTCCCGTCTCCTTCTCGTTCCTTGCTTATTACCGCGCCGTTCCATAGCGAGGTTCGCTTCTGCAGTTGCGGTCGAGGCTTCCGTCACCGGAGCAAGCTTCGAGTTATCGGAGGTAAATCCTCGCTCCCCGTCCGGCGACCTGCCGTTGTCGTCGGCGTGGTTTTCCGTCTGCGTAGCTTCGTTTCGTCCGTTCTTTCGGCTTCAGTTGCCTGCCGAGTTGATGCTGCGTGATCTCCGTTCTCGTGTAATCGCGGTTTCGTCGGTTTCGGGAGTTTGTACCGTGTCCGCGCTTGCTTACTGTCGGTTTGAGTTGGGTTGTAATAGCACCTACAGGGCCTGCTTGTCTGCGAGGAGTTCCTAGTTTTCAAGTGTTGTTAGTTGGAGAGTGAGGTGTTCTCGTCTTTGTAGTGTAATGTAATCATACACGCATCCTTATTGATTGCCTGGTTTTCGGTTCGATATGTTGATTGATGGGAGAAGATTTTTTTTTTTTTTTTTGGGTTCTGGAGTATTCAAATGTTAGTTTCATCTATCCTTGGCTGTCTATGCGGCACCGAATTCAGATTACATTTATATCTTATAGAGATTTTATGCTTTTGTTACTCATGTTAATCACTCATGCAAATGTGTTCGTGCATAACATGCCCTGTAGATTGGCACGTGCGTGCACACACACAATCTGTCTCTCCTATTTGAGTTTCAGCAATCTTAATTTACCTTATTTATTGGCAAATTATGATGCTGTCTACAATAGAGGCTGCTGCGATCAAGGGGCGCATGGTTTCTGTTGGTTCAAAAGTTTTACAGTCAAGAAGGCACAAAGTTCATAGTTTTGTGGAAGATAGACCCATGGACGAGGAGAATAGGTCACATAAGTCAGCGAGAAGGAAAAAAGGCATGAACAGGAGAGCAAAAGATGGTGATTTTGGATCCGGTGGAGATGGTTTTGGGAAATCTTCACACAGCTCTGGCAAATACACGAAGTTCTTGAAAGGACAGGATACTAAGATTCCGAAATCCCCAATAATAAGGTGATTGGTCTTTGGAGTTAATTTGATGGTTGATGTGGTGCATTTGTGTACTTGTGAATGTTAGGCTTCTTATCGAACCATTTGTGCTCTAGTGATTTGTTAACATGAACTCTAGGTTCTATGGTTATGGACGATAATTGCATGACTGACTTCCTTGCAGGAAACAAGTTGACCCTATGACGACAAAATACTTCTCAGATATTGCGAATCTTTTTGAAAGTAATGAAGTTGAATTAGAGGAAAGATCTGTAATATGTAATAATGCTCTGGAAGAAACTAGAGGCAAAGAATATGAACTGGCAACTGATTACATCATAAGCCACTTTTTGCAAAATCTCCTTGAGGGCTGTGATGTGGACCATCTTTGTGGCTTTCTTCAAAGTTGTTCAAGGGTCTTTCCTCTCATTGCAATGGATAGATCTGGTTCTCATGTTTTTGAAACAGCTCTAAGGTCTATAGCTATGCATCTTCAAGATGAAGAGACCTATTCTGCTATTTTGGAGACCTTAACAACGATATGCAAGGTATAGTTTAGTTTTTTCCTTTCTGTTTGGATGAATGAGCACCTGGAACTATATATGTTCTGCAGAAATTCTTTGTCAGCGAATCATATTGCAAGATTGTGCATTCTCCTGACTATGATTGATTAGATGAACTAAGTGCAATCATTCGTGGAAAATAATCTCTCGTGCCTGTCAGGTGATTGTTGAGAACCCTGCTGACTTGATGTATAACTGCTACGGCTCACATGTTCTTCGAAGACTTCTTTGTCTTTGCAAAGGAGTATCATTAGATTCTGCAGAATTTCAGAGAACTAAGTCCTTGACAAATCTGGCAGAGCGCTTGAATCTTAAGGCATCTCGCCCTAATGAGCATGCCCAGCAGAATTTTGGCCATGGATTTCCAGGTTTATTGAAAGATCTTATCACAGGGATGCTTAATTGCACTGCAGATGATAAGACCTTGCTAGTTGATCAGTTCGGCAGTTTGGTCCTCCAGGCATGTCTCTGGTACACCCTCCTAATGTTTCTCTGTTTTTCATTTAAAGCTGGTGTAGCATCGATAATGGCTCCATGTTGCCTTCGGGATATGTACTAATAGCTCCCAATCCATTGAAAGAATGTGCATGCATGTACGTGCAGCATGTGTGGGGAGGGAGGGAGGGAGGGAGTGACTTCATTTGGATGGATGATTGAGTTGACTTCTTTTTATCTGTTTGTTATTATCATGACAAGGTCATCCTGAGTATTGTCTGGTATTATCATGGCAGACAGTTTTGAAGCTATTAGCGGGGGATGATGAAGAGCTGGGGCAGATAATACCTATTCTTCTTGGTTGCAACAAAGAAAATATTGCAGAAGGGAATGTCATTGAAATGACTGTGGGGCATGAAGTTAAAAATTTTGTTATCGAAACTTCATACAGTCATTTATTGGAGGTAAGATGCCTAAAATTTTCTTCATTACTGTCATCTTATATCTTCTTCCGAGCCTTTGCTTTGGTGACTACTAATTTATTGTTCAAGTCAGTTTGTCTTTATCATGTAATTTCCTCATTGTTGACTTTTATATAGGCAAGTGCAGTGCTGCCTAAAAATGTATAATCAGCAGTTTTCTACATGGCTAGACAATATATAGTCACTTGTCATGTTCCACTGCAGCCAGTAGTGTAATTTCGCCGATCATTAATGTCCACTTCTTTTTAACAGGCTAGTGGCCTAATGATAGAAAGGACAACCAACATGCTCACTATAACATCCCAGACATGCTTTCACACGTACCTTCAGCTTTGGCAGTAGCCTCTTTTAGTACTATTTACTGAACCATTCCTTTTTTCCCTGCATAACTCACAGGTCATTCTGGAAGTGGCTCCTGAATACTTGTACGATGAAATGTTCAACAAGATATTTAGGAATTCCTTGTTTGAGATGTCTTCTCATCAATGTGGCAGCTTTGTCATTCAAGCGCTAATTTCCAAGGCGAGGCATCAAGAGCAAGTAAGCCTCCCTAGATGCTACTGGCCACTTTATGTTTTTCATTTTCCACCTTGGCTAATATTTTTCATTGCTTTTCTTTATTTAGAAGACTTATTTTATTGCATGGTTCATTTTGATGAACTGTTTTTTCTTTTCCTTTTTCTTCAGCTCTATTATTCTGCACCTTTTACATCTTTTTTTAGTGTGAAAATTTTCTAATTACATATATGTTTACTCTGTCTAATCCAATTATGCCTCCTTAGATGCCACTGGCCATTTTATATTTTTAAATTTTCAAGCTTGTCTAACCATTTCCGCAAATATCTTTACTTAGAAGACTTATTTATTGCATGCTTCCTTTTCATCAGTTGTTTTTTCTTTTCCTTCTTCTTCAGCTATATTGTACTGCACCTACTACATCCTTGTCAGTGTGAATTTTCTTTTAGTTATGTAAGTTTTCTCTCTGTCTTGTCCATCAGATGGAGTTGATCTGGGAGGAACTTGGAACAAAGTTCAAGGATCTTCTCGAGATGGGAAGGTCTGGAGTTATTGCTTCCCTAATTGCTGCAAGTCACCGGCTTCACACCCATGAACATAAGGTTTGTTACATTCAAGGCAGTTTTTGCGCATTCCTGCTTAACAAGATAGCCAAGGGAGCCTTGTCCAGTAGCCATTATCAAAGCACATGCTTTTCTATTGTATGCCTCTTTGGGTTTAGCTTAATTGATAGATCTTGCTCGTTAAGTACCTTGATTTCCATTCTCACAAGTGAGAATTATTCTTCTTTTGTGTATATCGGTTTTTGATTTCCCGTTCTTGTTTAACAGTGTTGTCAGGCTACCGCTACTGCAGTTTGTTCGGCAGATGACTCCCCAGCATGTATTGTTCCTCGGATATTGTTTCTTGATAGTTACTTCTGCTGCCAAGATCGATCCAGTTGGAAATGGCCAGCTGGTGTGAAAATGCATGTGATGGGTTCTCTGATTCTGCAGGCAGTTTTCAGATGTCCCAATGTATGTTCTATTTCTTGCATTTTCTGGTGCTTTTTCCTGGCATCAATCTCCCCAACCAGCTGGGTTTTATACGTATAACTGCAGTTACTTTTGTGTCTTATAGTAAAGTTTGCTTGTTGCTGACAGTCTAGCATCTTTTAGCTGTCTCGCACTAGAAATCCACCTAGTTTTTCATCCATCAAAACTCATGTTATTCTCCCAACAAAATGATTATTGTTTGATATTCTCCTGTGCACGTTATTCAAATAATTATTTTGGAATACCTGTTGGGCAGGAATACATACAGCCTTTTGTCACTAGCATTACGTCGATGGAAGTGGACCATCTGGTGGAAGCAGCTAAAGATTCTGCTGGTGCACATGTCATTGAAGCTTTTCTTGACTCAAGTGCTTCTGGAAAACATAAGCGCAAACTGATTCTGAAGTATGTGGTCTCTCCTCTTCCATGGTCGCAACAAATTCACATGCATGCAATATGCAGTATTTCTTGAGATTTGAATCTTCTGTCTTCCTATATTTCTGCTCAATTGAACCTCTGATGTGGCTTTCCTATAAGGAATTACAATTTTCCTGGGTTTTTTATGAAGGTTACAGGGACATTATGGAGAGCTTTCAATGCACTCAAGTGGTTATTTTACTCTTGAAAAGTGCTTCACTGCCAGTAATGTCTCAGTCAGAGAGACTATATTATCTGAGTTGTTAGTTGTGCGGAATGAGCTCTCCAGGACAAAACATGGATCTCATCTCTTGAGAAAACTTGATATTCATGGGTGAGTTAAAATATCCTCTTTAAGATATGGAGATTGAATTAGTTGTAGGCTGCTTATATCAAGGTGGCGAAACAAAATTTGGTCTTGTATCTTTGTAACGATATTTAGTTGTATCTTGAGAAATTTCACCCACATCTCTTGATCTTGTATCTAGTTACAATCTCGATTTACATTTTGGTGATCACCTTCACAGATGTGAAAAACTGAACCTTAACTTGTTTGCTTTATTGCAACAGATACGCATCACACCCGGATCAATGGAGGTCAAGGCAAGTATCAAAACAGACGACTTATAATGAATTTCATGCCATATTTGGCTCAAGTGGAGCCAAATCTTCTGGAGATGACAGCTTTCCGACAGACATTAGCACTTCCAAAAGAGCATCACACACAGCAAATATAAAGCAACTTAGAAAAGAAATTGATCTTCGCATGAGTTCTGCTCCATCGTCCTTGGGGAAGTCAGGTTTTAAGCAACATGAAGAAAGAGCTGAACGTCATAGTTACAAAGGAAACGACTTGAAGAAGAGAAAGGGTCCTGGTGAAGTCAGCAGTGCCCATGTTGCCGGTAAAGCTACTGAGAAGGAAGCCAAGAATAAGAGACCCTTCAACTCTTTTGACAAGTCAGATAAGAAACGGTGCAGAATGGATGACCCTTAGAAGGTTTCTAAAAAGAAACCAAAGAAATGATATCACTTGGCATTCCTTTTGGCAGACGTTGTAACATCTGCCTTTAAGCTGAATATTGTTAAGTTCTTATATCGTCTCCACTTTTTGCATCTTTATTGTAACTTTTCAGTTATCGAGTCTGCTAGGCTGAGAGTCTGAGACTCTAGTGCTTACAAGTAGTTGATGGTCACATCATTGTGTAGCGGCACTATGAGCAGAGAGTCAGATTTCATAGGAGAAAACCATGTTTTTACATTCGTCAAAGATGGCATTCTGAGAGTTCCCCAGACAAAAGAAATCGTATTCTTTCACTATAAATATCGGTACAAGTGGCCTAGGGTCGAAATCTACTGTGAGTCTACAAAACTGAATAGGTTTCTACTGAATAAAAAAGGAAGTGCAGGGAAATCTATGCGATTGACCTTGATCCTTCAGCTTCTGTGTCTTTTAGCCATCTCCTGGAGGAAGCAGGACCTTCTTTACGGGAAACACCGAGGTAGGTGACAAGAATGATTACTTGTTCTGTATAGGGTTGGATGTGCTCGGAGGTATGTGCCGAAAGCTCGAGCCGACTTTCTTGTAAGGACTCTTTCCATCCGTCGGCATTTCCTGAGAAGCCACCGCCTCCTTGCTGGATTCTGAAGAGCTTGTCTTCGTCAAAACTCGACCCTCGACGCAAAGCTCGTGGAGGAAAGAAGAAAGAACCAGGAGCAGCAAGGTAAGTGCAGCAGCTTCTATGGAGTTGAGTCTCCTCATGGTTCCAAGGAAATGCTCTCAGTAACAACACGAGAACCTATGTATCTGCTTCTTGTCAAAGTTGAGGATGTGTTTTTCCAAAGTAATGATGGGTGCGTCTGTTTAATCTCTTGGATTTATATACCCATCATCTGCCATTTCTCCAAATTAGGTCATTGTAGAGATTTCACGCGATCCGGCGCCTGTGGGATCATGTGATCACGTTTGACTGTTAATACCGCCTGTTGCATCAGCTCTGGCTTTCAAGATTCGGCTGGAAGGGAGGCAGGGAGGGAGTGGGGGTGGGGCTTAGATTTAAAACCCTCCCGACATCAGAAGCCACGTGACGAGTCACGTGATTATTTTTATTTATCCTGATTGTGGGGCTGCGTGCAAATGGGGTCGATGCTTGCTTGCATTTGTTAATTTGGGTTTCGCAGGGTTCAGTGCACATCGGATCCGCAAAAGCTCATGTGGGGAAAGGAGCTGTAAGTCAGTAGTTCCTTTTTAACGACCAGTCTGTTCTGTCCGAATTCAACAATTACAACTGGGATATCAGTAGGAATTGGTTCACTTTACCTCGGATTCTGATGCGTGTACGGGTCTTTTTGGGCAATGGACCTGGTCAGAGACACGACGAGCTCACAGCCAGTCTCGGTCAATGCAGTAAAACAATTTCTGACAAGGATTCCTACTGTCAGAGTCACATTTAATGGCCTGGATACTGGATTATTTGGAGTTTAATATGGGATGGAAATGGGTTTATTACCATAAAGTCCAATTAAAAAGATGGATCATAAATAGATTAAAGAGAAATCCATTTATAATTCATTAATAGCTCAATTTAGACCCACATACTTATCTATGGAAAAAAGTTCAAAAAAGTGGGTCTAGTGCCTTGGGCTTTCCGATTTCTTAGCATGCAAGTTTTAGGGTTAGTAAACTTTTTCTTTTAGGACTACTCTCATCAATTTGTTGGTTTTTCAATTTTGCCTCTCGTTATAACTGTTCATCTTCTCTGTGTAAGGATAACCATTGAGGCCATATTTGGCTGCAAGATATTGACGAGGTCGCACGACCGAAGTGACCACCCAGATGACGATCACCTAAGGTTGGATAACCTCGGCGAGGGTTATCTGGGTGGCATGACCATCGTCGAGAGCCACCTAAGGGTGTGTGAGCTCAGACGACGGCCACCATCTCGCTAGTAATCCGATCTTTTTTCTTTTTTCTAAATAAAAAGTAACTAATCAGAAATGTTCTTTACAAGAATTATTTGTCAAAATCTAATTATGCTCAAAATTGCTTTACAATGAACTTTTTCAATTATAATTTAACAGATATAATTTACATTTCAAAGAATTTCCTTAATTTAAAGTGTTTTGCATTTTACTAAAGATTTTTTTCCGAAAGTCCAACCAAAAGAGGAGGATATTGGAATTGTCTTTCATGACGATCCCAATATTGGATGAAGTGACATCTGAATCACATAGTGAGGACGGGACATCATAATAATTAATAACTCAATCTAGGAAGCATGGAACCAGCTGATGAGCACTTGTCCCTCCCTCCAGTGAAATTCATTATTATTATTTGTTGCCCTTTTTATGGAGTTGGTGGGAGTTGGGATATAACTGGACATTGTTAGGAAAGACATAAGGTCGCTGATGATGATAGGACGACTCTCTTCAATTGCCTCTTCCATATGGTTGAGAAGCAGGAGTCTCACTCAAAGATAGAGAGATTCACCTTCAAAATGATTCTTATAGCTTTGAATTGTAAATATCACATTAGTCTAACTTTTTCTTAAATTTCTGAAAGTCAAACAAATCATGTCAAGAGGACCGACCTTATTACCATAATGGTGAAAACACGTACCTCGACACAACAATCACCAATATTAAATCAATCCGCCATCATTTTAATGTTGACATCTATTGGATTGGTTGATTAGTCAAGTATTGGCGTGCTTTTCTATATGCCCTTTTTTCCAAAGATATCGACGGGTTTGAAATGGGATTTTGGACCCAACTCAACCCATGAAGATCTAGTTCGACTTTTTGATGAGGTCTTGAAATACAGTCGAAAAACAAGAACATGTCGTGAGAACCTTCGATATGATTCACTTAGCTTTGAATTGTAAATCCCACATTAGTCAACTTTTCTTTAATGTCCAAATGTCAAACAAATCTTTTCACGAGGGCCGACCTTGTTAACATAATGGCAATAAACACGTACCTTGACACGGCACTCACCAACATTAAATCAATTTGCCACTAGCTTAATGTTGACCTATACTAGATTGGTTGATGGATTTGAATTTGGGTTTTGGACTCGACTCAGCCCATGAAGATCCAGTTTGGCTTTTTGATTGGATCCTGAAATACAGCCGGAAAACACAAGTACATATCGTGAGAAAAAATCGGTACTTCTAATTAATTCATGCGTCACGGAAAGAAATATTTTTTATTTGTATAATGAATGGCCACAGCCTCTATCTAGTTCCCTAGAGAACGTTGCCCGGCCCATGTTACACCACGACCTTAGTCAAATTGGAAAAATAATAGACAACAATCTGTCAAACCAATGTCTTATTGAGCTTATAGACCATATTAAATATTATTAAAATTTAACAAAAATATTAAGAATTTCCTTTTTTTTTTTTTTTTTTCAGAAACTGGTGGGCCACCAGGGAACCGAGGCCCGTCGGAAATAGCGACGCACTTTCGCTCCTCTTTTCGCCAAAATTCATTCACTAGCTTCCCTAAGGGATCGCGATTTTCCCTGCTCGGCCATGGCGTCCCTCTAAGTTTCCGCGAAGACTGAAGAACGCCCCCCGAGATTTTCTCGCCTGAAATCGATTCCCGCCGCCGTTCCCGGTAAGGGAAAATCTCCTCCTCCGCCGGCCGACGGCGGTTCTTCCTCTCGTTGTCGGTGTCGATTCCCCTGTCTCGTTCTTTTTTTATTTTTATTTTTCAGTTGGTGCGTCGGGTTGTCTGGTTGTTGCTGCCTGTGTAGATCGATCTGTTTTGCCGGTCTTTCGAGGTTTGTATCTTGGCGGAGTCATGGGCTGATCTGAATTTGGAGTTTTGACTTTGATTAGCGAGGTTGGTTGGCGGGGCGTCCGGGGACTTTTGTGCTATTGATGATTGAATTGGGTCGGGGTGATTTTTCGTTGGTTTTTGTCGCGATTTGTTTCGGCGGAATTCGAGGGTGCTCGAGCTGTTCGGTGGAGCCGCGTTAAGGCCAATTCGAAGCGATTTTGTTAGGGTATTGTTGGATACAGGGAATCGCATATTTGCTCTGTTGAGGAGGTGGCATGGCAGTTTTGGAGGAATTAGTGAGATTCGTGGTTTGCTTCGAGAGTGCTATAGGAACAGGGGTCTGAGTGGGTTCTGAATGGGACTTCAACTTAATTATTCCTCATTTCATTATTTCACATGGATGTAACTTTCTGGAGAAACTTAATGGGATATTGGCAGTTTAAATGGGTTGGTTTAGATGTATATCAGTTTGTTTGTGATTATAATAGGCTGATTGTTTTTAATTGCATGCAAAGAGAATGGATTGTGTAGGGCATAGTCTTGTCAGTGGTTCCCATATGTTACCGCTGAGGCAATCCGCTTGGTGGCAAGGGCTCTCAGGGGGTGCGGATATGTGAGTGAGGGGCAGGTGTTCGATCCCTGCAGAAGGCAAAAGGGAGAGTGAGTAGTGCTGACAAGTAATGAGACCAAAAAAAAAAAAATGGTTCCCTTATGCTCTTGACGATCTCCACAGCTATATGTCTGCCGTTTGCCCATATTTTCAGTCAGTTCAGCCTCATTGTATGGGTATTGATCCGGGTGGGTCCTAGTGTTGTGCAACTTAGTAACTTTGAGTTATGTTGATTTGGGTAGTGTCTTCCCCCAATTCTCTGTCAACCAATTCCTTTCACTATATTTTGGTGTACTTGCTGTATGTCTCGTCATCTTATTAAATATCATCTCATGCTACACAGCCTGTAGTATTTTCCCCATCAAACAGAGAAAGGAATCATCAATTTGTGTACTTATCGGCATTGAAGCTCTGAGATGGCAGAGAAGGCATGTATTAAGCGTCTTCAGAAGGAATATAGAGCACTCTGTAAAGTATGTCATCATCTTGTTCTCTATTCTCATTCTCATTTTCACTATCTTGACTTCTATTTCCTCCTATATTAATGTTGATATCTTTATCTGTGGTGTGTGTTTGATGAAATTGCCCTATACATTTTTTGGATAAGTGGAACAAACAAAAATTGTTTTTTTTTGTATAATGTGTTTTCAGTGTTTAAGAAGCAGGTTGAGTAGGCATGTTAGCTGTTCCCTTGTTGTCATGATCTGATCCAATGGCTTTTTATCTAACATTTTGATACTCTGTTGAGTTTTCTCTGGCAAGTCGTTAAAATAATTTTGGTTGAGATGCCTTCATTGACCATACTGATTATAGTATAACAGGATTGTTGCTGCATTGAGTCTCCTGTCGGTTCTTTTTGTATATTTAGACCTACAAAGCCTTTCTGTTTTTGAATTTGCAGGAGCCTGTTTCCAATGTTGTAGCACGTCCTTCCCCAAATGATATTCTTGAATGGCGTAAGTCCTCATTCAGATGAAATATAGTCTAGCAGTCTTTGCAATTTTTTGGTGCATAAGTCACGGTACCTTCTCACTAGCAAAATTAAGGCTAGATGTAGTGGATTTAGCTTATTGATCTTCCGTTCGGAGTTTTTGGCTAATGACTCCTGTTAAGAACTTCCATGAGTTGGCTAAGTTTCGAGAACATTCTCTATGTTTTTATCTTCCTTTAAGATTCTGAACAGGTGAATTAGTATGAAGTGTTGACCTGTTGAAAATTGTTTGACATCTTTCATTCTGCTTTTACTTGCTGTCTTCTGCATTTGCTGTCATAGTGGTAACTATTATCATACTTTGACTTGGCATTCTTCAATTTTGGTTTTCTAGATTACGTGTTGGAGGGAAGCTCAGGAACCCCCTTTGCAGGTACTGTAGATTTCTTTTTCTTTTCCCATTGGTGCTCATTCTGAATTTGGAGGTCATATAGTAAAATTCTGTTTGAAATTGTTGTTATCATTGTGACCAGGTGGATATTATTACGGCAAGATCAAATTCCCTCCAGAGTACCCATATAAGCCTCCAGGGATCACGTAATTATATGTCAAATAGCTTCGTCTTTTCTTTCAATGCAGTTTAATAGCCGCATCATTTTGAAATAATATATATTCTTATATGAGTTTGTTTGCCCTTCTTGCAGCATGATCACTCCCAATGGGCGTTTTATGACTCAAAAGAAAATATGTCTATCAATGAGTGATTGTAAGAATCTAATGTCTTGAATAGTATAAGTCTGTCAGTCATTTCTGTAAGATGAATTCTTGCTCAGGTTTGGTTTTCCCACTTTGCAGTTCATCCTGAAAGTTGGAACCCGATGTGGTCAGTTTCAAGGTACTGCAGATGCTAATCTATTACATATGGCTTCCTTGTTCTTGTTCTCATCTTCATATGCTTTTACTTGCCTGACTCTGTAGATGAAATAATATGATTCTTTCTTTTATCTAGAAAGAAAAACTCTTGAGCATGTTTCTAATTTTGTCTATTATTCCCTCCAGCATACTCACTGGGCTTCTTTCATTTATGGTGAGTTCATTTGCTCCATGGCTACCTATATTAATTCGGGGCAAGCTACTACCTATTTGTTTGTCACTTGTTTATTCATTATGTTCAAATACTTGGATGAGCAAAATAAAACACATCCTTACTTTTTTGAAAGGCATTCTGGTTTTCACAAATAGTATCTTAACATGCCTCGCTTTTGGCTATAAACTTTACATTGCAGATGGACAATAGTCCTACAACTGGCAGTGTGAACACCACAGCTGAAGAGAAGCAGCGTCTGGCAAAATCATCTCTTGCTTTCAATTGTAAGAAGTAAGTGCCTATGCCAAACAAACCCCCTTCAAAAGGAGGAACAAAGAAAATAATGTGCATGAATGTCTGCATCCAGAAGTACACATGTTAGGGCAGAAAAGGAAACAAGTGGAAGAAATGTCTTGTTGTTTTCTTGTTATCTCTTCCAGCAGTGCATTCATGTTTCTTAGTTCAGTATTCAGATCCTTATATATTGATTTGAGTAAAAAATGCTCATTGAGGAGACTATGCAATTTGCCTTTTTGGATCTATTAGTTTGGCTCTGTGAGATGCATTTTCTAGAGGCTTTTCCTATTCAGTGGCGATTGGTGGAATGAGAGTCTGTGTCAGTTTGCAGTATATTTCTACTTGGTGGAATGTTTGTTACACTAAAGTTTTGTTGGGCAAACTGTTGAATGACATTTTATTTTTATTTTCCTTTTGACAGCCAAACCTTCAGGAAGATTTTCCCTGAATATGTCGAGAAATATAACCAACAGCAGCTCTCTGAGCAACATATCTCAGAGTCAGTCGCACCTGAGCACCCTAAAGATGACAATACCGGTGCAGATAGAGATGGCAACACTGCGGGAGCACAAGTGAAGAACTTGAATACCCCAAAGGACATGAGAAGAAACGGGAAGCAATCATTCCCCACTTGGATGATGTTGTTGCTGATTTCCATTTTTGGTCTAGTAATGGCGCTGCCCTTGCTTCAACTCTGATCTCTCTATCGTCGGTCTTTGGTATAATCAGACCTAGAAAGGGACAGCTGCTTCTTTAGTTTTGTCGTTTAGCTAAGCCTAACCTGCGTATTGTATAGGGTTCTCTATTCTGAAAAGGGTTTGGTTGCTTAAATGATGCTTTTGCCTTGTATCTCTTTCACATAAGTCGATCTTGTGAGACAATACATTTTGTGTTATGTGATTTGAGATGAGTTGGCGCTTCCCTGGTATATGGAGTGATGCAGTCGTTTTTATTTATTTATTTTTTAATGTTATTGAGCTTCATAAATGGCGGGTTGTCATAGTTCACGGATCGAAGACAAACATGGCATAGAAAAGCCGAACTAGGATGCAACTTCTCATGGCATAGAAAAGCCATCGGTTTTTTCAGGTTATTGAGCATCATAGGTGGCGGGTTGTCATTGTTCATGGATCGAAGACGAATGCAGCATAGGAAAGCTGAACTAGGATGCAACTTTCCGTAGTAGGATCGTCATGATCACTGCCGTCTTTGATAGCTGAGTTGTTGAATCTTATGAAGCCCAAAATAAGGTCTGCTCCAGGAGGCAAGATTGTGTTCATGGCTAATGAAACTGATTTCAAGCAAGGGTTACTTTCATCTCCCTATGTATCACAACCATTGTCTCATGATGACCAGAGTCAATGCTTTGACTTCCTCCATATGAACTGAGATACTTCACACAACTGGAAAGGAGGATGGACTTTTCTCATGTGGGTGTTAACTTTATGGTTGAATGATGACTGTGGAGCAACAAAAAGCTTTGATGGCAGGGGGACAACCCCATTTCTCGTGCTTTTCGTGGTTGGAAAGAAGAAAGAAAAGGCGCCCCCACCTTCGAGAAGTCTATCAATGTTTGTACCTTACAGCGTAACATACCATCGTGCTATTACTAATCAAGTACTCTCGAGAGTATGTAACAGAAAAAATCACCAACAACATCCACATTGCACGTGCAATTACGGCAATTATAGGGTATATTTGATAACGTGTTAAACAGTACAAATTTCTTTTTTTTTTTTCTCAAAACAAAAAAGAACAAAAATTCATTTGGTAACTCTTTTATTCCTAGAAATAGATTTGAAATAAAATCAAGAAGTTCTTTGTTATCGGAAATAACTCCAGAATCAAACCCAAATCTTTTTTGTAATATTTTCTTTTCTTTTCTTTTTTCTCTTCCTCTAGCTTGTGCGATGGCTACACCTGTCAAAATGGGTGTATAACCCATTTATGAAATGTTAAATGGGTAAATGCAAGTCATTTATAACTTTAAAAAAGTCGACTCATTTATGACCCATTTAATATTTAAATGGATTATAAATGAGTTATACACTAAAATACATGGATTGTTAATGAATTTGAATAAATTTAAAATCTTTAAAAAAGATTATAATAATAAGTTTTCCTAAGTTTAGTTAGATAGAGAAATGTTTTAACAATATGGGTCGAGTCGGGTATGGGTTGGGTATGGGTCAAAATTTTATACTTATCTTAAATGGAGGTTAATGGCCTCGCCAGTTTAACAGTCTAGCGATGGCTGACAATTGGCCAAACGAGGTTGGCCTTGCCAGGCTAGGGTAGGCTCGCCTCACCTATTGCCCAGCCATGGCGAGGCTCCCTTGAAGCTGATGACCTCGTTGGCTTTTATCTGGTTGGTTGACGACCGGCTAGAGGAAGAAGAAGAGAAAGAAAAAGAACAAGAAAAAAAAGAGAAAGGAAAATGTAATATAATTATTTAAACTAAAAAAATTCTAAGTCACAAAAAAATTTAAAGGTCGTATCAAAATATTTTTATTCCGGAAATATAAATTTGGTGTAGTTATGAAACATATTCAAATGCTCAAAAATTTTTCTTGAGCATAAATTATTCTCGGGGACACCTAACACACCCTTCGTACAACACATTAAGCGAAAGGATGGCCGATATCTTAATCATTTATATTTTGGATCTAAGCGTGATTTAGCGTGAATTTCTAACCAAAAATGTGCAAGAGGACCTAGTAAGTTCTCTTCTGTTGGATCATACTTTATTACTTTAGCAATGATCGTTACATATGGGCTGGGAGGCACTACAGAGAGTTCCCCATGGGAAGCCTTTTCCATTAACTAATGATGTTGTCTGCCTATCACTGCTTGGTTGGACAAAAAAGAAAAAAAAAATAAAGATCATCTGCAAAATCCAATGAAGAAAACGCGTGAAGAAATAGTTTTGCACTTTCTAAACCTCCATGAATTTCTGAAATTCTGAAGTTCGCAATTTATCTTTTGTAGACTTGCCAACTCAATTCAAGTCAATTTGTAAAACTTTCTCAATATCTCCAGCCTGACTAAAAAAAGAAAAGGCAAAAAAGGGTGGCTCCCTCACCGCACCGCCGAAATCTATGCACTTGCCATCTTTATTCCCCAGATGTACAGTGGGGAAAAAAAAATCAAAATCAAAATCAAGTTCTTTCCGGAAAAAAAGTTTAACATTATGAAAAAACTCAAAATGATATATTTAATATTTATAATAAATTTACCTCAAATTAATTTTTTTACCATCAATAATCCCAAATTGATACACCTTTGACAAATTTACTATAAACTAATACATTTATGACAAATTTACCCTTCATGAGTTTTCGTTAAATTTTACTATCAAATTGTTAAGTTGAATGGCACATGATAGTTGACTGGTATATTAGTTTAGGATTTCGCTCTCTATTTGCTATAATTATACCAATTTTGTGATATTTTGTCGTATAAATCAAATTTAATAGAGGGTATATTTATCATAAATATATCAGTTTGGAGTTTTTGATGATCAAAAATTAATTTGAGCTAAATTTGTCATAAATATATCGATTTTGGAATTTTTTTATGATTATTTAGAATAAATTTATCATCGATATATTAATTTAGGATTTTTCACGGTATAAACCCGAAAATGAATGAAATTATCTTTAGGCATTCTAGATTATGCAACGTCTCAATCGTGAATGATTACGACCCCTTTCATATTCATGCAAGAAGCCACGACTCCAAGTGCAAGAGTTGGTATAACTAACGCACGCGGCTGATCTTTTCTTCCTTTGCTTGTACGTGTTTTCCATGGTCTAAAGTAATTGATCCAAAGCCTAAGGAAAAGGAGACCAAGAGATTCCGTATCTCCAGCCGCGAATCACGCTCTCCCATTCATGCCCAGAACCAAACGTCAAAAGAATCTTTTTGAGTGAATCTTTTTTAAGCAGACAAGACATCGATATTTTCCACCGTTGAATACACCAGCCGATTCCCATGTTTCCTCAACGCGTTATATTATTTCCCGCCATGGCAAATTGACACAAATAGTCATTAAATTTTAGTTCAATGTATAATTTGATCATTAAATTTTTTATTTATTCAGTATAATCCATGGACTTTAACCCAATGTATAATATGATTCTCGAATTTTTAATTTATTCAACATAGTCATTGAACTTTTAGTACATGTTTAATTTAATCCCTAAATCATATAAATTGTTCAATGTAGTCTTTTCATAATTATTCAAGACTAAAGACTACATTGAACATTTTCATACAGTTCATGGACTGAACTGAACATATATCAAAAGTTTAGAGATTATATTGAACAAATCAAAAGTTCATAAATCAAATTGCACGTTGAGTTAAAGTTCAATGATTATATATGTCATTATCCCTTCCATCTTTTCTCTCTCTCTATTACTTGGCTTTTCAATTTCAAAATTTCTAGCTAGACTCTACATGAGAAGTGCTTTTGCCTCGCCTTTTTCCCTCCTATCTAGGCTTTGCTGCTCACGCGAGACAGGGGCAAGTTAGCTCCAAAGTGGGGGTGAAAATTTGTCGATAATGCTTGACTTGCTCGATAAAGTCTCAACCTTTTTGGCTTTTTAAGCACGTCTCGAGTATAATCATGATTTACCCATTTTGATTTAGTGCATCCCATCGATGGCTTTCTACTTTTCTCTTGAATTCTTTTTTGCTTTTCTTCTCTATCCTTCTTCGTTTGCTGGTGATTAGTGGTTGGTCGTCACCTTTAGGTACGCGGAAGATGAACAGCACCCATCAATTGATTCACCTTCGTACGCACGTCAGTGGCCCTTCAAAGTGGCTGAAATTGTAACCGAAAGGCTACAGAGTTGACGCTGCCATTTCAACAGCCACTGCTTTCTATATTCATCAGTCTGCACGCCTATTAAAGTGGCTTTGAAGGGCTATTGTGCTGGAGGCTTTCTTCCTATGTTTTTTTCCTCTCTCCTTTGTTGTGCAGGTGAGTCCCATTCAGAAGTAGAATTTAACATCGATGTCATTGTAATTTGGAATCTCTAATTGTTCTTTCGCATCTGTTATGTAGCTTTTCTTCGTGATATAGTTTTTGATTGTAGTATTATACCTTCGGGTTCATCATCATCTTCTTCCTTCTTGTAAATCTTCCCTTGTCCACACAGCCTACAAGATAGGTCAGGCTTTCCCTGTTACAGTTAGCAATTAATCTCCTTATTGACACAGGAAAAAAATAGACCTTTTTAGCAACAACTATCAGAAGCAAGAAAGGATCATTTCATGACACATTAAAGTTCAAAGGCCTCAACATTATTCTATTTCATCTAGCCATGTATTGGGGAAGCCACCTGCATATTATTTGTGTCTATGGTTTTGTGACTGTGTGGTCCTGAAATTTGCAGATTTGGTTTAGCAGCAGCCTGCCAAGATGAGGAAATCTCCAGTATACCCTAAATGTGTGGCAAGCGATTATGGTGCTACTGAATTTGATCCGCAAATGGACTTTCTTCAGGTAATTCTAATACTATGATCAAGTTCATTTTCATTTCTGTTCTTTTCCATCTTCCTATTTCTTTTTGGCTAGAGTTATCCTGCCATCTCTTCATGTATAAAAACTGAGTTGGTTAGGCGAATCATGTTTCAAGGAAGGAAGTTCTTCCTTTGCTTACTTTGTATTACGACAACTGTTCTTATTGTTCTAAGTCTTCGAGGTTTTGCAACTGGTTCTACCTTACTAGTTCTACCTGACTATCTAATCTGCCTTTGCTTTGTTCAGTTCTTAGATGAAGCCAGACAGCACATCTGCGAGCCAAATTTAAGAGCCTCTGCCCAAAATTCTGCAGAAGTGGTGGCAAAGAGAAACCCAGGCGAAGATAAAAAGAGGAGGAAGTCATGGAAGAGCTCCCTGCTTTCATGGTTGAGAACAGAGAAGAAGAGCAAGCCCCAAGCAGCACCTGCAAGTCATCATCACAACCATAAACCAAGAAAAATTGTTTCTGGTCCAATCTTTGGGGCAAGTAAGGAATCTGATGCTAGGCTCCGGCGTCTGAATTCAGGGTCGTTCTCCAATCTTTTCAATCCCACAAAAAGAGCAGAGAACGAAATGCGATACATGTCTCTAGAAGAGTTGGACAAGCCTCAGGGCGTTAAGAACTACGGACCTGTTTACTTGGTAACTTAGCTTATGAAAACCTAGGGACATTGGAACAGTGGGCCCTCAGTTACTGCAACAAAGACGACGTTGACTTGCTGGAGTATGAAGATTGTTCAGAAACGAATGTCCTGAGTGTTTAGCACTAATGTAGCAGTCATTGATTGCATAGCGTTAATTTCATGAAAAGAGCTCAAAAATAGCCATTGATTGTGTTTGGTGGCAATCCTTACTGTTCTTCTGTTATTTCCTCTGAGTCAACAACAATTTGCTGTGAGTCACGCTCGCTTCAGATTAACGTCAATACAAGGCTACATTGAGGGCAGGTTTTTGTAATAATGATGCATGTCAGGAGCTCCATTCTGTAATGAAGTTTGACTAACTCTTCAAAGCAAAAATTATTACTTTGATCTCACCGTAATATACACTTTATGCACTCTCTCGAGTTCTGATAATACTAATGATCATTATCATCATGCTGTTTCCTTCGAAGTTTCTGGTGCTTACACGGTTTATCTGCACTGGATCGATGAAAACAAATAAGAAAACACCAGCTGCTGCAACTGTTTTTATTTAGTCCTCAGTTTTCCTAAAACTTCTGTGGATAGATTTATACTACCAGATTAGAGCAATGAACCAGTGACAAGCTCCTCCCATCATGTAATATAAGTAGGAAACTATATACTGATCTGAGAAAGTGACTTTCATGATTGTCATAGATTGCATTTTGCATCAATGTCTTACTGCATCCTGAATATGAGAATAGCCTCAAAGAGAACTCTGGGCGAATCAAATTACATCCACTGGAAGAGAACCGACCTTTGTGATTAACCGTTCAGGAGATGCAAATTTAAACAATACATTTACAAGAGTAAAAATTACAAACTACATCTTCTGTAACTAGAAGGATTTTCCACCCTCTGAGACAGAGAAGCAAAACTCTTTCTTCTTACTATACTCTCTCTCTCTCTCTCTCTCTCTCTCTCTCCTAAGAAAAAAGTTGGAACACTTGACTCAGAACAACATTGCAAGAACAAACATTGTGTATGAAACATAAATCTGGTTTCTGGATATCCAATTGAGTCCTTAAAAATCTGCCAAGCACTTAAGTGAATACTACTTATCCCCACTTTCTCCATCTTCATCTCCATCAACAAACTGTTGTTTGGACAATGGAAGAACGAGAGATATCTCTAAAACAGCTGAAGTTTTTAGCTATGATTGAAACAGCTGGTGCGCATCATGGTGAGTGTATCAAGAAGACAATTCTCTCTCCCTATTCAACATCAAGAGAATTTGCATTACAAGGAGCAACTCTTCGCTCCCTACTCAAGAGCCTCTTCAATGACCTCAGTCTCGTAGGAACTGGGGACTTCAGATCATCCTCAGCAACCCGATTCGCTGAAGAAGAAGAAGCCGAGGGATTCTCACTTACCTGCCTTGGCATGTCAATGACGACCATCACAGGCCTAGCAATAGCAAGTGCAGCAGAAGATGATGATGACTGAGAAGTAGCTGAAGAAGAAGAAGAACCACCTTCTTCTAAACAAGCGCTCCCAGAGCTAACCTGCATTTCATTACCCCAGAACAACACATTTGTAGGAAAGTTTGGTGATTCAGTGGGGTGCATCCCACCAGATAAATTCTCTTCCACGGGTTGACTGTCACCATTTTCTTCTTCCAAATCATCATCAATGTCGATGGTCTTCGTACAATCTGAACTGTGACCAACCCATTTCCTACAAAGAGGGCAGGTTGAATGTGATTGGAACCACATGTCAATGCAGTCCACATGAAAGCCGTGATTGCATTTGGTCAAGATCCTAGCTCTCTCTCCCTCAACCAGCTCAGAGAGGCAAACGGCACATTCAAGACCCTCCTTGAACTCCTGGGGATTGAAGACCACCACCGGCAGAGAGAGCAGGACCTTCGGATCGAGCCCCGTACGGACAGCCACCGTGGGATCCTGGCCGGGGGCGAAGACGAACCGTCGGCTGCGGCGGCGGCGCGGGGGCGGAGCGGCGGCGGCCGAGGAGGCTTCTTCGATGCGCCCCCAGAACCATTTGGCGTATAAATGGAGGAGGAGAACAAAGAGGACTACTATGAAGAGAAGTATCACCGCAATCAACATGATCTTGCCCGTTAACGCAACTGCTTCAGCGTCATCCAGTTTTGTGATGTCAGAGTCTCCCATTTTCCACCAACAGTAATCAAGATTTACTTATCCAAACCAAAAGAACTTAATTTCCTAATCGGTGACAGAAAGAGAGAACCTTTCCGCAGTTCAAGCTCGACCCACAAGATGGACCAAAGATAAAGATGCGAACTTGAGTGAAAGCTGAGCAAAGCTGCAAAACCTACAAAAAGGGTTTATGTCGATCCGGTGGATCTTGAAATATACATACGAGATTTGGGAAAACGAATCAAGATTCAGAGAAGGGTTCAGAATGGGAATGTGGGTTGGAAGAAAAAGAGAGACGTTCGAGTGGAGAAGGAGAGAGAGAGTGCTGAACTTGCAGTCTGCAATGAGAACGGAGCGTCTTAAAGGAAGATGTGTGCGCGAGGGAGGACAAACGAGGAAAGCTCAAGACTCGATCCCTTCTCGACTGAGGAGAACTATGGAGGGAGCCAGAGCTTTTCTTTTCTTTATTAGATGGGGAGAGCGGGGAGGAGGAGGAAGAAGATGACAATACCTGGGACCATGATTGTCTTTTATTATTATTACTAAATTTTAAAATTTTTTGAGTGAGCTGCTAAATAAAATAATTCGTCTTGGTTTTGTTGTTTTTTAGGCCAAAACACGCATTTCTCTTCCTAAACAGTTTTGACACCTCCGTTTAACTCATGCGTGCTCTGCGTCTTTGACTTCTGTCATGTCCATTATTAACATTTGAAATCAAGTATCTCAATTCAAACCTTGAGCTTGGACTGCCCAAGAAGTGGTGGTGTATGATAGGCTTCTGAATTGGCCTCATACGCCTCGTTAACACATTAATCTAATCAAGGGTTTTCTTTTTTTTTTTTCTTCTGGAATTTTTTATTGAGCATAATAAGAAAGATTGAAACCCTATCCATGCGTGACATATCAATTCTGCAATCAAATCTCCCCACATGTTGTGATGATGGGTTGATTCCTTTGCATACTGTTGTTGTGCTGCTCAATGAGACATTTTTTTCCCTCTCTCACCTCTGACAGATCCTCAAAAGTGAAATGTATTACATCTTGATTTCCTAGTCAATCCACACCTTTGTTTTACAGTTCTTTAAGCTAAAATGATCCGTAGCATTTCCCGTTGATGGGTCAATGGAGAACTCTTATTTCCAGGGCAAGGACCGTCTACCATCATCACCTGTTCCCTTGAGATTGCTAGCTCCTTGACTTTCACTTCATGGCCAAATTCGCCTAAGATATCTCCTCCCCCACATAACACCCTAAAGCTCCATTTCTTCCTCACTGTACCCATTCTGCACATAAAGAGACATTAAATTTTGACAGCAAATTCAGCAGGATCACTTAATCGACAAGTTTAGTCAGCATTATCACAGATTCGCCCCCAAAAAAGAAAAAGACAGGAGACAGGAGCGGCACGCAAAAGGCCGGGACTAACTGTTGCCAAATTGTCCTCAGAGCAGACGCTACAATAACCATATTTTCGAGATATATAATGAGTTCCAGGCCATTAAATGGAAAAAGAAGAAGAAAAAGAGCCAACAAGGCGTGTGGGTCCTGTGATTCAGGACCGTCACATGGGGGCTCTAATCTTCGAAGCGATTCACGCAATCTTGAGGGCCAAACGCAGGTCTTTAAGGGAGATTCACAGATCCGAAAAAGTCGCTAATTACCACCTGCTTTTTGACACTGGCGAGTCAAGAAAAATGTTGACTTTGTCTGTCCTAGGTACTGCTCTGCTTTCATCTGCCCATCCGGGTTTTTCTTTTTCGTCTGCGCCCTCACATTCTTGTAACCGCGAGAGTACTAGATTGACGATTGATCACAAGACTCCATGTGAAGCACGGATCTACTTAATATGAACCCTTTTGAGCTCTACCGTCTCACTTCAAGTGTAGGTCATTACTATACAACCCTACCCGGCGATAGCCTTTTAAGTCTCAAAGTTAAAACGAAATAGTTTAAAGACATCCCTCACATTATCTTTTAATATTAATTATATGCAAGATTTCCAATCCCGAGTGATGTCAATGCGTGATTAAACCAAGGGCAAGGACCATCTCATGTGACAATGGACTCCCAAGAAGATAGAAGATATCAAGCCCATGTTATCCGAGACATGCTCAATTTTCTAAGGACTGAAAATCTGTGCAAATATCTCCTAGTGCAACCAAAAGGAGGAGCTCCAATCCATCTACTTGTTATAATATTATAACATTGGAAAGAGAAATGTGTGAATCTATAATATAAGAAAGGAAGGTGACCGGACCTGAGACCCGCCATTTTCATGACATTGGGGACCAACCAAATGGGGTCAAATATTACTTTTTTTGTGATGGGGGAAGGTGAGAGTTGGAGGGATCGCTCCATTTTGTTAATTGATTTTTTTATGTCATATGTCTCATGCATGGTCGAAGGAAAACCTAACTCGGTTTTCTGAGGGCGACGTCACTGGTTATTGTCGTAGCTTTTGAATTAGCGATCCTCTTTTTCAATCCGAATCCAACATAAAGAATGCCCACGGAAGACTTCCGCGTAAAGATGTGCCCAAAATACAAGGTTCGGAGCATCAATCTAGTCCACATTGTTAGCCTCGATTTGGGGCTTTTGCCGGGCTTATACGGCTGTTCGCAGCTTAGGACCAGGAAATGCTCGGACAAAATGATGGATCAAGAAATGATTTTTAAGGGCGTTATCATATGCTTTAGTAGTCAAAGCACGAATCATGAGTGGCTGATGACCCTTTTGTCTAGTCGGATCCGATGTGGGCGACGAAACCCGATAGTGATTGGGCCAGGCCAGGCCGGCCCGAGACGACCCGCAATCCGATTCTCTGAAAACGTGAAAAGGCCGGCCTGTATTTGCCCTTTCCTCGTCTAATCTGCTGGGAGACTTTCTCCAGGGAAGTGAGTTGATGAAGTTTGTCTTCTCCATTTGGTTCCGAAGTTCAACCATAAAAGTATGACCATTCTGAGCAGGCAAGTTACCTACTGACCGGATCATGCGCGGCCTAATCCGGATTAGGTTTGATCATTTTGTGAGCAGCAATCTCTTTTCCCGAAGTTACACGGTTATCATGCCGTGTTCTTTAGAAAAAGTTGTCTCATGTTGGTGGCTATTTTCTACTTACCCACTTGTCTACGTATCTGGTACAAGTGGGTATTTTCTACTTACCCACTTGCATCGGTATCTGGTCCGAATACCCTTTTGTTGAATATCGTTCAAGCTTTATTCGAAAGTATGGCACGGGTTGCTTTAACATCGTAGCGCATGGTACTTGAACATTGCCTCGGGATAGTTTCTCTACCCTCCTTATCCCGAAAAAGGGCAGCGGGCACCAGGTGTCCTCAACCAATACAGGAAAATAGTGTTTGTAATCATCATGTCACGCTATTCAAGTTGTTGTAAAAAGCAATGAAGTAGTATGATTTGAATCGGCATTGTTTCGGGTACAAAGAATGTTTATATCTATCTTCCTATACAAAATGACTATCCATACTCTACTTTCTGATTACAAACGAAGGCTATCTGTCATCCTCCACGAACCAGATTCAACCCGACCCTCAAGAGCGGAGAGTTTCGGAATCATGGCAGAACGCCGATGCGAGGTTGGAATCGAAGTGCTTGTCCATCCATTTGCAAGCGCTCGCCATCAAAACCCGCAGCAGCCAACCCGCGCCGGCGCGGAATTTCCCGCCGCAGCACGGCCTCACAGTGGTCCGGCAGAGAGGGCACGTCCGGCGATACCCCAGCCACGTCTCGATGCACTCCTCGTGGAAGCAGTGGCCGCATTCCGTCAGCTTCCGTACCTTCCCCTCCGAGGATACCTCCCCGAGGCAGACCGTGCAGATCTCGCCGGCGGCGCAGGGGGCGCTCTCCTCGCCGCCCCGGCTGCAGCGAATCGTCCACGCGGCCAACTGCTCGAGCGAGCAGCAGAAGGACGCGAGCGCGGCGGCGACGGAGGCGGCGATTAGGAGAAGGGCGTCGGAGACGGAGAGCGACGCGCGGCGAGCAGCTTCGTGGACCGAGCCGGCGAACATGGCGGAGTTTTTCTCGGGAAAATCTTGATCTTCTTCGAGGGTCGGGGATTTTCCTCCGGGAAAGCATGGATTTTATACGGGCAGCGCCATCGGAGGGATCGAGCTATACGCACGTGGTCTGACGTCGGAAATTTTGACCGGATCGAAGAGTAGGAGTTGACTACGCGGGAGAGAATCTTTCATGGGGAATCAGTCCGACCGCCGGTGCTGTTCGTCGTACCTGTCCAATCTTTTAATTATTTGTCATGCATGAATATTTTCTTATTCTTTTGATTAGTAAGTGAATTTATTGATTTAGTAACGACGTAAATATTGGAAGAGTTAGATATTTGGTAATATTTTTTAATGTGTGTAGCGATACATGTATGTTCCGTCTCGATGGGTTCAATCCATCGCTTATCAATCCAATCTAATTCAATATTGGTTTGTTTGATTGGTTTTTTGGTTTTTAAGTTTGGAAAACAATAAAACTGTATGAAACCGATAAACTTGATTTATAATTGTATTTTAGCTTGAGTTGTGGAATTCATTTGTGGATTAACAAAGCAAGGTCCTTTTTTATTCAATATTGCTCTATTTTTTTTTTTTAAAAGATTTCTATTTGAAAAGTCAATAGTACTTACCATTACCAAAAGAAAAGAAAAAAGCAAGGTCCTTTTTATTCAATATTGCTCTATTTTATTTAAAGATTTCTACTTCTCACCATTGTTGATTGATTATAAATCTCGGATGATAATAATACCTATAAAAGAGTTCTGTATTGTCTTTGGTGTACTTGCATTTAATCAAAATTTATATTTCTGAATATTGTCTATAATTGATTTGGCGATATTGTGATAGTATTCCTTTTTTTAATAAGTGTGTAGAAAATAATATTTTTTTGTTAATTTTTTATAATGGACGTTGAATTTTTTTTTTTGGTCGGATTGGACTTTGAAGTTAGATAGTCAAACCATGTGCTAAATTTTCTTACTTGTAAATAGGTTTGGTGGTAACGGTTGGAAACCGGACCAAATTGATAATAAACCAAAATTATTGATTCGGTTTGAGCTTTTTCTTTTTTGTCTTTCTCGATTTGGTCTAGGTATAGGTTGAAATTTTTTCCAAGGTTAGGACTAAAATACCTACAAATTGAATCAAACTGCATCATAAATATTGCTAGTGATGATTACAATGAAGAGTTGTTTGATATCACACTTCAGAATATCGATTTCCTAAATAGGGCTTTATCCATTAATAAGTGGCAATGTTAAACTTTATCTCTTGGTTGTCCGAAATCCAATTGTGAACTAAAAAGAATCGATAATTGAGTGACAGTGAAAGCAAGCTTTTCTCGAACTGTTGGCATAAATAAAATCGAAGAAAATTTGCATGTTACATTAGTTTCTAAAACTACCAAATACCCTTTTTTTTTCCTTTTTAATAATACTAATTCCCGGCAGCACAAATGTAATGCCAATATTATAATTGTAATAACAAATTAAGATGACTTTGATTTTTATTACGTTCGGCCCCATACGTAAGGATTATTGAATTGAGGCCAGAAATCTAGAACTCCTATTTACAAATTGGGGATCAATGTTTGACGCGTTGACTATTGAAAAGGGCATATCTTTTTAGAATACGGGAAAAATGACAACCTTGAACCAGGATAAAAGCCCCAACCAGATTCTTGCAAAAAGGGTTGGTGAAGTGCGGTAGGCGAGCATCATGTAGATCCGTGTTCGACTTTTGTTTTGCTTCCTTTCTAGTTAAAAACCAAAAAAATGACCGTGACCCAGGTTCATTTATATCATAAAAAATGAAAGATTTAAAAAATATTTTTCGAAAAGTAATTATTTATATAGTTTACGAAAATGAATAAATGAAGATTATTTTCATTATACATGAAATTTTTTAAATATAAATTGATGTCGGCGATGAAAATATTTTTTAATGACTAATTTCTTTAAGCAATATGAGTGATTATTTTTTAAGAAAATATTTTCTGCACCATTAGTTTCCTTTGAAATAAATGTATCCTTGAAGTGATGCTGAAGGGTCTTTGATTATTTTTTTCTCTCTCTGTAATTTGATAAAATCACTCATGCCTAAGAGAGTAGGAACAAAGAGGTGTATTTACAAAACTAAATTTTTATTAGGATTAATACTATGAAAAACTCTTGTACTTGTGATAAATTTATCCAAAATTAATTTTTTAACTATCAAAAACCCCAAACTGATACATTTATAACAAATTTAATTTTTATTAATTTTCATTAAATTGAATTAATATCACAAAAGTTACAAATTTGTATACTTATGATAAACGGAATGTAAAATCTTAAATTGATATATTCGTCAACTGTCATGTGTCATCCAACTCAATAATTCGACAGTTAAATTTAACAGAAACTAACATGTAATATATTTATCACAAGCATGCCGGGTTATAATAAGTTTAAATTAAATTTGTTGCAGAATCAGTTTATGGTTTTTCATGGTATTAACCCCTTATTATTAGATCGAGCTTCGTTTTTCTCTTGCCTGGGCCGACTTGGGCCATAACTCAGCAACTCCATTGGGCTCGGGCATTGCGCGACCGGGCCAGTCCGAGCCCGCGCAACTCCAATTCTATCCGGGTCGGAGCCCCGCGATCGCTCATCGGACCCAAATTCCCGACGGAGTCTCTCTCTCTCTCACCCAGAAAAAAAAAGAAGAAGATAAAAAACAAAAAAGCCTCCAAGACCGTATTATCAGCTTTCGCTGTGTGGCTGTCAAAGTCTGTCCGACCATTCTCACCGCCATCTCCACCCCCTCTTCTTCTCCACCTCCTCCCTCCAGCCTCTGCCTCCGCTGGCGCATCTTCTCCGCGTCTTGCGCTTTCGTTTCTCGGCCAGTAAACGAGTAATCTTCGCGTTCTGCAATAAAATAAGGTGGAAGAATTAGAAGGCGCGCCTTCCGCTCTGTTTGGAAAGTCGGAAACTTGCTCGGAGCTGTGGCTTTTGGCTGAATGAGCGCCCATCCATGCCTTTATTAGGTACCCTCTGTGCTCTACTTTCGTGGGTAGTCTTTAGTTTTCTTCCTTAGGTGCAGAGCACTGTTTGGTTCATCGCTTTGCCTTGAATGCCTCACTGCATTCCGTGTTCTTTCTTTTGGTGAGCGGGGTTTTACAGATTGCAATCTAGTATATGATGTAATTAGCATTTAGACGTCACATCGCCGAACTAGGCTGCAAATGATGGCTGTGACTTCAAGAAGTTACTTCCTTTTTGCTCCCCAAAAATGCCCGACATTTTTAATTGGCTGGACTTGAGTAATTGTCACTGGAGAAAATTAGTGAGTGTCCTGTAGGAAAAATGCATTCGTGAATTAGCGCTCGCGCATTATGGATTCTCCTTTCTTCTAATGATGACATATGATTAATGCCTTTGAATTTGTTGTGTTTTGTGTACAGAAATTGCCACTGCACAGCCTAACTTCCATAATCATCTGGGTGCACTTGGGGCTCAAGCCTTTGTTCACGGTAGATTGTTCTCTAGTTCGTTTGCTTTTGGGAATGATAAAAGGCTTGCCTCATGGAAACTGTCTAATGCGCCTAAAAAGATTCACGTCGAGCAGCATCCGCCAAAGTTTGTGGTTAAGGCAGTTGCTACTCTAGAGTGTAAGCGCTCGGTTCTGAATGAAGATGTGAGCTTATCTCGCGAAAGCTCACAGGTGGCTGCAGGTTCAAGTTCATCGGGTGCCCCACTGCGGCCTTCTGAGGAAGATGAAACGGAATTGGATGGAAAAGAGAAGCTGAGGCGGATGAGAATTTCGAAGGCAAATAAGGGGAACACTCCATGGAATAAAGGAAGGAAGCACAGTGCTGGTAACTTCAACTCTGAATCCCAGTGACTAATGTATGTGTTATCCTTGATCATCACCCTCAGTGAAGGTGCCATAATTCATGTGCAGAAACCCTTAAACGAATCAGAGAGAGAACAAGACTAGCAATGCAGCATCCTAAGGTGATGTCATGTAAGAACATATATATATGTTTCTTTGTTGAAATGTGGCCATATGTTATGGATGAATCTATATTGTTAAGCATTCCAGCTTGGGAGGTTAAAGAGGAAACAAAGTCTTGGATAATAACATTTGGAAGGAAGCAACTTTGGCTGCCATGTGAAAATATTATCTCCCATGATGGAATACTCGGTTGCAATTTTTCAAAATTCAGGGGGTCTCATATACAAAAATTGGTTTTGCAGGTTAGGATGAAGTTGATTAACCTTGGACATGCACAGAGGTTGGTAATGCATGCTTTCTTCTGGTTTTGTACAAATGGTGACAAAATCTTGGTATTTTTATGCTTCCAAATTAATATTAGCGTCTTTGCCTTCAAATGCTCAGCAAATTTTTCCATCTTTCTCTGAAATGAAATTCCAGTGAGAAGACGAGACTGAAAATTGGTGTTGGAGTTCGAATGGGGTGGCAAAGGCGCCGCGAAAAGTTGATGGTGCAGGAGACGTGCTATCATCAATGGCAGAACTTGATTGCAGAAGCATCTAGAAAAGGTTATGTGGGTGAGGAGGAGTTGCAGTGGCATTCGTATCACATATTGAATGAACAGCTTGAACGTGAGTGGTTAGAGGGCATTGAGCAGCGGAAAATGATGTCTAGGCCGAAAGGTAGCAAGAGAGCTCCCAAGTCGCTAGAGCAAAGAAGAAAAATTGCAGAAGCAATTGTAGCAAAATGGGCAGATCCTGTAAGGGCTTTAATAAAATGTCATGGAATGAATATTGAAAATTATAATTTGTCCATTTGGATTCTTAAAATTTGTTTTCCAGTATGTCGGTTGATCGATTGATTCTGTTAATAGATGGATGAGCAAACTTCACTTTTATGGATAGGTCCACATGTCTTCTATTTACGAGTTCACCTTCTTAATCGTATATTATTAGCAAATGAATAGAAAAGATCACTTTCTAAGATAAGGAATCAAGGTTCATGAAATGGTGAATAGAAGGAAAGACCAATAATCTTGAGTATGAGGGAGAATTATCATCGTCCAATCTGGTTGAAAAACAGGTCTGCTGACTATATTTTGATTGACATAGATCTGCTTCTCTGAGATTAGATTGAAATGAATGAGTAGGAGCTTTGGATATATCATGTTATTATGGAACATATTTTAATACAGTGTTGCCCACCATCTATTGATATATGTAATCTTACAATATATTCTGCCATAATCCAATTGTGGAGTATCATGCATATTTGACCTTCTGTGTCTGAGCTGAAGCTCCTGTCTTTCTACCCCTGTACTTCCTTGATGCTAATCTCAAAGAGAGAATGCATTACAAAACCGATTTGGTCCATTGAAGATCCCAGATAGATCATTGGGTTCTGATTTTTCTCATGGTCTTGACCTGAGTTTAATTGCAGTTTCTCAGTTAGTCCACCAATTCACTCATGGGTTAATTGTCATGCAGCCCCGTGTTCTCATGTTATTTATGTGATGTGTTTGGCTAAAAGCTGATTATGTTTGTTTCCTTAGGTGGCCCAGAAATTGTGTATACCTCGGCTTCTTGGAGTTGAATGCGATAGAATAGATTGCTTCTCACCCTTTCCTTTTATTAAACTTTCTCATCACTGTAATAAAAGTTGCTATATTTCAAATGTCTGTTCTCGGTATAACATTGGCATTTATGCACACTATGAGTTTCCACTTCTTCTTCTTTTTTCCTGAGAATTGTTTAACTTTTGCAAACAGGAATACCGCGAACGAGTCTGTTCTGGCTTGGCTAAGTACCATGGAACACCAGTTGGAGTTGAAAGAAAGCCGAGGAGAAGGCCAGCTGGCACTGGCAGTACACGACCAAGGAAAAGTAGCCCATCTCAGAGAAAATCCAGTGACATGGACAACTTTCCCAGACTAGATCCTCAGAGCCAAATCCAAAAACTGAGGCTAAAGAGAAGGAAAACTCCTCTCTTTAAGGATCCTTTGGCAAGTTCCAAGTTGGAGATGATCAAGAGTATCAGGGCACGCAGAGCAGCTCAAGAAACAAACAAGACTGAAGCCATAGAACAAGCAAGGTTTGTTCACTTTTTTATCATGAATTACATATAAGCAGAACCTTGGAGCCCTCTGGACACGTGAGAGAATCTAGTATAATGCTTTGCTTTATTTGATGACTTAATCAGTCTAGAGCTCATTGATGTCAGGCTTCTAGAAATGGACTTTAGAAGAGTTATCCTTCTTGGTTTAAGTATTTCATGGCTGAGGCATGGCTAATGCAGTAGAGAGACCATTCTAAAGCATAATATTTCAAACAAAATACACACATTTGGGTCCACCGTTCTTGTTCTAAAGCTTCTCCAAAAATTTCAGACCGTCTGTTTTGATGTTTTGAATCTTCTTTGGCGAAATGTACCGCAGGCTACTGATCGCTGAAGCTGAAAGGGCAGCCAAAGCATTGGAGGTTGCTGCAATGAAGAGTCCCATTGCTAGAGCTTCCCTTGCAGAAACCAGAAAGCTAATAGCTGAAGCCATTCAATTGATTGAATCGATAGAAACAGGATCTATGCCATCCCCTGACAATGGTTCATACCCTTCAGCCGCCCTACCGGATCTGATCAATCATATTGAGGATGAAACAGCTACAGTCTCCGGGAATCGACAGAACTGAGAAAAAAAGTCAATGGAAGCCAAGCGAAGACATGGGAGGACAGTGATGGGGACTTGGATTTCGGAGGATTCAGCTTGCCGGATGTGCTGCCGGATGAAGAAGGTGAACTTAACCTATCGACCTGGGTTTCATTCCCTTCGATTTGGAAGCTCGAATGGACCATTCGGGAGAGTGGGATGACATACCAGAACCAAATGGCCATGCAAAAGGTGAAAGCAGATCTTTACCAAACGGAACCAAAACCGATGTTCAATCAATGGGAAGCGAAACATGCTCTAAGCCCATCGCTGTGACGAAGAAATGGGTACGTGGTAGGCTGGTGGAAGTGGCTGACTGATTTTTTGGTCTCTAATAGAGTAAAACCTGCTGATAAAGTGAACGGAGTCACATGTACCGTTTGAAGTTGATCATAACTATGAGGTGAGCTAGAGGCCGGTTCTTGAATTCGGGACTATAAATGAATCAATACGCCACAGCAGTGAAGAACTAGAGCTCGATGTACCATTTGAGATACGATTTGTACAAGGGCCTCTCGTTCGAGATTATTATTGCTGTAGGAGCAATCTTAGGTTGAGTTGATGACCAAGAAAGATGTCTTAAGATTGAGTTGTATCTGCTATCTATACATTTGTTATTGTCTTGATAAGCTACAGTTAACAGACTTGATCATTCCTGGAAGTGCCAGAACGTCAAATATGAGGGCCATATAGGATCTGGTTATGAACAAAGTGGGCACGTGATTGCTTTTCTTTTCTTGGGGTCGTTTTTACAGGGACATCCAAATACATTCAAACTGAAAAGAACCCAGATAAACCAGAAGCCGAAAGACAGCATTCTTCATACCAGCCTAGAATGTCTGATTACACATGTTGTCTGGACTATTTTCCTGTCATTACACAGTATACTCAGAGTCTCTCATGTCTCATTCCATTTTCTTGTGGATTACAATATTTGTCAAGAGTCATTTAACCAGAGAGAGAGGCACTTCGGAACCTTTGATTTTGGAGTCCACGGCCTCCTCCAGTTGTTTCCTCTTCTCTTCCTTCTCTCTCTTCCCTTTCTCTATCTCCTTCTCAGCTTCCTCCTTCTGCAATTCAATGAACCGTCAATCACTAAATTCAACTTTTTAAGGCATGAAAGTCAACAACACGGGAATTGAGAGAGAGAGAGAGAGAGAGGCCATATCACGGTGCCACTTGATCAATACAGGTCCAATTCACATATTGATGTTGAAGGAGAAAGCTGATCAATTGTAGAACTTTTGCGGGACGAAAACGAACATGAACATGCATAGGGAGGATGCGAAATATACGTCGAGAACGTCGGGGACCGGGAGCCTGACTCCGTGGACCGCCGCCCGAGTCGGTGGCTTGGTCACCATGAGCCGCTGGCGGTCGAGGCAGCTCGGCACGGGGAGAGGCGGCTTCGGGGATGCCCATGTCCATGGCTTTCCGATGAGCCTCCTTGCCTGCATAGCTGCTCTAGTTCTCTCTAGGCTCTGGATTGAGGATTTTTACAAAGAGTAGGAATCTAAATAAAACGGGCGATGAAGCCAACGGTGAGACTCTGCATGGAAGCCACGTGTTGAACTTGAAGTGCTCGAAAATGCTCCGCGCTTCCAGAGTTCTCTCCAACAATCTCTTAAATGTAAAGATAAGTGAATCAACAATCTCTAAAATTTATTAAATAAAGTGTAATATAGTTCTAAAATTTTAAAAGTATAATTAAATTTTAAAACTTTTTGAAAAAGTAATCGAATTAAAAATTTTAAAAAATTGTCAAATTAAGTTATTTTGTTAATAGTTCTTTTTTTTTTAAAAATTTTCAAATTTGAAGTCATTTTCGTTATAAATTTTAGAACTTAATTGCACATTTTCAAAGTTTAGGACTTAATTGCATTCTCGTGATAAATTTTTAAGACTTTAATGTATTTATCTCCAAGACTAACCAAAACAGAGAATAGAAAAGATTGATAATCAATTACCAACCTTTCATTATTTCCTTTAGGATGACAACTTCCCCTTACCAAATGGAAGCACCCTGCTTTCGGCGTTTATCAAATGCGAAGATCTCCTCAAAAGTTTGATCTTTAAGTAGAATCTTGGCGACTTTAAATCCATTAAGAAGATTGCCGCAAATTAGGATGTCGTATTGCAAATAGGCATCACTAGTGTACGGTACTTCCTTTTGATCCCAAATTGCCCATGTCTAACGAAACTAGATCCAACTTGATCTTCCATCAATAAAGAAGTCAAACCTTTTTGTGGCCTATCCAATATTAAGGCGTTTTTCACATTACAAGAGCGAATGGCCTAATTTGCTAACCAGTTAGCACATGAGTTTTCTTTCTTAAAATTATGTAGAATTCTAATGTGCTAGAAACACATTAAAAGCTTCTAAATCTAAGAAATGAGCATGTACCATAGTTAAAAGTAGGAGTTGATTTTTGGAGAAGTGAAATAGCAATTTGTGAGTCCATTTCCATGATAAGTTTGGGGATACCCATAGAAATTACTAATTTAAGACCAAAAAGGATATCTCATAGTTCCGTTTTGAACGAAGAGCACACTCCTACAGTGTGAGCAAATCCAACGAGCCAATAACCTGATTGATTATGCAAAAGCCCACCTATTGAAGCAAGGCCATTCTTTTATTCCAAAAGGCAATGCCCATTTTTTTCCAGCCTATCAATGCTAACTCTCAAATTTACTTTGATGATATCCCCTTATTTAGTTCTGATGAGGAATCTCGTTGTAAGTTACCGACATAGTTTGTCGATATTATCGAGTAATATAGAATCATGCTATCCTAGAAGAAGATGGTGATAGCCTAGATTGAAATTGAATTCTTAGGAATGCATCTCAAGGATGGTTCTCACTATCCTGATGTCCACATTGTGAAAGAATCGTTGAGGTTTCCCAACGAGAATCTTTCTCATAAAAAAGTACAATGGACTTTGTGTTAAAGATCTCAAAGTTCATGCACCCCTACGGAAAATGTTTTAGAAGCAACCCCTCCTCTGGGGAACATCTCAAACAACTACAGTCGAAAAAACTCAAGAAAAAATTGTAGAATTTGCCTCTGTTGCCAAGTCCTTCGAATGTAAAAAATGATCCTTTAGACTAATACAAGTGACAAGTATTGGGCATCAATCCTCTTTGAAGAAATTGAAGGTAAAAGAAAAATCTGTGGAGTCAAAAGTGGAAGATTCACAAATGCTGGAATGTACTACCATTTTATTTCCAAGGAAATTTTAGCTATTAAGTATAGAATCTATTTTGTTGATTATCACTTTTTCTATAGAAATAGATATGTCATTATTTAGTCAGATGATGAAGTTCAAGTGAAAGATTGTCCCCCATCCCCAAATTGCTTAGATCGGTAGAATGATTTTCCAAGTTTGAATTGAACTTCTACAAAATAATATATTCATTTTTTTATTTATTTTTCATGTAATTTTGGGAGAAAATGACACAAATGATCCATGGACCTTAATTGAATGTGAAACATGATTTTCAGAATTTTTAATTTATTTAATGTGATTTTTGAATTATTATGTTTAATTAAGTCATTTCATTTGCTCAAACGATAAATCAAACATAATTTGATGATGCGAATTATTATATTTACGTTGGATATTTGAAAAAGTTGAGTCAACATATCCATCATTTTACCCACCTACTTTAAAAAATGACAAAAAAAGAGAACCTTAACTTGTTTATCACTATATTCACATTTGAAATGAATATTTTATGCGGATGATTCACACATAACTAATAAATTAAAGGACACGATTGGTGGATTCCATTGAATTAATTTAACAAATGGATGTCATTGAACAGTTTTATATACTTTATGGACTAAGTTGAATATTTGATAATAATTCGAAAATTATATCTAATGAATCAAAAGTCGTAAACGATAATATATGTTTGATTAAAGTTGACTAAGGCCCATGTAATAAGTCTTATTCTCGTTTTGGTCCTTCCTTCCTCGTGACGGACCGTTCCGTAGTCCCTTTCGACCACCGACACTTTCTTCCTTCTTCCTTCACCAGAAATCGCCACTCTCTCCGAAGATCCTCTTCTCCAGATCTGATATCGAGCTCGACGCGGCATTGTACCAACCGGCGCTACATTCATCGCCGCCGCCGCCGCCGCCCTCCGCGTCCGGCGGCCAATTGGAATCGGCGGCGAAACCTTGCCCCCGCAATCGCCGTCGCCTTCGCTGACTCTCTTTTGGAGGCCAGGGAGGTTTGCGCCGGATGGCGCGGGACGCCGCCTCCTTCTCCTCCGACGAGGAGGACGACGAGCAGCGGAACCTAATCCACCAGAACGACACCAAGCCGCCACCGCCGCCCGCGGAGCATCGAGCGGCCGCCTTCGACGTCGAGGACTACGAGCCTCGCATCGGCGGCGGCAGGCGCCACTGGTCAAAGCTGGCGAAGCTCGCGCTCAACAAGAGGTACCTCGTCGCCGTCTTCCTCCCCATCTTCATCGTCGTCGTGTACTTCACCGCCGACCTCCGCAGCTTGTTCTCGTATGATGTTTCGTCGATTAAGTCCGATTCGTTCGGTGATCGCATGCGGGAGTCCGAGTTGCGAGCTCTGTATTTGCTGAAGCAGCAACAGGTGGTGCTTCAGACTTTGTGGAATCAGACTTTCCGAGATTTAGGAGCTGACCAGAATAGTAGTCTGAGTGGCTCGAATTCGAGTGAGATTAATAAGGGGCATCAGTCTTTGGTGTCGTCATCCGCGTCCTTTGATGATTTTAAGTCCGCTGTGCTAAAGCAAATTTGGTTGAATAAAGAGATTCAGGATGTATTATTATTGCCGCATCAATCTGGTAACTTGTCCGTGGAAGGTGCTGGTGGATATGGTTTTGACCGGTGTAAAAAGGTTGACCAGAGGTTTTCGGAGAGGAGGACGATTGAGTGGAATCCGAAATCCAATAAATTTCTGCTTGCGATTTGTCTATCGGGTCAAATGTCAAACCATTTGATTTGCTTAGAGAAGCACATGTTCTTTGCTGCGGTACTTAATCGGGTTTTGGTTATTCCAAGCTCTAGAGTCGATTATCGGTACCATAGGGTGCTGGATGTTGATCATATAAATCAATGCTTGGGTCGGAAGGTTGTAATTTCGTTTGAGGAGTTTTCAGAGATTAGAAAGAACCACTTGCACATTGATAGGTTCATTTGTTATTTCTCTTCGCCGCAACATTGTTATGTTGATGATGAACATGTAAAGAAGTTGAAGAATCTGGGGCTATCAATGAGCAAGCTTGAGTCCCCCTGGGTGGAAGATGTGAAGAGGCCAAATAAGAGGACAGTCCAAGACATCCAGGCAAAGTTTGCATCCAATGACGACGTCATTGCAATTGGAGATGTTTTTTTCGCAGATGTGGAGCAGGAATGGGTGATGCAACCTGGTGGTCCGCTTGCTCATAAATGCAAGACTTTGATCGAACCAAGTCGGCTGATTATGCTTACAGCGGAACGTTTTATCCAGACATTCTTGGGAAAGGACTATATTGCTCTTCATTTTCGGCGACATGGTTTTCTGAAGTTTTGGTGAGTTACTTATTCCATCTAGTATATCCTACATAGTTGTTAGATGCAGATAGAATGCGGTTATAGATTTGTTCAGGAAGAAGTTGCAATTATTGTTATGACATGAATGACTTAGTCATAGGACTAGGCTTGCTGTTGGTTTGCTTGCAACTCTCTTTAGTGTAGTTTAAGTATGGTCTATATCCAGGCGCAATGGCTTTTGGTCACTTGCATGTACTGTTACATTAAGAATGCTGGCAGCATGTACATCTTGGATTAATAAGGAGTTCTTCAAATCTCTCTTAAATTCAGTAACACTGAAGTAATTCAAAAACATTGAAGTAATTCGAATGTTAAACTTCTTCATCTGCTATCTGAATCTTTTTTGATGGATTTTTTTCATCTAAATTCTATACAGCCTTCAAGAAGGATGACATATGTCCAATTGTCCGGTTCATTATTGGTCTCTTCATTTGAAAGCCAAATTTTAAGATTGAAGTAATTCAAGTTTTAGAGTGGACCTTTCAGTTTCATCAAGTAGGTTAATCTTACAGAGAATGTGGATATGGTCACTCATAAACTCTGCATACTAGAAGATTCTATTATAGAAATAACAGTAATATTAAATTCAGAATGATGATGTGACTTGGGGATATTTTGATTGCTGATACAAATTGTAAACAAAAATGGATGAATTTTTCTTCATGTTTAAACCTATCCTCTAGCTGTCGGAGGAGGCCTTTTTTTATATAATTCTACACGGCTTTCAAGTAGGATGACATATGTCTAAATGTCCAGTTCATTATAGGTCTCTTCATTTGAAAGCCGAGTCTTAATATTGAAGTAATTCAAGTTTTAAAGTGCACCTTTCAGTTTCTTCAAGTAGGTTAATTTTATAGAGTATGTGGATATGGTCACTCATAAACTCTGCAAACTGGAAGATTCTATTATAGAAATAACAGTAATGTTAAATTCAGAATGATGTTGTGACTTGGGGATATTTGGATTGCCAATACAAATTGTAAACAAAAATGTTTGAGAGATATTTTGAAGAATGTTTCTTCCTATTTAAACCGTATACTCTAGCTGTCAGAGGAGGCCTTTTCTTTCCCTTTTTCGAATTTAAATTGTAAATAAGAATGTTAAGCCTGATGGAATAAGTTCTAGCTTGAATGACGTAAACTTCAGAAAAATTACCAGCTTTATTGGTAAATTTCAATTTTAGATTGTTGTTCTGGATGATTGTGTCAAAACTTTAGTTCCGGTTCATTTCATTGGTGCGGCTGCCATACGTTTTTCTGGCAAAAAGTTTCTACTAGTCCACTAGTAATTCTTGTCACTGAAGCTCTAATTGATCTCTGCTTTTCCTGGTAGCAATGTTAAGAAGCCAAGTTGCTTTTACCCTATTCCTCAAGCTGCTGATTGCATCAGTCGGGTGGTTGAAAGAGCCAATGCACCTGTAATTTATCTTTCCACAGATGCAGCAGAGAGTGAAACTGGCCTGCTGCAGTCACTAATTGTGGTGAATGGGAAAGTTGTTCCCCTTGTTAAACGCCCAGCTAGTAATTCGGCGGAGAAATGGGATGCTCTGCTGTATAGGCATGGCCTCCAGGGTGACACGCAGGTTAGCTGGTGGTTTCTTCTCTTTTTGTTTTTCTCCTTTCACTTGCTTTTTGACACCCCTGCATAAGAGACTATCACATCAAGCATTTGTGGGATTGAGCTGGTAATATCATGAAACCTGTCAATTATTCACCTCTAGAATTTGTACAAAAAATGAGGAATTTGCTGTCTACCTCTCAGTGTTGCATGATCTTGGTGTTGCATGTTATAGGCCATTTATGTTGTAGTTTGGGCTTCCCATGCCACAATGATCCGAGCCTTGATAGAATCTGGATGTCTGTAATTTGTCAGTCTTATTCTATTGTAATTTCAGTAACAGTTTTAAAGAACGATGGTAAGTCACTTGGCGAAGAACCACCCTTACGGCCTTATTTTACTGCATAATGGTCTCTAAAGAGCATCATGATTTTCAACTGGTGAAGTTTAATTGGTATTTTCGTGTTTTTCACCCATTAGATTTTGATATAGGAGTAGCTATCTAACGGAAACTCAAAGGATGCGGTCCATCTATGTGGATGTCTTGTAGTTCCTGTTGGTGCATAGGCAGCCATTACTTTCTAAAGCCTAAATGTTGTGATGATGCTTTTTGTGCCTTGATTGAATGAGCGCCTCACCTATTTACCCTGTTGATTGTAATATGAGAAGAAACCAGGCAAGGTTGAGTTGTTCAAGCAGTTAATACATGAGAGCATCTGATATTTGTCATCATTTGCTTGTCCGAACCATATCAGCTCTTGGCCAAAACTTACCTATCACGTCTTTTACTGAAGGTGGAAGCTATGCTGGACAAGACGATTTGCGCAATGTCGGGTGTGTTCATCGGAGCTTCTGGATCGACATTTACAGAGGACATTTTGCGGCTCCGGAAGGACTGGGGATCGGCCTCTATCTGCGATGAGTACCTATGCCAAGGTGAAGAGCCGAACTTCATAGCGGGCAATGAATGAAACGGAGCACCTCGCCTGTCGACAGAGGGGTGACACACACCTTTATGTACTATAGCATCTTTGTATATGTGCATAGAATTTTCGATTTGTATGATTCTCTCCTCGCTCGGTCTGTCTCTGATCATTCTTTTCTCCTGAAAGTAACCCTCCCTCTGAAGCCGTTCCTCCCTTCTTAAGAATAAAAACGCATGTAGCTCATAGTGGTTTGGACCGGTGGTGATGGACTGAGATCTCAGGAGAGCTGATCACGCTAATAATTTTTGTCAGCATGGAACTTCGCTGTAGTTCTTCGCTGGGATCGATGATTGAGAGTGCATTTTCACTTGTCACACACTTGACTTTGGGTCATTTGAGTCTGGTCCGTCTCCATTCGACTTTCCCTTTAAATCCCCAAAGTTCCCCCCGATTTGGACCCATCCACACTAATCTAATGAAAGAGAAAAAAATCGGCCATTGTTGTGACTTGTAAGTGATTGATAATCTCATTTAGTAAATATGTGAATGTAGCGAAAAATAAAAATTATGAAAAAAAGGCAATTGCAGATGACATGTAACTTGAGGGTGACTCAAGTGTTGAGATGAATTTAAAAGATTTGTTTCATGGGAAATTGATTATTTAAAAAAAAACTATCCTAAAAATAGTCTGTTCATTGTCAACGAAAATGTATGAAATGATATTTATTTATTAATTATTTTAAGTGATTAGTTTTTGAGAATATATTTAGTAGATTATTCAATTTCTTACGAAATAAATGGAGCTGCTTGATGAATTTTTATCTTATATTTTTGTTTAATTTATGTTTTACAATGGCCACGTTTGACTTTTATGGTATTGAGTTTATGAAATTTTCATGACATATTAATTTAGATAACTAGGTTTACATAATTTTTTTTTTCAAGAATTCAATACTTTTGTGTTTTAGGAGTAATATATTATTTCGTGGAGCTAAGGTCCAAAATAGGAAATAAAGAGAGCGACTGTAGTTGAGATTGCAATGAATAAGTAAAATACCATATCTGATAAAAAGCGGGGATTGTTTGCCCTTCTTGGCCACTTTCTATGAATGGATAGTGCTTCCTTTAGTAAATATTAAAATAATATTTTAAATTTAGATTTTTTTATTTCATCAAAAATAAATAATTTCATATATCATTTTCCTAAAAATAATCGTTCGAATCGCTCGAAATAATTAACCAACAAAAAATAATTTCATTATTGATAATAATTTAATTTTAAAAAATTTCATTTAACAATAAAAATATTTTTCATTCATTCATTTTCGTGAACGCAAAAGCTATCTCTTTTTAGTAAAAAATTTTTTAAATCGATGAAAAATATTTTTATGAGCCATACAAGTCTCCATTTTTTGAAAAATTATTTCCCAAGATCATTGACCTTTTTAATGGAGAATCTTTCCCAAACTTTATGTTAGGCGCCCGGAAGTTACCTCATGCATTATCCGAAACAAAAATATCTCTCTCCACATTGCAGAAGACGAGACAAAACAGCCTTCATATTTTTTAAGGAGAGAAGGCTTCGCACGTAGGCACCAGGAAGTTACCTTGTGCATTGCCCCCACCATCTCTCCCTCTCTCTATACAGCCTTCGCCTTTTCAGGGCAGTATATAAAGCGTAGCGTAGGCAAGCGGAGCTTCAAATCTCGCGCCGCACTCACTCGCTCGCCCACTCACTCACCCCGTGCCTCCCTCGCTCGCTCGACTCAGTTCCGCTGACAAGAAAACCCCCCGTTCGATTTTCCTCCTGTCGAACTTCTACAGCGGCCCAGATACGCCCGAAAGTTCCCCACTTTCCAAATGGGTTCTGCTCCGGTTTAAGATACAGATCCTTTTTCGGGCTCCTCCCTTCGGTTCTCGCATTCGTGCGGCGCTTCGGGTCGGTTTTGGTTGGTGGGTGCGCGGGAGATTGGAGGAATCCGAGCCATGAGGGCGAGGTTGGTCGTTTTCCCGGTCAAAGGTAGGAACTGGTGCTTCGGCAGATCGCTCGATGGCTCTGCTCTCGACCCTGCCTTGTCGCGGACGCCGTACTCCCTCAGGGAGCTCTACAGCAAGATGTTCGCCAATGGGAACGCGTCAAAACTCGAGCTGTGCATCGATTTCGTCTCCGACAAGGTTTTCTTATCGCGTTTGCTCTACAGAAGTTTCTAGATTGATGATTGATTGTGAGGGCGCGTTCGTGATTCGTTCTTGGGTTTTCCTTGGTTTGTGCAGATGAATAGAGCGTGGATGGGTTTGGAGAAGGCGCCTGAGGGGTCTTTCAAGAGTAAAATGCACGGGTAAATCCCACGGAAGCGGAGTTCATCATTTTTTTTTTGTTACTGTGAGCTTGTGAAATTTTGGGAAGTTGCTACTTTGTTGGGTGAATTCGTCTGGATGCTAATGTAGGTTAGGATTGAAGCTATTGGCGGGGGTAAAGCCCTCGGAAATGTTCCTTAAATCCATTTCGAAGGAGGTTTCTTCTGTCGAAGTCATCTTCCCTTCAAGGTTGGCCTTTTTTCTCTCTTCCCCTGGAAATCAGTCTACATCACTTACCGTTCATTTTCATGTTTGATGTCAATAGATGTCTTTGTGGCGTGTAACTGAGTATTCCTTCTGTTGCTGTTTATAAGTTCTAGAAAGAAACAATTGATGAGGTATTGTATGCTGCTTATTTTCTCAGTGGACTTAATACTTATAGAACTTGTCTTGCTACAGTTTAAACACACGTCTTGTGCGCAGAAGGTTGCGGCATATTGCCAAGCGGTAATAGTTTCTTCTTCCCACTTTTCTCATTTGTATGATGATATACTTATATATTCATTATAAGCCTATTTGATCAAATTACTGGCTGATAACTTCAGATTTTTGGCCTAGGTTGATGGTACCATATTTGTGCACGTTTTATTTCCGTTTCTAGCTAGAGCTCATGCATTCTTGTGGGTTTGGATGTTTAGTTTCTGTGAGAAAGCTTCTTTTATGTTGCCTTCTAAAGTCTAGATTTGAGTCATCTTTCATTTCTTCTGGTTAGTAGCACCAAATATATGTGGAGGCTTTTAAGATTGATAAACCGTATCTTTTGCCAATGACAATGTTTCTCATTCATTTTAAAACAAGGTCAATCAATGTTTCAGACAGAAAAATTGATGAAACTTGATAGCCCATATTATCATGGAGACATTTTTCTGTTTTTCTTGAAGGTGTTTCATATTCCAATAGGTTAATGATGCGTGCATTTAGTTGGAGCAGTTTTTGTTGCCTTGTTGGTATGATGATGTTGTTAAAATCTGAATGCATAATAGTGTACCTTCCAGTAGAGATCCATTTGTAGAGATGGGTGTAAGAAGGTAATTGCCTGAAAACATACTGGTGTACCTTCTAGTTTAGATTAGACGTAAGAAAAGTTATTTCGCTGTGAGAACGTCCTTTGTGGAATGTGATATATTTGCATCTCAATAGATGTTTTATTGGTTTGTTACATCTAACATGATGCATCATTTGCATTACTTGGTCCTAAGATTCCTAGTAGGTTGTGTCTACTTCTAAACTTGCATGTTTACCATGGACATGGTTCACTCTACTTGTCCTCTCTTGCTGAGATAAGATGGCAAGAACTTTCATTACTGGAATTTATCCTTTCCTTTCTCAGGAACCTGAATGCATCTGTATTGCGTATATTCTACTTGCTCATGTTTATGGAAAATCGTCTGACTTCTTTTCCATGAACAGGGGATCCATTATCCACAAAAAGTACTTCTATGGTTCTGCTTCTTTGCTGCCTCTAACAACTGCTCTTTCTGTAAGTATTAAGTTGTGGCACATCATCTTTGTTGGCGTTTATTCGGGCTCAAAAAATTGTGGTGTTGACTGAGTTTATTCACTCTGTTATTTCTATTATCTTTTTCTGTCGGAAGGCAATTTATTCTGAGTTCTTACATTTCTTCTTACTTTTAGGTCTTACCTCTGCCTAACATCCCTTTCTTTTGGCTTCTGTTTCGCACTTACTCGCATTGGCGAGCTCTCCAGGTATAGGCTCGTGGCAATTCTTTTACATATTTAGTTCACCAAAGTATGTACTTCTGTAGGATTAATTAAACAATAAGTATGTGATTCTAGGAAGCACCAACACTCTTCAAGAGCTTTAGTGTCATGTTAGACACTTTGACATGTGTCTTATACTCTCCAACACTCTTTGACACGCACCGACACTCAGTCAACACGGGTCGGAAAATCCGACGCTTGGTCAACTCTCTTGACACTTTCTAACACTAGAGTCTGAAATTCCGACACGTACGGCAATGATTTTAAAAATTTTCAATAAATAAGAGGTTAAAATGTAAATATGTAAAAAAAAAATTAAAAAATAATATAGGGGAAAAAAGAAAAATCTAGTCTTATCTTTTTTTCTAACTCACTTCCTATGACACGCAATTTACCCCTCAAGTTTGTTCTTTTCTCTTCTTCCGACATTTTCTAACACGCGAGTGTAAAATGTGAATTGCTTATTTGTTTTCTTCCATGTTTTATAGATTATTGAAATGGAGTTGAATTTGTGAAATTGAAACAATGATGATATTAATGTTTTTAGCCTAGATTCATTCTAGGCTCTTTCTTTATTAATTATTTATTTGTGAATTTGAATCAAATTAATTTGATTGAAATAATTATAAAAATTATAATTTATCATGTATAGATAATAAACATGTTCCAACATGTTAGAATTCTCTATTTTTTTAAACAATGTGTTCGCGTGTCGTGTTGCGTCGCATGTTAGTGTCAATGCTAATTAATAATGTGATTTTCTCTTTTGGGATTTGACGGTTTTTAGATCTTATCTAGAAGCATTACAGGATTGATAGTCCTTGTTGTTCACAATATATATCACATTCCGTCAAGATTCCTTTGTTCTTCCATTCTTTAATCTTCTTCAGCTTCTTATGCCGTAATTTCTAATCGATTGTCATTTGCCACATGCTATCCCAGATCAAGCTACTTTGGAATTTAATTGTCGCCAATGCAACTAATTTTTGTTTTGAAGCACTGTTTTCTGATGTGGAATAAGTTGATCGCTCTCATATCTTGCTTATGATTTGCTTAGCGGTTGTTAGATGACCACGCTTTCATTCTTGGGATCAATTCAACTGTGGTAAATTTTTGGTCTTAGTATGTAGATGTCAATGTCTTGTTTCCTTGTTATATTGATGCATTCTTCCACTTCGTCTGTTGATTAAAAACAGGGAAGTGAGAAACTCCTAGAGCTAGTGTCAAATTCCTCGGTTGCTCAGACTTCACTTTCCACAAATGCCAGTGGTAAAGACCAGGAGGGCTGTGAGTCCAAGGATGAAGTGCACAATCGTGTAGGATCTCTATGGGTAAGTTCAAATACTCGTCGACTGTACATGATTCCTCAGATAAGCACCTGATGGGTGGACTTGTGTTTTGATTGTTGGTACTCATGTCTTCTTCCTGTGCAAGGGGGCGCCTTTTTTTTCCCCCTCCATTTCACTCCGAATGAGTTTTAGCTCTCTGTAAAAGATGGTGCTTTTTTTCTTTCCTTCAAGATGGTGTCACTTGCAGTGTGTGGAAGATTCGTTATTGCACTAATACATGCAGAGTCATCACAAGCCATTCATTTCTTTCCATGTTGTTGCAGGTGTTGCTGCCATCCGAGCAGCTTGAAGAACTAACGAGCTGTGGCAAAGAGCAGGACGGCCTGACCAAATCTGTGATCACAAACATCTGCGAAACTTATAAGTTGAACACGAACGATGTTTTGAAGTACAGAGATTCAATGTGAACTGATTCCTGCTTCACTTTTGAACCTGGTCTCCCTGAATGGGGAAAAGGGGGGAAAAGAAGAAAGCATTCTCATTGTTCAAAGGTTGTTCTGCTAGATTAGCACTGCATCCCTCTCCCCATGTAACTCTATTGCTAAAGTTCTCGTCCCGGGGGCTGCTTCTCTGTGTTACTTCTGCACAGCTTTTCTAATTGTGAATATAATTCAATTTTACAAACCAATACAAATAACCTTTCACAATATGTTACTTTGTATAATCATATTCACAATTAGAATGCATAGCCTTGTGTAGTTTCTTTCATAAAACATTTTTCGAAACATTTTGTAATTAATCAATTTCCAACTATTTACAAAGAAGTATTTTGCTATGTCATTTCAAATAATCATAAGGGTAGTAAATGCTTGATCTGTATTTTATACAACAAATATGCTCAAACTTCACTTTTTTCCTTTTATATTGTTATACCATACTATGCCTTTCATAACTTAAATTAAATTATACAATTTAAAGGAGATTAAAACTAAGCAATCTCGAGCTCGACCAACTTGAAATCTCTCTCACTTTCTTGTCTTTTGTTTTTGAAATTCGGCTATATCTCAAGGAATGCCTTATTCGTGCTGTGGATTATTTGGCTTGCCCTCGTTTGTGAATATCGCAAGGAATGCCCTAACAAAAATATCAAAACCCAATCCCTTGATTCCCAGCGTCACCTTCTTTCGAGTTACTTATCTTTTCAATTCCTACAAATGTCTCTCACAAAGAACTAAAAGGACAAATTTAAACCCGGAAAAGGCAAGAAAAAAAAACATATGTATATACACACACATATAATTATCAAATCACATATATATATCAGGAAATTGACACAAACGGTCCCACTGAATTTTGTTCAATGCAGTCCTTGAATTTTTGCTACATGTTTAACATAGTTTCTGAACTGTATGAAAATATTCAATATAGTCCATTTCCATTAAATATTTTTATACAATTTAGAGATTATATTCAACATATATTAAAAGTTTAAGGATTATATTGAACAAATTAATGTTCGTGGATCGCATTGCATATTAGGTTAAAGCTCAGAGATCACATTGGGCAAATTGAAAGTTCACGGATCAAGTTACAAATCGGGCCAAAAGTTCAGGAACTGTTTATGTGATAATTCATTTATAAATCGGAAAATCTCGAAAGAAATGTTAAGCGAAATCTTTTTGCTATCGATGTGGTGGACAGACGGAGGCCCGCCCGATCGCTGTAGAAAAATTTGGGCCGGGCCCGCTTAACCGGGCCTCGATCGAGGTGGTGGTCGTCTTGCACGCACGCGCTCGTCACGTGATAGGCACTCCGTCTTCCTGCTCAAGAAATCGCAACTCGAGGACGAAGAAGAAGAAGACGACGACGGCTATTCTCTTCTACACAAGCAAGCTTCCCAGCTCGCAGCGAGAATCGCACCAGTCGCAAGGAGGAGGAACGAGGAAGGAGGCGGAGAAATGGCGATCGAACACGAGGACGAGATCAAGGACGAGAAGAACCCTCGCCCTCTCGACGAAGACGACATCGCTCTCCTCAAGACCTACGTAACTCTCTCTCTCTCTCTCTCTCTCTCTGAAGCTCCCGATCCACCTTCGTTTGCTTCTGAATCGCCGTCTTGAGCTGCTTGCTGGTTGTACCGGCTTGGAATCGCGCTTGTGTAGTAGAGCTTTGATGGTCTCGGCCGATCCGTTGGATTCGGTTTCGAGAGCTGCTTCGGCTTCGATTTTTGGCTGGAAATTGTTCTCTCGATTTAGTGGCTTTCAGTTCCTGCATGGGTTTTTGTTGTTGTTGTCGGGTTGTCCGCCTCTTGTTTTGCTGCTGTCCGAGTTCTATAGCTCCGCTCTCTGTAATTTCGTCTTGATTGTTCCGACAGGGTTTAGGGCCTTATTCTACGAGCATTAAGAAGGCGGAAAAGGAAATTAAGGACATGGCCAAGAAGATTAACGATCTCTGTGGTACGTTCTTCTGGAAAGGTTTTATTTATTTATTTATTTATTCGTGATTTGAGGAAAGCTCGGAGGGTGCAAGTTTGTGCAATTATCGATTTGGTTGTTCGGTGGTTTCATCCCCTTGCGTATGAGTCCTATCCAACTGCCAAAAACTGAATGAAATTGGAGTGGATCAATGACGCTCATGGACTTATGCTTCCTAGAATTTAATCAAGAAGCTGAGTTTCCCTTTCGTAGTGTGTATCTAACTTTATGATGGATTATAAACGATGGTTTGGCTGTTTAGAAGTTGGAAGCCAGCCATTAGTAGTTCCTCTATCATCATTTTTTGCTAAAAATTGATAACAAGCAAGCATAGGTAGAGAACCCATAAAGCCAAGCACACTACTGTCCCAGTGATAAATTTACATGGGTCACTAACTCCTATTTACTGAGACACTTTTAGGTGCTTGGTGAGGAGCACCCCTTCCTCGCAACCAATTGATGCTAGAGTAATGCAGGCTTGTCACTTCGTTCTCTTCCACATGAAAATTGCTGTTGACTCAATATTCCATATGGGATTGGTTGGTGGATGGATGGCGTGATGTGATCCTTTAGCAAAACCAGAAAACTTCTTCTAATTGCCATGCCCTTGGGGCTTCATCTTGTCGAATATGGCAATTGTAATCATGTCTGACCAGTCACTCTGCCAACTCTGTCTATATGTCCTGAGATGATTGTTGTAATTGGTTTTGTGGAGTTTCTTAGGTTCAGAAGCAAATTAAGTGGGGTCATTTGATAGGTTGAGTGGCATATCGAGACAATTTTTTTCACTAGGCACATGAGCTTTGTTTGCTTCAATCTGCCTTTCTTATGTTGAGAGAGCAGAAGACAATAAGAAAGCCTATAAAGATTACACAATTTTGCTTTGTTATTGTGTTGTGTGCCTTCTGTGATTACGAGCTCTGAGGTTTCTGCCACTTCTTGCAACTTTATACCACTAACTCCAAAGAAGAAAAGAAAATGTCAAGGGTGGTCCCATTAATTTCCTATAGATGGTGTTGATTGATTATCATGTCTATTCTCCAAAATCATGCTAAAGTTTGTGGGTTGGTGGTCTAGCATTTTGTCTCATGAGATCTAAAAATTGGCGACTTTGTGGTCGGTGCAACATGGGGACCTGTTTATTGGAAATGGAATGTTGGGGATGCTAGTGCATATGAAATAGCTATCTAAAGAAGTCTTATGATAGAGCTGTTCTGATGGATACTCCGTTGAATTTTCTAGATGGTCTACAAATAGTCATCGTTTCAGTAAGATCTTTGATTGTCAAGTTGCTTATTTTGGTATTGGTTGGTTATTTGATTTATATCATTGCACTGACAGTGACTTAGAATCTCCTTTTCAATTTGAGCTGTATTATGATTTTGTTGGCATATCTTCCTGTCACTCTGGTACTATAGGTTCCTCTAATTGGTAGTCCTTGATTTCTTGTATTGTAGGTATCAAAGAGTCTGACACCGGCTTGGCTGCTCCTAGTCAGTGGGATCTGGTTTCTGATAAACAAATGATGCAGGAGGAGCAGCCCCTTCAGGTATTACTTGTACAATTGCGGAAATTAATTGGCTTTCCTATCATGTCCTCTTCCCAAACTGATGACCAGCTATGTCAATTAGGTTGCAAGATGCACAAAGATCATAAACCCAAACACAGAAGATGCCAAGTATGTCATAAATGTGAAGCAAATTGCAAAGGTAATTTCTAGTTTAAATTGCCTCTGTTTTTGTAAACTATTGGGAGTTTTTCTCTTCCAGGCTTAGTGATGCAGTTCTTTCCCTGAGAAGGGTTGCCAACTTCCCACTTTTTATTGTTGTTAAAGCATTAGAACAGCTTTCTTATACCTAAAAGTAGTTCTACATCAAGTTTTGGGTCTTCATGGGATCTCTTTCTGCACTGCAGTTCGTCGTTGGACTTGGTGATAAAGTTTCCCCCACTGATATCGAAGAAGGCATGCGTGTTGGGTATGTTAACTCTTCACCTCAATCAAAAAATATGGTCCTAAGCTTCTTGTGATTGTTCTTTCAACAATTCTTTAATATCACATTTCTTGGCTTGCCATTCATTTAGTTAGTGTTAGTTTATTTGTTTTGGGATTCAGTCGTCATATTTTTCGGCTTTGCTGTATATTTTCCATTCAACATAATTTCATTCTTACTTATTGTATTGCAGGGTAGACCGGAACAAATATCAAATTCAGATCCCCTTGCCTCCCAAGATCGATCCAAGTGTGACAATGATGACTGTGGAAGAAAAGCCAGATGTCACATACAATGATGTTGGTGGATGTAAAGAGCAGATTGAGAAGATGCGTGAGGTGCTTTATTCATCTGTTCCTTTTCAGTGGCACACATCCATGTGAGAGAGAGGGAGGAAAGGATCCTAAAGGTGCATGAGTACTAACCATAATGTTTACTCTGATTGAATTTGTTCATTCTTTAGGTTGTTGAGTTGCCTATGCTTCATCCTGAAAAATTTGTCAAGCTTGGAATTGATCCTCCAAAGGGTGTTCTCTGCTATGGTCCTCCTGGAACTGGTAAAACGCTTTTGGCAAGAGCTGTAGCTAACAGAACTGATGCCTGTTTCATTCGAGTAATTGGGAGTGAACTTGTTCAAAAATATGTCGGTGAAGGAGCTCGGATGGTTCGGGAATTGTTTCAGGTTGATCCACACACTATGTTGCCTTCAAAGTTTGTCTTGCACTAGTGACTATTGTCTGTGCTTTATACTTTATTTGTAACTAGCTATAAAAACTTGTTTCAGATGGCTAGGTCCAAAAAGGCCTGTATTGTGTTCTTTGACGAAGTTGATGCAATTGGGGGTGCTCGTTTTGATGATGGAGTGGGTGGAGACAATGAAGTCCAGCGTACAATGCTTGAGATTGTGAACCAGCTTGATGGCTTTGATGCTCGTGGAAATATCAAAGTCCTTATGGCTACTAACCGGTATAACTGACCTCACCTTGGCACTTGGTGATTGAAATGTGTGATTGTCCTACCCCTTGCCCTATGGAGGATAAGCAATGAATGAATGTGTGCGGCTGAATTTTTTTAAAAATTGGTAGTGGCTTTTAGACACTTGACTGTCTTTCTAAGAGGTATATTCTGCTAATGGTTTTGTCTTCATGTCATTCAGGCCTGATACTTTGGATCCAGCTCTTTTACGTCCAGGACGACTGGATCGCAAGGTTGAATTTGGTCTTCCTGACTTGGAGAGCAGGGCACAGATATTCAAGATTCATACAAGAACAATGAATTGTGAGAGGGATATCCGCTTTGAACTTTTAGCAAGGCTCTGTCCAAATTCCACTGGTAAAATTCTTTCCTTCACAATTTATAGATATATGCTAGTCTTTAGTCTCTACTTCCTTTAAATGCAAGAGCTATTTTTTGAGGTTTTTCCTGCTCTTCTCTAATGGTTTTAGCCAAATAGGTCATTGCTACTGTTGCCTGCAATTTGTTGACGGTAAAAGTGAATGTCAACTTGTTCTCGGCAATCTTTATGGTCTATGCACCAGATATTTGCTGTGTTTGGTTCTCTGAAACGGTTCTCTAATTGCAGGAGCTGACATAAGGAGTGTCTGCACGGAAGCAGGAATGTATGCCATCCGAGCTCGGAGGAAGACTGTGACAGAGAAAGATTTCCTAGATGCAGTGAACAAAGTCATTAAAGGGTACCAGAAGTTCAGTGCAACGCCCAAATATATGGTTTATAACTGATTGCTCCTTCAGTCTGTCTGAAGAGATGAGGTGAAATGGAAAAGGAGCACACTTAAGCAAACCAGAAGTTGCATTGTCATCGGGTGGATGAACAGGTCTTTTGGTTCGTCTGGGACTGATACGCTGGTGTTAAGAGATGCCTGACCGGGCTATAAACATTGTTCTTTTGGCCAAAATCAGGGCTAAATTTACTTCCACCTCTTCGTTTTCATATCTACGACGGTCATTATGATGGTGGACTCATCTTCCTTTTCGTTATTTCATGTAAATCTTTTCCTATTGCCAGAGTGATTTCTGAACCTACAGATTTCCTTTTAAGTTGAAAGTACCCATTCATGACCTGAGCTGCTTGGATGTGTCGATTAATACATGATAGTGTCTCCATGCTCAATTACTTGACGCCAATATGATGATAGTTCAGTGTCAACTTCAATCCTATCATCACATCATGCATAGCGAGGGTGACATTCGCAATTGATGGCGCGACTGTTCTGTCAATTTTTTGGATTGGTGGAGTGAGTTTGGATTAGGAACTGTGCCCCCACATCTAGTGTCAGAGGTCGTTCAGCCATTTGGACATCTTTAAATTGAAAAGGAGATTAATGGTAGTAAATCTTGCTCACTTGCATAGAAAATGTTTTGATGGGAAAACATTTTCGTTGGAGAAAATATTTCTTACTTTTCAAATTAGGAAAATATTTTCTACATTCATTTTATCTTATCTCATGCTTCCTACTAGTTTCTGCTTCTTTCTTTCTAATTTTTTAAATTCGAAATTTTTTTGATCTTTTTTAAAAATTGAATTTTTTGTTATTGTTTATAAAATCGATTTTTTTTTTCTTTCTTTCTTTCCTTTTGCTATTCTATTTTGGCTAGTCGCTTGCCACACGCGAGCCGAGTTTGCCAATCTAGCGATGCTCAGGCCTCATTGATTTGAGCGTCGCCAAACGATGGTGCTCGCTGGCTGTCATCGTGGCGGTGACCGGCGGTGAAGAATAAAAAAAGAAAAAAAAAAAAGAATAGAAAGAAAAGAAAAATAATTTAAAATTCAAAATTTTAAATAAAATAATAATAGAAAAGAACAGAAAAATAAAATAAAAGTAAAAGCAAAAAAAATGATCAAAAGAAGTATATAGAAAAAAATCAAATAAGATACCGAACGGCAGAAAATATTTTCCACTTCGATTTCAGATTTTAGCCGAATATCGGAAAATATTGTTATTTTCCTAAAAATAACTTCTTGAAAAATATTTTTTAGAAACTCTATATTTTCCGTGAAATGAACGAAGCCTTAAAGATAGAAAATATCAGGAAATTACAGGAAAACAAAATTCAAGGTTCAACCCAAATCTTGATACCAATTATTAGCAAAGGCCAACCATTGAAAACAACGGAGCAAGAACTAGCTCGATCTTCATATGGATATTAACAAGCTAAATGTTACGAAGCTATTCCTCGTTTCAAACGGTACGTCCACAGTAGTTTACTTGGAAAAAATATCTTCCCTGTAATTTCCTGGTCCGTGTTCTCTCTTTTAAAATACCAAGCTAATGGTACATGGGACGGACATCCACAGTACCAAGCAACTCTCTCTACACGTACCAAGCTGCTTGAAACGAGAATGCCATTACATTGAGCATATTTAACTGTCATCCATTCTAACTTGTAACTCTGTACACAATTTGCAAAAAAAGAAAAAGGAAAGAATGAGCGAAGCTGCAAGAAAACCATGCAGAAGTTGAACAAGGAAAATTGCTTTTGTAGAAGGCCATCAGTCCAACCAACACTGCCCATCAAGAAATAAAAGACAGGAAATGCCAAATAGCTGAAACACTGTTCTTCCAAAGAACCACCATCTCCGTTGTCATGGCTTTTCCTGCAACAGATATTCAAACGCAAGTCAAGTAAGTGCACGCTCTAGAACATGTTGAGAGAGAACCTTCTGATCCCGTGCTTTTGATTGTAATACAATAGGCCGAGAAAGGACATTGTTATGAATGTCTTGAATGTAAGGGCGCACTTTGTCCTCCAACATCTCATTCATCCACAAATCAAAATAAATCATTTTGTGTGAATCCAATGGATGACGTGGTGGTAAGAGTACAGTGTCATGGTCCTAAGGTTCCTATGCGTAAAGGACCATGAATGATCCACAAGATGGGACAAGCTTCTCTAGTGCTCTCTAGAATATTTTAGGGGCAGGTAATATTATAATTATACCCTATTCTAGAGTGTTCCCTTCTTGATCTAACGGTGCATTTCACCACCGTTAGATTAAGAAGGGAATCTACGGCTAAGGTTAGGCCTATATTTATATATAAAGGGTTTATCTTCTTTTTATTTGTATCCATCTTACAATTAATAGCTAACTTGGGAAGACTTGTGAAATCACTAAACATGTTAATGCCATTTAGCACCCATGAAGTTACTAAACATATGTTAATGCCATTTAGCACCCATGAAGTTACTAAACAGTGAAACAAACTATTCCTAATGCCATTTAGCTTGTCAATGCCATTTAGCACCATCTTATAAAATTTATCATATTTAAACCTGGATCTACTAAAAAAACAACGTGGATGCATAAAATGGTAACAAATTATTCAATGAGAAAACCAGAGGTTATTTGATTTGTGTGATTGGATTTGAAATGCATCATCTGCAGCATAAGTTCTGACTTATAGTTTATGTTTGCATTCTGGAGCAGTAGAGAGGGACAGGAGAGAAAGGACAGAGGAGAGAAAACCAAGGTTATTTGTATTCCTCAGAGACCCCGTCCACATCACCATTCAATATTTCTTGGCCCACTATTGGCCAAACCACCTGGGCACTAGGTCCACTTCTAGATTCTTTCTATTCGTAGGTCATTTAAGGCACACGGCAAGGGCTCGTGCAGCTGCAGCAGGAATTGAAAAGGGAATTGATTGTAATTTTGAACCTGTTTTTTCCATGACCCCTTAATTAAAACAGGAGTCCAATGTTTGAAGTCAGAATCAATTTGATTCCACTATCCTACATATTGGTAGGATGGAGTCATACTTCAAATAAAAAGTATTTCTTAAATAAAAAGTATTTATTTTCCTTTCTTTTTATTTCTATCTAATCTATTTTTTTTTTGGCTTGGCTATACCACTTAGCCGAGCCATTTCCTTTTATGATACTAAAAAGCCAAGGCAACTTAAGGAAAGAAATATTTTCATCGAGCAAAAGAACAGAGAGATTCGAACTTTCAATAGTTTTTTTTGTTACAAGAGAAAGTGAGGGAAGACGAGGTTTGTGGTGATCACTTATGGAGGCAAGGCAGGTTGGGTAGGTTTTGGGACAGTTGTTGTGATGCAAAAAATTCCTTTATTGTGTCAAACAACAGTGGTTTTTCATCCCGCCAGCCCGGTGGAATTTTTTCTACACTTAGGCCATCGTGGACTGCTTCGAGTTCATCAAGAGGAATTTGGTAAGCAAATGTGTATGACCAATAACAATTGGGTTTGGTTTTGACAGAGCGATTTCTTCGCAAGATTGACATATCTTGCATACCCACCATTTCCTCTTTAGGGATCTATTATCTCTATTATCTGAAATAAGGAAAATTTGAGGCATAAGTTCAGATTTCTTCAAATCGAACACCTATAACTCATGCAACTAGGTTCTTATTGAGAATGATACTACTTGATCGTAGAGTATAAGTCCATTTAAATATAGGAAACTTTGAAAAATAAGAGTTGTTTGCATTTTATTAAATGATACGTATTTCACAATTTGGGCATGGGCAATCTTTAGATGGCAAGGTGAATGAAGGTCGATAGATGAAGGAGGGTGAATGAGTTCAGCACGATTATCTACAATGGTGTCAAGGAACGGAGAAATTATTTTTCATTTTCTTCATGTTATGTGAAAAAGTGGTACCACCATCTTCTAAGCACATATTTGTAAGTTTCAAGTCACCTTCGATATCGATGACCACTAATCAACAATGCCTACCAATAATGAAATTGCTGAAATCAAAAATCACAAAAAATTGCGCTTTAGAACAAAGGAGGTTTGCTTTGCATCTTAAAAATGCTGCTGCCATATCGGATTTTTCGGCATTCGTTGTGGAAACTGTGGGTTCGGTCTAATTCCAAGATGGTTCTCGATCCCTTTGCATGCCGAACATAAATTTTTAAAAGTGGATCCTGCAGATCCTTATTTTGAATCTTTTCAATCTCTTCCGTAGAAGAAGGGAGATGCTTCCTTCGCGTCGAGACACAACCCAATCCGACTTCCAACTTCTTTAGCAAAGCAAAATAACTTTCCTATAACCCAACCGCCTGAACCTGTTGGCGACATTTTCTTTTCCTCTTTTGAAAGGCTGAAGAAATCGAAAGTAGACTGATAGTATTAAATCTTTCTGGCGTAATATGTTTGGAGATGGTAAATATTAGGAAATTGCAGGGGCAAAAAATCAATGTTCAACCCAAATCTTGAATACCGATTATTGGCACAGGCCAACTAATAAAAACAACAGAAAAAGAACTAGCTCGACCATGGGATGGATATTAACAAGCTACATGTACCAAGCTATTTCTCGTTTCAAACGGTACGTCCACAGTAGTTAACTTGGAAAAAAAAATGAGCAGTGTAAAAGAGATCCCTCTGGAAGAGAGGGGTTTGAACATAGAACACCTGAAGCATAGACAGTCACAATCATTGCCGAATCGATCCAACCGGTCTTCTAGGACGTGTTCTCGTAGGCATCTGCATCATCGAACTTCTGGGATGCCCTGTGCTCGTTCCCGAAAGTTCTCTTGCTCATGTTCGCCCGTTGAACTAATCGAACCAATGCTTGCACCACCTCGGACATCGGTGGTCGGAACTCTGGCTCCGCCTGCGCCAACTCATTGACACAACGATCAATATCATAGTGCACAAAAATGGGACTCCTAAACCTTTAAGAGGAAATTCCAGCTTCCTTTCACGAGTAAGATAAATTACCTGCACGCAAAGAGCGATGACATCTGCAAATCTGGAGAGGGATTTCACTGGGTAAAGCCCCTTGAGGGCTGGATCAACCATTTTAGCCAAAGCATCGATGTCGTGGAGCTGAGGTGTAGCCCATCGAACTAAGGATTGTTCAGATCTTCCCCTTGAGCTGTCGATAGAAATTTCAACATTCTAACTGTAAGATAAGAGACCCTTTTTCTCCTCACGGCATTCTTTGAACTGATGATGTAATAATAAGAGTGCAATTTTGGGTGCAAATAAGAGAGCTTTACAAGTCTATAAAGTGAATCTCACCTATCAAATGGTTGACGTCCAGTGAGGAGTTCCAACATGACTACTCCAAAACCGTAGACATCACTCTTTAGAGTATATTGACCAGACATCGCGACCTCTGGAGCACTGTATCCTGACCCCACATGTTGGTTCAATATCTGCATGGGAAAGGAAATTTGAGTATTCAAAATTATCTTAAGAATCTACTTTAATTTAAACACATGCCATAGAAATTGTACAGAACTTGGAGCCCAGCAGAGAATGTCATTCCAGGGAAATGCGGAGGGCTTTTTTGATACTAATGCGAGAGAAAATAAGCAAGGCTCAAGTTTTGCAGAAAAAGCATGTGTCCAGCCAAGTTTCCCAAAAAAACATCTTGGGAATTCTTATAGTACTTCTGATACTAGTATATCCAAATTGTACGATTCCCAGTTAAGGGTAGATCAAAATATCACACCTAAGGACACAAATTAGAACAAATCATTTATGCTGGAAGCTGAAACTCACCTGTTCTGCGTTAGGGAGGAAGCTTGCTAATCCGCAATCCGAGAGATGAGGATTGAGCTCCGCATCCAACAGGATGTTTGCGGACTTGATGTTCTTATGAACTATGGAAGGAGAGCAAACCTCATGCAGGTACCTGAAACATACAGTTATCCGCATTAGAGGAAAACAAAGCCCTATAACTTTAGGGAGCTGGATTTTCAGTTGACTGTATGTTATGTAGCATGGTGTATCACTTGCCCATGAACTACAAAGTCTTACTCTAATGCACGTGCCATTCCCAAAGCAATCTTGACGCGAGTATTCCATGTCAATGGTTTGCTATCCTCATCTGATAGATGCAAGAACTCATGCAATGACCCACTTTTATGGAACTCATATATCAGAAGATGTTGCCCAAGCTCCGCACAGTAACCCACTAAATCTGTCACATTCGGGTGATGCATTTGGGAGATGTTTGAAACTATCTCCAGGAATTCTTCAGATAGTTCATTGGGAAGGGCAGTTGAATCTAGTTTCTTCACAGCAAGAACCTATCATAGTGAGGAAAAGAACTGATGAGCAAAGTTCAAGACCCACATCAAAGCATGTAGGCACTCAATTACACTGGCAGCATGTATTATTGAGGTAGCAAATTCTAAAATTTTTCTTTGCACGTGTGCATGTGCGTGTGCGTGCACGGAGGCATGCATGAGGGTACAGGTGTGTGTACTGGTTAAGTGGGTGGGTGGTCAGCCTGCCAGGGCTGCTGAGAACATGCAATTCATTTATAACTCTTCTTGTTTGCACTCTTCCTGCAGTGCACGTTGTATTGGCCTTACAATTTATTTGCGTACTATGGTTATGGAGAAAACGTAAACATCAATGATAAAGCTAGTAAGCAAATATAAAAAAGAAAAAAAAAACACTAAGAGAAAAGTAAGCAAGTGGCCTACCTTCCCATCATCAAATTGAGCCCGATAAACACGCCCAAACAACCCCTCACCAAGAAGGTTATCAACACTGAAGCTACCTGTAGCCATCTGCAAGTCTGCTATTGAATATGAAGTTAAGCTCGTAGGAAGTTTAATAGCTTTTTTGACAGGAATAGGCTTCTTTGCGAAATCCTCTTCATCGAATGACTTGTGACGATCAATGGGTGGTGGCTTGAGACTTTATTGAGGCTGGTGGTGGTGGATCGAATTTTGTGCTCATTATGGAGGTTGTCTGAAAGGACTTCATTTCTGAGAAATATGCAGCAACAAAAGCACAAAGAGAACAAGCTAAGTAATTGGAAAACATTTGCTATTCATCATATGATACTGGAGAAAATCAATACACAGTAGGGACAACAATTATCCCATTAAAGGCAGTTAGAAAGATAGAGGAAATAGACAGGATGCTCCTTCAAAGACACCCAGAGATCGACTTTGGCTAAATTCACTAAATAACAATGATCCCCTACTGGTTATTCAGACAACGTCAAAAGTACAATTTATATGGATTCTTCCCAGTTTTATAAATGGAAAAAACAGCTGGTGACATGGTGTCAAAGCTTGACAATATTCACAAGCAGGTAAAGGATCGGGAGAATGAGTTGCACTTGCAATGGGCTGCGAACCACTTGAAGGAGAAATCTATATAGCTGACAATATTTCAGAAAATTATGGAATGCTCATTTTTACCAGATTTGGAAGGCTGGGCTCCAATACGTGCATAAGAAGACAATGCCAAAAAAATACCATCTTCAGCTCCATAGTTGTTGATGTTAGTGACAAAGCAAAATTTATGTAAAGAGTTCACTAACAGTAACAGAACTCTTAGTGATCAGCAGATTTTGATATTTAATGGCTGGGGTATTAAGTCAAAATCCCATACGTAATGGACAATATTTCTACTAGTCTTGTAACTGAGCTACTGTAAAACAGGAAGCCTCTATACTTTCATTTTTGAAATGAGAGATAATGCTCAATTTCTATGAGAGAAAATGACCAGTAGCATCATTTACTTCTCTGACAGTTAACTTGGCTACTCGATCTCAGGACAAGATCATCAGCCGTTTCTGCTAGAGTTATGGTAGAAACAAGGAGAGAGAGACTGAATAAGTGGTAATTCCCATTACTTAGCATAAATTAAGAGTTGGATGCAGAGAAATAATCACCTGACACTTCACTGGAAGTAAGGGGTGCAAAGGGTTGATTATCAAGCTTTTCCACATCTGAGGCTGGCCTTCTTTGAGATCTTCTCTTCACAACAAAGAATGCCACGACTGCCCCAACAAGAAGAATTGATATGACGATTCCAGCTACACCGCCTCCGCCTATTCCCGATTTCTTGCTTCCACTGCTGGAACCATCTGATGGGCTGTTTCCAGAGCCAGAGTTCTTATTGTGGTTCGGTTTGGTGGGTGGAGGTGTACCAGGTGGAGGTGGGGGGGCAGAACCTGAGCTCCAAGAGTTACCATCTTTCCTGTCAAGAAGATCCAGGCCCATAATGCAAAGAAGTTGCCATTTAAAAGGAAAATACTGAATTGACTTAAATTTAGGTGCTCACTGGAGATTAATATTTTTCAGTTGCGCTGGTATCCATCCCGTAAATTGGTTGTTCGCAACATTCCTAAAATACACAGAAGTACAAAATCAGGTCATTAAGGAGCCAGAATCAGTGCATGGCAAACTTGCAACGGCGATACTGTTACTCACAGATTTTCGAGGGGAAGATTGGCAAGGACATTTATATCCCCGGTAAACTGATTGCTTTGCAAGTACCTTCACAAGGATGAATGAGTATGGTAAGGAAGGCATCATCACGATGGACCAAGTTTTACAGGTATATCAGTGGCCAGCACTTACATGGTTGTCACACTTGAGAGGGAACTAATACTTTGAGGCAGAGTACCAGTTAGCTGATTAAAAGAGAGATCCCTGAAACATCAAAGAAGACCACTGAGGAAAATAGTTATATCAACTAACCGAGGAGGTACTACACACTTTGTAAATGATGTTCAAAAGAAAGAAAAAAAAGAATGCCAATGAATAATTAATTAAAGGAGGATGAACATCCTCAGTCAAGCCGAAGTAATTTTCTACAGTCCACCGAAATAAGTGTAGGTAAGAAAGGGATCTCACAGGGTATCAAGGGAAGAAAGCTGTGCAAACATATCGTTCAATGCGCCTTGAAGCAGATTGTGGCCAAGGTTTCTAGAGTTCAACAAAAAGAGATCCTAAGTTATGAATTCCAACACTACCAACCGCAGATAACAGGATCAAGTCCACTTACATGTACTTAAGAGAGGTCAGTTGAGAAATAGACCACGGGATTTGCCCAGTAAATTTATTATTGGCAAGGTTTCTGCACGAAAAAGAAAATATTGACGCAACCACTTCAGGTTGGAAAGATAAAAATGGCAGATACAAAAAGCTTTTAAAAAAGAAAAAGAAAATGAGAAGACAGAAAATGAAAGGCACGTTTAACGTACAATCTTTGCACATTTGGAGGAACTTGATAAGGTAGCTGTCCTTCAAGATTATTATTGCTGAGATCTCTGTGAAAGAACAACACGTTATGAAACATTTTTGTTGAATAACCAATTTAGGCAGAGCAAATTAGCCATCTATCTTACAGATTTGTCACTGATATCATGTTTTGAAGCTTGTAACCAACCGACGACCCAGTGAGGCTAAGCCCCGGTAATTTACTGACAAAAGACGACAGCAGAGCACAAATTAGAGATCAGAAAATGTATAGAGATAGCTAAAGATGAACCAAGGTCAATGTTAGCATATCACATTTCAGTGACTTTGGAGCCCGAGCAAATAATTCCTTTCCACGACTGTCCACATGGATCTCCACCACTTGTACTCCATTGAGTCAGTTGAGAAGGTTGGTTTAGAAAGCTATACATGTCCTGTAAAGCAGCAGCTGTGCATCGGATGAAACATGAAGAAAAATTAATTGGTGTAAGATTGAACCAGAATAAGAAATGAATTGATTAGTAAATTATATGCTGTCAAACTGGGAATTTCTCAGACATGCTTTGATTTAGCAATGCAAAGTCAATCATAATGTCTGACCTGCTGTCAATAAAAATTATGAACTCTAGGAAACATAGTCAAAATCATTCCACAGGTAAAACAGCATTTCTGAAGGTAACAAGACAGCATATGACAAATCGCCTATTGCACTTCTACTCTATTTCACTTCCATAATTCTGAAAACATTTGAGATGGCAATCAGACCAAAGAATGGAAAATTCTTTGCTAATCCACTTATTTACTTCACCTACTGTTTATTACACTGCGACAACAGTCTCAATCAACATCAAAACTCATCAAACCGTAAAAGATGATGTGCAATGTTGAACCTCTCGGCACAAACTGCTAGTCTTAGCCAACACCATTAGCAGGACTCAATACAAATTCTGAATGGCCTCAAAACCTATATTTTCATATCGTCACTCCCTATTCTTAAAGAATAACCAAATTCTATAGACGGAGTGGTCTGACCCTGGCCACAAGCTCCATTTAAGGCATCTCCCAAGCAAACTCCCACCTAAGTCTGAAACTCAGCGAGTTTGATATGAATAATAGGCAGATTATGTAACATGAGCTAGTCTTTGACATTTACACCGAGCCTGCACTCACAACAGTGCTCAGTATTAAGAAATCTATCTCAACTCCCAAAAGAACCAGCTTTCCTTCACTATGAGCTGGCTCTAAAAATCCTTCGATCTGATCTGCCCTCCAAAGCAGCGTACAACATACAAATCCAGGGATAAGGAGAAGGCAAAAAGCTCAGTGAGTGATGAATTAAGCATTTTTTCAACCCAGAAGCAAGATCCAGTGACCCAGAAAGAAGTTTCTTTTTTATAAAAAAGGAAGCGCATGGAATGAAAGATAATGTTGCAGATTCCAGAGCAGGGAGACATGAGAGGGGCTTTCAGCTGCAAAAGAAAAAAAAGAAAGAAAGAAGATGGGGTTAATGGCTCACCGTCAGATGGATCTGTATCGGCATTAATGGACGTGAATGTAGAGCCCAGAATGCAGATTTCAAGCGTTATCAAGAACACCGACATCATCTTCTTCCTCCTCCTTACACTCTCCATCACTCCCCTCAAGCGTTCTTGATGACCCTCCCCCTCTCTCTCTCTCTCTTTCTCTCTCTCTCTCTCTCCCTCTCTTCCCAAAACCACTCTCTCTCTCTCTCTCTCCCCAAAACAACTGACCCAAAAGAACCAAAAAGGCAGTATCAATCAGCCCTTTTCTTATTAATCTTTTTTCTTTCGCGACACATACATCTATGTATATAATTATAGATTTTATACCCGTTCAGCCGTGCCAAGAAAAAAGCTGGCAGGCACGAATTGCCAGAAGAATCCAAAGCCGCAGAAAAAGAAAGTCCTTAATAACTTATTTCCACCAGGTTTTCCTAATTCCCTCCTCAACTATTTATTAAAACGCTTTCTGACTTCCTCGAGGTAAAACAACTACAAATACAGAAAAGGAAAGGCGCGAGCTTTCGTGGGCGAGCGTTAATGCGTACGTGTATGGACACACGTACATTATCTGCGAGGCGGATTTCGTTTCCTTTCTTGAACCCACGAAAGAAAAGCAAGTGAAATCCATTGACAAAAGATAAAAAAGGAAGAGTCCAGCAGACGCGTAGCTTTCACAGGGATCTCGCACGCTTTACGTCTTACTCACTTTAATTATACGAGAAAAAGAATATTAAAAATCGAAAATTTATGGCAGGGACAACAACAGTAAAGATCTTTGTAGACCGAGCTGACGTTTTTTACTGAGAGAAGGAGCACGGTCCAAAACAACTGGAGGGGCGAAATGAATTCCCCTGTTTTTCAGACTCCTGCAAGCTGTGTCCAATCCATGGCTACGAGGGAGCGAGTCACGAGACTCCTGTACGTATATCAGGACCCAACCCTTTTGTTCACATTCGAAGCTCGAACCCCATTCATTGTCTTCACGTCCATGCTCGTTTCCCTCTGGACTAAAATTCCCCACTTCCAATCACCATAAAAGAACAGTCTTTCGATTCGCGCTCGTCACCTTACCCGCTCTCTCTCTCTCTCTCTCTCCATCAACGACGCCTCCGGAACGTCCGGCTCGATCAAAGGAGTTAGATCTCTGACCGACCCAGAAAGAGAATATACCCCGAGTTAGATCTAACGAGGCCGGCGTGGAAAAGCGCTGTTCGGTGGGTAGTGCCGAGAGTCAACGTCGGTGCCAGAGGAGATGTAGGTGGGATGGCACTCCTCTTCCTTTTCTGCATGACTTTAGCTTTTTCCCTTATTTCTCTTTTCGCCCCTCCTTTTACTCAACTTTTCCATCTCCGACCCCCTCTTCTCCTCCTTTTTTGCAGAACAGTGCCCGTTCCGTTCTGACATTTTGGCTGCACCATGTTACCTCAGTACCCGAATTTGACTGATTAAACAAAGATTTTGTTTCGGCTTGTCTCATACTCTAATGCTCCTGGAGTTTGTCAGAATTTCCTTCTCTCGAGATTAAATTAAGTAAATAAAAAAATGAAATATTGGAAAAATGGGATTAGTCAGAACTTTTTTTGGGTCATTTTAGTCAGAAATTGGATTGCATAATCTTTGACAAATTCAGCCGGCCCTTCCAATTTAATAATTTACTACTTAACATTAACAAATCAAGGAGAATTTAGGAAGGCCGACACGAGAGAAATTCCCATATTTTTTTTGGAATAAATTCCTCATAAACAGTAAAAATTTAAGGTCGGTCCATCCCTAAGTTTTTGTAAAACCGACAAAATTTTTCATGAAATGTGATTGAAGAGAATGTGTGTGGCGCACCACGACTGCCCTCAATCAACGGGCAATATCTGTCTCGGATCTTGCATTACGTGACAAAACGAAAGAATCGTATCTATCAATCACATAATACCAAGCGACAACAAAATCATAATTAAGTTTAATTAAGTTCTCCATGAAATAACAAAATGTAAATCATTATATTGTCCTTTATCTTGGTCAAATGCTGTAATTAGGAATATCAGACGAAGGTTTGGGGAGTCTCGCTATTTTCTTTTCCCTTCGACAAGGACACGAGATCGAATATATTGCAGTTTGACCCACCAAATAAATTAGAACTAGATTTGGAAATTATTGGATGCGCATTGAATCCGTTAGAGTTAGATGACCCACCACTAAAGACCGAATAAAACAAAAGATGGGGTTGGAGCGGCTCCATTTTGTTTATTAATTCGTCCGCAGATTAAACTAGCAGATTGATAGTATTGGCATTGCTACTTTTGAAAGGCACATATTAGCGGTTGTGGGCGCTACATACCAAGGACCACACCCAAGTAAGATTTGGGCATCTAGATGAAAGAGATTTTCCCTTTGGAGCTCAAAGGTTTTGGTTCCCAGTTCGGTTCATGAAGCGTGCATCAATTATTCTTCTAAAAATGAAGTGACCATGTTGAGTACAATGACATGTATTGACGTCGGGTGTCAAGAGGTGGGATGAGAACTCGAAAATGCGGAATTTCCCACTCAGCAAATTGAAGCCTACGCGCTAATGCAATTAAGGAAAATATTGAAAATCTCATTATCAAGATATTCGGATCATGTCAACATATGAACTTTGATTGAAATTGCTATTGAAGGAAATAATCCTTTGCGAGAATCGTTGTTCTTCATTTATAGCGCATATTAGGTTTTTATTTTTAAAAGGAAAATAAAAATATCACGACGCGTACTAAAATGATATTCAAGGAAAAGATAAAAAAATGAACTAGGATGCCGACAGAATTTAATTCTCCCAATTGATTATTTGTGGGTTGGTGGACTTACTACGAAATTATTAAATTTATGACATCACTATCAGGAAGATAGATAGGAGAATTGCGATAGCGATTGAGAATCAGGCACTTAGCGTAAGCTAATGAAAAAATTCGTTTTCATGTGCTTAAATTAACCACCGCCGTCCGTGCCCATGTCTTGTTCCAGGTTGCCCGACAGAATGCTCGGCTGATTAGGAGGAGGGAAGGACACGCGTCGGTCGCGCGAAGGTGCGTTTTCGAACAAGAAAAAGAAAAAGGGAAAGTAAAAATTTGTGATTAGATAGAAAGTAGATTAATGTAATTAATTGAATTAATTATTGAGCGATGGAAAATGACAGATAAAGGGAATTTTGGGGGGGTGATGTCATGTTCGGAAGTCTTGAAATTATTGGGTGCCACGAAGATTAAAGGAGAGAGGGAGACAGGTTGTCCGAAATGCGTGCCCGTTTGGTCATTCATGGGCCTCCTCTTTCTTTGAATTCGGTCGGTTCCGCGTGTCTGGTCTTAAGCTGGACTAAGCTAATTCTGAATCTGAAGCAGACTTTTTTTCAAATATTTTTTTTTATTTCATTTTTCTTTAGGTCTTTTTATGAGAAGAAATTCAAATTTTATTATTTTTTTATTTCATTTTTCTGGTCTTTTTATGAGAAGAAATTCAAATTTAGTTATTTAATAGAATATATTTTGTTTTTGGTGTAGTTGAGGAAGGTTCTTTGCTTCCTTATTTTTCCACGAAACACACAAATAATTTTAATTTTAATTTTGTTTAATATAGTTTCTAAACTTGTGGTATATATTTAATTTAGTCATTTATCCATATAAAAATGTTCAATGTTATCCTTCCGTTAATTTAAATTTAAAGACTATATAGTCTAATGATAAAATTAAATACGTACCATAAATTTAGATAAAGTACAATGATGGTATTAAACAAATTAAAATTTTAAAATTACATTACATATTAAATCAAAGTTCAAATAATATTTGTGTCGTTATCCCTAACTTGTAGATAAGGTTGTTCAGTATAGTGCTTAGTCAAAGCTTACGATTCACTCACGAATAAAACCAAACATATTGCAGAAACCCAAAGACTTCGCATATGATCTCATAAAAGCGTACAGCCAATCACGGATTTTGGGCATCGCGATTGATCTTGTTCAAATTTTCATTCGCGCAACGTGTTTACATTTAGGGGTAGTTGAAGAACATGTTTGCTAATGTGTCATATTCCTGGAGTGCCTTATGGGGAGGGCAAAGTAGAGATGCTGCAGCAAATGGTGGCAAATGAGCTCCACATGATTATTTTAGGAGTGGGGATTTGCTTTATTCTCCTAGGGCTCCTTTTCTTTCTCAATCATGAAGTGCCGTGCAGCCATTTCGTTCAATCATGGAAGTCTACATCCGCACAAAAACTCCCCAATGGTTTTATATTAGTAGGGCCCTAAAAACTAGGGGAGAAAGACATCATGACCAAAATGTTAATTTGAGCATTTCATGCCACTAATTAAGAATAAAGTGCAAAAATGAATTGAGAAATTTCTTCTAAAAAAATTACATGAATCTATTTACAGATTTTATTAGATGAATATCTAATAAATTAAAATATACACGTAATCTTGAAAAATATAAAGAATCAATTGAATTATCAAATATCTGTAATTTATGAAATTGTCCTAAAAATTCCCTAATTATCTCTAACATCACTAATTTCACCGTTGCGTTAATGATGCTTTTCTTTTTGAAATTTGTGGTGTTAAGACTATTTGACCTTTAGAAAGATCCGCAATAGCTGATGCGCTTTGCGTGAGTCCATCATACTCAATTTTCCACTCCCCCCTTGATCTCGCCTTCCGTTGCTAACTTAAGTATCCGATGGCTATCACGAGACTTAAAGAAAGAAAGCTGCTAATTGATGAGACACTTTGACTATTTGCTTGTCACGAAGGTGCAAATCAGCTTTTGGGTTCTAATACAATTTGCGCTATCATACATTATATCGGGAACCCATTGCCATCTTCTGCTAAGACAATTTGTGTCGACAACCATCGTCCTGATTTAGGGGCAAAGATCACGATTTCACCGAGATGGTTTCTTCTGCCTATCTACTGAAAAGAATACCAACTCGACTCTTGCAACATTTCTTTTTTACCAAGTTAGAGAGGAGAGGCAGAACACTAGATGCGAGTGTTGCGATTTTCTTGCGACTTATATAATGTCTCTCCATGGCGCAAGCAATTGGATGGTCAATGACTCAATAAAACGAAAGGCCGGATTGAATCAAGGCCTTTGCATTGGTGGATGGGCCGTGAAAAATGTATGCCTTTGTTTGTCCATCCTGTCTATAGGATCTTAATTCGAGGACATGCACGAGCTTCATGGAATTTTCTCGAAAGAAAGCTTGGAGTTGATGTTAATAAAGAGTTTGTTGGGAGCGCCCTTGCATAGGCGAGTCAATAAAGTGCTCGAAAGAATCTGGTAGAGACTCCAACAGCATCGTGCCTTGTTTCTTGTTAATGTTTTTTAACTCCATTATGGGCTTGTTGAACTTATCTAAATGGGCTCTGATGGATGTTCATTCAATCACCTGAAATAGAAACATCATTTTCAGCATATATAAGCGATCGTTCAAACATTTCATTAGAAAAAGTGCTTAAAATTTTGTTTATAACGATGCCACATCCATATCTTTAGACACTTCAATCAATAGCTCATTCGATGGATTTAGCACTATTATGCTTTTCATCTTCTCCATCAACTCTAACTTATGGGCCCTCTTTCATTATTGTCCACAATGTATCCTTCCCATTTAATGTCTTCATCAAATGTAATGCTTGATAACCCAAAGTTGTTCCAAACGATAACCAAACATGCAAAAAGCCCCAAACCAACTCAAGAAGTCCTAACCTTAACAATTCTTGTGAGCACGCAATAGAAGATGATACTTTTATCTAGGTAGATTGTTAAGAGGGAGCCTAATTTAAGGCAGCAATATATTTATAATTGGATCCACCTTTATTAAAAACTTAAATCAATAAATTATGGTTGAACTTGGATTATATTAACTACTCTATGTTACACCAATTTTCTAATGTGAGACTTTTTTAATATAACTCACATATGCATCTTAATAATCTCTCTCTCAATTATGAGCTCAATGTTAGGTCTACTCCTCTTAATTTAGGTATCATTCTGCATCAACATGACTCAACTTAAATCTCCAATGTTTGCATATATCTATAGTCTCTTCTTCAGATCGAATCATGAAGGCTACCATCGGGATATTAATACACCACAATACCTAAGCTACCCAAAGCCTTGTTGGTTAAATTTCTTCATTGAGATATTCATTGAACATTGATACATACTAGGAGGAGCAACCAATCAAGCATTGGCCCTAATATTATTTGTTGTGAAAATAATGCAGAAGTTAAAAGATTTTGCAATTCAAGCCAAACGTGAGAGAAGGAAATTACCAAAGTAATCAAAGAAGAACGGCAAAGAATATAAGAGATTTACATTATTTAGTTCAAGTGTCGATACCTATTTCATGGAAAAGAGCTAGCTGCTAAGAACTCTACTATGAATCCGAAGAATACAAAGTTTTCAATTACTCAATTGTTCAAGTGTTTCTCAGCGGTCAATAATACTCAAAACAAACCCACAAGTGTTAAATTATGATCTTCGGCAAACAATTTATTCAAAAAACTCACAGAGAGAAATTTTAATACTTCTCTCATTTGCTCTAATTTATCTAATATCATGGTAGTAATTAAATTTATATTCCTGTCCAAAAGAAGAAACACCTTTTAGGAAATACATCCGAATCAAATTCGAGACACATTCTCGACAGAATTTCGTCTATGTATAAACTATAATACGTGATGGTCATCTCCAATTTATCTAATACAACTAGAAGTACTATTTTGTCTGTATAAAGTGCGTTTGCTTTTAATTTCTCACTTTCCATAAATTCCGTAGCTTCCACACTTTTTTTTTTTTTTTGTTCATTTACCCCGATAAACCTAAAGCCTCTCAGAATATTCAACTACGAACGTGTGGAATCGTGTATAATTTTGCGAACACCACCACGCTCGTGCCGAGATTCTCTACTAGTTTGGCCCTCTTTTTCCAATCTCAAGATATTCTGTCTCAATTGCAATCGAGGAATGTCCTTCCTTTCCTTTTCTTTATATTTTACGAGCGATGTCATGCAAGATCAAGATTTTTTTTTTTTTCATTTTTGAGAAAATGTAGAGAAATGACAATTCTCGCGTTCTCTTGCGTGGCAAACGCATATGGATCCAAGTTCCAACCCAAACCCGCATGTTCGGTGCGACGGAGGCCAACATCAGACACGAACCTCGGAACTTGAGGTTTTGAATTTAATCTGATCCAACCCACAATCTCATGGGATTGACTAATGTGATTTGATCAAAGATGGGTTATGTTGACTCATCGATAATCCAAAACATCAAGCTGATAAAAGCTCTATTCATTCTTATTGTCGAACGTCAAACGTAGGGTTTCAAAAGGTTAGATAAGATACAAACACGCATCCTGCTAAGTTTATTTGACTGTTCATTTTATAGCCTTTTAGTTAATGAGGAAAAGAAAACGGAACTTAGGGTTTGAGAAAAGTAATGGGAATAGTGTGAATATATCTAATTATATTTCCTTTCCAAGAGATTTGAGATTTGCATTTTTTTTGTCCACAAATAACATTTTTTCAAGAGACATTTTGAACGTTGTTGCCCACACACGTGCATTGAATCATGTCAATCTACCCTGGTTTCTTCAATAAGCAGGCGAAAGGACTAGTAAACATAGATAAAATGAGCGTGGGACGAGATATTGCCGGACCCTGTCTCATGAACCCCATTCTCAATCAATCACCTTGCCTCGTCTTCATTAGGCTACTTCTCCTACTTTCATGCTCAACTTCGCCATTTTCCTAGTCCCCCTCATAATATCATGGATCATATTTGCTTTAAATAATAACCAAAGAAATGAAAAAAAAAAATCACTTTTTTTTGCATAGTATATGCCTCTAGTCTCCTCCTAGAAAACAATGCATTCAAATCGAATACTTAATTTCATTCTCTCCACGTCGTCATAAATTTCTCTTTTAGTGTACTCTCTCATCATCCCAAGGACTATATAAACACTCTCCAGCCCTAACCCCACTTCTTCTTGTGGCTTCCTTTTGAATTTTCAGTCATCTTCAACACTATAGCCATGGCTGAGCTTCATCCATGGAAATGTGATGAGGCCAAGGCCTGCGCCAGGAGGAAGGGCAGGATCAATGGCCTCACTAGGAAGTGCGCTTCCTTGGTTCGGGAACGGCGCGCCCGTATTTACATCCTACGCCGTTGTGCCACCATGCTCCTTCGGTCTTACATCTGCGGAGCCGATCACTAAGTCATCTCCTTCAAAAACCGTACGTACATATACTCAGTCGCTTTTCTTGACCCGATCGAGTCATTTTGATCTTTTACTTCACCAGGCCCTACAACCTACAGGCTTAAGTGATCACCTATTGGTTACTCCACTTTATATAGATTAGTCTCAAGTACTTCATCTCGTACGTGTTTGGTTTTTAACCCTAGCGACGACGGCACGAGTCACTGGCTAGGGTTTCTTTTTCAACGCACGGGGAGAAGTTTTTCGAGAAAGCGACATGGAAAGAGAAACGACATGATTGTAGCGATTCCTTGGAACAATGCCAAGGAACTTTCTCTCTTTGTTTCCTTGATCTAGTTTCCTTTGTATCTCTCCTTTTTCCTTTCTTCGTTTTTGGTTTCTTCATTTCCGAAGAAGCTTTGAGAGAAGATCAAATTGTAATATCCCTCATTACGTTCGCAATGTCATCATATATTCTCAAATATTTCCCTCTTTTGTCTTCTGTTATTGCAAGAAATATGCATGCATGGGATGTATTTCTGTTTGATCATTTTGAAAAAGCTTTGCTAAATTATCAATAATCACGCTAATTTGCCTAGCAAATGCAATTGCAAGATGAGGGAAGGCATTCGGTCTGTATACTAAAAGACAAAATCAATTGAATTAAGACAAAGAGCTTTAGCTCCACATCATGAATGAATAATATAGTATATGACGATGAGGATTAGTCAGAGTTGATCAGCGATAAAGAGAAATTGACATGGGTGAAATTTTAACCACAGATTCTTACGTCGCTCGATTAAAAAAAAGTAATTTTTCCATAGAGAGAGCACCCTACTTCTCATCTATGTCTATGCAAAAAATGGTATCGATGCTTCGAGTTGATAATGAAGGAGTTCAAACAAACCATGCAATGAATTTCCACTGCACATAGATTGTTCACACATATATCTTTGGAATTTATTTTTTGTTATTTCGCGTTTACTTCGATCGCCTCCTGAATTTTTGAAGTGGAAAGCACTTATCTATGTTTCCCCTCATATTTTGCCTTCTATATTTTCCTCTTTCACAAGTTAAAAGAAGAAGCTATTATTTCATCGCTAATCAAGCTAAAATCATATAAGTGTTACATTTTAACAATATAATTTTTATCCAAGTTTTTCTTGCAGGTTTCGCTAGTTATATTTTGATTTAAAATTTAACGCAAAATATCTGAAGCATTTTTAAAAAATAATTATTCGCGCGTAATATGGTCGATCAAATTTCTTTTTTTGGATATTTAAAATACCATGTTGTCAAAATTTGAAAGCAAAATGAAAGGAAAAAAGAGAGGATAAAATCAATGAGGAGATCGGAAAATCCAACTCTTTTTCCCGCGGAAAACGACGGAGAGTCAACCGTCACCATTGGAGAGCTGGCGAAGAAATGGGAATGACGCAGACCGGAGGCATGCGCAAACGAAAAACAGAAGGAAGCAGGGAGAGACAGCTTCTCACGACCGTAAATCAGCGACGCAACACAGCACAAGAACCTCAATTGGATTGTCTCTTTCTTCTTCTTGCCGTAGGATGGAGGGTCCGGTCGCCACACGGAATGTACCTCGTACGTCAATGATGCAAGTCATGCATGTACCTCTCACTGCTATAAACACAGGACTCAAGCTCAGTAAAAGAAGGCATTCGCCCAAAAAGTAGAGAAGAAGATGGGGGAAAGAGAAGGAATGAAGATTCCTGTGATCGATCTGCGAGGCTTCCCGTCGCAACACGAGAAGCTGAGAGGAGCCGGTGAGGAGTGGGGGTGTTTCAGGGTGTTGAACCATGGGATCTCCGAGGCCTTGATGGGGGAGATGAAGGCGGTGGTGAGGTCGCTGCTCGATCTTCCCATGGAGGCGAAGAAGAAGAATAAGGGCCAGGTGGTGGAAGGGAGTGGCTACAAGGAGCCCACCGAGGCGAATCCACTGTGTGAATCTTGGGGGTTGGATGACATGGGCTCTGCTCAAGCTGTGGATGTGTTCTGTTCCCAGTTGAATGCTTCTCCTCATCAAAGGTTCGATCTTTCGCTCTTTCTTGCGGCGACAATTCGGTTTTTGAGAAAAAGATTGTTATCGATGCATGATTCATTTCCAGTTCGAGTGATGATTTTTACAACCAGTACCTTCGCTGCTGAAGCACAAGCCAAAATATGCATTGTACTGGTGTACAACTGCACACAGATATGGGATTCCTGGCCATTCTTCAAGACGATGACGCCGTGAGCGGTCTCAAAGTGATGGACAAGTCTGGTTTGTTCGTACCCATAGATCCTTGGTCAGGCACTTTTCTTGTCATTCTCGGAGACATGGCTGTGGTATATGCCTTTTTCATCAATTGAGATACTACCGGAATGGTTCTAATTGTGTCCACTAGCCCAAGTATAACCAGCAGCCGCCGTTCAGACTGGGACCCATGAACAAAGCATGAATGCCATATTGTTTTCCCTCTTCCATTTTGATCGGTCGAGAGTCTATAAATTAGCTGTACGAGTCTGCTTTAGAATTCTTCTTGTTTGAATGGCTTTTTAATAGTGTTAGTCACTCCTCGCATTACATGTTCCAGGCATGGAGCAACGGGAGATTGCGCCATGCGAAGCATCGAGTTCAATGCAAGGAAGGAAGAGCTCGGGCATCGATGGGCGCATTTCTATTGGGACCAAAGGAGGCAGCTATTGAAGCCCCAGAAGAGCTTGTGGATGCTGAACACCCACGCCTCTACGCCCCTTTTACTCATGCAGACTACAGGAAACTCCGGTCGGTAGGAAAATCGCGCACCGGCGAAGCTCTCGCGCTGTTCCGGGCGACCTCTGAGATCTGATATGGACGCAAGTCGCCCCACACACCACCGACTCCGGGTTCAATAAATAAAACAAATTGCGATCGGCAACCATGTATTTCGTACTCGAGTCGAGCGCGATTTGGTCGTGTTGGTTTGTGCTCGTCTGCAGAATACGTAATACTAGGTCTGCATCCATGGTTGTTGTAGTGCAGACGCTGTCTGATCTGTAAGTGGTTATTGGCCAAGAAGACAACTGCATGAGATGACCATGATAGACACTCGTTGTACAATTGGAAAATCATATGCCAATCAACTGTGATTTTCCCTAAAGGCAAACAAGAGGAGTACACAAAATAAATGAAATTACAACGTGGCGTTAGCAAGATAAAAAAGAAAAGAAAATAATGGGTGAAAAGAAATAGATATTGCCGGAATTAATCTCGTTCTCTTCACGTCCTCTTTAGTATCCCTTCATTCAACTCTCTTTCATTCCAAAGGGTTACGTAAGCACCCTTAGCCATGGCTGAGCTTCATCAATGGAAATATGATGAGGCCGAGGCGTGCACGAGGAGGAAGGGAAGGATCAATGGCTCGACTAGGAAGTGTGCTTCCTTGGTTCGAGAACGGCGCGCCTGTGTCTTAGGTGTAGAAAATAGTAAAATTGTTTTTGAGTTTTTGCGCACACGTCAACTACCTGTCAAGCGGTGGAGTCCCTATGCGGTGAAGAAAAAGGAGCTGTGGTGGAACACAGAGCATTCTTGCATGATAGACACATGGAGGATTCATGCATGAAGACAAGTGTGTGGGCCAACATTTCACACATAAATTGGACTTGGTTTTGGCAACGCGTAGACTCAGGTTGAAGACAGCAAACAAGAAGCAAAGTTCAAGTTTCCTCGAGCGGTGAAACCTCAGCCTATAAAAGGCTTAAGAGTGCAAACGTTGGACAGACGAGTTGATGGATAGAGAGAGATAGCTAGAGAGAGCTTAGCACGGTTGTAGCACGGTTTGTATTGTTAAGTTTGAAAGAGAGAAGTGTGAAGTCCGTATAAAGCCTACGCAAGGCGTTTTGAATATTATTATCTCTCTTCTGTATATTTATGTTTTCTCCCCTACCAAATCTTTCAAAAAAATTTCATCATTTTGGTTCCAACATTAGGTCTATGGAGATTGTTAGGATACATGTGTTAGTTAATTGTATTAGAGAAATCTCATGTTGGAGAATTAATATCGTATTGAGCAGTTAATATATCTTAGTTAGTCAATAACTCATCGACTTAAGTTTTTGAGTAAAATTGGATTTAATTGGATATATTGATGGATTCAAACTTGAACTCCTTTTTGGCATTCTCTCAGGTAAAAGTATTGGACTGTTACTGTGTGCTCTCAACAAATGATATTAGAGCTGATGGTTGTAGTTTCGGAGCAAAGATGGGCATTGTGATATAGCAACATGGGTCAATAAGGTTGAAGTTGGGCTAGAATGATACTTAAATTAAGGGGGCAGGCCTAACATTGAGCTCATCACACATGAGGGGGAGATTATTAGGAAGCACGGATTTGTAAATTGTATCAGAGAAATCCTACATTGGAGATCACAAATAAGGGAGAGATTATTAGGATACACGTGTTGATGAGTTATGTTAAAGAAATCCCACATTAAAGAATTGATATAGTGTTGAATAGTTAATATATCATAGTTGGCCTATAACTCATTGACTTAAATTTTTAAGTGAACGTAAGTCCAATTAGAGAGAGATACGAAGGGGAAAGAAGGAAGAAACATTCCTGTGATTTGAAAAGTTTTCCCCCGCAGTACGAGAAGCTGAGAGGAGCTTGCGAGGAGTGGGGATGTTTCAGGGTGCTGAACCACGGGATCTCCGAGGCGTTGATGGCCGAGATGAAGGTGGTGGCGAGGTCACTGCTTGATCTTCCGGTGGAGGCGAAGAAGAAGAATGTGGTGGAAGGGAGTGGGTACCTGGAGCCCAACGAGGCATATCCTCTGTATGAATCTTTGGGGTTGAGGGACATGGGCTCTGCTCAAGGTGTGGATGTGTTCTGTTCCCAGTTGAATGCTTCTCCTCATCAAAGGTTCAGTCTTTCTTTCTTTCTTTCTTTCTTCTCTCTTTCTTGCGGCACAAAATTTGGTTTTCAAGGACAAATTGTTGTGGATGCATACTTCTTTTCCAGTTTGAGTGATAATTTTAACACTCACTACCTTCGATTCTAAAGGATGAGCCAAAATATGTATTCCAAGTTTGATGAACTTCCGGCTTTTGGAATTTGTGCGCTCATGGTTTGGGTGTTTCATGCCTACCATGGATCTGTGTTAACAAACAATCGAAGCATGAGTTAAACTGGAAACCAGTAAAGATTGCTCTGTGATCTTTAAGCCCTAGATCTTGTCAGTCTCTTGTTTCCAACCGGAGATGATTCTGAGTCTTCTGCTCGCTCTCTTCAGAGAAATAATGAAGACCTATCGTGAAGCAGTACATGAACTGGCCATGGACATAGCAGACAAGCTGACTAGAAGCATGGGACTGAACAGCGGTCAGTTTGAGCAGGATGAACAAATACAGGCTTCACCCCAGAAACTGTTGGTTCTACGAGTGCACAACTACACACGGATATGGGATTCCTGGCCATTCTTCAAGATGACGACGACTCAGTGGTCTGGAAGTGATGGACAAGTCTGGTTCGTTTGTACCAATTGATCCTTGGCCTGGCACTTTCCTCGTCAATTTGGGAGACATGGCTGTGGTACATCCCTTTTCGTCAATTGAGATACTATAGGAATTGTTGTAATAGCGCCCACCAGTGCAAGTTTAACCGACACGTGCCATTCAGATTGGAACCGATAAACCCAGCAAGAATGCCACATTGTTATCCCTCTTTCATTTGATTGGTTGAGAGTCTATGAATTAACTGTAGAATTCCCTTTGTCTAATGGTTTCTAATTGTAGTGATTACTCCTCTCATTGCATGTTCTAGGCATGGAACAATGGAAGATTGTGCACTTTGAAGCATCGAGTTCTATGCAAGGAAGGAAGAGTTCGGGTATCAATTGGACTTTTTGTAATGGCACCAAAGGAGGCAGCTATTGAAGCACCAGACGAGCTTGTGGATGCTGAACACCCACGCCTCTATGCCCCTTTTACTTTCACAGATTTTTGGAAACTCCGGTCTGTAAAACAATTGCACAGAGGAGGCTCTAGCACTTTTTTGAGTGGCATCTGAGATATGACACGGATGCAAGTCGCGCCACTAATCGTTGACTCCGGGCTCAAGAAATAAAATGGAGTGCTGCTATAGGCAAAACTAGGTATTTTGTATGCAAGTCTAAGGCGGTTGGTTGTGTTGATTTGTGCTCATCTGCAGACTACGTAATACTAGGTCTGCATTCATGCTTGTTGCAGGGCAAAGGCTATCTGATCTGTAAGTGGTTACCGGCCAAGTCAAATACATGAGAATGATCATGATAGACATTCGTCGTACAATTGGAAAATCTGCGACACTTCCTATGGAATTGCTGAAATTCAAATGAACAAATTAAGGTGAAAGGCCCACCTGTAGGATTTAGCATGCCAAATCCAACATAATAGCTGGCTTAAAAACGGGAAAATGAAAGTAGACAATAGCTCACCGTATCCTAACTGCACAATGAAGGAAAAAAGAAAGAGCATTCTTTACATGGTAGATAAATTAACTGTCATTGTGCAGGCAAACACTTTTGAAAACATATGTGATGCACTGATGCCTCCCTTCGTTAAATTATGAGTTGTGACCCACTTATCAAGAAAGAATCTTAGCGAACAATGGCCTAGTGCGAAATCGTGACAGTTAAGTCATCTGTATATTCTGAATCAGCGTTCCCCTCCACAGCACCTGCAGAGGGCCACATGAAGGCTGGTCTAAAAGGCGGGACATACGGCACTGGCAGTGATCCTGAAGCTATCTGCAAAATGGCCTGTGTTTTGGGTCTCTCGCTTGCATTTGGGTGTGAACATGCCAGACCCAAGAGCAGCAGCCGCTCTGCCTCCTCTGCCACATATTCTCCTCTCAGCCTCTCGTCAACTGCCTCGAGTATTCGCCTCTCACGATGGAGCGACCACACCCAATCCACTAAGAAGAATTTACCAATCTTGGTCCATGGTCGCTGGCCGCACACAACCTCAAGAACCACTGCTCTGAAGCCATAGATGTCAGATTCCCTAGTGGCTTTACCTGCATCACGAACAACGATACTGTCAGACCATGCATTAGAATGTTCATGGTTTTTGTGCCTGATAGTTTTTCGGAATTCCAGTGAACAAATATGTCAACTTTTAATCGTCTCAAGAACGATGATTGACTACCTGTGTGCAGACACTCAGGTGCAATGTAGCCAAGAGTACCCGGTACACCTTCGAGCTCTGCATAGGAGGTCTTCCCGTTCTCTATGGCTCGGGCCAACCCAAAGTCTCCCAGCCGGGCGCTGAAGCTAGAGTCAAGCATGACATTGCTGGCCTTAAAGTCTCTGTGCACAACCTTCTGATCATATTCATTGTGCACATAGTGCAAAGCTGATGCAACTCCTGAGATGATCTGGTATCTGAGGTCCCATCTTAAGGTCGCTTTCTCCGGTCCGCAGAATATGTGCGTGTCTAAGCTACCGTTTGGCATGTACTCGTATACCAGGAGAAGCTTCCCATTCTCGTAGCACCACCCTGAGAACGAAAAACAATACCGTTAGGTGGTATGATGGAGGATTACTTATCGATAAAGTAACTCGATTTGACTTGTAGAACAAGCGTTCAATTTGACCACCTTGTGCTTGGTTCGATTCAATTCAACTTATTTGATTAATCATCAGGTTCTAACTCCTAGGTCACCAATTGCTCTACATAGATTGAGGAGCAGTTTGATTTACTTACCGAGTAATTTGACGAGATTTTTATGGCGCAGCCGATTGATGATTGTAAGCTCAGCCAAGAAATCATCTTTGCTCTTGACGTTGTCCCTGGAGAATCTCTTCACAGCAATCTCCAGGCTCTCCTTTGACAATACTCCTTTGTAAACCACACCGAAACCGCCCTGTCCTAATTTGTTCTTCTCGTTGAAGTTATCTGTGGCCGCCTTCAAATCCCCAAACCGGAACTCTCTTGGAGTATCAGGGAGGGACTTGAGGGTCCCCAGTATTGTTGGGTCGTTGGCCGTCTCGTACTTCTTGCGCCGAACACGCTGTCCCCACCAACCTGCCAAGAGAATCACCAAAAGGGGCACCCCGACACCCAAGGCGATCTTTGCCTCGAATCACAAGACCCTCATCCTCCGGCAGCTTCTCCACCGTCAGATTCCATCCTAGCACGCAATGCAATTCTATTGCACTGCCTGTCAATGCAGCGAAACCGATATAGGAGCGTTCATTCACAATTGTTGCAATGTCAAGATCTTCTTCAATCATTACAGGATTGCTCGGTCTTGGCTTGGTGGGTACAGGATTTTCTTCATCCACCATAAAAACCTGCAGAGTTTTGTTCACTCCATCATATTGGACCCAGATCGTGAAATTTTTTGCACTTTCGGGGACAAGCTGGAGGCCAAAATTGGACAAGGACACATTTTGTTTTGACAATACGCTATTGATATTGAGACCGATGTGGTTGTCGTCGGGGTCGAAGTCTTGCTTGAAGGTGTCAAACTCAATAGCCAAAAGGTGGTTGGTGGCATTTCCGTCGGTGGTGGCATTGGTCAGGCCCAAGTACTGCCCTTCGCTACCCAGGGGAAGGTCGAGATCAGGCACTATCACGAACGCCATGCCCTCTCCGTGGCCTGAAGTACTGCTGCTATGGTTTTGGATGTTGATGAAGAAGGAGGTGTTGAATGAGGCCACCCTTGCTTCTTTGTCATGGAGCTTGATACTATCTTTCAACAGAATTCTTCCGGATTTATTGGAGAGATCGAAGTCCCCGCCAGAGTCCGGGGTCACTTGGAGGGCGCCGTTGTTGATACTTGCCCATCCAGGGAATTCAAATTTATGGAGGTCAGAATTATTGAACGGCCCTTGGAACTGCTTCTCTATTGTGCCGTGGCCTCGGGTTTCTGCAAATACCGTCGAAAGCAGGAAGGTCAGGATGAAGAGCTTGAGTCGCAGACCCATTTCAGGAAGTGTATTGCTCGAAGTCGCAGCCTCTAATCAGAAGTGCAGTCTCATACACCTTCTTATTTCTCGCGTCGAGGAAATCAAAGTACACCAGCAAAATTGAATTCGAATCCGTATATTTGCTAGGAACTTTCCCACTAAAGATTATTCAAACTTGTCATCGAGCTGAAATTTCTCCATGGCCGTCTCGGAATGAAATGGAGTCTGATTTCCGGTCATAGGGGTCATTTTCAGAATCTGTAGATTGAAAATTTCGTTCTCATCATGCCGCCCTTTTACAAATCACTGCAACATTAGCCTCACCCAAGACTCCAATTCACACCATACCCAAGCTAATTTTGACATACCTTAAATAACAGAAAATTAATGTGACCTACAACGAAAAAGAATGAGAAAATTACAGCGCGAGTCCATGCAGATTGTTCTTATCTAACTTGTGGGGAGAACAAACACAGAAAAGGCATTGCTTAATCCATTTCAAGAACGTGGCCATGAAGTTTTGTCATTGAGATGAATCTCCTTCAGTCAAACATGATGCTGCAAATATGATCAGCTGCCAAATTCACAAGTAAGCGCGTCTGAGACATTGCCGGGAAACTACGGATGTTGACAGATTGAGCTAGAGATGATTCTTCATTGTCTAATGCAAACCTGTGTACCCATTAAAAAAAAAAATTTGACCAGAAAAAATTAGAAACCCAGATTTTTCACACAAGCTTGAATATTCCACGAGTATGCTCCTCATTTCTTAAGACTTTGGTCCTGCATGAGCAAAGTTTATAGACCACTAGATAGAAAATGGATTCGAATCACGATCGCACACTAATTTTTTGATAGTTATCCAGAAACATTTTTTAGGTTGGTTAGCTGATAGCGAAATTAGCCTCACCCAAGACTCCAATTCACATCATACCCAAGCTGATTTTAATGTACTTTGCCCTCAAATAACAGAAAATTAATGTGACCTACACAAAAAAAAGAATGGGAAAATTACAGCGCGAGTCCATGCGGAGTGTTCTTATCTAACTTTTGGGGCAAACAAACACAGAGAAGGCGTCGCCCAACCCATTTCTAGAACGTGGCCATGAAGTTTTGTCATTGAGATGAAGCTCCTCCTGTCAAACATGATGCTGCAAATACGATTAGCTGCCAAATTCACAAGTAAGCGCGTTTGAGACATTGCCCAAAAACGATGGATGTTGGCAGATCGAGCTAGAGATGATTCTTCATTGTCTAATGCAAACCTGTGTACCCATTAGAAAAAAAAATTTGACCAGGAAGAATCAGAAACCCAGATTTTTCACACAAGCTTGAATATTCCACGAGTATGCTCCTCATTTCTTAAGACTTTGGTCCTGCATGAGCAAAGTTTATAGACCACTGGATAGAAAATGGATTCGAATCACGATCGCACACTAATTTTTTGACAATTATCCAGAAACATTTTTTAGGTTGGTTGGCTGATAGCGAAATTAGCCTCACCCAAGACTCCAATTCACATCATACCCAAGCTGATTTTGATGTACTTTGCCCTTAAATAACAGAAAATTAATGTGACCTACACAAAAAAAAGAATGGGAAAATTACAGCGCAAGTCCATGCAGAGTGTTCTTATCTAACTTTTGGGGCAAACAAACACAGAGAAGGCGTCGCCCAACCCATTTCTAGAACGTGGCCATGAAGTTTTGTCATTGAGATGAAGCTCCTCCTGTCAAGCATGATGCTGCAAATACGATTAGCTGCCAAATTCACAAGTAAGCGCGTTTGAGACATTGCCCAAAAACGATGGATGTTGGCGGATCGAGCTAGAGATGATTCTTCATTGTCTAATGCAAACCTGTGTACCCATTAGAAAATTTTTTTTTGACCAGGAAGAATCAGAAACCCAGATTTTTCACACAAGCTTGAATATTCCATGAGTATGCTCCTCATTTCTTAAGACTTTGGTCCTGCATGAGCAAAGTTTATAGACCACTGGATAGAAAATGGATTCGAATCACGATGGCACACTAATTTTTTGACAATTATCCAGAAACATTTTTTAGGTTGGTTGGCTGATAGCGAAATTAGCCTCACCCAAGACTCCAATTCACATCATACCCAAGCTGATTTTGATGTACTTTGCCCTCAAATAACAGAAAATTAATGTGACCCACACAAAAAAAAGAATGGGAAAATTACAACGCGAGTCCATGCAAAGTGTTCTTATCTAACTTTTGGGGCAAACAAACACAGAGAAGGCGTCGCCCAACCCATTTCTAGAATGTGGCCATGAAGTTTTGTCATTGAGATGAAGCTCCTCCTGTCAAACATGATGCTGCAAATACGATCAACTGCCAAATTCACAAGTAAGAGCGTTTGAGACATTGCCAAGAAATGACGGATGTTGGCAAATCGAGCTAGAGACGATTCTTCATTATCTGATGCAGACCTGTGTACCCATCAAAAAAAAAAAAATTGACCAGGAAGAACCAGAAACCCAGATTTTTCAGAAAAACTTGGATATTCCACGAGTATGCTCCTCATTTCATAGGACTTTGAACTTGCATGAGCAAAGTTTATAGACGACTAGATAGAAAATGGATTCGAATCACGATCGCACACTAATTTTTTGACAATTATCCAGAAACATTTTTTAGGTTGGTTGGCTGATAGCGAAATTAGCCTCACCCAAGACTCCAATTCACATCATACCCAAGCTGATTTTGATGTACTTTGCCCTCAAATAACAGAAAATTAATGTGACCCACACAAAAAAAAATGGGAAAATTACAACGCGAGTCCATGCAAAGTGTTCTTATCTAACTTTTGGGGCAAACAAACACAGAGAAGGCGTCGCCCAACCCATTTCTAGAATGTGGCCATGAAGTTTTGTCATTGAGATGAAGCTCCTCCTGTCAAACATGATGCTGCAAATACGATCAACTGCCAAATTCACAAGTAAGCGCGTTTGAGACATTGCCAAGAAATGACGGATGTTGGCAAATCGAGCTAGAGACGATTCTTCATTATCTGATGCAGACCTGTGTACCCATCAAAAAAAAAAAAAATTGACCAGGAAGAACCAGAAACCCAGATTTTTCAGAAAAACTTGGATATTCCACGAGTATGCTCCTCATTTCATAGGACTTTGAACTTGCATGAGCAAAGTTTATAGACGACTAGATAGAAAATGGATTCGAATCACGATCGCACACTAATTTTTTGACAATTATCCAGAAACATTTTTTAGGTTGGTTGGCTGATAGCGAAATTAGCCTCACCCAAGACTCCAATTCACATCATACCCAAGCTGATTTTGATGTACTTTGCCCTCAAATAACAGAAAATTAATGTGACCCACACAAAAAAAAAAAAAAGAATGGGAAAATTACAACGCGAGTCCATGCAAAGTGTTCTTATCTAACTTTTGGGGCAAACAAACACAGAGAAGGCGTCGCCCAACCCATTTCTAGAATGTGGCCATGAAGTTTTGTCATTGAGATGAAGCTCCTCCTGTCAAACATGATGCTGCAAATACGATCAACTGCCAAATTCACAAGTAAGCGCGTTTGAGACATTGCCAAGAAATGACGGATGTTGGCAAATCGAGCTAGAGACGATTCTTCATTATCTGATGCAGACCTGTGTACCCATCAAAAAAAAAAAAAAAAAAAAAATTGACCAGGAAGAACCAGAAACCCAGATTTTTCAGAAAAACTTGGATATTCCACGAGTATGCTCCTCATTTCATAGGACTTTGAACTTGCATGAGCAAAGTTTATAGACGACTAGATAGAAAATGGATTTGAATCATGATCGCACAGTAATTTTCCGACAATTATCCAAAAACAATTTTGAGGTTGGTTGGCTGATAGCGATATTAGCCTCACCCAAGACTCCAATTCACATCATACGCAAGCTGATTTTGATGTACTTTACCCTTAAATAACAGAAACTTAATGTGACCTACAAAAAAAAAAAAAAAGAATGAGAAAATTACAACGTGAGTCCATGCAGAGTATTCTTATCTAATTTTTGGGACGAACAAACACAGAGAAGGCGTTCCTCAACCCATTTCAAGAACGTGGCCATGAAATTATGTCATTGAGTTGAAGCTCCTCCTGTCAAACATGATGCTGCAAATACGATCAGCTGCCAATTCACAAGTTAGCGCATTTGAGACATTTCCGAGAAACTACGGATGTTGACGGATCTAAGGTAGAGACTATTCTTCATTATCTGATGCAGACCTGCGTACCCATTAGGAAAAAGGAAATTGACCAGGAAGAATCAGAAACCCAGTTTTATCACACGAACTTGGATATTCCACAAGTATGCTTCTCATTTCATAAAACTTTGGTCTTGGATGAGCAAAGTTTATAGGCCACTTGATAGAAAATGGATTCAAATCACGGTCACACTAATTTTCCAGACAGTTATCCAGAAATATTTTTGAGGTTGGTTGGCTGGTAGCAAAATACAGGAGGGACGACATGGGCAAATAGCACCACCTCCATAATTTGGGTGTGAGACCTTCTCTCTCTTTTCCTCCTCATATGTTATCTGGTTCTGATTAAATTGGTTAAAGAGACTGCATTTGTGTCAACCAAACTCCCGTCTGCCTGATCCGGGTCAGACCGGCATGGCCACTTTGGTTTCCGGATCATCATTTGTCGGCTTAACCGTACTTCATGGTTCATCAAACAGCAGGGTCTTCCATTTTTCTCCTTTGCTTCGGACCAACAGTGTGTGTGCATGTTTCCGGTCTCAATCTCCCAGTGCCAGCATGAAATCTGTTGTCATAAGGACCCCCGCTTCTCTCATTAACAGCACCACCCCCATACTCTTACAGCAACAATCACGAATAAAAATTTTTAAGTATCGCTAACTTCTCTATTCAAACAAAATAAGACCTGTGAAAGGGCTCCATAAAGTTTTCCATAAAAATAAAGAAGAGAAAAAAGGAGTAACCACAGAGATATTTGGGACTATAACTTTTGACACGAAACCATTACAACATTGGCGTTCAAATCAGTTAGAACCCAAACTGTGACTAACTTTACCATCTGCTGTCTCCCAAGTTTTAAGTGGGTCGACATAACTGAGAGGTTGAGCTCTACTATGAACAAGGATCATCATCTGTACTAAATAGACCGTCTGCTTTGCCCACCAATTATCATATTTTGACATACCCTTTAGTGTAGGCCCTACATATGCAACTCTGAGGGATCGATCAAGCCTTCTAGCACCACAAGTTTATCCAGCAGTGCAAATTTTTCTTCTTCAAGCACCTTAACTTCTTTCTCAACTTCTCTTAGCTCATTCCCCAAGGTAAAGCTTTCTTCCTCTAGAAGCAAATATCTCCTCCTCAGTGCTCGATACTCATCCCCGGATGTAGAAGAGTCTGGCAATGAATCTGAATTTGATCTCTCTTGTTGATGAAGCAATGTGGAGACATCATTCTTCAGGTTTCTTTTGGAGGTTTTCTGTCCATTCTTCGCTGATGGAGCGCCCTTCAGCTGTTGAACCCCATGAACACCATTACCTTGCAATGGAAGCAGAGTTGCCTTTCTTGAAGGAGCTTTTTTCTTCCTTGGCTTCACATCTGAAACTTCCTCAGTGAATAACATTCTTGAATCTTGCATTTGACTGGCTCAAGTTAACTGTTAAAAGCAAAAACACCAATGGACATCTGATTAAAGGCAATTAAGCAAACCGAGATGGAAAATATAGAGCTCAACCTTCTCATTTATAATTATTATAATAATTATTATTATACTTCTTTGGAGGCTGCTGTCGCTGATTGTACTTCATCAAACATATGAAAAAGAGGAAAGTTAACTTCAATTTGAGAGAAAAGGCTCTTGCTACATATCACCAGAGCGCAATTTTCCAGAAGAGTCATATGCCCAAATTGTACAAGATATTTGACAGAACTGATAACACAGACCAAAGGAATGTCCAGCAGATGAGTACAAAAGGCATGCATCACTTGGAGCATACGTTCATGATGCGTAATCTCTTTCGAATTATGGAATTTGAAAGAGGAGAAAAACTAGCACTGCCGAAATCCTATGTCATCAAACAAAACCTTTAGAAACCACAAAATTTACTAAATTCCAGCAATCACATTAACCGCAGGTCTCCAAAACTAGAACACTTCTCATGGAGCTAAATCATATTTCACCTACAGCGGAAAACAGATATAAAACCATACAATGAGGAGCTCAATAAACAGTCCAACTTCCTAAAGTACTTAAAAGAAAAAGAACCCTTTGCAGGGACATATCCCTACGCAATGACACTCTAGATAAGAAAACACATAAAGCTGAGGAGAGAAGTGAGCAAAGGGACAAGGCCATCTGTGCTGTTCATCACTTTTAGCTTTCGTTAAAGCACATTACTTCAGGGGTTCAACACCCAAACAACACACCAGAAGAGGACAGCTTACCCAAATAATAATTGAATCAAGCAGGGTTAACAGATTATGGAGAACCCAAAAGCAATGTGGGACGAAGAACAATGAATCCAAACAAGAACCAAGAAAATACCATATCAACAGCAATGAAAAGGCAGTACATGGGAAGCAAGACATGAATCCTTGTTCGAAATCAAACCCAAAAAAATAAAAAAACCACCTTGACACTCGCTACCCACGAAGAAATTAACCTGTGAAATCATACGCAGACTCCCGCCCACCAAAACAACCGATCAATCCCAAACCGATGCCGGCGACCACGCGTGCTCGGAGATCAAGCTCAGCTCAGGAAAACAAATCCAACGAGCATCTCGGACTGGGAACTCGAAACACCCCACCCAACCACCAACCTAGGTTTCGGGTCTCCACGATCCAGCCTCGAGATCCTCCCCCCAGCACGCAGCGCACAGCAGGGAGCGACAGAACAATCGAAACCCACGAGACCCGAAACAAATCCCTCCCCCCTTCCCTTTTTCCCCCCGAACGAGCTCTAGGGTTGGCAAAACGAATGCCAAATCGAATTACGAAAAAGACCCAAGATGCGGAATCGAAAAAAGAAGCGGAATTCGCAACTGGGTAACCTGAGATAAGCGAAACGGAACGAACCCCGAGACGAAGAGGGCCGAGGAAGGGGGGAAAGGGAAAGGGCCGCCGCCGCTCTTTCTTTATGTCGGTCTTCCTTCTCTCTTTCCGCTTCTTCTCCGCTACGAGGGACGGAAGAGGGCCCGGGTCGCTCGCGCCTCCATGTGACTTCCAAGAGAAGCATGGAGGGAAGGAGAGGGAGAGAGGGGAAGTTATAAGAGGAAAGAGAAAGAGAGAGAGGCGGGCAAGAGGGTGGCCGTGCTCGTGCTCGTGCTGGGGGCGGTGAATAATGAATAATGGTGGGGGCTACGTCAATGGAAGTCGCTCGCTCGCTCGTTCGTTCGTTCCGCTCACGGTGTTAAACTTGCAGCAGACTCCCTGAATTTTAGACGGAAATCTCTCTCCCCCAACTCCCCCAACTTCATCACATTCTCCATCTCCCTTTTCGCCCAAAAGCACCTCCTCCCCCAACTCTCCTTTTACTTTTTTTCTTCAGGAGAGAAAAAAAAATAAAGCTTTCGGAGGGACGTTCTTGAATTTGAAAACATCTGAGTCGATTGATCTCAGCATATACATTTCGATCAAAAAAAAAAAAACTCGGCCAATATGTATAAACCTCCATGTCTGTTTGTATCAAAGCAGTCGTTCAGTACTCCATGGATATTTTAAGTGGAGAAGACGTAGTTAAAATAAGCGATATATATCGTTACAGATCAAAGCGCTTAGCTAACCGACTTTTTATTGATAAGGTATTCTTTATCTTCGTGATTTCAAAAGAAAAAGAAAAAATTGACAAATAAATCATGCTTAAAAATTTATTTATTTTTTCATAATTTAAATTAGTGAGTAGATGTGATTCTCGATAATTTCATCCAATTCATTATCGATAGGAGATACCAACTACTCCTAAAATTATTATGTTTAGCTATAATACATGATGACGTATAAGATAGAGAAGTTCTCTTAGTGAGCTCATGCTAGCTCCTGCATATATAATTATTTGAACTTTAACTATTTATATGCTTAGTTTAATACTTGCGAGGAGGTTTGTAAGTGAAAGGAACACTTGCCGCTAAACTCTTATATTCTTGTTGACCCAAAAAAAAAAAAAAAAAAAAACTCTTATATTCAATTTTCATGAGGTTAATGGTGTATTTTATAATTTGGAGACTAGCCAGAAACTTCAATACTCTATCATTATTGATTAATCTGAACCACTTCCCAATCTTGATTCTCTACCTTTTGATATCGTTTGATATTGATCTTCACTTTGATTTTGCATTTGTATATGTTTTTGTATGCTCTAAAGCTTTGGCAATTTCTTTGAGATCCTAAAAAACTAACTTATACATCGTATTGATTCCATATGAGCGTACATATAAATCTCTCTATCTATGTGCATCAGAGTAGACTATCATTACTTCATGGATATTTTGAGTGGAGGAGCTGTAATTAGAATGAAAAGTCTCTGTTATATAGATCAAGTGTTCAATCAACCAACTTTTTTATTAATGGGGTACTTTCAATCTTCATGCTATAAAAATAAGAAAAGGTTTGACCAGTAAATTATCCTTAAGAATATATTCTTTTCACAATATAATTTAGCGAACATAGGGAATTCTCGGCGATTTTATCAATTTCATCATTGAAAGAAGATATTGGCTACTCCTAAAATTTTTAGATTTTGGTAATACAAGGTGACACATGAAATAGAAAAGTCTTCCTGGTGAGCTCATGCTAGCCCTTATCTATAATTGTTTGAAATTTGACTATGTACATGCTTAGTATAATAATTAGAGAGGAGGTTTGTAACTGAAAGGAACACTTGTCACTACACTCTTATATTCAAATTTCATGTGGTTAGTGAATTATTTTATAATTAGGGGCTACTTAGTTAATTGTCCATTGCTTCATGAATATTCTGAGTGGAGAAGACGTGATTCAAATGAAGATTCGTGTTGTCGTATATAGAGTGCTCAGTTAGCTGACTTTTTAGTGATGAGGTATTTTCGATCTTCGCAATCTCCAAAAAGAAATAAGAAGTTCAACCAATAAATCATGCTTAAAAATCTGTTCTTTTCCACAATATAAGTTAGCAAGGAGATGAGATTCTTGATAATTTTATCAAATTCATTATTGACAGAAGATATCGGCTAATCCTAAAATTATTATGCTTTGCTAGTATAAGATGACATATAAGATAGAGAAGTTCTCTTAGGGAGCTCATGCTAACTATTATGTATAACTGTTTGAACTTTGACTAATTATATGCTTAATTTAACTTATAGGAGGAGGTTTGTATGTGAAAGGAACACTTGTCGCATCATGAGATTAATTGAGTATTTTATAATTTGGAGACTAGCCACAAACTTCAAATCTCTTGTATTAGTAAAGCCAATAAAAAGTCTTCCACTTAAACTCGTTGCTTCCTATTCTACATAAAATTAATTAAATTTGCAAAATTAAAAATGAAGAATTTAAATATAACCAGAAATTTGCCATAAATCGAAGCAAGAAAATTTCATCCTCTTGACTCATGTGATGCCATTATAGACCAATCTGAACCACTTTCCACTCCTGATTCTTTGGCTTTTGATATCGCTTGATATTGATCTTCACTTTGATTATGCATTTGTATGTGTTTCTTTATGCTCTAGAGCTTTGGCAGTTTCTTAGATGTCCTAGAAAACTAATTTACACTTCGTATCAACCCCATATGCGTGTACATGTAAATCAATTTCAAGGATCTATTCTTTTCACAATGTAGACGGGTGGGATTTTGGTTGGTTTTATCAAATTAATTATTTAAAAAAGATATCAGCTATTCCTAAAATTTTTAAGATAAGCTCGAGAAGTCCTCTCAATGAACTCATGCTAGCTAATCACAGGGGTTTGTCTTAGTGACCACCATTCCCACAATAGAAGGGAAATGTGGATGATTCGAATTTCCACATTATCAGGGATTGAAGTGAGGACGATTTAGTTTTAAATGTGGATTTCGACACCCACATTAAGACAAAGCAAAAATTTGAGAGTTAGAATAGAAATAGAGTATGACTAAAAATAAAAAAATCATGCTAGCTCTTATCTGTAATTGTTTGAAATCTGACTGTTCACATGCTTAAGAGGGAGTCTGCGACTTAAAGGAACGCTTGAGTTGTCAACTAAACTCTCATATTCTATTTTCATGAGGTCAGTGGAGTATTTTATAATTCGAGGACTAGCCAAAAACTTCGAACTCTTTTACCTCGGTAAAAAGCCTTCCCCAATTAAACTTGTCACTTCCCTTGCTATATAAAATTGAAGAAATTTGCAAGAGCAAGAATGAAGAATTCAAAGATAGCCAGAACCCTGCCAAAAAATTGAAGCAAGGAAATATCATCTTCCCCTCGACTCATGTGATGCCACTCCTGATTCTCTGGCTTTTGATATAAATCTTCACTTTGATTCTACAACTGTATATGTTTCTGTATGCTCTAAAGCTTTTGACAATTTCTTAGAGATCCTAAAAAATTAATTTTCACATCCGGCAACTTGCTTCTCATCATATTAACCCCATATTGACAGACGAGGACACGCGGCGGACGACTAAAGGGCTCATCACCAACAACTTCTTGCTCCTCCAGGCCAAGAAGCCGAACGTGTATCCCTGCATCGGCGCAGCCACCTTGAACTTCACGGTGAAGCTGATCTTCTGTCCATACCTCTCGAAAACCAACCGCCTCGGCACAATTGTGACATTAATTCCTCTAGGATGCGAAACCATGGCTTCATAAGCACTTCTCGGTTCCCCGACATTCGTCACGGTCCGAGTTACCGAGATCTCATCTTTGAGGTGAGGCACCACGATGGATGGATAGTTCAGTTCAGTTGCTGATGCAGGTGTAGGATCACATGTGCTGTTGTCTCTTGTAAGCAGGCGCAGCTTTTTCTCATCATAACCGATCGAGCACAGGAAGGCTTTGTAATCATCAGGCCGCACATCGTAAACGAGCCCAGGATTGAGTACGCGAGTTGGGTTCACAAAACCAGACCCGAAATCAAATGGACTCCCCCTCCGGCCATCAGGGTCCACCGTGATGGGCTTTCGCTTCTTATCGAGCATAGTGGCTGCATGTTTTACACGAATGCCAAAGGTTAACGGCAAAGAGGATAAGGCAATTCATTTTCATGTCTCTCTGATTATGCACCACTTTTAACTTGTTCATAAACTTGGCCGTTCAAATATATGGGATTTAAACAAAATGTAGCTTTATAAGAATGAAATGGTTATCTGCGAAGTTTGAAATGTCAAGAATTTTACCTGTTGTCATGATTGCGGATTTGATAGCTGAAGGTGACCAGGTTGGATGAACTGCCTTTATCAAGGTTGCGATGCCAGTCACATGAGGACAAGACATAGAAGTACCCGAGAGAATGTTGAACTTCATTTTTGCAACCGCAGGCGACCAGGCTGCAAGGATATTTAGTCCAGGAGCCGCGACGTCGGGCTAAAAGCCAAAGCACTTGATAAGAATGTGAATGCCTGATGTTGTTTGATGATACAACGCTTACTAATGCCTGGAGTTGAAAAAGAAACGAAGGAATAACTTACTTTTAGGATTTCAGGAGTTATGTAGTTAGGACCCTTTGAAGAGAATGCAGCAATCCGGGGAGCAGGATGACCTCCCCATACTGTTTTTGCAGAGAAGATCCTGGACATCGGTTTTCTATTCATCGCAAAAAGTCAGTTCTGTCAGAGAAATGCACGAGTTTGCACTCTTTGGCACTTTTAAAGTCACAATCGGCAAAGGCATAAAACAAACCTTGTGCTATTTATATATGAGAGGATCTTCCTCCCAGTTCCCTTTCCAATGATGGCCGAAGGAATCACAAATGGTATAGCAACATCTTTATCAGCATCGTCAATCAGTATCATTCCAACCCCACCTGCTGCTTTTACAATCACACTCTTTTCCAGCTTCGACTCAGTATAACTTCCTGAATGCTGACATACCAGAATCTTCCCTTTGGCCTTGGCACGGCTCAAGGAACTCTCTAAACAGAAGCTGCGAGCAATAAAGGCAAGAATTGACTCTTATGTTTGCTTATAGTTTGCATCTACATTGCAACATTTTCAAGTACCTTCTGCTTCACCTGGATTGATAAGGAGTAAAGTATCCTGCATAGGCTTCGGAGGCAGGCATGATTCTTGCAGAGGTGTTCATTTCAAGGACTGACAGACTCGCACCCTATATTACCCCACAAAAAACAATTAATGTCCTTTTGGCCCCACAGGTCTAAGGAATTCAAAAATCATTGGAAAATCAATTATTACCGTAAAATTTGCACCATTTTGCAGCATGATATCGGATATGATATCTCTATCCATTGAGCTTGCAGCAACAGTGATCATCCATGGTGCGAGATTTGTTGCTGAACCAACATTCCCTTCATTTCCAGCAGAGGCAACCACCAAAATTCCATGACTGGTTGCATGGTACGACCCGAGAGAGATGGCATCATTGAAATAATCACCCTGAGGAGCATCGGGACCAAGTGACAGTGACAATATGTTCACACCATCCTTAATAGCGTCATCAAAGGCGGCCAGTAAGTCCACATCATAGCAACCAGAATCCCAGCATGTCTTGTACACAGCAACCCTAGCCATTGGTGCACCGCCTCTGGCTCCTCCAGCCGCCAAGCCTTTGTAGTTCATGTTCTGAACATAGCGGCCAACCGCGATAGAGGCTGTGTGACTCCCATGCCCAGAGCTATCTCTGGGAGACCTGAATGTAACTTTGCTGGTCATGTCCTCTTCAGCTTCATAGCCACTCAAGTAGAATCTTGCTCCAATCAGTTTCCTGCATTACGAAGTTTCTGTTAAACCAATACCAATAGTCCTCAACAGCAATCGATTTGCTGAACCAACAGTCCTAAGGCCAAAGCAGAAAATTACCTGTTGCAGGATGAAATGTTGAATGCTTCTCCAGACTGGCATTGCCCCTTCCATTTGGTTGGGACTGGAGGCATTCCCTCGTCACTGAAGCTTGGTGATTCAGGCCATATTCCTGCTTTGAAAAGTGACATCACGGATCATGCCTACTTTATTCTATTTCATGATTACATCCAAGATTAGGATGATAGCTAACTGATAATTTGCTTGATATCATGTAAAAATAAGTAGTTCTTCTTATCATAGCAATTTACTTAATAATACATATATATCTATTCAGCCCAAAAGTTCAGACCAAAATTATAAGGGGTGTTTCCCCAACGATGACACAAACAAGCTAATTGGCAAGACTAGTTTAAACTGATGCAGCTGCCAGGACTGGAGTAACAACTAGAGTAAGGTTCCCCTTTTAGAATAGATAGCTGCTTTTTCGGCCAGAAAGTCCTGAATTAAGCAATGGTCCAAGAATCTGATGTCAGAGGACTGTGTTTAAGAAAGTTCACCTGTATCGATAAACCCAACGATGACATTCACTTGGTTCTTGGTGGAGTACCCAGGAATTTCCATAGTTTCTTCACCAACAAGACCCATGAAATCCCAGGAATGTGTAGTGTGTAGCTTCCTTTTGGTATTTGGGAACACAGAGACCACCCCTGGCATCTCTGTCAATCACCCAACCGCAACATCATCTTCTTAGTCCCGGCGAAAATCATACAAAACAAAAGCTGCAGGAATTTCGATAACATTGCAACAGAGAAGAAGCGTTCAACCATTAGCTTTATCACATACTAGCAATTTCGGAAGCTTGCTGATCGGTTATCTTCGCCGCAAAGCCTCTGAAACCATGCCTATAGCTATACAAATGCGATGCCTGTGCTTCCTCCATGCTGTTAAACAACATCCACACGTGCTTCAATATACTCGAAAGAAAGAAGCCCACACGATTTCCAACAGCAATAGAACACGTTAAACAGAAGAAAGTAAAGAACAGAGGAACATATCGTTCGACTGAATCCTGGTTCACGACACCAAACTGACCTTCCACTGTGCACAGAAGCAAGCATCTGGTGGTCTCGCCGCACGGACTCATCTGGGTCTTCAGTTCTCACGCTTCCCATGTAAACCACATGCACCTGAAAACGAAGCAAGAATCACAGAGGACCCACAAATGAACACCCCCGGGAAGCCAGAAAGCCGATGGATTCCCACACGAGCGTCGACTCTATCGAAGTGGGTAGCTCCGCTATCTCACCTTGGAACCAAGGCAAGTCCCGATTTCCGCCACAAAAGCAGAGAGGAACAGAAAAAGGAGGCAACTTTCCCCACTGTTCAATCTCAAGGAAGCCATGCTCTTGACTTTCCGCGCCCGGTCCAGTGCCTCCGTGCCGAATTAGCAGCCTGCGTGGCCTCTGGTGGTTAAGGATCAGAAGGGCATCAATCAATCAAGCTTTATAAATGAAAGGCACAGAGAGAGAGAGAGAGAGAGAGAGAGAGAGAGAGACGAATGATGAATGATGTGTTGGACAGAGAACGAGGAACGGGAAGATAGAGGCGGAATGTCTTCCACAGGAATGCTGCCAGTGGAGGGAGTAGGAGTAGCTTGCAAGCGTATAAAAGAGCGAGCTTTTCCTTGGAGAAAGGGAAAAAAAAGAAAAACGATTAAAAAGTAAAACACGAGAAAGGAAGGAAGGAAGGAGCCCGAAAAGGGGCGTGAACGAGGATAATAAATCTGCAGAGATTTGCAGAGGGATGGTGCGGTTGATGGCGATGGTGGAGAGGATTGACAGGTTTGCCTTTTCCTTTTCTCTTTTTTTCTTGGCCTTTTTGAGGGTAACCCATTACGCATGGCATTATCATCACATGGATCTTGCTTTGCAGCAACAATTTGACAGCAACCAAAAAAGAAAAAAGAAAAATTTTTAGATGGTTAAATCTATAGAATTGCTACGGTTGATTATGGATGCATGGAAGAAAAGCTATATACTTTCTCTTTTATATCCACGTTAGAGAAAAAAAATTAATTTTTTTTTTAGATGTGAAGGACACTTCTTAATAATTTGACAAATTCGATAATGAATGACAAAGATCTGAAGACTGTTTGCTTTAACTATCAACACAACCCATGTGAAGGCCACCTTTTTTATGGATAATAGGGTTAATATCATTAAAAAATCATGAATCGATACATCTATGAAACATTCACTTCAATTTAGCTTCCATCACATAGAAAAACCCTAAACCCTTTTCTCATGACCTGAATTTACTCTCCGCTAGCAATTTCCCCAATTTCTTGTTAAAATGCCAATGTGGAGAATCCGCGTATGTCGATACGTACACATTTTTATGGGCTATCTAGGGCAATATTGATGAAGTGCAAATTCAGATCAGAGATACCAATTTATAATTTCTTATGAAATGATTTTTAATTTCAGGTAAATACGTTAGAGGATGCCGGTTTGGGATTTTTAAAATAAGTTTAACCCCACAAAAGAAAAAACAAGTATATTCAATAAATAATTCTTTGCCCATCCCTTCTCCGCCCGGTCAACCCAACTTTGACCGAAGCGGGGCCCGCTTGAATCCCGAAGACCGTTAAAAAGGAAGACGAGAGGAGCCGGGGGCAGAATTATTGCAGTTGAGCCGTAAAGCAAAGGCTCTGGAGGACAGCACCAACCAACAGTCGCCAACTCGCCCCCCCACCCAAACTCACTCGCCGACTCACCGAGTCGGGCGTTGAAAATCCGGGCAGACATCGGCCCAACGGCCATTTTTCTTGCACGACCTCGGAGCGACAAACATCAAACGACTCCGACGACGAGTGCCACTTAGGGTAAAAGTAAAAAAAACCGTAAAAATTGGGTCGATGATGATCGTGGCCGCACATGCACATGCACGCGCACGCCACGCCACCCCCCCGGGAATTTTTACCTTTTGGGGTCTCTTATTTTAATCCGACCGGTTTTTTTCTGGATTCGATCCTGAGTATAAAATGCTGTCTTGGGCATTGTTGCCCACCAAGTATATACGTGAGCATACTTCGTATTTTCTTTATCGGGGGATGAGACGGGTATGTATGAATTTTCATCTTGATTAGATTTGTGCGAGTATATGTAGGCGGGCCCATTCGAACTGGGTCCGATAGCATTAGGTTCCTAACGACGATTAGACTCATCAAATGAATGGATTAGATTAGACTTGAGTCGGATCGAAAATGATCCGACCTAAATACTAGATAGATGAATATAACCTGTTTTGACCAATTTTCATGCAATGCAAATTTAATGATACATACTTGACATAACTCATATTAATAAAATGTATCCATATTTAACCAAATCTTTGAAAGCATACACCCAAATTGAGGTGGGAATGCAACGTAAATGAATGCAAGATCGAGCGAGGGCGGGAGAGAATGAAAAAAGAGTTATAGAAGTGGGGTGGATTTAAATAAATTGAAAAAAATAAGTTTTGACCCTTTTAACATTCATATTGTGTTTAAACCACCTATTTACTAAACATAACTAACCTATTTATAATCCTTTTAACACTCATATGAATTAATGGTGCAATGCTCATGAATCACTCTAAGCAAGAGATATTATGATTCGAACACAAGATGTTGCCTTGCCTCGACCCAAACGCTATAAACCATCTAGTCATCCTCTTGAAGTTAAACTATAGGTATTTTCAAATCGACTTTCGATGCAGATACCGAGGGGCGCGGGCTTCTGATGTTAAAAAGAAAAAAATTCAAAATTTTTTTTTATAGTAGTAATTGTAGAAGGGAAGAGCTAAAAAAAGAAAATATCTTGAAACTCACTTCTACGATGCCAAGTTAGGCATTTACGTTGTTCATTGATGACTATGCTAGGATTGCACTTCGGACCCTATTTAAAAAGGGGGGATGAAGTGAGAAAGGTCACGTAGGGAAGGGAAACCCATGTTGCCCCCCTCAATGGGCCAAGCCAAGCATGATAATTGAGGGGGGTAAATCTCTGATAAATCCTTATCATCATTAATAGTCTTGATAACTCAACTGACTTCAATTCTTATTATATGTAATCAGAATTTAACTGAGTACCCACACAAACACCCCCACCATCATCATCCATCATAAAAGAAAAGGCTGCCAAATAAATATATCAAGATGTCAGACAAACCCACCATGAGAGTTAGTGCGAGGAAGAGACTAATTGGTAAGTGTAATAATCAATGTCATTATCACACATCATCAAAGCAAAAACCTTATCAGGAGACTGCATATGCTTTGCAATCCAAAAAGGATGTTTAAGATACCTTGTCGGCCAAGGTCATGTCTTTTGTGAGATGGAAATCTAGCCACCTAGGGAATAGTTAAAGATCGGAGTTAAATCACTAGGCTGAGGTGGCTCGACTTCAGCTCAGTTGTTTGGCGTTACTTTTGAAAGACAAGGTCGCAAGAAGATCTAACCGAGGGTATGCTGTGGATCTTCAGTGATAGTTAAGATTGTATTTCACCACAACCAAAGAGCCCGAGAGCTCCATTTTGGGCCATCCCACTTGACAAACTTAATGGATTGATAAGCCTGCGTTCATTATTTTAACATGTTAATATTTATATGCTTTAACCCCCCAATTAGAGAAGTAGCTTTTTACTCTCTACCCAAGGACTACCCCCAGTTTTACATCCTTGAGTTTAGATGTAATAATTTAAGGGCATACTAAGGTTCAAAGACCAAAAGAGTTGTATATGCTTTGTAATAAAAAAAAGGGTGTAAGATACCTTGTTGGGGAAAGTCATGTCTTTGTAAGATTGAAATCTAACCGACTAGGAATAGTGGGAGATGAGGTTAAATTAAATCACTAGACCGAGGCGCCTTGATTTTGGCTCCATCATTCGGTGTTACTTTCGAAAGGCGGGGTCACAAGAAGATCGATATCAAGTCCAAAGGCAGCGAGAACAACTATTCGCAATCCCATACACCAGTCCAACCTCAATTTTCTTTCTCTGTGCTGATGTATTCGATTTATGTCTTTAATGTCGTTCTTTCAGCACTGGCGCTATTTGCTTAATTATTAAGATAAGATGGGCACTATGAATGTTGCTATTTTTAATGGGGAAGAAGGCATGTGATTCCTCTCGTCCCCTTTACTTGCGAGCCTTTGCGGAGGATATTGGAAAGAATATCTTGTTGTACGTAACTTCCAATCAATTAATAAGGGCAATTTGTCATCTTTTGGTTTCAATAGTTCCATATTTGTCAGTTTCCAATCATTTTTGTCCTGTTTATGAGCCTCCATGCTTGTTGTGTATGCATATACAGAACAAAATTCAATGTACATATGCAAACATACCACCTTTGCTTGAATCCTCCTCTTTGCTTAAGATGAAATTCAGCATCTCTCTCTCTCTCTCTCTCTCTACGAGATGACAACTTCATGGATTTTGGTGGCAACAGGTCTAGCTGTCAATTGGGTGTCCATTTGGCAGCTTCTTGACCTTGATGTTTTGTGTGTTTTGCAATGAGCAATTACGCTACAGATCCCAGAAAAGGAGAGGAGACCAAGAAAAATTTGTGTCTTTGCATCTGCTTGTGTGTGGTCATATCAAATACCTAACTTTATCCTTTTTTTATTATTTTTCTCGTCTGTCTCTTCAGATGCTGAGGAAGATGTTGATGCTGATTGGCCAATTTACTCTTGCATTCAGTTGAAATTCTTGAACCTCTGCCAATAATATATGTGGATATGTCATTTGTCATTGACAATTGGAAGAAACGTACCGGGGAAAGAAGGCCCTTTCTTTACTCTCCCAAGGGGAAACAAGGAGTATTTCCACTTTTGGAAATAGTTTAGCTTTAAAAAATTGCTACTTTTATATGAAATATGGCATTAAATTGGGTTTTTTTTCCCTCCAAAGCGTTGGATAACGATCTAGCCTAAACGATTATTTGAATGGTTGATCGCTTAATTTGAATGAGATGAGCTTTGTGTTCAAATTACAAGACCTATTGGTCTAGGTAACTCCGAGAGCCATGCCCAGTACCTTGAGATGGAGCCCGACTCTATGCATGTAGACACGATGGTCCATATGTATCTGTAGTGATTAATTGAGTTGAAAGTCCAAACATTCAAAATTATTAATCTCCAATCAGATAAATAAATTAGCTATTTCTAAATGAAGAAGTGCTTTTAGTTAGGTCATATTAGATGCTAGGCTAAGTGTGTGTATTAATAAGGATTGAATCCATGGTGTTATAGTTTGTCCATTTCTAAGATAGCTTCTTGCTAGTCCTAAAATGTGGTCTTGCAAAAATTAGAGTTGACATAAAAGAATGAGATAACACACGAGAGAGAAAAGAGGGAAAGAGGGGTTAGGATTATCTGCACAATTAAGGTTGCGTAGCTTTCAAATTGAAGACACAAGAGTTGTTGTATCCATTTGTCTTCTACCGGGTCAGTATCGAGTTACGTGTAAGTTGTGTTTGCTCTTAGAGAGCAATGATAGCCCATGTTCTGCCATCTGGACTTGTGTCTTTATAGCTCTTTGTATGACTAAATCTCATTGTATTACCCGTGACTTTTCTCATTTTCACATTGAAATAGTTTTTTTTTTTTTTTTTTTTTTACATATATGTCAATGTTGCTATTCTCTTTGAATGCTCTCTTATTGCTGCCATCATGTGATTGTGGATGTCCTTGTCCTTGGGTGGCTCTGGCTTTGGTGATTGGCTTCATATCACAATTAGGCACAAAGGTCTTTTTCCTTCTAACTACTTCCTATTATTTTGTCTTTTCTTGACAATAACGCTTCCTATTAGCTAAACCTTAGCAAAGTAGGGATCTCCATCTCCATAAGAGTCTTCACTGGCCTCACGTATGCATAACCTCCCTCCCCCCACTCTCCATCTCCAATTGCCGGTGGGAGTGTGATTATTATTTTTTTATTTCGCATATTCGATATTATTCTTTCACTTATTATACATATCCCGAGAATACTTGTTGAGAAGCATTTCGATAAGAAAATTGGGCTTTAAAGTTTTTCTTTTTTCTTTTTTTTTGGAGCAAATACAAGTATCTCGAATGACGTGGGAAAAGGTTGGCACACCATCAGCAAGCCCTAGTGAATTGGGATGGAGACATGATGAGCCGGAGAAGTAAGTGATATTTGTGGCGTGTGAAAACAAAGGGGGGGACACAACTCAATCATCGCCACATCTTTTGTCCTTTGAGGAATCAAGAGATATACATAAACATATATAAATATATATATATTCGAGTTGCCAAGCCCTTGAAAATCGCAATGTGGTAATTATTGCCTCTAATCATGATTCATGAGGAGAAAATAATGATAATGATAAAAAAGCAAAATGGAAATTGGAGATTTTGGAGAATCTTATGGAGTGATGTTGTCACGGACTTATTGGGAGATTGTGGTTGTTGGCAAATTTTACCTATTTTTCTTTTGTTTTTCTTTTGGTTTTTTAAAATGATTGCCTTTGGTTGAATCTACAAGCAACAGCAACCTTTGAAGGCATCCAATTGATTTCTTTCCTTTTTTTCCCCTTTTTTCCTCTCTTCTTTTCTCCCCCTTCTGTCAAATTTCAGTGTGTATCCGATTAAACTTACTTGTGCTGTAATCTGATAAGACAAGGATGACAAGCAATGTGTGTTCCCTTACAATCATTCTTTTTTTAATAGGTAGGAGAAAAATAGTAATATACCCAAAAACATTTTTTTTTTTAGCCCGATTGGAGCTAGGTTTCATCCCTCCACCCCCCGGTATGTTAAGTGACGTCCCAACGATGAAAGGCTAGTAGGCTTTTGTGGCTGGAAATTGAGGTCCTGTGTTTGAGTTACTCGAGCCTCGGGGACATCATGAGTTGTGGAGAATTCGAATGGAGTCGAATGAATCGAAAAATACCTGCCGGACTTGTTGCTTTTAAGTTTGTTCATTTTGCTTGATTTTTTCGGCAAGGGGGTACTGAAGACAGATGAAGTCTTGGGACATTAATAATTGGAGAATTTTTTTTTTTTTGTCATGAATAATTGGAAGAGATCAATAGGTAAAGTTTCAGGACTTTTAAAAGGCCTGTAATCAAACCGGGCCGGTCCTTGGAAATGATTGGACCGAGCCTTGATTCTCCACACGGGCCGAACAGGGTACATGACAAGCATGAGCACGGCCCAATCCCGTAACTGGCTAACGAAAGTCTGCAGCCAAACACCAAGAGAGAGATTCTGAGATGCCACCCCACCAGAGAAAAGAAACCGAGTGGCTAAACCAACGAACGGTACGAAGCCTCTCTCCCTCTCTCTCGCTCGCTCTGTCTGGACTGGAGTTTCGGTAAATGTGTGCAAAAGGTGAGCTCCGATGGCCGGTTTCGGCTCCTTCTCGTGTTTAAAGGTGGTTCCTTTTTGATATTCGAAAGTCGGTTCTTGGTGGGTATGACGTTTTCGCTGTCATTGAGCTTTGCTGCTGACTAGTTTCTTGAAACGAGTGGAGGGAATTGAGTCACGGGTCTTCCTTGTTGGTGATAGAATCATGGGAGTGTTCGGGTTTGTCCCTGCTCTGCATTCGGGTGCTTGTGTTCGATGATTGTGCTTGTGTCTGTTCTTATCATTGAAAACTCAGCACACACTATCATCATGAAGGATTTCTACAGAGAAACATGACGTTTTTCACGCTCTTCATCCTATCTTTAACTCGATGGGTGGTTGGTTCTTGGTGGGTATGATGTTTTCGCTGTCATTGAGCTTTGCTGCCGATTAGTTTCTTGAAACGAATGGAGGGAATTGAGTCACGGGTCTTCCTTGTTAGTGATAAAATCTTGGGAGTGTTCGGGTTTGTCCCTGCTCTGCATTCGGATGCTTGTGTTCGATTATTGTGCTTCTGTCTGTTCTCATCATTGAAAACATAGCACACACTATCATCCTACAGGATTTCTACAGAGAAACGTAACGTTTTTCATGCTCTTCATCCTATTTTTAACTCGATGGGTGGTTGGTTCTTGGTGGGTATGATGTTTTCGCTGTCATCAAGCTTTGCTGCTGACTAGTTCCTTTAAACGAGTGGAGGGAATTGAGTCACGGGTCTTGCTTGTTGGTGATAGAATCTTGGAAGTCTTCGGGTTTGTCCCTGCTGTGCATTCGGATGCTTGTGTTCGATGATTGTGCTTCTGTTTGTTCTCATCTAAGATGAGTGCATCAAGTTAAAGATAGGATGAAGAGCATGAAAAACGTCACGTATTTCTGTAGAAGTCCTGTAGGATGACAGTATGTGCTGAGTTTTCAATGACTGCGTTTGGCAGATGAAAGGTATTTCCAATGCATTCTCGAATCACATATTATTTGAGTAAGAGTGGGATATTACTCCGATATAATCAAGAAAAAAGACGACGTTATTGTGATCGAATAACCTGTCTTTTTCAGTAGGCGCCGGTGTTAGGTTGAGTGATAGTCACTCCGAATCTGTACTCAGACCGATCTCATCACTTGATCAGGATTGATTTTTGGAACATGGAAAATGCAAAAGATTGATCTAAACTGTATAGGATGGATTTTTGTGGAACTTGGCAAATGGAAACAATTGATCGTATATGTGTAGTATGGGTGCTCTTGAAACTAGCTGCAGTGATCCACACAAAGAAAGCACGTGTAGCCTTTCCTTTCAAATTAATTTGCTTCATATTGTTGTCTTTGACGTTAGGTGGATAACCAGTGTCTGTAGAAGAATCCGAAGTGGGAGCTATGACTGTGACCTTGGTTTCCTTGTGCAATCCATGTTTATTTCGTCATCCTGGACGGCAGAATCAATGGTACGCCAAGACATTCCTCGGTGCTGGACAGAATATCCAGGATCTTATTTGTTCTACAAGAAACCAAATCCAGCATGATTATCGAGAGAAGAAGTTAACCCGAGTATTTGCTGTCACGGAAGGTTCTACCGAGTCAAGCAAGTCTGAAGAGACTCTTCCATCTTGGGCTCGAACAGATGCGGATGAGCCTCCTCCATGGGCTCGGAATGAAGGAGCACAGAATGCGTCTCAACAGAGCTTTGAAGTGCCCTTCTTTGTTTACTTATTAGCCTCTGCAGTGACGGCAATTGCTGCAGTAAGCTTCTTTTGCTTTCCTTGATTTTTCAATACAGAAAGAATTGACTGATAATTTTTATGAAATCCAATTGCAGATAGGGTCTATATTCGAGTACGTCAATCAGAAGCCTGTTTTTGGAGTTTTGAATTCGGACAGCATCTTTTATGCCCCATTGCTCGGCTTCTTCGCGTTCACTGGCATCCCCACCTCCGTAAGTTCTTAAGTTAAAATGAGTTGTGGATTCTTGCTATGCGGCGGCAATATTCAGCTATTAAGTTATGCCCAAATGCAGGCATTTTTATGGTTCAAATCAGTTCAAGTTGCAAACAAGGAAGCCGAGGAGCAAGACAGGAGGGATGGCTTTTTGTAGAGTCTAAGTGCCTTGCATAAATGTCAGTGTAGAATGAGAGTTCTTAATGGAATGTGGTTGTGTCTAGATAGATCTGAAGGCCATGTTTCTTCCTGTCAGTTTTGCAAGGTACAGAATGTTAAATTGTAAATGATGACTTATGTGCAAATTTCATGCTATCGTCATAGAATTTCAGACAGACTTGATGGTATTGTCCGAGAAACTTGAAGCGGGTTAATAGTATTATAGGAAAATTTATCATTTAGCTCCCCGTCCCTAGGCTGACTAGCCAGTCCAATTGTCCGGGGTGAGAGTTTCAGATGTATCTGATGAACCTTTATGGAACCGAAATGACTCACTTGTGATTCAGTTTGCATCTTTTCCTGGTTTAACAGGTATGGCTTCACACTTAACAGCGAAAGCAAAAGTAGTACTTTTTTTTTTACTTGTATCTCCTGAGAGGCTGATGGCTAATTTTTAATATGAAGAATGAGAGACAGCTAGCCAAAATATCAATCTAGTTTGATTGCACGACAAAACAAAATCGCACAAGCAGTTATTCTCGAAGTTTGAGATAATAATAGAAGAAAGGCGAATCAAGTCTTGTACTCATCTGCACTCTCCACACAGAAGAGACGAACGGTTTGATTGAATGGAGACGCTTGTAATATTATATTCACTAAAACTTTCTGGATGGGATATGACAGGGAAAACACAAACTCATATCAGGAACTTGTGTAAAAGGTTCCAAGAAAGCATGGCAAGGCGGTTATCATTTAATTTCCCTGCAACAAGAAATTCAATAAAAACTGCCTCAAAGTCTGCATTTCTATATAGAAAATTGTCCATACCTCCACGACTCTCTTTGTCAGCCGTTAGCTAAAAGTTTGTGACTGGTGAGTGCTTGGACCTGCAGATGGCGACTTCATTGGAATACATAATTTCAAGTAGATGTATAGAAGGGAATGGGGCCTCAAGCATCCGAACAACGTACTCACAAAGAATCTGAAAATAGTCTGCAAAAAAAATTCATGGAGGAGGAAGAAGGAGGGAAGAGTCCAGCCCTGGCTTTATCCGTGCTCCAAAGACTAGACCGCATCGACCATTTGGTAACAGGAACAGATATTGTCTTCATTCATTTGTTATTCTAATCATTAATGGAAAATGATTGAACTCGTAGAACTGATAGAAGGTCATAGCAAATTCTTTTACTCTCTGATGTTTTAAGTTTCTAAGCACAATACCTTTTGATAAAACAGCTAGAGGTTCTGGAGGAAAGGCAGAGCTTATCAGCAAGTTTTCCTTCAGGCCTGGTTGCAGAGAAAATCAGAGCAAAAGAACAAGATCATTGCAGGACAATATCATCTGCACTGGAGGAAGCTCATCACAAAGGAACGTTGATGGATCGAGTGGCAATGCTCGAGGACCGAGTCTTACAGGTTCGACGAATGACTTTTAAGTTCATGCCCTAATTCCGGCTCCTGAGTTATTTTTCCTAGCATTAATCTGATATGGAAAAGCTAATATTCTTTAAAGAGCTAATAGCTGATTATAGCTCTTCTTTGGACATAGTTGATCCTAGAGATTGAAGTTGGAAACATTTCGAAGTCAAGCTATTCTATCGTCCCGACAACAACTGAAAATGTCAATCAGCACACTTCGGAATTGGCCGTGGTAGCCATGGAGAGTGCGGATTCGAAGGAACACCAACTAGAGAACCCACATCCTTTTTCAACACAAGTGAGCTGCAGATACCATAGCGACATTAGTCCAATGTCTTCATGAATTTGACTTGGCAATTTTGAAATCATACTAAGACTCAGACTCGGTAATAATGTTGACTGATTTCAGGAAAAGGACTGCGCAGATGCAGAAGCATGTGTTGAGAAGACAAAAACAACAGGAAGCCACAAAGTGAAGAGGCGGTCAATGCTGAGGAGAAGTAAATGGCTTTGTGTGGTGGTCTAGACTGGGATGTTGATTTTCTCTCTCAGCAAACTCTTCTGAATTTTGGAAGTTGAACAACTTTTCATATTTCATATGCCCAATTCTCCTTTTCCTGAATATACTCAATAAGGACACTTTCAACAGTGCAGTCCCCTTTGCCTTTTGCTCTTCAAACTCATGGCTATAGTTTTGACATTTGTAATTCAGATTGGATTGAATCTGCATTTGCAATAACCATTTATGCCCCTCTTTTCTTTGTATGAATTCCTAGTGAGCAAGATAGAAGAGACAGATGAAGAAATCAGACGGCATTGGTGCAATTTTATTCCTTTGATCTTGTCAAATCCCCATGACCTAAAACTTTGCAGCACAACATTAAAATCACTCTCTGGATGCTTACATAATTGTTCATATAGTTAGGTGGTTCATGGAAAGGCATTGTAGCTGATAGCTCTTGATAGAGAGACGTAAGGGAATAGATATGCGTATCATTGAATGGCGGACCCAGTACTGATGTTAACTTGGCTCACTAGTACAAATTATGCGCAGAAATACTCAAAATTTCATTATTTATGCATAATCTATAAGGCCTAATTTCCTTTAAAAAAACTCATTTTTAGGTTCAATCTCAATTTTGCCCCTAAGTTTCTTTGTCTGAAAAAATCAACTTTCAAGATCTACCCTCAATCCCAAAATCGGCTCTGGTTTTTTTAAAAATTGTCAAGGGCAACGGGCTACTATTGTTCCATATGAAGGTAAGTGTTTTAGTAAAGACACGTATTCTGATATCGAACATTTAATTGTCCCTGATGTTGGTAATTTTGAAGAATTTAGTAGCTATTTTTGGTTACGAAGAAAATTTGAGACTAAAGTGAAAATTTGTGAATTTTTTAATAAAAAAAGTTCTGGCAAAATTGAGATTTGACCTAAAATTGAGAGTTTTTCAGGAAATTAAGCCTAATCTTAAATCGTATTTGACCTAATTGACGAAATGATTTAGAAATTTTATAGACTTGGTAGCTACTTTCATCTCCCCTTGAAAGATCTGGTATATACTTAGAAATAACTCTCTCTCTCTCCATTGAAAAATGTTACACTTACACCAAATGTTTGAACATACTTCATAATGATTTTTTTCAATACCCGAATCCTTAATAATAAAAGTAATTACATTGAAAATTGCAATGTTTCGCTAGCTAAATAACCCCTCCATAAATTTCCGCGGGTTGTCAAGAATCGAACCCTATCGCATCACTCAACTCTCATGTGGCCAAATCCGTGTCATTGAATTGAGTACACGATTCTGACCAAAACAAAGAATAATTGAGTACATGATGGATATAAATTTTTCGTATTGGATTGCTTGCACCCTCCAGTAAAATCCATATAGAAGAAAGGAAAACTACATAAAATCCTTCCCGAATTTTGGTGTTTTTACACGCTTACCTTTAAACTTTCACTTGTTACATATTAATGCCGAAACTTCCATTTTGTTATAGTCATTTACCCCCAGCTATTTTGTCATTAGCGTGTGTCAACGTAGATGACTTTTAAGAGGTAAATGTGTATTATTATTTCGTTTTTTTTAAAGAAATCTCTCTTCTACCCTTAGGAAATAGAAAAGTAATAAATTATCACATGAACTAGCCTAACATTAAAGACCTAGGAATTTATAAGTTTGACTCTTAGAACTTTATAAAAATTTAATGACTCCTTGAAAGTTAGAGATGTAATTAATTGTCTTGAAAACTTGCATTATTGGTCTTGCAAAATTCGTGCTCCCATCTAGATAAAAAAATAAACACCTCAAAACAACTTCAAATAATTAAGGAAGTTGTTCAGAATGGCCTCCAGTTGATATGTTGTTGATAGACTTTGAGATTAGCAACTAAAATGCATATCAAAAATTTAGTAACTCTTCATTTGTCGATATCGATAACTTCGGTTGGGAATGGTTTAGTACCACGTTATCGAAAACTCCAGTCTCAACCCATTGTAGCACGTTATGCCCGAATTCTATCTTGGCTTAGGTCACCATTGATAATGCCAATGTCGAATTCATCATCAAAGCTAAGTCGGATGCTCCTGCATCAACCTCCCCAGGTCTTTTGAGATTGGTCCTCAAATCTAAGATATCTTTATCCTCTAAATAAGGAACAAGGTCGCCCACATTAAAAGTCACCAAAACTCCAAACTCTCCAGAAAGATCAATCTTATAAGCATTATCACCGATTGACTAGATAACTTTAAATGGGTCATTAGCTCTAGGTATGAACTTGTTCTTTCAACTAAATGAAAATCTCTTTTTCATCAAATGAAGCCATACAAAATCACCTAGTTGAAAGTGAGTCTTCTTCCGATGCTAATTGGCTTTTTTCTTATAAGACTTGTTGGCTTTTTCAATCTTGAATCGAATATGCTCATGGAGCTTCTTTATAGATTTAGCTCTTTTTTTGCCATCAAAGTTTACTTGTGAGTTGAATGGAATTGGAATCAAATCAATCGGTATGAGGGGGTTAATTCCATACACAATTTCAAAAGGTTATCGACTCATAGTATAACTCGAAGATCGATTCTAAGCAAATTCATCATGAGCAAGCTTCAAATCCCAATCTTTCGAAGACTTACTCGCCATACTTCAAAGAAGAGTAGTAAGAGTGTGATTAGTTACCTCCATTTAGCCATCGGTTTGAGGATGACAAGTGGTGCTAAATAAGAGCCGCATACCAAGCATTATCTATAGTGTTTTTCCGACATAGCTCAAGAACTAGGAATCATGATCTGACACAATGGTTTTCAGTACTCCATGAAGGTAAATAATCTCCTTGAAATATAATTCAATAACATGAGATGCATTATTGGTTTTGTGATTTGGCATAAAATAAGCCATTTTAGAGAACCAATCGATGACCACCCTGATGGCATCTTTTTCCCTTTGAGTTCTTGGAAGAGCCACGATAAAGTCCATAATAACATCTTCCCAAGGCTACATTAAAATTGAAAGTAGAGTATACAATCCCTGATGGAATTGACTCTTCGTTCTTTGACAACTTGCACATCTCGAGATAATAGCATGCACATCTTCATTCATTTTTTGTTAGTAAAAATTACTCTTGAAGGACCTCAAGAGTTTTGTTAACTCTGAAGTGACCACCAATCCACCACCACGTGCTTCTCGAATCAGCAATTCTCGAAAAGAACTTTCTGGTATACATAAGCAATTTCCTTTAAAAAGAAATCTATCTTGTAAAGAATAAGTATCTTTACAATTGTCGACGATAGATGAGAACTCAAGATCTTCATAATAAAGTTCTTTCATCGATTGAAAGCCAAGGATCCTAAAATCCAACACAGCAAGCATAGAATATCTTCTTAATAAAGCATATGCTACAACATTAGTGTAGCCAGGATTGTACTTTGAGACAAAAGAAAAGGATTGAAAAAATTCTACCCTTTTTGCAGGGCTCTAATTAAGTTTGTGTTGGTCGCTAAATTTGAGAGCCTTATGATCAAAATGAAGGACAAACTACTTTGGTCTCAAATAATGACTCCAATGATGAAGAGCTCAAACAATGGAGTAGAACTCCTTATCATAAGTTGAATAATTCTTCTTTGAATCCATCAACTTCTCGCTGAAATACACTAAAAGTTTTTGTGCTTCTACAAGAACAACGCTAGTGCCAACTCCATTTGCATCATACTCAACTTCAAATACTTTATCGAAATTAGGAAGGGCAAGAATAGGGGACTTACAAAATTTCTACTTGTTGACTAGGGTTGTCGAAACGACGTTGGTGCAACTCCCACCATTGATAATTACTGAACAAACCTTCCTATTAATGGTACAATGAGTATGAAAGATGTTCTCCCTTTGTTCATTTTCATCTGGAGAAACTTCAACATGTAATACTCTTTGGACAATCAACAACTTGACATCATCAGCTTTCTCCACATCTTGCTCTTGTTTTACGATCTCTTCTTGCTCTTTGGATTTGGACTTTACATTGTATTGATCTTGGTGAGTCTTCTCAATTTCTTGAATGGCGATAGCCATCTAGTTAGGACAATCCATTTGTAGATGCCCATAGCCATAGCACTTGAAGCACTTGCTATTTTCACCGTATGATTCTTTTTGGAGCTTTTTAACAAATTTGGGGGAATTTCCCTTTTCTTTCACCTCTTTGGAAGTATTCGTAGCAGAATACTTAGCAGAATATCTTCTACCAACCTTGAGGCGTTTCTCTAGATAGTTGAGAACTCTCTCCATTTGATGTTGCAAATCCTCTATAGCACAATCATACCTATTATTGTGTGCTTGCTTCAAAGTCAAGCTTCTTCAAACTTGATAAACTATTTCTAATTTTTTATTTTATGAAATGAGGTAGGTAACAGGAGGAATCACTTAAAAATGAGTTCAACCTTTAGCTCCGATACCAATTTAATGTGGGCGTGGGCCAGTGATTTTGGAACTGGAGAATTTTGTATTTAAGTATATTGGAAGGGTGTGTATGGAGATGAACGTCAAAGGATGAAATGCAAAATAAAAGATAGAAACAATTGCTACCAAGGTATAAAGGCCACGCCATCAACCGAGGATTAGTATCAGGATTGATGGAGTTTACCACCAAAATTTAAAAGACGAACATCCCATCAAGGATAAAGGATTTCGGGATATGGGAAGCTCACTACTAGGACCTAAAGGAAAATCCACCTGCCAAGGATAAAGGATTTCTTGGCTCACCACAAAGAAGTAATTCACACTCCAAAGATAAAGAAACCGATAAAGAAGTTATCTACTCTCTAAACGATATTCACTCATGCAGAGAAGATCTCACAAATTTTCATTCATCAAAATCGTCTACATTATAATGAAGAGACTTCCTCTATTTATAGGAGGACTACAATTTATGAAATAGAAAAGTCATTAAAGACCGAGGAATTTAGAACTTTGACTCTTTGAACTTAACAAAACATTAATGACTCATAGAAAGTTAGAGATGTAATTAATTGTTTTGGGAACTTGCATTCTTGGTCTTGCAAAATTCGTGCTTCCACCTTGACCAAAAAAATAAACACCTCAAAATAACTTCAAATAACTAAGGAAGTTGTTCATAATGGCCTGCCATTGATATTGTTGGTAGATTTCAAGATCAACAAGTAGAATGCGAACCGAGAATTCGGTAACTTTTCATTAGTCGGTATCGATAACTTTGGCTGAGAATGGTTCAGTACTGCTTTATTTGGAAACTCCAGTCTCGACCCATTACAGCACATTATGCCCAAATTCTATTTTGGTTTGGGTCACCATCGATAGTGTTGATGCTAAAATTAAGTCAGATGCTCCCACGTCAACACGGAGGTGAGAAATCCTAAAAAAAACAAACAAACCACGATGTTCCCAAGAAAAGCATGTGGAAGAAAAGATTGTGGGTGGGAGTGGAAAAATTGATGGTTTGTCCTTTCTAGTGAAAAAGCATAAAGATCTGATTCTTGGGCCGTTTCTATTCTGTTTTGGGTTCAAACTTTAACAATCCTCAGTGGCGAATCAATGCATCACAATTGCAAATAATAGAAAAGCGGAAAAAGTTGCGTTCGACTTTTTATTCATGGTTCATAATGAAACGAAATTAATATCAATCCACTGACCCATCCTTCACCAACGTTATTTTTATTTATGAGGACCGTTAGAATAGTCCCTCCAATTAAAACGTCAACCTAACTAAATTATTTATTTTAATGTGTCGATACTCACACGCCTTACATCCTTTATTTTAAGTTGTATATTTTTCTTCCCCGACAAATTAAAAATATCCCCATATTTTACGTCCGAAAATTCAGACAAAACAGTTTAAGGATTTACGTAGATCGATCAGTTGCAAATATATTGTGTTCCAAGTTGGGGTTTTTTTGGTGGGTTTTGGTTGATTCCGGGAGTGATGGGTGAGGCAAGCCAGGTTGCTGAAGATAGCCTGAAGAAGCTGAGAGTGTTCAGTGGTAGAGAGGAGTTTCCATCGTCCAATATATTGCACACTATATTGGCTTTTGGTATTTGGTTGGGTGCTATTCACTTCAATACCATGCTGGTTCTCTCCTCTCTCCTCTTCCTTTCTCCATCCAGAGCCCTCATGTGAGCTCTCTCGGATCTTCGCTCTTTATCAATCTTTTTTCCGCAGTGCTTGTTTTTATTTTTGCCTTTCGGGGTCAGTAAGTTGGCTTGTGGATCATTCATAGCTGTCAGGTACTTGACTGATCAGGGTCTTTGGATTGCTTGTGATATTTATGTTCATTCCAGTTGATGATAGAAGCAGAATAGGCAGAAAGTTGTCAAGGTACGTTTAGCTTCTTATCCCTATTTCCTCTCCTTTTTGTCTTCTCTTTTTTAAAGATTATGAATTGGTTTTCTGAGTAATTTGGTATGAATAGTGTAGAATGTGATCTATTCTCCGATGGTGGTTTCAGGTACATATGTAAACATGCTTGCAGTTATTTCCCAGTGACTCTGCACGTGGAGGATATAGAAGCCTTTGATCCTAATCGCGCCTATGGTCAGTCCATCACATTCTTCTTGTTCTTCCAGTTGATTTAATGAAATAGGTTGGGGTGAAAAGGTTTGACGAATACGGTATCATGCCAAAGATGTAGGTTGAGGGTAATTAAAGGTCAGCATGAGTCGGCTAGGTGTTAGCCGGTGTGGGCATGTGATGTAGGCTGATGAACCTACTCTGCTAGAGTTGAAGTTGCTTTTCAGTGATAAGGGCTTGGCCATGATGCGTCTAATTGAGGAAAGATAAGGATTGGTGGTTTTTGTGATTGTTCTAGTATGAATCAATGGAATGATGGCATGGAATAAAGTGGGATCAGATTCTCTGTGTTCATTGCATTCCTTTGAGTTGAGATAGCAGCCTGTGGATCAAATTGTTCCATCACGTGGGTCTTGATTGAGATGCAAGAGAGAATATGACAGATTCATGATGTCTTCTATCTTAATTTGCATTTGCAAATATATGATATAACTTCATTTGAGGAGCAGACTGATGATGCCATTTCATGTGTTTCTGGACTTCTGATTAACCTATGAACTGTGAAGAGCAGGCTGCTGGTACCAAATTTTTTTCTTTTTCTGGACTTCTTATTAGTCTAAGAACATTTGAGATGTTTTTTTCCACGTATGCAGGAATAAATTATTGAATTGTATGTGCGTGCAGTTTTTGGATATGAGCCGCATTCAGTTATTCCGATCGGTGTTGTTGCGCTTTCTGATCTTACTGGTTTCATGCCTCTTCCGAAAATAAAATTCCTTGCTAGTAGTGCAGTAAGATTTTCTCCACAGCCATTGCACTCCTTTTGCATTTTATGGAGCCTTTGGTTTTCTGTCTTATAACATAGTTGGGAAAACTTGGTAGGTGTTCTACATTCCATTTCTCAGACATATATGGACGTGGTTCGGTTTCACGCCAGTAGCTAAAAGAAACTTCATTTCCCTCTTGGGTGCTGGCTACAGCTATATCATTGTGCCTGGCGGTGTACATGAGACCCTCCTCATGGAGCGTGACTCAGAGGTCTAACTCTTTGAACTCGATCTTTTCTTGTCACAATTCAGCTCACTCTATCGGACTATAAGTTTCGCTGGATCTACACCTTCTTTGCCAATTTTTAGTGAGATCTAGGATGATTGACTTTGTGGCATGATAAATAGTATTCATTAGATTCACAGCCTTGTAAGCTGTTGCCTCTGAAAAAGTTGAAGGATCCTTAGTCGCATCCCACTGTTGCGCCGTGAATTTTGACCGTTCAAAATATTTTAGCAAGAATATGGGGTAGTTTTTCAATTCTTGACCTGGGCTTATGCAGTGATAAATGCAATAGGACTGAGGATTCGGAAATCCAATAAGCCGTCAGCTCTACTTCAACAATATGTTTTCCAATTTCTCCTTTCTGTATTGGGAACTTATTAACGGTTCCTGAGTCCTCAATTGCACCAACATTTTGAATCTACCATATCTAACAACAGAATCCAGCAAACAATTTGTCTATCGTCCTTTGATTCATAAATAATAGTCCAAATGGAAATTCTAACATGTGAAATCTTTTTCTTTTGTAGATTGCATTTGTTCAATCAAGGAAGGGATTTGTGCGCATAGCCATGGAGATGGGCTGCCCCCTGGTTCCAGTTTTCTGCTACGGTCAAGTAACTTCTGTCTTCACCTTTCTTCTCCGCTCTTTTTTTCTGGGCCATGCCCACAATTCGATGTCTGATGCCGCTTGTTTGATTTGAAAACTAGAGCTCACTTAGCTGTTTTGTCTTTATCTTGCTACAGTCAAATGTCTACAAGTGGTGGAAGCCTGGTGGAAGGTTGTATCTGCAATTTTCTAGAGCAATTAAGTCTCCCTTGATTCTCTTCTGGGGAATCTTTGGGTATGTATGACTCTCTTTGCTGAATTAAGAAGACGAGATTGTGGGATTTTTGACGGTTTCGATGAGTCGCATATCCGTAGCAGATTAGTAATGAACCGACACATTCAGAGGTGTTTGACATGGTTTTCTTTTTATAGGTCTCCTTTACCCTTCCGGAATCCGATGCATGTGGTGGTCGGTAGACCAATTGAATTCGAGAAAATTTCTAAACCCACCATGGAAGAGGTACGGACGCCGTCGGTTTTCGTCTTCTGAATATACTATGCAGCTTTTCTTTTACCTGACTTCACATCCACACAACAAGAATAGAGCTCAGCACAGATTCTTCTGAACAATTCCCAAAATCGAACGCCTCGTGTGTCTTCATGTTATGACCTGACAAAATTTGATACCTACCAGGTATATTACACCATCATTTATAATCTCGAAATCCATTTGGCAGGTCAACGGGGCGCATGGCAAGTTTGTCGAAGCCTTAAGAGACCTCTTCGAAAGGCATAAGGCACAGGTTGGCCATGCTGATCTCGAGCTGAAAATTCTCTGAACGCAGCATCGATTCATTGTCATTAACCGAGGCCTGCATTCATATGTCTCAATCAATTAGGAGTCTAAAGAGGCCAATTGAATACATGTCCCATCGAGGGTGGCAAGAGCAAAACCATGTCATGCAATTGCTAATCAATCATCACCAAGCATGCGTTCAGCTGGTGTGAAACTTATTTTATGTTATTTAAGCACAATGATTTGTCTTTCGAAGTACATATGGGACAAGAAATATATACATGTTCTCCTTAAATATTCTATTGAGTCGCCTGCTTTGTTGAACCAGCTATTCTATACAAGCAGTTGTATAGAATTAGCGAGTACTGATGTCAACTTTGCTGCGGATTATGCGCAGACTTGCTCAAAATTTGATTTTTTTCTTTTTGATGATTTGTCCATATTCTTAACTCGTATTTTACCCAGTTGATGAAATGAGGAGAACTTCTGTAAGACCCAACACTTGCTTTGTTTTCCCCTCGAAAGATTTGGTATTTACTTAGAAACTAAATTCTCTCCATTCAAAAAAATTGTACTTATGCCAAATTTTTTTAAGCATACTTAAAAATGATTTTTTCAGTTCTTGAACCATTAATTATAAAAGTAAGTACATTGAGAATTGCAATTTGTTGATAGCTTAATAACACTACATAGGCCTTGGCAATTTATGGCAATTCCAACTCCATTGGTCAATTGGTGTCACCGATTCGAGTGCAACACTCGTTATGGATATAAATTTTCTTATTTGTTTGCTTGCACTCCTTAGTAAAAATCCTTATAAAAAATGAGAATTACGTAAAGTTCCCATTAACTTTGGGGTGGGTACATGGTTAATCCTAGACTTTCAACTTATCCCCTAACTTTTGTTTGATCGAATCATTAACCATCCCTTATTTTTTCTATTAGCCTCTGCAATGCATATGACTTTTATGAGGTTTAAGTGTATTTCCATCTAATTTATATTATAAACATTTTATCTACCCTTAAATGTCATAAAAATAAAAAAATATAGAAAAAAGGGGAGGAAAATAAATTAACTAAGATATTGTTTACAGAGAAATTAAATATCCATAATGACATTAAAGAGCTTGTTCATATATGTCGAATACATTAGTAGAGCTTAATTAGATATTTTAAGAAAATACTATAATTAAATAAAAATGGAGATGCCTTAGTAATAAATTGAATTACAAAAACTAGATACTCAATAATTAAAGAAATGATTGCTCGATATAAAAATCATTTTAAAAGATCAACTTATATTGTGGGTAATTATCTTTTTATGAGTAGATGAGACTAACTCCTTTTAACATTAAGCAAGTCATTTTTTACATCAATGAAACAATTTAAAAAAACATAATGACTAATCAATTCATGCTTGTTTATTTTTTAAATATCTTATTTAGTTCTACAAAAGTGGCTGTGTTTATAGAATTGTAGAATTTTATTATTACTAAATATTATTATTGATACTTATTTTTCTATTTCTAGTATTTAGTTAATTTAGCTTTATCATATTGTTACTATTATATATTTTTCAAGCAATTAAAGATAAAAGCGAGAAAAATATACTTTTACTCCTTAAAAGATGTGTATATTACATACACTAGCAAAAGAAAATGTTAACAGTTGAAACAAAATAAAACTTAGAGGTTGAGAGTTTGAGGGTTAATGGGTGCGTTTGGTTCGGATTCCCAGGGGCTTTCGGCCCAAAGAAAGCCCCTGGGAAATGCTTTGAACCGTTTGGCCAGCTTTGAAGCCGATTTCAATTGAAAGGCGGCGGCCCCAAAATGCCGAAAGCCCAAGGCTGCCAGGGACCGGCCTTGGGCTTTCAAAGATCCCCTAAATCTTGAAACCATATTTTTCTTTCCAAAACTACCCTCACCGATTTTTCATATTTCTGTTTTTTACCCCCGAATTTTATTTTTTTAATTAAAAAATAGGGCAACCCTTCGCCGGCCCGGCGAAGGGCTACGGCCGCCGGCGAGCGGATCCGCGCGGCGGCCGTCGGCGGAGGTCGCCCGAGGTCGGGCGACCCTCGGCGAGGGCCGCGCGACCCTTGCCGGTGGTCACCCGAGGTCGGGCGACCTCCATCGACGCCGCCGGCGCGCAGATCCGCTCGCCGGCGCCGTAGCCCTTCGCCGGTCCGGCGAAGGGTTTAGGTCAATTTTTTTTTAAAAATTATATGTATATATATATGTATATATATATGTATATATATATGTATACATATATTATACCCATTATACCCATCAAAGCCCATTGCGAAAGTTTTTTTTTTTACCAAACGCACATTCAACTCAAAGTCCATTTGCAAAAATTTTTACCAAACGCAATAAAGATTTCCCCAAGTAGCTTTGGGCAAGATTCGTTTGCGTTGGACTGAAAGCCCCTTGCAAATGCTATACCAAACGCACCCAATGTGTATTGCCTCCAAAGTTTTGGAGGGATTTTGGATAATTTTCTCAAAAAAAAAATGTTGATATTGGTTGGCATTTGATGAAAACTCTAATTTGATTTTTAAATTGAAAGTTATTAGTGGCAACTGCTTGGAAACAGCTTGGTTAGTCTTGAACCTCACATCAATTTTAGGTTTAATCTCAATTTTACCTTGAATATCTAAAACAATTTTCAAACTGTAGATTCAATCTTAAATCTTCAAAAAAAAAAAATTTGTCTAAAAAAAATCTCAAATTTTAAGTCAAGTCTCAAATCTGCTTCTAATTTTATTTTGTCTAAAAAAATAACAAACTTTCAATTTATTCTCACATAACCATGTCAGTAAGGTTTACACGAAAAATTATCTTCAAAATAAAACCGTTCTAAGATATGAAAATTAAGAACAATTAACGGCGATTTTTGAACACAAGGCTAATGGGGTGGATGCGGAGTAGAGTAAAAATTGGTCATTTTTTTCTTAAATAAAAAAATTTTGCAATAAATTTGAGACTTATCTAAAGTTGGGTTATTTTTACATAAAAAACTCGATATAGATTTGGACTGAATTTATAGTTTGAGACTTTTATTTTTTTAAAAAATTCATGATAGAATCAAAACTATCCCTGATATTAAGATATTTTTTATGGGAAACATCGCAAGCCACACGTGCCTTCACAAGACAGCAACGTTGACGAACATCGCCAAACGTTTCGATTTTTAACACGTCCAGGTCGATCCAGGTTGAGTAGCAGACTCTCGAACTTGGACGCGCAAGCAAGTAGCGTAGCTGTGCCCGCAAGTTATCATCAATCCCCATTTGAGCAAATTGAGATCTTTTTAAATTGTTTTCGGGCGATCTGTCGCCTGCATTCTCGGCGACGTGACCACCGTGGAGAGAGAGAGAGAGAGACTTCCAGTAGAGTGTGGAGGTGGGATATCCCAGAATAAACCAGAGGCGTTTCCAAGAAAAGGGATGCCGGTGATCGTGGCGGTGAAATTTGGGTCTTGTCCTTACTTGTGAAAAAGCCGAAAGAACTTGTTCTTGGGACGTTTCTTGTTGGGTCGAAATTCTGAGAATCCCCAGTAGTATATCAGTTCATCGCAGTTGCGGATAATAGAAAAGTTTGGACCTTTTTGGTGATTCTTGGTTGATTTTGGGAGCGATGGGTGAGGAGAGCAAGGTTGATGAAGACCGTCTGAAGAAGGTTAGAGTGTTCAATGGAAGAGAGGAGTTTCCGTCGTCCAATATTTGGCACACTACAGTCGCTTTAGGGATCTGGTTGGGTGCTATTCACTTCGTCGCCGGACTGGTCCTCTTCTCTCTCCTTTTCCTTTCTCCCTCCAAAACCCTTCTGTAAGTTCTCTCTGCTTTTTGCTCTCTTTTTTGGCCTTTCGGGGTCGATAAGTTTCCTTGTAAATCACTAATAGCTGTTGGGTTTTTGACTGATCAGGGTATTTGGGTTGCTCCTGGTATTTATGTTCCTTCCAGTTAATGATAGAAGCAGATTAGGCAGAAAGTTGTCGAGGTACTCTTAGCTCCTCATCCCTTTTTCCTCTCTTTTTGGTCTTGTTTTCGAAGCTTATGAACTGATTTTCTGAGTAATTTGATACGAGTTGTTTAGAATGTGATTGATTTTCGGATGGTGGATTTGGTCTTTCAGGTACATATGTAAACATGCTTGCAGTTATTTCCCAGTGTCTCTGCACGTGGAGGATATAGAAGCCTTTGATCCTAATCGTGCCTATGGTCAGTCCCTCACATTCTTCTTGTTCTTCCAGTTGATTTAATAAACATAGGTTGGAGTGAAAAGGTTTGATGAATGCGGTGTCAATGCCGAAGATTTAAGGTTAAGGGTAATCAAAGGTCAATTTGAATTAATGGATAGTTGTTAGTCAGGGTAGCCGCGTAAGGTAGCAGACGGACTTACTCTGCTAGAGTTACGTTGCTTTTCAATGATAAGGGCTTGGCCAGACGCATCTTGAAAGATGAGGATTGTTTGTTTAAGTTGTGATAGTTCCATATGAATCAATGAAATGATGGCATGGAATATCACGGGATCAGATTGTTGTGTGTGCTTTGCATTCTTTATGAGTTGTGATGGCATTTCTCTGGATCAAATTGTTCTATCTTGTGGTTCTTGATTGAGATGCAAGAGAGAACATGACCGATTCATCAGTGTTTATGTCTAATTTAATCTGCATTGGAAGTAGACGATAAAACGTTACTTAAAGAGCAGGTTGATGATGCCACTTTTTGTGATTAGCCTATGAACTGTGAAGAGCCGGCTGCTAATGCCCAACTTTTTCTTCTTCCTATTAGCCAAAGAACCTTTGTGTTTTTTTTTTGTCTCGTATGCGCGAATTAACTATTCAAATATATGTGCATGCAGTTTTTGGATATGAACCACATTCAGTACTTCCAATTGGTGTTGTTGCGCTTGCTGATCTTACTGGTTTCATGCCTCTACCGAAAATTAAAGTCCTTGCCAGTAGCGCAGTAAGACTTTCCCCTTAGCCATTGCACTCCTTATGCATTTTATGGATCCTTTGATTTTCTGTCAGATAACGTAGTTGGGAAAACTCCGTAGGTGTTCTACACTCCATTTCTGAGACATATATGGATGTGGTTGGGTCTCACGCCAGCAACTAAGAGAAACTTCATTTCCCTCTTGGGTGCTGGCTACAGCTGTATCATTGTGCCTGGTGGTGTACAAGAGACCTTCCTCATGGAGCATGATTCTGAGGTCTAACTCTCTGAACTCCATCTTTTCTGGTCACAATTCAGCTCACTCTATCAGACAATATGTTTCGCTTAATTTATACCTTTTCTGCCAATTTATAGTGAGATCAACGATGATTGACTTTGTGGCATGATAAATAGTATTCATTAGTTCACTGTCTGGTATGCCGGATATGGTTTGCTTAGTAAAGCTGTTGTCTCTGGAGAAGTTGAAGGATACTTTAGTGACTCCCCTTGCTGCGCCCTAAACATAGTCATGTTCAATTTTGACAGTTCAAAAATGTTTTTTGAATAAGAATGGCGTGGTTATCAATTCTTGACTTGCACTTTTGCATTGATAAATGGTATAGGATTCATAAATGCAATAAACCGTTAGCTCTACTTCAACAATATGTTTCCACTTTCTCCTCTGTGTTAGGAACTTATAAATCGTTCTTGAATCCTCAATTGCACAAACAGTTTCCTTCTCCAGCGTAGACAGAATAAATAAATGCAAATATATTAATTTTTGACATCAAAAAACAGAATTCAGCCAATGTTTTGTTTATTGTCCTTTCATCTGTATGTAATTATTCAAATGGAAATTCTAACATGTGCAATCTTTTCCTTTTGTAGATTGCATTTATTAAATCAAGGAAAGGATTTGTGCGCATAGCCATGGAGATGGGCTGCCCCCTTGTTCCAGTTTTCTGCTACGGTCAGGTAACTTCTGTCTTCACCTTTCTCCTCTGCCCTTTTTACCTGGCCATGCCCACCAATTCCTTGTCTGATGCAGCTTGTTTGATTTAAAAACTAAAAGCTCACATAGCTGTTTGGTCCTTACCTTGCTACAGTCAAATGTCTACAAGTGGTGGAAGCCTGGTGGAAAGTTGTTTCTGCAATTTTCTAGAGCAATTAAGTTTACCCCGGTTTTCTTCTGGGGAATCTTTGGGTATGTATGACTCTCTTTGCTGAATTAGAAGATGAGATTGTGGGATTGTTGATGATTTTCAATGTGTCACATGCCTATAGTGGAACTATAATGCACCCACACATCTAATAGTGTTTTACATGGTTTTCTTTTCACAGGTCTCCTTTACCGTTTCAAAATCCAATGCATGTGGTGGTCGGTAGACCAATTGAGTTGAAGAAAACCTCCAAACCCACCATGGAAGAGGTACAAATTCTGTTGGTTTTTGTCTTCTGAATATGCTTTGCTGCTTTTCTTTTGCCTGACTTTGCATTTACGCAACAAGAATAGAGCTCTGCACTGAATTGGATGCTTAAAGTGTCTTAGTGTTATGACCTAACAAAAGTTGACACTTACCACGTGGTTTATGCTGCTATTTATGATCTCAAATTCCATTTGGCAGGTCAACGAGGTGCACGGCAAGTTTGTCGAAGCATTAAGAGACCTTTTCGAAAGGCATAAAGCACGGGTCGGCCACACCAATCTTGAGCTGAAAATTCTTTGAACATAGCTTCAATTCGTTTTCTTTTACTTAGATCTTGTTTATATGTTCCAGTCAATAAGGACTAATGAAACCCTAAAGAGGGGGCAATTGGATTCACTGTACATTCCAGCATCCCATGTCCCATTGAACGTGGCCTAGTAATGGTCTGCATACAATGACGTTAGTCTTGTCCTTTTCATTATTTTGTGGCTTTGGAAGTAAAGAGATAGATTGATTGGAGCCCCAAAAATCCATTATGCTTACAGAATGTAGGTCGTTCATTCATGGTTTAATGCTTTCTACTTCAACAAATTTGTGGCTTTTGCTCCTCAAGATCTTTCCAACACTGGCGTCAAATTGGCCCTAACATATCGGGGGCATTCGAGGTGATACAAATAGTTTCTGAATCTTCCTCTCTTGATCGGCCCGCACTCTAATGCATGGTCTCTAATTACGCAAAATTGCATTGATGATGGAAGATTTTGCGCAGAAATTGAAGCAATTAATCTAATGGAGATCTGGAAGAGTAACTCGGGCCTGTTTAGTAACACTCCGGGAACAACTGATTTTGTTTTTTTGTTTCTGGAAACAGATTTAGAATAGAAATCCGTTTAGTAAATTTTTTGTTTTTGGGAACAATTTTAAAAATCAATTTTGATCTCTCTTTTTTCTCTCCTATTTTTTTCCCTTCCATTTCTTCTTCCTCCTCCAAACCCCGCCACCCCATCACTGCCCTATCGCCGCGCTTGGCCGCTGTTGCCAAGTGGCCAGGCAAGATCCAGCAAGCTCCCCAGAGTCTCGTTAGGCCAAGGCGAAGTCCAACAAACTCGCCGGTGGTCGGGCGAGGCTTGACCTCGCCCAAGCGGTGCGAGGTCGGCCTCGCAGATCTGCCTAGCAGGCTTGGCCTCGCCCGGGCGGCGCGAGGCTCGACCTCGCCCAGGTGGCGCAAGGCCAAGCTGGCCTCGCTCAGCCACCAACGAGGCTTGGCCTCGCGCCGCCTGGGCAAGGTCGGGCCTCGCGCCGCCCGAGTGAGGTCAAGCCTCGCCCAGCCTCTCACCGACCACTAAAGAGGAAGAAGGAGAGAAAAAGAAAAAAGAGAAATATAAGAAAATTATAACAAAAGTACTAAAAAATTAAAAGAATCAAAAAATTAAAAACTTTTACCAAACGCATTTCTATTCCCGAAATAAAAATTTTAAACAGTTTATCAAACACCTTAAATACTCAGAAATTGTTCTCAGGAGCAGAATTAAAAAAAATCATTTCTAATCAAAAATTATTTCTAAAAGTATAATCGTTGTCAAACGCATCCTAACTAACCACAGACGAGGTTGTTCAAGCCGAACTTATGCTCCACAGAGGCAACTTGCTTTCCATTAGGCAGGCTACATCATCTATCACTTTAGAGTACAAAAGTCAATTTTGCCTCGAATGATTTTTCCAAGAGCTACCTCCTCTGAAGCTTCCCTTGGGGGACACTCAGAACAAGCTTGCTACCTGCTATTTAAGCCTACAGCATGTGACAATGTTTTACAAACCAAGCCCAACATATGATATATTTACGAGACGGACGAGACTCTAAGGCGAAGCGAGCACGATCAGCTCGGCTAGTAACATGCGCAGCACATATTGACCAATTTTTGACAATGTTGGTTCAGTTGCAAGCTTTTTGCACTCGTGTATATGAAAACTACGGTCCTGCTATGCCATCCTATTTTTCATAGAACCCTGAATATATTCAGTGCCTAGATAGGAGTAAGATGCGGAGGTGAAAGAAAAGCAGGCTTTCATAGAGTCATCGTGGACGAGCGCCATCACTGCAAGCAGGCTTCTGCCAAAAGGCATAGTCAGGCTGATAAGCTGAATAAAAGTACATGCTGCGGCGGTATAACTCGGCTGTGCACAATTGCCGCCAGGAAAGAATGATGATCTGTTGTGGTCAATGCGCAGAAGCAGTGACGCCATATTTCCCACATTTGTTGCTGAATCTATATCGAACATGAGGAAAAATGTAGCCACCCTCAATGAAGAAAGTTGAGCCGAAAGAAAGTCAAGCTACTAGCCACATGAAGATGGTTAACCAAACTGTTAGTGCAACTGAAGCCAAGGCGTACGTCCACAGCATCACAATGGAACACTCGCTCTCACCTGCTCCAAACAACTGGGTCATCGTACCTGCCAAAAAGCAAGTTCATATCACTGATCGAATGCCATAATTGATCCACATTGCGACCAAAACTATCGGTCAATTTGCTTGTTGAGAATTGCGAACTGACTATACCTATGTTTGTCGCCGGAGGAAGGGCATAGTGTAGAAGGAGAACAAACAGATATAGTGGATCTTCATGCACCAGACCAAAGTACAGTGCGCTTTTCACGATAACAATCCCAACGACAGGAAGTAAGATGTACCGAATCACTACGACTCCGGTGATCAGAGATAGCGGAACACCCGAACCCCTCAATCCTGAAACACCACCCAGACTTTTAATTGTCCATTTTTTGGGGTTTGAAACAAAAACCATGCCAATCTAGGAATTCAGTTTCACTTGCTCTTGATTATACAACCAAAGAGCAATATCCAAATGAGTCTTTTACGCTATCGTACCTCTGAGTAGATTTCCTCCCATAATCAAGGTAACAGCAGGGATGGCTGCATCACTGTAAAATTAGTGTCAGAATCAGAAATGTCTGCAAGAGACGAGAGTACTCAACCATTAGCAACTACCACCGATCAGTCGCCCCAGAAACTTGGACCAGAACTACTTAACTCTTTCTTGAAGAAAATCTTTCAATGTCCCGATTAAGAAAGTTACTACTTGAAAGTATTAGCATATTGCAGAACTGCCGAAATCAAGGTTTTGGGTTAAACAAGTTACAATGTGACGGAAATATTTTACAAGCTGCAACTCAGACCGCCGTGCAAGATATTGATAGCCCAAAGGATAAACTTATTGCACGCCAAACAATCGCCAAGCTAACGGGAAGAAATTATCAAATAGTGATGCATTCAGAAACCAATAGTTCACTGTTTCCAGAAAGCTGGGAAATAAAGAAAAGAGAATACAAATAGTACAGTCAAATCTGACTTGGTGACATCTGCAAGCAAATACAGTCCAGGACAATTATATGGTGAAAACCGGGATAAAAACCCAAACTTTGTTTATGGTAGCCTTCGGTGTAAGAGTCAATAGAGAGGTGTCCGCAATAGCTTTACTTTCATAGGCTCAGAGGAAAAGAGACATTCAAGGGGAAAAAGTGGATGCTAAACAAAGCATCATCACATTCTGTGTTTGGAGCATAGAAATAAATTGCCTGCCGAGTCAACTGAACATGAACTCAATATCTGTACCGACATGTTTGGAGCTTTTCATGCGTTTTTCACTTCTGAAGATTAGCTGGAAGCAAGAGCAATTACCCCAGTAAAGAAGCAAAGTCTTCTATGACCCTTAAGGGAGCGCCAGTGCCAATCAATAAACCTCTGATGCGTGGAACAACACCCACAATAAATCCAACAATCTATGACATAGTGAGAAATCAAATCAGCAAGACATCTCACTCGCAACAAAATATAATATCTAAGTGACAGATTTTCTCAAATCAGTAGTCACACTGAATGTATACTATTGATCCATCTTGATGACAAGCTCCTCAATATTTCTAGTAATTTTCAAAAAAGAAGATACATCCTTTCAACCATTCGGAGTAAGTTTAACCACCTAGAATAAGGGACAAAAAAGCAAAAGCAGAGCGGGGATGGAGGTTACCGCTGCAATGGTTGATGGTACCAACAGTGTCTGGAGATCGATATTCTTTGAGATCTTTGTTAAGCATTGCTTTATTTTGCCCCATGTTGAGACCTGCCATGGAAATCTGAGAGTGATTAAATTGCAACTTCCCCAATTGCTTGAGAACATTATATCTATTGACTTGTTCAGATCCACTGATGAGGAAATATCTCTTAAGACAAACAAAGTTTAACATATCGTTTTACAATAGGATCAATGTATCCCGCTTAACATTATTTCAGAGTTGGTTTGAATTACCTGGCTATTTCCCTCGGGTTTTACCAAAGGAAGTGTCAATTCATCCAAGTCACTGGTAGAGGTGCACTCTGTTGATGGAAGAAGTGCTTCAGTGCACTCTTGGACAAACTTCTTCGAATCTGTTGTAGATTCTGTATCTTTCACCGATAAGTCTATCTTCTCGTCTTCTCTTTTTATATTACTCGCAGACACCCGCACGATGTTAAAAACATAAGACCACAAGTAAACAGCTCCCACCTGACATGTAGTAAGACAATTCATTCATTAACTAAGAAGAATGCTTGTAGTACATCTGGTTCTCAAGGGAAAAGAAAGAAGATACAAATAAAATTCAAAGAGTTCCTTGCTCATGTATGCATATGTGCACGTTCCGTGTACTAGAATGCAGTGGCACATCATAGGTTTCTCCATCAACACTATTGAAATGACACATTTATCAGTTCCACTTGTTCATTTAGTTGTTAAATACAAAAACCCAGATCCTTTATTCTTCAGAGTTAATTGGTTCTAAATGCATTGTAAGTATTTTTCTCTCTCTCTGTTTTTTTTTTTTTTTGGTTGAAAATGGATGATAAGTTAGCCATAGCTACGGTAGTATAGAATGCTATTGGCAAAAGATTGCAGAGTTAATTGCAGGTGGAGTATCAGCGGAGAATACCGCCATTGTAATTGAAGCATAAGCCATTCCGTATTTATGGCAAACATCAGGCACTCCAAATGGACTGCCTTGCTCGTTGCATAGTGCCGGGATGATAATCAGAGGCAAATGTCCCAAATTTCCTGTATAGATACCAAAAAGAAAAGGTGAGTACAATGAAAGATCTAGTAATTCAGACAGAGGAGCACATCCATCCCCAGATAGTGCACATGAGCCAGCTAATGATGCATGGGTGTGGTAATGATCACTGACTGATCAAAAAAAAGAGCAGATTGACTCCTCATTGTGTAATCGGACGTGATGATGATAAAGCAGATTTGAGGGCATTATATAGTGAAGAGAATATGATTAAATTACAGTGAAATCCATTGATTCCAGCATAAGTGATGGCACATTAAGGCCTTTCACATGTTGAAGATATCTTACCAGCTGCGCAGCAACCCAATATTAGGCCTCTCACATGCTGTGGTGCCTGAGTGACCTTTACAAGTATCCACCCTAGTGCAGATCCAATGATAAAAGTAATCAGGATATTGACTGGCATGAACCACCTATGCATTTTAGACAAGTATTTCAATAATGAATGCAGGATCAGGTGAATTTTGAAGCATCAGAATCCCAATACCCAGGAAAAAAAAGAAGAAACTACAAAAAACAGAGATATGTTGACAGATGTAACATGACTGATTATCCTGAAAGAAACTCACAATTGGACAATGTTCTCCGAAGTGACTGTCCTGGCCAGGGTGCTGCCAACTAGTGCCGGACTAAACACAAAATATCCAACCTGACGAAACATATATTTCATTGGTGTAAATTGCAATTCAACATCAGCATTGAAGGAGGAGCTTGAGATTGACTTACTCGATTCAATTGCTTCCTTGCGCTCTCCCCCATTACGTCAACACTTTCAAGAGCAAGATATAATCCCAGAGCAGTCACGAGGAGCGTTTTCAAAACTGGCATCGAAGCAATTACCAGAAGATCTAGAAACCCCATCCTCTTTCTTTTTGTGGAAAAAACTCCTTCAAACCTCCAAGTTCAATGCTCCGCCACTCTTGCACAGAACAGAGAGCAAAGAAGGTGCATATGCCGTGACATGAAGCAATTTATCATCAAACAACAGGAATCAGATAAGAAGCCATCTACTGTGAAAGATGCCGAAAAAGGGCAGACCAAAAAGAAATCCTCAGGTTTCTAATTTTGCTATAAGAAGTGTCTTCAGTGGATGAGTTCATATTAAATATATCAACGGGACGGCAGGAACGCAAAACCAAAAGAATATATGCAAGTGACACCCTAAAAGGTTCTTAAAAATGGACAAAGATGCGGAAGAAAAAAGGTTCTGCTTTGTCAACTGAATTCATATATATATAATATCAGCTGCAGCAAGACAATCCCATAAAAAAAAAACAGAAGAAAACTTTGAATTGCATACTTCCTGGAGCAAAAACAAAGACCCAGGAAAAAAAAAAATCTCTTTCGTCTAATCATTTAATAAAATATATTACCTAGGCCCATCATGAGCAAGAGATAATGACTCCTCTGCTTTTTATCAGCTTCAGCAAAAGGTAATCTCACAAGGAAGAAGATGCTCTGAAACTCCAGATGCAACAAGATCCGTAGTGGGCCTACAATGTTTTGGATTATTAAAACCAACGCAAAAGATGGATTTTACCTCTGTCTTGCCTCATTCTACGTTCACGAGATGATCAACAATTAACAAGAGAAAACAGGTATAATCAAGAGCGGAAAGTTTATAAAACTTCTTATACAGATGGAAATGGGAAAAAAAAGGAGAATTCAAAGTTAAAAATACTTTTAAAATTTTAATTTTTATTATGATTCGAAAGACCTCTCACGGCTCTTTTTTAGTATAAAGGATATATAAAAAACAATCAATCTGAAAATGCCATAAGCAATGACATAAGCAGAAGCAATTATGGACATGTGTCCATCACGAATAATGAAGACAGAATAGAATAGACTTGAAATAAGATATCAAATGCAGATGTGGAAATGAAAACGTGTTGCTGCAAACCTCTTCAAATCCTAAGGATTTTCTTCTTCTCTTTTTCTTTTCTGGTCTTTCCTTCCTCTTCTTCCGCAAGGTGATTAGTGTTTACTTGTTTTATTTGTGTGCACAATACCAGGTGATTGTGTGTACCAAAACACAGGCCTTGTCTCTTTCGACCCGTGTCTTGACAAACTACGTTTGGAAAGTTATTATTCAGCTTGTCCAATGCACCGTGTTACAACGAAATAAGTTTTGAATTTTTTCTAATGGTATCACTGGTCCAGACCCAACTGGTCAACGCTCAAGTACATTTCATTGAGAGGCATGTCGCGATTAAGAAAAGGTTCAGGCACAAATGGACGGAATTTCGGAAAATACTTCATAGCTTGGTTAAGTAATCCTGCAAGTGCCTTCAAGAGTACTCTCCATGGATTGTGACATAATCCCTGGACTGTAATTCACATTATTTTATCTTCTGAATCTACTTTGCAGCTTGTCTTTTACCTGACTTCACAGTCACATAAGAAGAAAGGAGCTCTGCACCAATTCTACTGAACAATTCCAAAATTTGAATGCCTAGAGTGTCTTAGTGTCAACCCTAACAAAAGTTGGGACCTACCATGTGGTTTATACTGCTATTTATGATCTCAAGATTCATTTGACAGTTCAACGAGGTGCATGGCAAGTTTGTCGAAGCATTAAGAGACCTCTTCGCAAGCCATAAGGCACAAGTCAGCCACACCGATTTTGAGCTGAAATAATTCTTTGAACATAGATTCGATTCGATTTGATTTTATGGGAGACTGTTTATATGTTTCAGTCAATAAGGACTAATGAAACCCTAAAGAGAGGGCAATTAGATTCACCGTACATTCCAGCACCCCATGTCCCATTGAGGAAGGCTAATAATTGTCTCAATACAGTGGTGTTAGTCTTGTTCATTTTCACTGTTTCATGGCTTTGTAAGTAGAGACACAGATTTGATTGGAACCCCAAAAATCCATTAATCTGGACAACTTAAACTGTTGATTTGAGTGGATACTATACAGGATTTAAGTCCTTCATGCATAGTTTAATTCTTTCTTCTTTAAAAGACAATTGTGGCTTTTGCTCCGTTCCAACAAGGACATAAAGTCAGGCCTATAAATTTCACATATCTGGGGCATTCGAGGTGACACAATAGTCTCAGAATCTTCCTCTCTTGGTCATCCTGCACTCTGATGCACATGGTCTAATAAGTTAAAACAATAAGAGAGAAATCATGCAAATTTGGTAATGACAGCAATGATGGAAGATATTGTGCTGAATTTGATGAGCCACAAGGTTTTCTAGCAAACCCCTTTAAATCTCCCATAAAAACTAAATGACAAGGCAATTAGTCTAATTGAGAACAGGAAGGGCCACTAACCACTAACAAATGTTCCTATAAGATTTTGTGAAACCACTACCGATTGTTCTAAAAGTTTAAGCCGTTAGATAACTGCGTGGTTTATTATTTATATATTCTAACACTCCCCCTCATGCTTAATCTGGTATTTTGCCTAGTACTAAGCGTGGAAATTTAATTAGGGAGGCAAATGGGATCTAGTAAAATTTGAACTCAAGACCTCCAACTCTAATACATGTAAGAATTTGTGGGACCACTACCTTATTGTTCTAAAAACTTAAATTATTAAATGACAGTGTAGTTTATTATTTATATATTCTAACAGTTCCAAACCCAACTTTTGCTTCACAGAGGCGACAATGACTTGCCTTCCATGATGCAGACTACGTTATCCATCACTTGAGAAGTTAAAAGTCTTGGCCTCAAATGAGTTGTCCAAGAGCTCCCTCCTCTGAAGCTTCTCTTGGGGCACTCAGAACAAGTTTACTACCTACTATTCAATCCTACAGCATGCTAACAATATTGTACACACCAAAACTGTCCAATGTATGATAAATCCATGAGATGAGCGTAAATCTTAGGCGAAGCGAACACAATCTGCTTGGCTCAAACCAGAAACACCACATATCAACCAACTTCTTATAATGTTGGTCTTCGCACGAGAGCTTTTTTGCGCTAATGTGTATGAAAGCTCAGGTCCTACCATACCATTTTATTTTTCAGAGAACCATGAATGTAACTAGTGCCTATAGAACAAAATCAGATGTGGAGGTAAAAGTAGCACGAGTAAATTACTTATCCACTCAAATCATAAACAAGCAATATTCAAGCAATCAGGCTTCTACCAAACTGCAAAATCAGGCTGATAAGCTGAATAAAAATCATTACATCCCAGTGCTGTTGCTAATAATGAACAACCAAAATTCTCCCAAGTTATTAATTTGGCCTTGCGCAATTGCTGGCGGGAAAGTGAGTGCTACGGTCAATGCACAAAAGCAGTGACACCTTATTTTCCATGTATATCGAAAAATCAATCTCAAACGTGAGGAAATATGCATCCACCCAGGAAACGAAACTAGCTATTGGTGAGGAGATCGTCCATGAAGAAAGTTAGCCAAAGAAAGTCAAGCTACTAGCCACATGAAGAATGTTGACCAAACTGTTAGTGCAACCGAAGCCAAGGCGTATGCCCACAGCATCACAACAGAACACTCGCTCTCTCCTGCTCCGAACAACTGGGTCATCGTGCCTGCCAAAGGGTAAGTTTATGTTACTGATCAAAATGCCATAAATGATCCAACCGATCCCTACCAAAACAATTAGTCAATTTTCTTGTTGGGAATTGCGAAATGACTATACCTATGTTCATAGCTGGAGGAAGGGCATACTGTAGAAGGAGAACAAACTGGTATAGTGGATCTTCATGCACCATACCAAAGTACAGTGCACCTTTCACGATAACAATCCCAAAGAGAGGAAGTATAATGTAACGAATTGCTACAACTCCAGCAATCAGAGATGGCTGAACGCCTGAACCCCTCAATCCTGAAACACCACCCATACTTTTAAATGTCATTCTTGGGGTTTGAAACAAAAATTATACCTATCTAGAGAATTCAGTTTCACTTTCTCTTGATGACTGATGGCTTACAACCAAAAAAGCGATATATCAGACTAGTCTTTTACAATATCATACCTCTGAGAAGATTTCCTCCCATAATCAAGGTAACAGCAGGGATGGCTGCATCCCTGAAAATTCAAATCCGAGGAAGTGTCTGTAAGAGATGAGAGTACCCACAACCATAAGCAGCTAAACTGTCAATCAGTTGGGCACAGAAACTTAGACCATATCTACTTTATTCACTCTTGAAGAAAACCTTTCGATGTCCTAAGTTAAGAAAGTCACCACTTGAAAGTATTAGCATAGAGCAGAACCGTCCAAATCAAGGTCAAAATTAAGGTTTTGGGTTAAACAAGTAAAGAAGATGTGACAGAAATATTCTGCAAACTGCAACTCATACCACCATATATGAAATCGAAAGCCTAAAAGCTACACTTCTTGCACGCCAAAATATTGCCAAGCAAACAGAAAGAGAAAATTATCAAACAGCGATGTATTCAGTGATCAATGTTTGACTGGTTTCAGAAAGCTGGCAAAGAAAGAAAAGAGGACAAACAGTGCATCAGAATCTGACTTGTTACATCTGCAAGCGAATAGAGTCCAAGATTTTATGTGTTGAAAAGCAGGATAAAAACTCAAATTTAGTTTATGATAGCCACATGTAGTCAATAGACCAATGTCCTTGATAGTTTTACTTCCATAGGCTCCAAGGACAAGATATATTCAAGGGGAAAAGAACTCTCGAAAGTGAAGTTAAACAAAGCATCATCACATTATGTGTATAAGGCAGCTTAAAAATAAAGTACATGCCAAACTAAACAAAATGAACTCGATCTTTGTACCAACATACTAAGAGCTTTTCATGCCTTTCTAGCTACAGAAGATTAACTGGAAGCAAGAGCAATTACCCCACTAAAGAGGCAGAGTCTTCTATGGCCCTTAAAGGAGCGCCAGTGCCAATCAGTAAACCTCTGAAGTATGGAACCACACCCACAATAAATCCGACTATCTATGACATGGCAATAAATTGAATCAGCAAGACATCTCACTCACATCAAAATGAAATTCTCAAGTGACAAAATTTCTCAAATCGGTGGTCACGCTGGATATATACTGTTAATCCATTTTGATGACAAGCTCCTCAGTATATCTAGTAATTACAGGAAAAGAAGATGCACTCTTTCAACTAGTCAAATGAGTTTAGCAGTAGACTATATAAAGGAGACAAAAATTACCGCTCCAATAGTTGATGGTGCCAACAATGTCTGGAGATTGATCTTCTTTGAGATCTTTGTTAAGCATTGCTTAAGTTTGCCCCAAGTTGAGACCTGCCATGGAAATTTGAGAGTGATTAATAGTGCAATTGCCCCAACTGGTTGAGAACATTCAATCTATCGACTTGATAAGATCCCCTGATGAGGATTAGCTTCCTGAGACAAACAAAGTTTAACATATTGTATTGCCATTAGGATCAACAGATCCTGGTATACATTATTTCGGATTCAGTTTGAATTACCTGGCCATTCGTCTCAGGTTTTACCAAAGGAAGTGTCAATTCATCCAAGTTATCTGTAGAGGTGCACTTCGTTGACAGAACAAGTGCTTCAGGGCACTCTTGGACTAACTTCTTTGTATCTGTCGTAGATTCTGTAGCTTTCACCGATTCATTTATCTTCTCTTCTTCTCTTGTTATTTTACTTGCAGAGACCCGCACGATGTTAAAAACATAAGACCACAAGAACACAGCTCCTATCTGACATGGAGGAAGAAAACTCATTGATTAACCTAGAAGAAGTATGAAAGTATACATGATTCTCAAGAAAAAGAAGATAGAAATAAAATTTAATGATTGCCTTGCTTACGTATGCATATGTGCACACCTTACACTCTAGAATGCTGTAGCAAAACATAGGTTTCTACATCAATACTGTAGAGATAACACATTAACATTCATGAAGTTGTTTAATACAAATCACAGGTCCTTTATTCTTCAGATATAATTAGGTGTTAAATGCATTGTAAGCTAGCCACATCTTCTGCAATATAGGATACTATAGGCAAAAGGTTGCGATTGTGTAGAGTTAATTGCAGGTGGAGTATCTGCAGACAATACCGCCATAGAAATCGAAGCATAAGCCATTCCGTATTTATAACAAACATCAGGCGCTCCAAATGGACTGCCTTTCTCTTTGCATACTGCTGGGATGATAATCAGAGGCAAATTTCCCAAATTTCCTGTTTAGATAAAAACAAAAAAGAAAAGAAAGTGATCACAATGAAACATCTACTAGATTCAGAAAGATGAGCACATCCATCCCCAGATTGTGCACATGAATCATCTAACGATGCAAGGATGTGGAAACAGTCATTGATGGATCAAATACACAAAGTTCCTCTGCCCCATCTTGGTTACTCATGTACTTGGACACAACAATGATAGAGCAGATTTGAGGGCATTACAGCGTGCAGACAATTTGATTAAATTACAGGGATGACCATTGATTCCGTCACAAGTAGTGGCACATTAAGGCCTTTTACATATTGAAGGTATCTTACCAGAGGCACAGCAACCCAATATAAGGCCTTTTACATGCTGTGGCGCTCGACTGACCTTTACAAGTATCCATCCGAGTGCCGATCCAATAATAAACGTAATCAGGATATTGATTGGCATGAACCACCTATGCATTTTGAATAAGTTACTTCAGTAACAAACGTGGCTGATTTCTCAAGCAGCATATTACTGATGCACCAAAAAAAAAAATGAACCAAAAAAAGAACGGAGACACATCGATGACAGATGATTATAGTCAACGGTAACTTGACTTATATCTTGAAAGAAACTCACAATTGAACAATGTTCTCTGAAGTAACTGCCCTGGCCAGGTTGCTGCCAACTAGTGCCGGGTTAAATACGAAAAACGCAACCTGATGAAACAAATACTTCATTGTTGTAAGATGCAATACAATATCAGCATCAAAGGAGGAGCTTGAGATTAACTTACTCTATTCATTTGCTTCCTTGTGCTCTCCCCCATTATGTCAACACTTTCAAGAGCAAGATATAATCCCAGTGCAGTCACAAGGAGCACTTTCAAAACCGGCATCGAAGCAATTAACAAAAGATCTAGAAACGCCATCTCTTTCTGGAAAAGAACTCCTTCAAGCCTCCAAGTTCAATGCTTTGCCACACGGTACAGTGAGCAAAGAAGGTGGGTGCATATGCTGTAAAATGATACAACTTTTTGTCAATAAATGATAATTAGATAAAAAGCCATCTCTCGTGGAGGCGGCCAAAAGAAGTAAAGATGGAAAAGAACTCCTCAGGTTTCTGCTTTTACCATACAAAAACTGCTCATTGTTTAATTTGCCTTCAGCGGACGAGGTTTTAATAAATATTAAAACATGACGACAGGAACATGAAATCAAACAAATATATGAAAACGACTCACGCTAAAAGATTCTCGATATGAACAAAGACGTGGAGAAAACAGTTCTGCTTTGCCAACTGAAGTATCAGCGGTCAGCGAGTCAATCCCATGAGAAGAAATTGGTCTCAGATCCTAGAAGAAAACTTCGAATTGCACACTAGCCAAAACAACAACAAAGACCCGGAAATAATAAAAAAAAGAAATCTCTTTTTGTCTCGTCATTCATTAACGTATGCCATTTAGCTCCATCATGAGCAAGAAATGATGGCTCCCACAGTTTATCAGCTGAAACAAAAGGAAAAAAAGCTCACGAGGAAGAAGATGCTCTGAAACGCCAAATGCAACAGGATCCGACGTGGGCCTGCTCTGTTTTTGATTATTAAAACCGAAGGAAAATGTGGGATTACCTCTACGTCAGCCTCATTCTTACGTTCAACGGATGATCAACAATTAACAAGAGAAAAAGTGAAAATCATGAGGAGACTCGTATGTTTACAATGCATATATATAGCAGAAACAATCATGGACATGCGTCCATTTCGAACAGTGAAGACAAGAGAGGATAGAGACTTGGTAAATAAGAAATCAAACGCAGTTGCGGAAGAGAAGACGTGTTGCTTCAATCCTCTTCAAATCCTGAGGATTTTCTTCCTCCCTTTCGCTCTTCTTCGGTGGTTCTCCCTCGTTTTCGGCAAGGTGAAAGTTGCTTTTCTTTTCTATTTGTGTGCACTAAATATTATCGTTTTGGCAAGTAGATAATTATTTGTCTTTTTCATTTTTGTGCACCGTTGCACGACAACCTGGAAGTCTTCCTTTTGGTATGACTGATTCGGACCAAATTTTCCTTTAAGTATGATTGATCCAGGCCAACATGTCTTCAACCCAATAACAACTTTTCATTCCGAGGGATGTCGCGAATGGGAGATGTCCGGGCACATAATCGGTGGTGTACCGAAAAAAACAAAAGGGGTCAGGGTCGATCTTGGCAAAGACATCCATCTTTTTCGCGAGGAGTTTTGCTTTGATTTGCCAAGATTTATGAAGGGGAAATCTGAGAACTTTTCGTGACGATCAGGGAAGACCAGAGGTTTTTGTCCTTTGTGGCTGTAAAATCGTTGGATTCTCGAAGGAGAAAGGGAAGGAAAGACAACAGAGTACTGAAGCTGTACATTCTTAATTGCGAAGGGAAAGCTGCACCATGCCTGCCAAAGAAGTACTTGCTCGGTTCACATTTGGAGGCATTTCCTAATGATCAACAGGAACTGCATGGTTTTCAAAATTGAAAAACTAGAGCTAATCTCCGTCGAGTTGTGATTTCTTAACGCCTAACATTTTCATCACATTTAAGACACGCAGGGCTATGCATGTGACGTGAAGATCTGATAACTCGATCGATTTCCATATGGAAGATTGAACTTTACTCGAACGTCGACGCGGTGCAGATGAAGGAATCTTAATGATCGCCCGAAAATGGTAATGGGATTGGATTTCGAAGTTGAAACGGGCTTTGTGCTTTAGGATGCCATGTGGCTTGGAATACGCTTTCTTCGGCCCCCTACCCAATCAAAGGGATGCGGTTAAGGAAGCGCTGGGATTCTAAAGAAGCTTTGAGCAGCTGAATCTTAGCCTAGGACGCAAAAGAATTGCTGTGTTAATTATCCGAACGAGAGTTTCACCTGTTTTAACACATTTCTGCAATGCAAATCTAATGATGCATACTTAACACGATCCATTTTGCTAGAACACTTCTATATTTAACTCAACCTACGAAAGTTCATAACCGAACTGAAGACAAGTGAGAGCGAGATTGAGCGAAAGCAAGATAGACTAAAGAGAGAAACATAAAAATGTATTGAGTCTAAATAAGCTATTAACTTATTTATTACCCGTTTTAACATTGATATTTAACACCTACATGGGTTAAGATATAGGTTTATGATCATTTTGACAGGTTTAGAAACAAGTCGACGGGTAGCAGAGGAGAGGAGGCTCTATCGGCGCGTCAACAGTTGAACGGCAGCTACAGACCAAAAAAAAAAAAAAAAAAAAAAAAAAACAGAGCTGAACGACAGTTGCAAATTCCAATCATGCCTGCATCCTCTGTCTCTCTCTCTCTCTCCAGTGAATTTCCTTTGAGCCGCCCCATGTCCTCGCTCGTTTGAATCTGTAGTGATAGGGACGAAGGTGACACAAGACCGGACAGGAGGTCCTGGGGACACGCTGGTCACACACATTCCACATTACTTTGGAACCACAACCAGAGATTGGCCCACAACGCCCACTGTGATTGTCCCTTTTCTCTCTCTCTCTCTCTTCTCTCTCTCGATCTACCCAGATAGACGAAATTCAACCCACCAAGCCCCGCCGGCCGCTGGATGTTGCGGGGTTACGAGAGGCCGCCTACCCCCCTTCATACCGGTGGAAGCCTTTGGAGGAGCCGGCAGTGGAAGGACATAGCCCTGTCACTGGATTTGTCATGATGCTCCGCTGAACTTTCACCATCTTATCCTGAAAATTCCTTGATATTATTATCAACATAGCAAGCCCGCAAACTCTCATCACATTGCCGTCTTAGAGTGGTGGCACACGCCATATTCCAAGTGGATTGACAGCGCAACTCAACATAATATAGTTCGTTTGTCAGTCGCACGAATGATGATTTCACTTTTACTAGTCAAGCAAAGTCAAAGAAAGTCATCCACATATGGAATGGAGAATGGTGATGAGGTTAGTATCCAAACAAAGTCAAATCCAGCCACCACACGAAGAATCATCAATAGAAAATTGAACCAAAGTTTCACTCATTTAGAACGTTGTTAGACTTGAGAAAGTCCTTAAAAGGTTCAAAGAGACAATAGGCCGAAGATCCGTCCAAAAGCAGTTCCCACACTGCTTGCCCTTCGTATTCTCTAATTAATGGGAAATATAAATGTACACCTACCAACAAAGGACATGAGGTGTGCAAACACCGGTATGTTAAAATAAGTAACAAACCTGACTAAGCGCCCTCATTCAGAACATGATGAATCAAGTGAGCAGTAAGTAACTGAAGAAATTTCAGCCCATGAGTAGTGAGCAACCAAAGAAATTTTAGCCCATGAAAGGTGCATCGCTGCTTTTAACATAACTAAAGCAAATTCCAGAATAGGAATCGATAGAAATGCCAAAAATGGTCGGGCCACGATGAGATAGTTTCATCCAACCGCAAATCCAATGACCAAACCCCCTCCGTACAAGGCAAGCTAACATAGTGCGGACAATTCTTTTTAGCCGAATCAGCATTCAGTAGCACATCCGTTAATTTGCAAGAGTTTCCAATGTCATGCTCTTCGAATCTACGAGAGAAGCAAAAACAAAAGGAAGAAAAGTGAACAGCAAGTATTTTATTGCTCCTCACGGGCATATAAGAGCAGGAAACACAAAGGTAAGGGAGCCAATATTGTGTCTTTAAAAGCCGTTATATGCAATTCATCTGTCACAGAGATACTTATCGGAAATAAGTTACCTCGAAATATGTATTATCGATGCAATAAAGAATCACTATGACAATTCTCTAATGATAATGAGCCAACCACTCTTATCACTTGTGAAGCTGCTTGACCCACAAAATATACGAGAGTTCTTTATAGCTTCCATAGGAAAAAAAATTCACGAGGAAGCATACGTCGGCTTGATGAAGTTCAGACTTGCAAAATGGGTTACCGGATCCTTCAAGATTCAGAAACCATTGCTGCCAGATCCAATTCCTCGTCAGAATCTATCACATCCTGATAATCATAATATGGGTTTGCCTGCACCATCAAATTCTCCTTAAGAAATTCATGTTTGTAAATAGTAGAGTTTCACGCAACAATAATAACAGCATGACTAATACAAGTGCAATGGCATGCAACTGCTCTCAATGATAAAGTCAAGTATGACAAAATACCTTTGGCCGAGGTGTAACTGCTTCAAAACTGTTGAAAGTCGGGTTATCAAAATTTGGAGGTTCCAAGATAATGTATGCCCCCTTGTTCTTGTATCTCTCTTCTGTTGCCTGCAAATCAGACAACACCGTCCATGACAACTGGTAGAGGTGTAACATGGCACTTGATCTTACAACAATATGTTACTGTCCACATCAGCGAAAATATTCCTTAGGGAGATGGGTAAAAAGAACAGGCCTTTTAATTGGGAAACAGGATTTCAAATCTAAGCAGAAACATAAGTAATCCCCTTGAAACTTCTATATACTCTATTGACACATTCAATGAAACTCTAGGCGTATTTGCATCTCTGGCTTTCCCTTTTTATCAACAAGATGTCACATCCAATCTCTCTGAGCTAGTGAACGCATTGGTTTGACAAACCAACATGCGTCTTCTTGAAGCAAGGACATATCTATCAATTGATCTGGTGACTAGAACAGAAGTGGCCAGAAGTACCTGAAACTGTGGATAATCTGGAGCACTAAATAGCGTAATTAGCCTCCCTGACTCCACAACATGATCTATAGTATAACCCTCGTCCATTCCTGCAAGACCATTTCGCTTTTCCCTTGCATCAGGTCCTTCATGTGATCTGATAATTAACTGGGGAAAAGACAGCAGCCAACAGACCTAAAATCAGCCTTTCAAGTCCTATGCAAGATATGGATTCAATTACATATAAATTGATGGAAAAACGGGTAAGAGCAAAGACTAATTGAGACAACGCATCTGTCCTCTTAAATAGACATCCAGACAGAGAGATTCAAATAAAAACCAAACATGAAAAAACAAAAGAGAAAGGAGATATGGAAGAAATTAATGTTGATTTTCAGTCATTTGTCATCAACCAAGTTCCAATGGGACCTCATAAGTACTGAACTGGAAGCGGAGTTTCCATCATTCATTATACAATTGTCGTAACAAAAGTCTAGAATTGATCTTTCTGCAACTGGGGTCCATGTCCAGTAATCTGCTTACTCCCGATAGCAACAAGTAGCTAACTTAAACAGAGAAGGATGGTATAGATACTCAAAAGATGGACGCACTTGTCCTGTCAAGCACCACCATACCTGATTTTGTTTAAAAGTTCATATTAATCCAGCAGCGAATTACATCATTGTCCTTCCCCTTGAGTCTAATTCGCATGTCAATGCAAAATCAATGGCCATTCAAATAAATGACCATCCCTCTCTATCTTGACAGCTCAGCTCGGCCTAGAAACTTCATGCAAATATCAGCATACTTCACATGTTTGCAATTTAACAGAACAGTGCTCCGGTAGAGTAGCTAGAAGATGGTAGCACTGTTAAGGTCTGCCACTGAGTTCTGACATATGTTCTTATGGCTCAAACAGCAAATTGATGGTAAAATTACAATAGCTGGAAATCAAGAAAACAGCATCCATATACTGAAAAGTAGATAGCACAGAGTTAAAGTTGAACTAGACTTGAAAGATTTGGCCAAGCAATGCTCATATTTCCAGAAAGAAAAGGCATTAATTATTTATTACTTGAAACATCAGAGATACCACCTTTAGTTGATATTGCTTCAAAAACTCCTCTGTGCAGTCCGGACCCCACAATAATCCGATGCCCCTCTCTGTGTTCGGAGAAAGACCAGGAGTCATTGATGGATCTGACCACAACACATCACCTGGAATCAGATTCAACCCTTCCCATGGAGGGTCAAGGACTGATCTTCTAGCTTTAGATAATTCTTCTAAGGAACCAAGAGATAAAGTACTAACTTCAGGATTTGAGATTATACGGCGATTCTTTTTTCCCTTCGATCTCTTTGATGGTGTGCAAGGTATACTTCGGAAAAGCCCTCCATGAGCTGTATATACACGCCCAGCAATGATTGATGCTAGAGGAAGCCCCTCGAAACATCCCAGACATTTCCTATAGACATGCTTTCCTCTATCGCCATATTTTGTCAAAACTTCTTGCTCAAAACCATAAACAGAAGTACAGTATTTCGATTCATGGTTCCCTCGGAGAAGAAAACTCTCTCTGGCATAAAAACCTGACACAGGATGTTACTCGAGTGAGAAGAATGTTGTTCTCCAGGGGGAAATAATCAAACAAACTGAATGAGAATCTTCAGACGAATACCAAGAAGAATCATATTCCCCACAAAAGGCTATATCAGTACAACGGCACAAAAGATGAATAAGTAATGGGACAGAAGTAGCCTAACAGGAAACAAATGCATATTAAACTACTCGAATTAGAAACTGTCATTTTTGTAAAAATATTGATCTAAAGAACAAGTTATAATATATGGTCACAGAAAAAGAAAATCCCTTGCCTTAAGCTCAATTAGAATAAACAGGAATCACAACATTAATCGACATAGGAATATTATAAGAACCGAACAGACAGTTGGCTATCTTGTTGGGAGGCTCCAGGACCTAGGATAACCAAACAACTCATTCCAGAGGATATTATAAGAACCGAACAGACAGTTGGCTATCTTGTTGGGAGGCTCCAGGACCTAGGATAACCAAACAACTCATTCCAGAGGTGCCACCTCAAGTTACCTTACGAAGATTAAAGTAAATAAAATTCTAAATTACACTGAAACTCAGGATATGTTACATGCATTTCCATTGAACCATCTCGCACAAATTAACCATTCTCTAGCATTGATGTCCAGAGCCGGGAACTGGGAATAGTATAAGAACCCAACAGACAGTTGGCTATCTTGTTGGGAAGCTCCGGGAACTAGGATAATCAATCAACCATTCTCTCGCATTGATGTCAAGAGCCGCCTAAAATCTTTCTCCTCGTGTGAGGTACTTAGAAGTCATAAAGCAAAGGATAGATGAAGTAAAAGCGCCAATAAAGCAAGAACGGGAATATACTGTCCATTGCCAAAGACAGACATCTAGATCAAGAGACACAAGCATTTGCAGCATCACAACTCACCTTCCAAGCCAACAAGAGCAAAAAAGTCTCTAAACCCCAAGCCCCTCTATCCACATAATCCCCATTAAACACAAAGAACCGATTTTCACTAGGAAAACCAGCACTTCTCAGCAGGAGCAAAACATCGTGAAGTTGCCCATGAACATCCCCAACAACGACCACCTTACAGTCCTTGCCAGCCTCGTCATCAGCATCAAGATCGACCCTTACAAGATTCGGCTCTTTGTGCAGAATCTTGGAGGCAGTGAGGACGAGGCGGTCAAACACCTGGACAGGAAGGACAGTCGGGAATTCCGAAGGAGGGAGATTCCTCGATGCCCAATCGAATTTGGACATCAAATCCAAGACCCAGTTGAGAGTCAGGTTCCCATCCGGCGGCCATGAGATTTGAGCTTCTGGGGACGAAGATGGAGATGGGTCGTCGTCAACCGGGGCGGTTGTGGTTGGGGTTGCGGTTGCGGCGGTGGCGGGGGTGGGGGTGGGGGTGGCGGTCTCAGTTGAAGGTGTAAAGAAAGACTCATCGTGGGGAGACGCGGGAGGTGGCGAAGAGAAGGAAGCACCATTCGGCGGAGGAGACGACGACATAGCTAATCGTCCCCCTCCTTTCTCTTCTTGATCCACCCCTGCCAATCGAACCGCTCCTTTCAAGAATCAAACCCTAAAGAAAACCGCCGCCGCCGGAGCTTTTCTTGGAAGAAATTCGGATCTACCCGCCATTGCCAGCTTCTTGGCGAATAATTTAATCAAAATTCAAGAATCGTGAGGATCGAGACCCGGGACAGTCGATCCACCTGTGCGATGAACGTACTTGGGGACCCAGGTGTCCCGATTAATTTCTCGCCTTTTTATATTTCGTGAGTTGCATTTGGCTAAACTTTAAGGAGCACAGGAACATGAGTTGGATCGGTTCTGGTCTTGATCTAATCATCCTTGTCGGGATAGCGTCTCTTGGGTCATCATCTTTCTTGATCGATTTGAACTTAAACATTAAGTTTCGAACCTGGAAAGAAAGATCTAGCACGCTTTTAGTCGATAACAACGGGGGATTTGTTCATTGTGATAATCTTGACGTGGGTTCCCAAGGAGACAAAAGAGAGACGTTGCTGAATTCTTTTGATTCTTGCTGTCGAGCTTCTTACAATTTCTTGTCATCCGAGGTTTCCGGTCGCTGTTTGGATGTTCTTTCTAGTACAACCACTAAAAACAAAAATTAAAAAGCGTTAGATGATGAGGAGTACTTACGAGGCATCAACGGTTTAGATTAAAATCATATCAATTGTAATAAAGACAATCATTTTTAAAGATTACTACTAGTTAGGGATGTCAATGATTCAAATCTGGTCAGATTTTTATTGATGCCCGATCCAAACATAATTGTTATATACTGATGGCAACTCAAATTATGTAGAACCCGCATCGAAAATATGGTTTGAATTCTGCTCATATTTTTGTGGTGTAGTGATGTAACTCAATTTGTGTAACTATCCTCTTTTCTCGCTTCTCTATTCCTCTTTGTCCTCTACCATGCTCTAGTCGAGACGTAGTCTTGTCCCTCGCCCCCAATGTAGCCGATGACCTCACAGCTCACCTCTAAACTCGATGACAAGAATCGAGCCGCCTATAGATCCACTAGAACTCTATCTCTCTCCTCTTCCCCTTTTCGACCTTGGGTCTAAGCCAATCCGAGTTGTCGACAAAGAATTGACCCAGATTCGAGGCGAACTCAAATTCATTAGAGATGAGCCTAATCTCAAGTCACCTCATCCTCTTGTCCTTGTCAACGAGGGAAGGCTCTATTGTGCCTAGTGGGTGCGAGTAGATAGAGAAATGCATTCAAGATCACTATAGATTAGGGACAAGCGATGGGAGACGCAAAGGCAACAACTTTACACAAGGGCTAGAGAAACGGCGCCAAGACAAAAAAGGAAATTGAGATTGTGATTAAAGGCCTATTTAGTAATAATTCTACTCTCGAAAACAATTTCTAATCAGAAACGATTTTTTTTTATTTTGCTCCCGAGAATAATTTCTGAGTATTTAAGGTATTTGATAAAATGATTAAATTTTTTATTCCTGAAATAGAAATGTGTTTGATAATCTTCAATTTTTTTATTCTTTTAATTTGCTAATACTTTTTATTATAATTTTCTTATATTTCTCTTTTTTTATTTTTTATTTTTTTTCCCTTTTCTCTCCTTCTTCCTTTTTTAGTGGGCGGTCGCCACCATTGACAGTGGCCGACGAGTGGCCGGGTGAGGTCCGGCGAGCTCGCCGAAGCCTCGCACCTAGGCGAGGTCTGGCAAGCTGCCGGAGGCTCGCCTGGCCATTGGCAAGGCAAGGCTCGCCTGGCCATTGGCAAGGCAAGGCTCGCCCAGCCACTAGCGAGGCTTAGCCTCACCAGGGCAAGGCGAGGCCGACCTCGCATCGCCTAAGTGAGGTCGAGCCTCGTCGAGCTGGGTGAGCCTCGGACGAAGCTTGCCAGACCTCGCCTTAGCCTGATGGAGCTCCGACGACGACAACGACAGCCCCGGGGTGGCGATGGGGTGGTGATAGGGTGGTAGTGGGTTGAGAGGAGGAAGAAAAAGAAGAAAGGGAAGGGAAAAAAGTGAAGAGAGGAAAATTGATTCTCGAAATTGTTTCCGAGAGCAAGAAACAACTTTTTTTTTATTCTTAATTATATTACAAATCTATTATCAGGGACAAATTTGTTCCCGAAAACAAAAATTTACCAAACGGATTTATGTTCCAAATCTACTCTTGGAAATAAAAGAATAGAATCAGTTATTTTCAGAAATATTACCAAATAGATCCTTAAGTTGCAAATGACGCGGACGTAGTCGAGAGTTGTATTATTGGTGATTGAGGTGCAAATAACAACAAGGACATGTTCTTGGAGGGATTCATGTTCTCTTGGAGCAAGAGACTATATTGTTTAATGTATTTTAGTTCGATTTGGATACAAAACCTTGTCCAACCCGAATTTTTTTTTTTTAGTAAACCTAATATCCGATCTAGGAAAAGACCAACCCAAAAATGGTTAGGAATTTTAAATTCGGGTCGAGCATTTATGACACCTCTAGTTAGAGTAGTATTAGTAAGTTTTCTTCCGAAGAAACTTGAAAAGTATTAGTTATTGATAACTAATATTCTTTCTTGTATATATACGAGAATGCAACTTCCAATGACTTTTCATCACAAATGTTGACCATTTTATAAGTCACTTGTTAACCGACCAAACTAGGATGTCCCTCTCCATTGACTTGTCGGATTCTATGGAGAACATAACTGGCAGTAGACCATAGAGCAGATGGATTGTTTCCGGTAAATTTGGTTGAGCTAAGGCCTCAGCCGTCCTCCCCTAAGGAGCCTTGTCCCTCCAACGGGCGATCGGCTAGGTCTAGAAATGACCTGTCCAATCTTGCTAAATCGAAAAAGGAAATCTTCTCATCCGAACAGTTTCGAAAATTCTCACCAATCCCGCCCATTTGAACAGGCGGGCTGATGGGACCGGTGAAGCTGCCGAGAGTTATGACAAAAGTTCGATGGCAATCAGTTTAGGATGTCGACTCGTGGCTCTTTTCCAGCCATTCACGAGACGACGGATTCGAATTTTCAAATTTAATGATGATCCAACCCATTTCAATACAGGATAGCAAATCAACCGATCCTTCCCTCATCATCGCTCTGTCCACTCAATCAAATCTTTGACCAACACTGAAGTTAATGTGTAAGTATCCCCTAAAAAAATTCAAATGCGAACGGCGAGCATCGTCAAAAGGCAGGCAAATTCCGTCCTCCACGGCAAGGGAAAAAATAAAGGCTCGACCTAACCAAGTCCCGTTCAACAAAGCAAAGTCGCCATTTGACTTTTTTTACAGTCCAAAGCATCATCACTGACTCCTTTTTGTCTTTTAGACATTCTTTTGGGTCGGTCCAAGATTGCTTATTCTATTCATATTTTTTTAATTTATCTTTCTTAATTATTCAATTAACTTTGCTCGTGACTTTATATTATATCATCCTATAAATCAAGCGCGTTGGCCAACTGGATTTCCCCACCAATAATCTGTGCACCGCTCACTTCCTCCCGACCAGACCCCCCCAAAAAATAAAAGTAAAATAAAAAGAAGACAATTTTTTTGCCTAATTTAATTTAATTGACCGGATTTTATTTTTTTAATCACGTTTTTAATTTTGCAAATGTTGGCTTGACGAGCATCATTTCGCAGTAGGAGTGGAGGATTTGCAGGACGGTGTCGCTCTCCGATTCCTAATCCCTCCGTCCGAAGCCACGTCACCCTGTTTTGACTTTTGCGGCTCTATTTGAAAAATTGCCCACGAAAAATCAGTCGACCTCATTTTCTTAAGTCTCAAAAAATTCCGGGTCGGTCATGATTAACATAAATTATGTTCTCAATTGATAAGTTATTATGTTCGTATTTTGCTTAGGTCAGGAGGAAAACTAGATTAATAATTGTACGCCAATTGGAAATTAAAAGGATTCCAATCAATCATAAACTTTTTAATTTGACAATTACAAAATTAAAATATTTTAGCGATTCTCTATCATAGTTGATCCAGCCAATTCAAATCAGAAATCATCATATTACAGTCTAGTCTGGATGGATTTAAATGAAATGCCGTAGTTTCAAGTTTATTATTATTTTTTTGTGGGATACCAATATGAATTATTCATAAATTTTAGAACAATATACAATGTAATTCTTAAGCTTTCGATTTGTTCGATGTTGTCCTTAAATTATAATTCAATATGCATTATTATCCATGAACTTCTAATTTATTCAATGTGCTCTATAAAAAATTTTTTACATATTCAATTTAGTCTATGAAAAATATAAAAATATTCAATATTACTCTTATTCAATTATTCATCTCCCCCCCTCTATCGAAAATGGGGGGCATTCCATTGAAGATCGCCGAAACTCAAAACCAAGTCATTTCATTTAATACTGTCGATGCCAGATGCCGATCACATAAAATGACAAGTGTTAATTGGACCACAAAGTTAGCGATTTTTTTATATCTAAATCGAAAAATCATCTAAAGATTTAAAAAATTACAAGAGTCAAACTAAAAAGTTTAGTAATAGATGTCGTCTCGAGCGCAATCATTGTGCACGCAACTCGATACACGTGGAATCGAGGCAAACAAACATCTTACATCGTATTCCGCCGAATGACATCACACATTTTTCAATGTGGCCTAGCCCAAGATCCGTGCCAAAAATCACTGCCCGGGGACTCTCCCCTTCCCCCCTCCATAGACAGCGGCAAGACACATTGCCTTTTCGGCTACCTACCTCCACATTCATCCACCAACGCAACGAAATTGAAACGAACATCAGTCGACGGGTTCCCGATGGGACAAAGTTGATGACCTACGTCGCTGACATTTTCCCCCCCTCCTCTCCTCGAAATTTCAACAACGACAAGGAAGGGAAAAAAAGAGAGAACAAGAAATTTAATCCGATTCCATCCTCATTGATTGCAAACATTAGCTGGAAACAAGTACGAAGTCACCTCAATTTCTTCCTTTTGACATTGAGAACATACACAATTGACATTGCAACGCAACGGCAATTTCGCACATTTGCTTGTTAACCAGGATACAGGAATTGACTAGCTGGTTAACAAGTAATTGTGAGGCCAACCTTGTAGTGAACATGTCACCCACCGCTCCTCACCTACTAGCCAATCAATTTTTCAAACATTCCTATAAAATGTGGGATATGGCAAAATTTACGTTCCCTGTTCAAAAGGCCCCATAATTTCAAGATCTATCTTTATCTTCCCGATTAGGGAGAGAATACCCCGTCTTTAAATGCCCTAAAGTTTTAGACGAAATCTTTTAAGGACTTACTCAAGTTTTGTTAATTGCAATTAGTTGGAAACAATCATTTTTTCCTTTTGACATTAAGAACATTAGTTGGACATGAGTATGGAATTACCTCAATTTCTTCCTTTTGACATTAAGAACATACAACCAAAAATAAATAAAAGACATTAAGAACATACACAATTAAAATCGCAACGGCAATTTCACACAGTTACTTGGTTATCAAGGTATAGAGTAGCTACTATACCAACCGACCAATTCTTTAGACATTCCTCTAAAATGCGGGATGCCATAGAGTTTAGGTTCCCTGTCTAGAAGACCCCTAATTTTGAGATCTATTTTTGTCTTCCAACCCAGGGAGAGAGCACCCCTCATCTTTAAATGTCCAAGAGTTTAGACGAAACATTTTAAGGACTTGTTAAGAGGTCAATTGCTCATTAGTTGAAACAAGTTCCGACATTAAAAACGTACACAATTAAAATCGCAATGGTAATTTCATCTTTATCTTCTATATCTAATCGAGATGTAGCAAAGTTCACGTTCTCTTTTGAATCTTACCCGTTTATCTTTTTTCCTAATCAGAAGTTTTTAAAGAGTTTAGAAATCTTTTGATGACTTGCTTAGATTTAGAATTCAATTTTCATTAAATGCAAGCATTAGCTGGAAACAAGTACGGAATCGTCTCAATTTCTTCCCTTTGACATTAAGAACATACGCAATTAAAATGGCGACAGCGATTTCCCATCGAACCGCGGACGAAAGCCCGATCGGGCCAATTGGGTCCGTACGATCTGAATTCGCGTTTAGCGTAAAGCAAGCCGTCCATCGTTCCTTAATTTTTTATTTTCTTCGGGGTTTTGCGCCCCGATGATGTCTGTCTGCGGTTGGCTTTCGTCCGGATCCCGAGGCGACCTCGCGTCGTGTTTCGTTCGTCCGAGTCCACAAAGTTAACAGTCCTATATTAGACTTCGTTTTTGAGCTTTTTGTCATCTGGTGAAAGTCAAAGGAATTTCTGCGATCCCGAGATCGTTTCTTTGTTTTGTTTCGGGCAAATTGTCCCGGGATCCAGAGAGACGGCCAACGACTCCATAATTCTTTTTCTTTTCTCTCGTTTTGCACAGATTTAAAGGGTGGGGCCAATTACTCACATAATAAAGACATGAAACGAGGAGGTAATTTACGACAATATAAGCTAGGTTCATGAATCGCATCCTTCTCATATGGGTAAAGGAAGGTGCAGTTTCGAATCCCCACCTTTCAAAATGATGGTTCCTCGTTGAAAATCAGCACTGAATTGACCAATTCATTCTACTACGGAAAATAGCTCTATGGTCAAGTTTGTATTTTTGGAGTCATAATTACTTTTCTTTACATTTTTGAAGTACTCCAAACATCATGGCACATAATTTCGACATTAGATTTCGGTCCGAAGCAACTTGGAATCATAGGCATTAAAAACCAACAATTTTGATTTATTTCCTTATTCAGCCATGCATGATAGCTTTATGCTCGAATTTACCCTTCTTTACATATTCATGGTATTTCAAACAACATCGCCACGTTGCTTCCAACATCATATGTTGGTCCAAAGAAAGACATTCATACTCAGAATCAGTGATTTCCGGAATCATTTTATCCCGACATGGCTTTTAACGGGCACGACAAAGGTAAAGCCGAAATTTCTAAAGACATCCTAACCTTTTTTTTTCCCGACCGTAAAATAAAAATTCGGATCGCCTCACCAAGTTACTAACCCCCCCTCCAAATCAAGTCAAAATTCAGTGAAAGGTACACGTAGGTTTGGGTTGTCGTGTCCTTAGGCTTTTCCCTAGTCACCCATTTTGACTTATACCATGAATCCCGTATGCGTCGCATTATATAAAAAAGGGCTTTTGCCCCAGAGGGCACGTTGTGTAAATAAACGCCTCCAGCCCCGAAAGAATCCGCCAGACCCACCACCAAATTTCCATGTCCTTTCTCAGTTTCCCACTCGTTTTCCTCCAGATCATGCACCTCCTCCCACCTCCGTTCCCTTCATTTATATGATCCCGCCAGAGGCCTTCTCTTCGATCCCATTTCATCTCTCTCTCTCTCCGCCAAGATGAGTTACGGCAGCTACAACCGAGTGAACCTCCCAAGATCGTGCTCGAGAAGCCGCGGCGGCGGCGGCGGCGGCGGCGGCGGAGGCACCGGCGGCACCAGCTGCAGCATCAGAGGGTTCAGGATAAACCCGAGGCGGCTCTCGGTGAAGCGGCTGCGGGCGCGGTTCGCGAGCCTCTTCCGGGTCCTGAGCCAGTGCAGGTTCTCCTACGGCCAGGCCCTGAAGTTCCTCAAGAGCGGCTGCTTCTTCTGCAGGAGCCGGAGCCGGAGCCACGGCAGCGGCATCAAGAGGAGCTCCAGCAGCGGCAGCAGGAGGAACCTGGTGGTCGCCGCTGCGCGGGTCAGGGCCGAGCCGGGCCGGGCGGACTACGGCGCCAAGCTGCGGTGCTACTCCCGTTCGAACTCGTTCTACTCCGAGGCCATCGCCGACTGCCTTGAGTTCATCAAGAGGACCTCCGTCTCCCTGGATCAGAGCAGGGACAGGATCGAGTTCCCCGACCTTTCCCGGGTCGAGCTTACATGAATTTTCTCGTCCGTCGTCGGACGAGAGTTAGGACTTAGTCAAAAGAAAGGATTTCCGAGAACCCATTTTTGTTCTTTTCCTTCTTGTTCCGTTCCTGCCTATGTAAAATTCTATCCTCTGGTTTCTAGATGACCATGAATTTTCTGCAAGCATGGCTGAAAATTTCGCTGCGCCACCATTATTGGACTAATTATATCTTTAAAATTTGAATTCCGGGTCTCTCTCTCTTTTTATTTTTTGGGTTTGTTGAACTCTTAGTCTGAGTGGTTGAAAATAGGGTGATGAAGGTTGGGGATTGATTGGTCTTTTGGGCGGGGGGGGAGGGAGGCAATCTTGGGAAGGTTCTCAGTAGGTGAAAATTGAAGATTCTAAAGTAGGGCATTTTCACCTAACATAATTGTCATTACTTTACTAAAACTGAGATCAACAAAGGACCTGCGATATGGAGAGAAAGATGACATTTTTTAAAGGTGAGATTTCTAGGACAGGACACAATCATGTCCCCAACTTTACAAAAGTTCTCATCTTATTTTTTCGATGCTTGCCTTTCCACATTTTTAATGAGGGAGGAAAGATGTGTTCCTCCATCATAGCTAATGATGTGGATAGAACCGCTGATTGCTGTCTAATTTGCGAATCATCGGCTTATTAGTCCCTTTCACACCATCTTATGAGGGGGGTTGTGGGGTACTATTCCCCGCGATCTGTGACTTATGTACTATCGGTACTTGATGGGCTGTTGGATCTGTGGCATGGAAAAAGTCGAGGTGGTCTGCTTTGCCCATGGTATTCTTGTAAAAAAATCCAAAGCATATAAACAAATGAAGCATCTACAGGACGAGAAAAGACAAGAACTCACGTCCTTCATGATAGCGTTTGGATACAGTAGTACCCCAAGCCCGTCCATGGGCCTGGACACGAATATTTAATCTTGCCATGACCATCGTCACCGGCCGAAACATAAGGTCGTTTTCTCTACGAAAGTATATGTGATGGATGAGTCGGTTGAGTATGATTTTATACAAGCTTTTTATATGATTGAGTATGACGCGCATTTGTTGCAACGGGTCGAATGAAATGTACTCTATCATATATGACTTTTTAATCATGTCACGGCGAATGATAGATGAAAATACTAGTACCCATTTATTTTCACGTAGCATTACATGTGAGTAAAGCCCACGAGCTAGTTGTGCCTGAAACTAATTAGACGCGTGTATGGATTAAATATGAGCACATTTTTTTTTACCAAATAAATTTTTTTATCAAAATAATCAAAATACAAATAGAAGGATTAAAGAGAAATAAAAGTACGCCGAGGGGTGGCTAGGGAATGGAGCTGGGCATCGATTTCAAGAAAGAGCCCCCTGTAGGAAAAGCCATAACATAAAAAGCTTTAAACGTAACAACCAATTGAAATCTGACGCATGGCACATCCTAAAGAAAACTCAGCATGTGCATTCGGCTTTATTATTGTACTGTAAAGATGTTCCCGTACGGAGTTCTGGTGTAATTCTCTTTTGGCTCCATCCACACTCTATATTATCAGAATGGCGAAATCGAAATCATCCGAGCATTCATACTCGTTCCATCTTCTTTTGGTATGACGCTTGATGACCCGAGGTGCGTGAATGGATTTACCACGCAATCCAACCATTTTAAGGATATCTATATGCAGAATTCAGATCGATTTTGTCTGATCTTTTCCGTTCATCTCATGTTCGTAAGCAAATTTCACGATCCCTTTTAATAACTATTTTCCTCGAATACATGCAAATCCATTTTTGGCAATGTTAAGATCCCTGTGACAATAAGTGTCACTCGGTCTATGGAGCGCCGCCTGAATTCTTGACCAAATTCGTCATCTTTGTGAACACCATAGGACAGCTTTATCCACCATTATAGGTGCTAGTGGCTGAATTTCTTATTAAGTGCTATTGCTTCCAAACTAGGCCACGAGTCACTAGTTACCTCTTTTTGGTTTTCGATCTTTATAAATCAGTTGATTGAGATCGATAATTGATCTCTCACTTTCCTTCGTCTTTTTCTCTATCTACTTGCATTGCTTGATGCTTGATGACATAGGTTGTCATCGAGACCTCACAACATTAGTCATAGGTCGATATGAGATTAATTGCCTCAAACAACCCCAGTGTGAGGGATCACAAGGGCATATGCTCGGAGCTTGAAATAGTGAAGGGCAATGGTTGAGAGTAAAGAGCGTGCACGAATGATAGGGAGAGACAATACTATTTTTATATGAGAAGGAGGAGGTAGGGAGTTCAAATCTCCATATTTTCAGGAGTATGAAGAGAAGACAATTTAGTTTCATGAGTAATTTCAATTCTCACATCTTATAAGGAGATAAGGCAAAAATCTAAATAATAAAATAATAGTAAAATAAGATTGAAAAAAAAAAAGAAGTGATAGATGACATATGATGGGCGCAGTGCGTGAAGGCCGATAATGCCAAGAGGCGAAGCCTGAGTGGGTCGAGGGATGGAGAATGAGGTGAAGGACTCACAGGGGCACTTTCGTCACATAATTTTTCGGGGTGTGTATGGAGCTAATTTAGAGGCAAGATAAGAGGGATTTGCAAATACCTTTTATCACATGCTTGCAAACTCGAATTAAAAGGTCGCGTTTATCATTCAATTTAACCCCATAACTCTGGGTGACTCTAAGAATATATCAAATAGCTTTGAAATACACCACTCTGGCCACACGGATTGATACATTGCTTCCACTTAATCCTTCCGATCACCTCCTTAAACATGGAGCATCAAGCAAGCTAATTGGACGGTAAACTTAGCATTTCTTGGCCTCATCACCCAAGAATAATCCATCACTTTGGGGCCACAAAAGCAAAGAACCGGAATCTCTACTCGGTCCCTCTTCCCTTCCACGGGCCGACCGCAACGCCGACCGTCTCCTTCACCGGAAGAGCAAAAGTCCGATCGCAATTTCGATTCGCCTCCAAATTTCAAAGGCCGCCTTCAATGCGATGCGTACGCACGGCATTGTCGGGCGGTGGCGCAATTTCGTTCGAAATCGAATTCCGTCGGTTTGCGTTCCCACCCGTTCGGCCCCCTCCTCGGACGCGCTTTCGCGCCTAAAAATAAATAGCCCCACGCGCCCCCAAAAACCGAATCGCGTTCTTCAGATGAGTTTCTGCCCTAAGCGGCTCACTTCTCTTCTTCACAAAGCTCGCAGCCTCCTCGGCCTCGCCACCACCGCTTCCTCCGCCGCCACCGCCACCGCCGCCGCCTCCCTCCTCCCTCCTCCTCCTCCTCCGCCGCCGCCGCCGCCGCCATGGAGGACCTCCAGACCATGAAGACCCGTCTCTGCATCATCGGCAGCGGCCCCGCCGGGCACACCGCCGCCATCTACGCCGCCCGCGCCGAGCTCAAGCCGATCCTCTTCGAGGGGTGGATGGCCAACGACATCGCCCCCGGCGGCCAGCTCACCACCACCACCGACGTCGAGAACTTCCCCGGGTTCCCCGAGGGGATCCTCGGCATGGAGCTCATGGACCGCTGCCGCAACCAGTCGCTCCGGTTCGGCACGCAGATCTTCACCGAGACGGTGACCAAGGTCGATTTCTCCGCCCAGCCCTTCAAGGTCTTCACCGACTCGAAGGCCGTGGTCGCCGACGCCGTGATTGTCGCCACCGGAGCCGTCGCGAGGCGGCTCAGCTTCCCTGGCTCAGGCGACGGTCCCAACGGTTTCTGGAACCGTGGCATTTCGGCGTGCGCCGTGTGCGATGGCGCCGCCCCAATATTCAGGAACAAGCCGCTGGCGGTGATCGGGGGTGGGGACTCGGCGATGGAGGAGGCGAACTTTCTGACCAAGTACGGGTCCAAGGTTTACATCATTCACAGGAGAGATACGTTTAGGGCCTCGAAGATTATGCAGAACAGGGCGATGAGTAACCCTAAGATTGAGGTTGTGCGGAACTCTGTAGTGGAGGAGGCGTATGGGGAAGGAGAGAGAGGGGTTTTGGGAGGGTTGAAGGTCAAGAATGTCGTTACTGGAGAGGTTTCTGATTTGAAGGTCTCTGGATTGTTCTTTGCCATTGGGCACGAGCCTGCTACAAAGTTCTTGGACGGACAGTTGGAGCTTGATTCCGATGGTTATGTCGTGACGAAGCCTGGTACCACGCACACGAGCGTACGAGGAGTTTTCGCTGCCGGGGATGTTCAGGATAAGAAGTATCGGCAGGCTGTTAGTGCCGCTGGGACAGGTTGGTCATATCTGACGCACTTTCTTGTTGTGTGATTGAAAATTTTCCCAGTAGAAAAGGGTATATCTTAGCTTCATTTCGGCAGCTAGAAGAATATACTTTGTTTACTTAAGTATTATACTCAACAAGCTGAAAGCTCTACGAAGAGAACAATGCCAGAGAGATCAAACGATGCATTCCTTAGTTTATTATCTGTGTATAGAAGCATGACATGACAATGCGGTCGTTCATATCTCTCTGCGGTTGAGTACTTTATCAAGTTTTCCTCTTTGCTGCTTTTGATTGACTCTCTTACTGTACATATGCAATTGAATACTGTGGAAAGGTTCCTTAGCCTTTAAGGATCTGGGTACACAAGTCTCACACCTGACAGTGAAATTTTAGCTTCCACCATACCTATTTATATTTGGGTGGACCATGGCTTAACTGTTATGCTTGGGACTTATTCTCGCGTCTTAAATGGTTTTACCGGTACATCTGCAACGTAAGACCAATCATCATGAGTATCCTTGGTTCCAGTTTCACGAACAAAAAAAAAATTTCCCAAGTACTACTGTTCAGTGGTGAATTCACTTTCTCCAGACATTTGTCTTGATGATATGGGAAAAATCTTTGCTCTTCCTGCAATGTTCAAAAATTAACCAGAAAGATTCATGTCATCACAAGGCGGTGAATATTTTGGACTACCTACTTTATTTGTTGGTCCTAAGTCATTGTGAGTTTGTGTTTAAGTGTACTTAAAGAAATCACTTTTTCTCCTTTGAAACTTGGTCTGCTCGTCACATGATGTTATGCACATTACCCATTTTTAGCTTCTGACTGCATTGTCTCAACAATTGCAACTTTCCTTCTTTTTGGGGGAAGTTTGTTTGGATGCAAATTAAGTCAATCCCGAATGCTCCCTCTGCAAATTTTTGATGCCTTGCATTTCAATCCAACTTGTGAAAAGAAAAGATGGATAGCTTCTAACAAGAAGTATAGGCCTGCCTACCATCTGATTATATTATCTTGGAAGATCATACCATTGATACATGATCATTGATGCCCTTAACCCATGAGCGAGCTACAATATTCAGCAACAGATTTGGCTAACAGTAGCTCTTGAAACTGCAACCTCTGACTCGGTATTTGATATTCTCCCTCTAGGTTCAGACCATATGAACCATTGTGAGTTTTGTCAATCTTTGCACATGGCATACACAATGCAGAAACGAACAGTTGGCAACTACTTGCTTTTTGAGCATTTTTCATCATGGCTTGATAGTAACTTGTCAATTTTCTTTGTGAATCAATAAGCTCTGGTGTGCAATCATACTCGCATGTAGGACTTGGTTTATTTTCTTGCTGATAAACAAAATGAGATTGTCAAAAGCATGTGAAGGGGATTTATAAGAGTAAAATTTAAGTATGAGAACAGGTGTCCCAGATAAGAAAGAATGTTGCGGATAGTCTGTATATAATGTGAGTTTTAGCTTATGGAAAATAGTTTGTGGGTTTTAGTGGGTTTGAATTGGCATTGGTACAGTTATTTTGTTTAATTTGGTTATTCATGGGGATTTGAGATGGTTGTTCGATTAGAATAGATATGCTTCTATAGTCGCTATGGTCTCTTGATAGATTGGACCATTTTCTTTTGCATATAAAGGTTGGTATCCCCTAGGCGGCTCATTGATAGTATCTTTTAGTTGATGCATAAGAGCAAGGAAAAAGGGCAGTTGCAGGCATTGCATGAAGTAGACTTCCGACCATCCATTGTCTGTACCCTGTATGTGAACTAGCATTCTCCAATATCAAAGAGGTTGCCTGAGCTTCAAAAGCTTTATTGTTGAATAAAAGATGCAAAGGTCGATTAATAACTTGAAATGTTGCTTCCCCTCGCAACAATGCAGGGGACAAAAGAGAATTTATGCCCTCGTGATACAGCCGTTGCTGATTCTGCTGCTTTGTGGTGGTTTCTTTATCTTATTTAGCCAATTAATGCCCTTTTTTGGGTGCAGGGTGCATGGCAGCCCTTGATGCAGAACATTATCTGCAAGAAATCGGATCCCAGGAAGGTAAAAGTGATTGACTATCTGGCGCTAGCCCCAAGCTTTGAGCCCCTTGAACTGAAAGCAAGTTCTAATCACTAGGAATACAAAGAAAGCTCTCTGAGTCTCTAGGCGTTATATCGTTCCATTTTGCGTTTTGAATTGCAACGATTATTCGACTATTATTTCGGTGCAGACTTATGCACATGATGAATGTTATACCCTTGGATGTAATGATGCCACATTGCATTGAGCTGTCTGCTTGCGTGCGAGCTTGTATTGGATGCCTATTTGACATAGGAATTCCCGTGAAGGGTTCTTGTGGCCTTTTTGAATAAGAAAGGGCTCTTATAGTCCGTTCCGGAAGTGCATGCCATGTTTCTCTAGAATTGAGTTGGTTTCGTGCAGTGCTAATTGAATTAAGTAATGTGACCCGTGAGCTTTGTGCTGCGAAATTATTTGTCATGACCTCGGAAGTGAGAGTGCTTTTGAATCGAAGTGTGACGTTGTGTTTTGGAGTGCCGATGACTTTTTAAGTGCTCAAAATGATCATTAAGAATCTGACAGCTGGAATTAGTTTAATCTATGTCATCGATATTATTAATTTGAACCACACTTTTTGTGTCACTTTTGGCTCTTTGAAAAGTTAATCCTGTATAGGATGGGACAATATGATGCAAATGATTATTAAACTCAATTGATGACGTACTGTAGTTCTTTGGTTTAAGTAAAAAGGAACTCGAGTTTGGTAAACAAAATCAAATTATTTTAAGATAGCATATTCATGTTTTTTTAATGCTTTTCTAAGTACTTTTAAAAATGATATGACTTTCATGATTCATTCTTTTCAACAAAAGAGAATAGAAACTTCATTCAATTCAGCTAGAAAGATGGCACTGAATGAACGCTAACCCAATCTAGAATGGATAGAACACCTGGCTTAGAATAATGGTGAGACATTACAGTATTTCAAGGGCATAGTTAAGGATAGAGGCCGTATAAGCTTTGGTTTGCTAGACTACCATCTTTTATCTTTCATCTCATAACTCGAATAAATTTGGAAAAAGATTGGATAAAAAGATATGATATTGAGCTTTAGTTATATTCAAGTATATTAAGGAAAAATGACATTAATTTTTATTTGAAATGGCAGTGCATCAACATCAGACAAAACTATTTCGGAAGAAAAAATACAAGAAATTTTAAATTTTGAAAAAAAAAAAAACCACGATGTTTTATATTATCAAATAGCCAATTTAATGTATAAAAAACAAACGTTCTTCTTGATTCCCTTGATTGTGTAATTTTTGAACCAACAAATATGTACACAAGCATGATGTGGATGTGGCAAAATTAACATCGGCCTATGCTTCTCGCTTTGTCCATGGGCAGGCGCTTTGTTGTGTGTTGACCCCTTATTAATACGATTTAAATTCTACGATGAGCTAATGTTATATACTTCCAATTTTTTTAACAAAAAAATTACATAGATCTATATCTTGAAAAGAACTATGATTCCATCAACATGACTATTAATAAGTCACACATTTTCATAGCATGGCCCTTTAATAAGAAATGATTATAATCGTTGGTAAGGCATACTCTTTCACTAAGTAATTAGTGTAATAGCTAATATTATTATTTTGACATTTCTAGCAACTTTTTTCTAAATGCCCTCGGAATGTTACAGTTCACTCAGACATTTTTTTTTTTCCAAGCATCTTCTTTTTCTTTTCTTACTAAGTTTGATTGATGAAACGGTAGGGGGGCCGACCAGTACTAACAATCCCCTCTAGACTTATTATAATATAAGGTCTCAATTTTCAATTATATCAGAATATTCGAATTGAGTCTTTTCTTAATACAGCATCGAGCCATTAGGAAATTTGCTCATGATGCTAATTAAATTTGTGATATCGTCAAAGATACCATCAGACCATCCGTATTTAAAAGAAACAATTACCTAAGTCTTTAGTCTATATTTTGTTTCTCTACTGGCTAGATGGACGTTGCCTACTGGCTACTTCTGATTTCTCTACTCATCCCCACGTGGCACGACCCTTCATTCTTAAAAGCCTTAACTCTTAAATTTATCGACCCTTTTCCTTTTTGCTCCTTTTGCATTAATTTCCAGAAAAATTCTAAAAAAGAGCTCAAAATGTCCACATTTTTTCAAATAAGAGCATGAAAAATCATCACTTTTCTCAAATAAGGGCTTGAAGTGGATTTTATATCAAATAAGAGTATAAAATGGCTATGTTTGTTTCAAATAAAGGTCTGATTTTCCTACGATCAAATGTATTTTTGTCATTTATCATTTTCATTTTTTTTTCTTTCCTTTTTTATGGTTTTTCTTCTTCCTCTTCGTCAGTGGTTGACCGACCACCGGCAACACCCACAGAAGGTTGAGCGAGGGTTGCCCTCACCCGATCCGATGAGGGGTGGCCTCGCCTTGGGAGGCCGCGCCTTGCGGGCGAGGCTCCCCTTGTTAGAGGCCGGCTAGGGCTCGATGACCCATCGTCGAGCTCGACCCTCGCCAAATCTAGCAAGGGGAGCCTTGCTTGTAGCCTGCGAGGGTCATTGAGCCCTTATCGGCCCCAAGTGAGGCCAACCCTCACCAGATTTGGCGAGGGGGGCCTTGCCTGCAAGAGGCGGCCTCCCTAGGCGAAGCCGCCCCTTACCTATGGCTGGCGAGGGTGGCCCTTGCTGGATTGGGTGAGGGCAACCCTCGCCCAGCCGTCTATGGTTGTTGTCACCGGTGGCCGGCCGACCACCAACGAAGAGGAAGAAGAAGAACTAGAAAAAAGAGAAGAAAAAGGAAAGAAAAAAGAAAAAAAAAAAAAAAAGAAGATTCGGATGAAAATACCCTTGACAAGTAGGAAAATTTAGTAGACCAGCAATCGGCGATTGGTGAGGCGCTCTTTATTTGAAACAATGTCCACTTCAAGTTCTTATTTGAGAAAATGAAAAGACTCGGGGCCCTTTTTTGGAATTTTTCCATAATTTCCCAAGCTTTAGGGGTTTGAAAAGTCAAAATTTCCCAGAATATTCTCATTTCTTCTTACTTTTTTTTTGCCTCTCTAATGACACAAACGCACGCGGATACATTAAGATGCAACATTAGTGGCCTTTGCTAGATCTGCTGTACTTCATGTGGCCGTTGACGAGTTGACCAGCAGCGAGAGCAGACCCATGGGAGAGAGCTCCCCTGCAAGAACAGCTCGGGCAACAATGGCGGCCAAGAGTTTCGAGTTTGACCTCGATGAATCTCTGTTTATTACCCCCATTGAGGGCATAGTGACAGAGACATGAAGGTTTCTTCCATTGCCGATGGCCTCCATCATGGTGATGCAATGAAACCTGTCTGCGTCTGGGCAGGATCTTGCCCAGTGGCAATGCAGATCGCCGAGACATTGCAGGCGTGGGCATTGAACCCGCCGACTGTGCCGGCCACGGCCTACATGGCTAGGTTCCTGAGCACATTGAGCTCCACTGGTGCCGCCGCACTGTTCTTCAACACTTTCTCCACCTCCTCCTCCTTTATCACCGCCTCGGCCTTGCACACCAACGACTTCCCCTTCCCCTCTATACAGTTTACTGCCGCCGGCTTGTTGTCAGCACAGAAGTTCTCTATGTTCCATTGATGTAAATAACGTCATACCAAATCAATGCATGTCAATAACGAGATTATTTCTCTTTCACAAGCGACTGTTTCTATTGGAGTACTACCTTGGAAGCATGGGCAACACTCCTGAGAGCTTCCGTGTTGGCGTTGGAAGCTCCGACATGCTCCAACACTCTCCCACATGTTGCGACATGCTCCGACACATTTTACTTGTGGTCAACTCTCCCGACACATGAATCCGGATTACCGACACGAGGTCAATTTTAAAAGTTTCAATTGATTATGGGTCAAAATGTAAATATATAAAAATATAAAAAAAAAGAGGAAATTCTTTGATGGTGAAATGTGGATTTTTTTAAAACTTATTGTTAAATGTTAAATTTAATAGAGGAATGTGATTTGCTTTTTTTTTTTTTCCCTTAAAGTTTTATAAATATTTCGGAATGGAATGTGGTTGAATTTATCAAATTGAAATAATGAATGATATTGACAAATAGGGGATTAATGTTTTTAGTATAAATTCATTCTAGACTCTTTTTTACTATTTAATTATTTAATAATTCGAATTAATAATTATAAAAAATATATGTCATGTATATAAAAAAATATATGTTTAATATATAACGTGTCAAAATTCTCTAATTTTTAAGAAATGAGGTGTCGACTATCGTGTTATGTCACATGTCGGTACTACTTAGGGTACTATAAAAAATGCCAATGACATTCATGTTAGAGAAGTCTTGTCGGGGAAACTCAGCGGGTTTTGGACGCCTTGGGAGATCATGTTCATGCCCAAGGCATCTGCTGTACTGCATCTAAATCTCACGCACAAGTTCTTCCCTGCAATGGCACATGCAGCCTAGCAAATCTGCTGGACCTGCACGAAACAAAAAACTGCATTGGTTACATAATCAACAGAAACTAGTTGCTGTAAAAACTGGTAATCATGAAGAAAAATCAGCGCAGAGAGAAAATAAAGAAAGTGATTGAGAGAACCTATGAAATTTATTGGATGTTAACACGCCGGCCGTTACATCGGATAAGGGTCAAATTGAAAGAAATTCGGGTGACAAAACTAGTTTAAGCAGTAGATCGTCAAAAGCATCCTCCGTTCATGCTCACCACCAGGCAGCCCTCTATTGTCGCCGTTGGCACCATGTACTCCCTCCTGTCAAGCATCAGCTGACAGACCAGCATCTCCCACCAGGACTTGCACGTATCAGATGGGCATATTGCAGCACGGGCCTATTATCGAGTTGTAGTTAAAGCCCTCGATCAAGAGGGCCTCAAAGTGGATCGCCACCACCCGCTTGCAGTCGCCGAGCTTAAATTCAAGAGAGTACGACGGGGTTGCACTGGAGATGATGGAGGTGATGATGCTTTCGTTGTCTTCGCTGAGAAGTGGCAGTAGTGTCAGGAGGGCTAGTTTCTCTGGCGGGGAGGTGATAAGGTTTTTATGATCTCATGAGCTTGTGGAGCGAATTGTTTAAAATTAAATCATGGTCATAAGTTCGAAACAGAGTACAGCTTCAGGTTCGGTACTGTCATTTCCTGATAATAACAATGGTAGATAGATTACGAAATATATATAAACTCATGGTATGGAGTTAAACATTTCCACGAGATGTACTCGCAGTTGAAGCCCTAACTGATGATATACTCCAAACGAAAATGAAACAAAGAATCATCAAAAGAAGCCATTCATAAAAATTTTGTCTGGACGTAGTTTGACGCATGCAAATGGGGAACATCTTGGAGTTCATTGTACAATTATATCAACCAAGAGCCTCTCGCTTTCACGTTTCACCTACTCAATGCTGATTCTTGCGAAGTTGCCATGTGACGTATATCTTGCATGTATGGACATGGTACATTTTTTTAGCTTGGCCGATGCTAAGAACTTATGCTGAAATCTGCTTTATACCAACTAAATTGGCAGGACTGTTCAACATTATTCTAAACTCAATTTGAGCTGTACATGTATACATAGCCATGTTTCATGAGATAACATAGAACCAAAAAGGGGAAAAAAATAAATTCACGCTTTGAGATGCTGCAGCAAGAGGTGTATAACGACTATCTTTCATGACGGTAAGTTCCTCCGCCACCACTACGTCGTCCTCATCCACGGTCCAGTGGCAGTCGTTGCTTCAGCCACTGCATGATGCAAACGAATTTTCTAACGCAACCCCGAAGAACCCAAGCAATTGTATGACCAACGCAATCAGAGAAGCCGGAGCAGAAGCAGCATCAAAAGAAGTTCCAGCAACAGCAGCAGAAGAAACCCGGCGGTTAAAGCCTTGTCCGGTCAAGCCGATTATGATTCTTAGTTGCGGTGTTATTTCCGATTGAACTCATTCTACTCTGAGGCCATCGCAGACTGCCTCGAGTTCATCAAGAGGAGTTCAGTCTCTCTGGATCAAAGTAGGAACAGAACCAAGTTCTCTGATCTTTCCCGAGTTGAGCTCCCATGAACTTCTTGTTATCGTTGGATGAGAGTTAGGACTTAGTAAAAAGAATTTCCAAGAACCCATTTTGGTTCCTTCCTTCTTGTTCTGTTCTACCTTTGTTATCTATCCTCGGTTTCTAGATAGCCATGAATTTTCCGCAGCAAGACTGAAGAATTCGCTGCACCATCATCAATAGAGTAATTAGAGTTTTGATTTTGAATTGTGGATTTGTTGAACTTTGCTCTTTTTCTTGTTGGACTTTAGTCTCAGTTATTAGGATTGATTGGCCTTTTATGGGGGGGAGGGGGGTGGGGAGGCAATCTTGGGAAGGCTCTTATTTGGTGGAAATTGAAGATTCTAAAGTTGTGTATTTTTTCACCGGACATAATCGCCATTACTTTACTAAACTCAGATCGGAAACGGGGTTGAGATATAAAGAGGGTGGAATAAAGATCACATTTTTTTAAGATGAGATCTCGGACACAATCATGTCCCCAACTTTATGAAAGTACTCATCTTATTATTCCAAGTGGATGCTCGCCTTTTTGGATTGTTAAGGAGGGGCATGGGTCTCTCATGATAGCTAGTGATTCGGATCAAACTGTTAATTGTCGACTAATTTGCGAATCATAGGCTATAGTCCTTTTCACACCATCTTATGATGGGTGTGGGGTATTATTACAACGACCTGTGACTATGTAATGTCGTACTCGATAAACCTTTGGATTAGCAATGTTGGGTGGTTTGTTGACAGTGATCTCTCAAAAAAAATAAAAATTCCTCGGCAGAGAAAAATGAAGCATCTATTGGATGAGAAATGACAAGGACTTGTGCCTTTCATCGTGCATAGATGACAGCATCCGGATACAGTACCCTAGAGCCCGTCCACGGGCCTCAAGACGAATTTTAATCTCTCTAATGCTGTCATCACAGGCCACATACATGGGACTGCTGTCTTTATAAAAGCATATGTGACAGATAAGTCGGTTGAGTTTGATCTCATACGCTCTCCTTATATATAAAAAAGTAGAACGTGGAAGTTGCTACAATGGGTAGAATTTAATATGCTATACTATAACCTCTTGTAAGTCTGAGCTAAAGTACAAGCACATCGTTTACCAAATCAATAAAAAAAGACAATCACAATAATTAAAAAAATACAAATAAAAGGATCAAAGGGTGGCTAGAGAATGGAACTGGATCCCTGAACTGGGAGCTTTTTGGCTTTCGCATCCTAGGACTCGCAGAACATGCCATGAAATAGGAGCTTTTACGCAACAGCCGGTTGAACGAAACTCGACAGGTGCATCCAGTCTTATCGTACTGTATAGTGTAAAGCCTATATGCCGTACGGAGTTCCCATGTAATTTTTCCTTTTGGGCTTTTGGCTCCATCCACACCCTATTGAAGTAGAATGACAAAGGTATCCGAGCTTTCATACTGTTTCTATCTTTTTTGGGTATGTGCTAGATGAACGGAGTGCGTGAATCGTTCTTCGGTGCACCGGAACCATTTCAAGGAAGTCTATGTGCAGGAGTTAGATCGATTTTTAACTATTCTCTTTTGTTCATCTTATATATCGATGAGGAAACTTTCTATCCGCAAGTTCAGGAAATCATCACAAAAGCAATGACCATAGATCCCGTAATCACCATTTAGGTCATCGTGGCAATTGGTGTCACTTGGCCGACGAGTTGCTTCCGCTATCAACCATCACCACCACTCAAATTCTCAATCGAATTCATCATGTTTGCGGACGCCACAGCTCATCACGCGTGCCAAGGCTGGCCAGTTCTCCCTGCTCAGCGCCATTGCCTCCAGACCAAGCCACCAGCTGCTAGATACCTTTGTCAAGCTTTCAGTTGGTTCACTGCAATTGATAAACGATCTCTCACTCTCCTTTATCTTTCCCTGTATCTGCTTGCATCGCTCGATGCTCAGTGACGCAGGCCGTCATCGAGACCTCCCAGCCTTAGTCCTAGGTCGATCATGGAATTAACCACCTCAAACAGCCTTGAGATCATGAGAGCACGCACTTGGAGCTTGAAGTAGAGGAGCTTGAAGTAGAGAAAGACGGTGGTGGTCAAGGGTAAAGAGTATGCGAGAGAGGGAGAGAGAAGATGTGAGATGGCGGGGACGGCCGCAGTGCATGAAGGCCGACAATGGCGGCGTCGTGCATCTGAGAGGTGAGTCTGAATATCGCTCTCATGCATCAGGACTCGCGAGGGTACTTTTGTTACATGATTTTTTCAGGACGTGTGTATGTAGCTTATAGGGGGCGGAATAGGCACAAACCCCTCTTTTCTTTCTCGTCCCTCCCGAGTTAAAGATAAGATTTGGAGGATGCTTTTTCATCACATCCTTGCAAACTCGAAATATAAGATTGTGTTCATCATCTACTTTTGATCCCATAACTGGAGGCGACTCTAGGATTATATGAATTTGATGAAAACAGACACAGACAGAGACAGACATAGACGACAAGGAGTCTTAGCATACCATCCATGTCTCTTCAAGCTCTTTCATACGTGCAGGGTGCAGAGGCGGGAGCTTGTGAACTCGACGCGATGCATGTATCATGCATTGTCAGAAAGCCTCGTGATTTACCCTTTTCGTCATGCATCGATCGATGCTTTTTAACTTCAGTCTCCCTGGAACGCGTAACATTAGGAGATCGGGGACGGGAAAGCTCGGCATCTCTCGGGTCTCTTCAATCCGGAATCGTCATCATCAACTTTCGCCACCCCCCCTTGCCAGAGACAAACGCAGAGAACAAATTCGACTGCTCCTCTTTCCATGGCTCGAATCGGATTCAGACGAGATTCTGCACCTAAGAGGCTCACTTCTCTGCTTCATAGAGCTTGCGGCTCCTCAGCCTCGCCACCATGCCTCCACCACCGCTTCTCTTTCCTCCTCCACCTCCTCCTACTCCTCCTGGACTACCGCCATGGAGGACCTCCAGACCATGGAGACCCGCCTCTGCATCATCGGCAGTGGCCCCGCTGGCCAAACTGCCGCCATCTACGCTGCCCGTGCTGAGCTCAAGCCGATCCTCATCGAGGGGGGGATGGCCAACGACATCTCCCCTGGTGGCCAGTTCACCGCCGCCATCTGCATCGAGAACTTCCCAGGCTTCCCTGAGGGGATCACCGGCACAGAGCTCATAGATCGCTGCCGGAACCAGTCACTCCGGTTTGGCACGCAGATCTTCACCGAGACAGTGACCAAGGTCGATTTCTCCTCCCGTCCCTTCAAGGTCTTCACTGACTTGAGGACTGTGATTGCGGACGCCGTGGTTGTTGCCACGGGAGCCCTCGTGAAGCAGCTCAGCTTCCCTGGCTCTAACTGTTTCTGGAAACGTGGCATGTCAGCATGCGCTGTGTGCGATGGTGCCGCTTCGATATTCAGGAACAAGCCGCTGGCGGTGATTGGAGGTGGTGACTCGGCGATGGACGAGGCGAACTATCTGACCAAATACGGGTCCAAGGTTTACATCATTCACAGGAGAGATACGTTTAAGGCCTCGAAGATTATGCAGAACAGGGCTCTAAGTAACCCTAAGATTGAGGTTTTGTGGAGCTCTGTAGTGGTGGAGGCGTATGGGGAAGGGGAGAGAGGGGTTTTGGGAGGGTTGAAGGTCAAGAATGTTGTTACTGGAGAGGTTTCTGATTTGCAGGTCTCTGGATTGTTCATTGCCATAGGGCGTGACCCTGCAACTAAGTTTTTGGGCGGACAGTTGGAGCTTGATTCCGATGGTTATATCGTGACGAAGCCTGGTTCCACGCACACGAGCGTACGAGGAGTTTTCGCTGCCGGCGAGGTTCAGGATAGGAAGTATCGGCAGGGTATTACCGCCGCCGGGACAGGTTAGTTCATCTTTAACGTACTGTCTTGTTTTGTTGTTGAATATCTCCCGGTAAAAAAAGGGTGTATCTTAGTTTCATTTCAGAAGCTAGAAGTATATAGTTTGTTTTACTTAAGTGTTATATTGAGTAAGCTGAAAGCTTCATGAAGAGAATTGTGACATCTCTGGATTAACTCACTTGAAGTATTGTTCGCTTTAATCCGTCACATTTCGAGCATCACGGTTTTATCCTTTGGTGTACAAGCAATCACTTTCCAAAAGGTTACCCATCTTGGTAGTGCTTTAGTCTAGGTTCGCTTAACTTTGGAGTTCCAATGTAAAGCTTGCTGTTATATCAAAAGGTGTCTCCGTGAGTTAATTTTAGTTTTTACATATATATCCTAGGCATGCTCTTCTCTTATTTGGTGCATAGTATGGTTCATTTCTACCCCCTTCGTCATCTTAGAAGTATGTTAGGAGCCACTCCTTGTCCAGGCCCTCTGGTCTCGACGATCACTCCCTGCCCTTATCGGACCGGGTCATTACAAGATGACAGGGAGATCAAATGATGCATTCATTAGATTATTTGCGCATAGAAGCACGACATGACAACGCGGTGGTTCATGTCTTTGTGCAGTCGAGAAATAAATCGAGTTCTCCTCTTTTCTACTTTTTACTCACAATTGAATATTGCATTGTGGAAAGATTCTTAGCCTTTGAGGATCCAGGCATAAGAAGAACGATACAAGGCAGTGAAATTTCGGTTCCACCTTCCTCATGAATATTTGGGTGGACCGTGGCTTAACTGTTCTGCTCGGGACTTGTTCTTGCGTCTTAAATGGCTTTAGAGATAAATATATCAAAAGTCCTAAAATTTATTAAGAAAATGTAATTAAACCCCGAAACTTTGAAAAAGTGCAGTCAAGTCATAATATTTGTCATAAAAGTGCAATTGAATCCTAGAACTTTTAAAAAAGTGCAATAAAGTCTTAAAACTTATCATAAAAGCACAATTAAATTCGAAAACTTGTTAAATTGATTAAAAAAAGTCTTTTTTATTGGTTTCATATTTTGAAAGTTTTATGATTTGATTGTACTTTTGTAACAAATTTTAGAACATAATTACACTTTTTGAAAGTTTTAATACTCAATTGCACTTTCTTAACAAGTTTTAGAACTTTTAATGCACTTATCACATGATTTTATCATTATGCTTGTGAAGTAAAGAGTAGTAAACATCACAAGGATCGCCGATGTCCAGTTTCATGAATGGAATAGAAATATTCTAAGTACCATTGTTCATTTGGTGAATTCACTTTCTCGAAACATTTGTCTTGATAAATATGGGGAAAATATTCTCTCTTCCTGCAACATTTGAAAATTAACCTGAGGGATACCTAAGTCATTGCAAGTTCGTGTTCAAGTTTGCTTCAAGAAGCATGGCTTCTCTCTCCTTTGAAGTTGGTCTACTTGCCACCCGAGGTTAGGCACATTACCAGTTATAAGCTAATGACTGCACTAGTGGTCTCAACAATAGCAACTTTCCCTTCGTTTGGAAGAAGTTTATTTAGATGCAAATGAAGTCAATCCCGAATGTTTCCTCTGCTAACTTATTGGATAATGTCACTAATCACCAACTGAAGTTGGTCCTGACCTTTCAATCCAGCTCAATGGACACTAGTAAGAAAAGATCGATAGCTTGTAACAAGTAAAGGCCTGCCTGCTATCCACACCATATCATATTATCTTGAAAGATCATATCTTCTGTTATGGTGATAATGTGATCATCGATGCCTTTAACCCTTGAGCAAGCTAAATTTTACGGCAACAGCCTTGGCTAACATTAGCTCTTAAAATAGTAAACCCTGTGACTAGAACTTCGACTCTCCCTCTAGGGTCAGAACATATGAAACCCATCATGAGTTTTGTCAAGCTTTGTGCATGGCATATCAATACAGAATTAAGAAACAAACAGTTGGCTTCTCCGTGCTTTTGAAACATTTCTCATTATGGTGCGACGCTAAGTTATCGATTTTGGTTGTGCTTGAATTTTGTTTCTAACATTCTTCCTGTTGATTTTTGGACTGTGGCAACTCGTGATGCTTGATAGGATTCGGTTTATTTTCTTTTGCCAGTAAACAAAATGAGATTGTCAAAAGCAGACGGAGGGGGATTTGCAAGAGAAAAAATTTAATTACAAGAACAGTTGTCCAAGATAAGAAGAAATCCCGGGGATTGTATATATCATGCGAAGTTTTAGATACTGATTTGGTCCCTCCCTTATGGAAAATAGTTTGCGGGTTCTAGTGGGTTTCAGTACAGCTATTTTATTTGATCTGATTTACGTGTTCAAGGTAATTAGAGATATATTGCAGTGGTCTCCTGTCTAGATTGGTTTTGCATATGAAGGTCGGGACAACCTAGGTGGCTCAGTGATGACAATGATTAGTTTGTACTTAGGGAGTCGTGATGCAAAAGAGCGAGCGGAAAGAGTAGTTGCACCATGGCGGGTGTCTGTAACCCTGTTTTGTGAACTCGCATTCTTCGATATCGAAGAGGTTTGCTGAGCTTCAAAAGGTTCATTGTCATGTTAAAGATGCAAGAGATCGACTAATAACTTGAAATGGAGCTTCTTCCCCTCGCTACAATGCAGAGGACAAGAGAGAATGCGCGCCCGCCTGATGCCGCTGTTGCTGATTCCGCCGCTTTGCTTTGGTGCAGGTTGCATGGCAGCCCTCGATGCGGAACACTATCTGCAAGAAATCGGATCCCAGGAAGGCAAAAGCGACTGACCATCTGGTGCGAGCCTCAAGCTTTGAGGCCCCTCGAATCGAAAGCAAGTTCAAATCACTAGCAATACCATCGTATATCAAATAACCATCTCACACCAAAAGATAAGCAACTTGACCATCAAAGATCTGACTGAAATATTTCAGTGCAAGGATCATTCGACTCATATTTCGGTGCAGATTTACGCCCATGATGAATATTTACTATTGGATGTAACCATGCAAGATTTGCCTTGAGTTGTCTGCTTGTTCTCGTACTCATAATTTGAATAACTGTGGCATTATGAATAGAAAGAAATGATGTCGTGCTTATTTATATTCGATGTATTCTCCGATGATACAGTTTACTTTCGATAGTTTCTTAAGTAATTAAGGATATAAATTGTTGCTGAAATGACAGCTTCATAAATGCCTACGATGATGATCATGATTGTGTGGTTGGTGAATGATTATTCCAAATAATAAGGAATAGATAATCCATCAACATCAAGAATATATCGGTTACCAAAGAAGCAATCAGAAAGCCAGACAGACGAGATGTATAAAGTTAAACAAGCGGAGGTAAGCTCAAATAACACAACAACCGAGGGAAACTTATCTGATTAATCCTAAACTCATTATACGAATGTCAATTGAGTTTTACACTTCACAATTTTACCAATTTAATTATCTACCTTTCTGGAAAATTTCAATTAGTCATTTTGGTCGATTTTCATTGAAAATTGCTAAAATGGCAATGTTAGGATTATTAGACCGTCGCGTTAATCATTTCCAACGAAAATTGACCGGAATGACTATATTGAAAATTCATGCAAAGGTATATGGTTAAATTGGCAAAATAAGAAATTAAGAATTGAATTGACATTTATACAATAAGTTTAGAACTGATTGTATAATTTTCCCAGAAATAAAAGTCCCCCAGTCTCATGCTTTCAATAACAAGAAAAGTAAGCTCATTTTCTTTGCAAATGAATGTAAATAGAATTGATCTCATTATTAAAACAAGTTTAAGCAGTGCGTTGTTAGAAGTGGACTCATAAATTTGGGATCTGGTTTTCATTATTTTCAGGAATTATAGAAGGAAACGAAATGAAATTTGCATTAGCTATCAAAGAAAACAAAATCAAATTCATGAATTTCTGCATTGTGTTAAGATCCATCTACCATAAAATTTCAATAGTAATGTCAATATATTTTATTCTCTGGTTAATAAGTAACAAGACTTGCTCAACCCATTCCAGTAGACAAAAAATATTGGTTAAACATAACCTATTAATCACTCAGGACTAAGGCAGATTAAAAGAACACCCGTGATTCCATTGACATGTTAATCATAGGGTGAGCATCACTCCTGTGATTTTCCCCCCAACCATCAAACTTTGAAAGGTTCAAAGCTTCATAGTACATTTTCAAAACCCACTTCACAGTTCTCTCTCTCATTTGAAGAAATGGGTTTTTACCTGAGGTAAATTTAAGTTGGTAGGTCCATTTTATACATCCAACACATTTTTAAATTAAATACGAGTCTGTATCTCTAGATTATCCGCCGATCAAAAGTAAAAGGAAAAAACACATCATAACACCCACCTGTTGAAAACAACCGCAAGTGTCTCAAAGTTCCCGGGATCCTCCAGGATCACCTTCAGCTCCGCTGCTCTCATTGTCGCTGGACGAGGCTGGCCTTGCCTAACGAACACCTCTCCCCCTCCGCCGGCGAGACTTATCGTTTCACACCACTGACACCAAAAAATTGCCTAAATCCTTGACCATTGACTCGAACTGGATAAGACCAAGCAAGACATGATTGAAGTAAAATTTGCTAGTCCTCTTAGTCAGCAATGATAGTAATCTACAAGGGTGATGAGGAGTTGCCGACTGACGATATAATTGAAAATTATTGAGCGTTAAGCAACAAGCGTCGACAAATGAGATTTAGTTCAACCGACAAGAGAACTGAAGCTGAATAGAAGATCAATGGATCAAGATCAAGATAAGCTTTCAAGTCATGAAACCAACAACCCATTTAATCATGAAACCAGCAAGATCACCAATTCGTAGAGCCGTAAATCTCAAAAGCCACTAATGATAAATTCCCCACCACCTCCTCCTTTATCACCGCCTCGCACACCACTGACTTCCCCCTTCCCTCTATCCCGTTCGCCGCCGCCGGCTTCTTATTGGTGCAGAAGTTCCCTGTTATTGAATCGACGCAAATAACATCATGCCAAATCAATATATCTCGATAATGAGATAATTTCTCCATCACAAGTGGCTGTTTCTGTTGGGGTAATACCGGAAATGGCAACAACATCCATGTCAGGGAAGTCTTGTTGGAGGAACTTGGGGACGTTTTGGACGACTTTGGAGACCATGTTCATGTCCATGGCATCTCCAGTGCAGCAGCTAAAACTCAAGTACAAGTTCTTCCCTACAATTGCACATTTTATTCCTTGCAATCTAGCAAATCTGCTCGACCTGGTACGAAACATGGCTACATATTCAACAGAAAACAGCTTTTGCCAAAAACTTGTAATAATAAAGAGAAATCAACGGAGAGAGAAGGGAAATAAGAAAGTGATTAGGAGAAACGACAAAAACTTTATTGGATGATGAGGCTAATGAACGAGAAATTCATTGTTTGTTCTTCTAAATCAATCTCTTATTTGTCATTTCTACGTAACGTCGACGTGCAATTGTTGTTGTCGTGCTTTGGTTTAGTCCACGTACGCATGACATGGTCAAAGGAAACTTTGATGAGAAGTTGGAGCCCACTTGAGTCGATGACAGAAATTTGGGCGACGATTGCGCGGACGATAAATGATTATTCCAAATAATAAGCAACAGATAAACTTATAGATACGATGTCACGTTCAGTAAAGATTTATGACACATGTATAGGATGTACTCAATGTGTACGAGCCTACTCAACATATGTATTAGAAATGATACCGTGGGATGAATGTAAAGCTAAGCAAATTACTTCTATTCCAAGAACAGAGAACTGTATCGGTTGTAAGAGATGTGAATTCGCCTGTCCAACAAATTTTTTTGAGCGTTCGAGTTTATTTATGACATGAAACAACTCGAAGCATGGGTCGAGCGTATTAATATGTTAAAAAAAAACCATGTAAATACATTTTGAATACAATAGATTTTTTTTACCAACAAAAACCCGTGCTCGAAAATAGATAATATATTATTCATTTTTCTTTATCGAGTACGGGTTTTTTTTGTCCAAGTGCATCTTGTCTTTGTCACGAATTATTTTTCTTGATTAACAATAATTGTACTTTTGCCGATATTCACATATTCTTTAATTTTCTTTTTATCTCATATCCGTCAACATAAAGAAGATATTACTTTTTTCGTTTTTTTTTTTTAGCTACAATCAAGAAGATGTTACTTGCCAAAAAGCAATCGAAAATCGTGACAAGTCAAGAGATTTACCAAGTCAAACCAGTGGAGACAAGCCCAAATAGCACGCCAACCAAAGTCCCCTAGACTTTTGACAAAAAAAAAAGTCCCCTAGGCTCACCATGCCTTTGTAACAGTATTAAAAAAATTACTTTGACTCTTTTTTTTTTATAGATGAATGTAAATAGAATCGATCTTGTTAATTTTTTTTCTTATGTTATTTATTGGGTTGGTAAAGCGAGTCTAAGCAATATATTGTCAAAAGCTGAACTATGAACTTGTGATCTTGTTTCATTATTACCATGAGTTACAGAGAAAAATGACATGAAACTAAAATAGCTATCAATATATATATATATACATACACGTGCATCATAATATTAAGATATTAATGTCATAATAAATCTCCATAGGAATGCCAAATATTTGATTCTCCAAGTAATATGTGCCACAATATGTCATATTAGTAAAACATAAGTTATTGATTAATCAAGACTAATGACAGATATGGCTCACTAACGATCAAATCTAACTCGCTAGAGAGGGCGGAGTCGAGCAATGACTCTATGGAGGAGAGAAGGGGAGGAGAGTAACGTGAGAGTAACTAAAATTTAGATTATTTAATGAGGGCAAGATGGGAAGAAAAAAACCATTAAATCCTAAGGATTTTCCTAGGGCAAAGGGAATCTAAAAGACTTTGGAAATGCTAGCATTTTCCTAAAGGGCTCCCAAAAATATTTGCAAATACTTCAGCATTTGTCTACCGATTTTTAAACCTTGAAGCACATTTCTTTATTGAGCCAAATGCATCATCCATTACGAAATTTTGGTTTGAGCAATTATACAACACGACCTAAGTTGTCCGTAGATTCACTCACAACGCAAATCATACGGAACTTGATTCGTGGCTTAAGGTGCGTTTGTTTCGCGGAAATCGTACTATTTTTGGAAATTATTTTTCAGGAAATTATTTTCATGGAAAATAATTAGTTTTCTTGTGTTTGGTGATATGTGATTGAAAATGTTTTCAGATGTTTGGATGGTATTTGGAAAATGATTGAATAACATTTGACCTAATAAAAAGAAATGACCTAAAGACCTAATAAATAGGGAAATTGTTTTCCCCTTCCCACGCACAGGAATTCATTTTTCTAAAATAAAACATAATATTTTTGTTGACTGAAAAGTATTTTCCATTGATCAAATTATTTTTGAAGAAACAAACAATGGAAAGTCTGGAAAAAACTTTCTAGAAAAATACTTTCATTGAAACAAACACACCCTTAGACTTCGTTTGTTTCACGGAAAATGTTGCTTTTCTGAAAAATATTTTCCAGTGTTCGGGTGAGTCTTGATTTTGAAGTAGAAAATATTTTTCGCTGTTCGCTTGGGAAAATATTTTCCTTTATAAACTCTTTTCAATAATTTTTTATTTTTTAAAATTGATTATTAAATTATTTTTTTCTTTTTTTTTTTGTGTTCTCTCCTTCCTTGGCATGTCGCTGGCTGGCAGTCGGCCACGCCTCGAGCTTGCCTACCTTTGGCGAGCTCGAGGTGAAGAGGCTCGGGCCCCGCCAGATTAGCGATGCCCGAGCGTCACTAGAGGCGGCAAGGCACGGGCGTCGTTGATCTGTGAGGCCCGAGCCTCGCCGCCGTTTGGTGACACCAGATTGGTGAGCTAGGCTCGCTTGTCGCCGGTTGCCGGCCGTTGCTGTGGCTGGTGACCGGTCAAAAAAAAAACAGCAAAAAGAAAGACGGAAAAAAGAAAAAGAAAAGAAATAAAAATTCGATTTTATTAAAAAATAACAAAAAATTCGAATTTATGAAAAATATAAAAAAATTGATTTAAAAAATAAAAGAAAGAAATGAGGACTAATAGGGGGTGTGAGATAGGAGAGAGTGAGTGTAGAAAATGTTTTCCCCAACTTGAAAAGTGGAAAACATTTTCCCCCATTTTTCATTCATGGAAAATGTTTTCCTTAATGAATTTATTTTCCGTGAAACGAACGTTGGAAAATCCAGAAAACATTTTCCTAGAAGTTATTTCCTGTGAAACAAACGAAGCCTTAGTGAGAAAACATACGACCCATTTATTACAGAGCTAAACACCTCGACCATAAGAGAAACATTTATACCTACACCACTCATCCATTTGCTTCATGGCATATCCATTCATTCTAAAAAGTCCTTACTCAAAATATCTCTAGCTTTCATTTTTCTCCTTTTGCATTAATTTTCCAAGCTTTAAGGGTTTGAAAAGTAAGAGTTTACAAGAGGGGTTCTCATATCTTTTGTGTTTTGGTCTCTCTATCACACAAACACACATAGATACATCAAGATACAACGTTAGTGACATCTTTGCCAGATCTGTTGTACTTCATATGGCTGTTGACGAGTTGACCAGTAGCGAGAGCAGACATAAGAGAGAGCTCTCCCGCAAGAACAGCTCCTGCAACAATGGTGGCCAGGAGTCTCGAGTTTGACCCCGGTGAATCTCTGCTTCCTCCTCTCACTCCCAATAGATTCAGACATGCTGACTGTGATGCCAGCTGCGTTCCACCTCCCACCGTACCCACCTGAGTAATCATAACAGTTCCAAGAAACATTTACTAAATATATATATGTACAAGCAAGATAAATGGCAGAATAATTAAGGTGTAATTGTAATTTCAATTGCTTAAATCAGAAAGGGAAATGGATGGAACATTAATCAAGGTGTAAGTATACCTCTATTGAGGGCATAGTGACAGAGATATGGAGGTCTCTACCATCATTGACCGCCTCCATCATGGTGATGCAATTAGAGCTCTCCACATTCTGGGCGGGATCTTGCCCTGTGGCGATGAAGATCGCTGAGACGATGTTGCTGGCATGGGCGTTGAACCCGCCAACCGCGCCGGCCATGGCCGACCCGGCCAGGTTCTTGAGCACGTTGAGCTCCACGAGCACCGCCACGCTGGTCTTCAACACTTTCCTCACCACCTCCTCCTTTATCACTGCCTCGCACACCACTGACTTCCCCCTCCCTTCCATCCAGTTCACCGCTGCCGGCTTCTTATCGGCGCACAAGTTCCCTGTTGTTGAATTGATGTAAATAACATCGTACCAAATCAATATATGTCGATAATGAGATAATTTCTCCATCACAAGTGACTGTTTCTGTTGGGGGTAATACCAGAAATGGCAATAACATCCATGTCAGGGAAGTCTTGTTGGAGGAACTCGAGGACGTTTTGGACGCCTTTGGAGACCATGTTCATGCCCATGGCATCTCCAGTGCTGCAGCTAAATCTCACGTACAAGTTCTTCCCTGCGACCGCACATTTTATCCCTTGCAGCCTAGCAAATCTGCTCGACCTGGCACCAAACAAGAAGCCATGTTGGCAACATAATCAACAGAAAGCAGTTCCTGTAAAAAACCTGTGATAATAAAGAAAAATCAACGGAGACAGAGAGAGGAAACAAGAAAGTGATTAGGTGAAACGCCGAAATTTTATCAAATGATGAGGATAATTAACAGGAAATTTATTGTATGTTCTTCTAATTCAATCTCTTATTTGTCATTTCCACGTTATGTCGATACATAATTAACCTGCAATTGTCGTTGTCGTGCTTTGTTTTAGTCTCCGCACGCATGGCATGGTCAAAGGAAACTTTGATGGGAAGTTAAAGCTCACTTTGGTCAATGACAGAAGTTCGGACGACAATTGTGCGATCATGAATGGAGATTCCAAATGATAAGGAGCAGTTAATCCATCAACATCAAGAAGATATCACTCACCAGAAAGCAATAGAAAATCCAGACAAGTCGAGATGAAAAGCGCAAATAGCACGCCAATTAAACTCCCCTAGACTCATCATGCCTTAGTCACAATATTAAAAAAAACTACTTTGACTCGTTTGATCCATAGATGAACGTAAATAGAAGTGATCTCGTTAATTTTTTTTTTGCAATGTTATTTATTGGGTTGATAAAACGAGTCTAAGTGGTTTATTGTCAAAAGCCGAATCATGAACTTGTGATCTTGCTACGTTATTGTCATGAATTACAGAGGAAAATGATACAAAACTATGATAGCTATCAATAAAGGCATATACATACGCCATAAATTTTCGCACTATATTAAGATACAAATGTCATAATGAATCTCAACAGGAATGTCAAATATTGTTAAGAAGTGCAACACTATGTCATATTAGTAAAACGTGAGTTATTGATTAATCAAGACTAATGACAGATTAAAAAAAACCCCTCAAATTTAGTTGGCCTGTTTAAACTTCCAATAGAAATCGTCACATCATTTGTTAAACTTTTTCAGTAAACGAGTCTGTATCTAGCGTTATACATCGAAGAATTCTCAGAAGTTTAAAAAGGGAAGAAGAAGAAGAAGAAGAAAACTGAACACATCATAATGCATACCTGTTGAAAACAACCGCAAGAGTCTGAAAATTCCCGGGCTCCTCCAGGAACAGCTTCAGCTCGGCTGCTCTTGCCGCCGTGGTGAACCTCACCACTGGAGCTCTGGTCATCCCGTCCCTCAGCACCGTTGCCGTGGCGCCACCAGAGGCATAGATTGCCTTGCACCCTCTGTTCATGCTCGCCACCAGGCAGCCCTCCGTTGTCGCCATTGGCACCATGTACTCCCTCCTGTTGAGCATCAGCGGACCACCAATTCCCACCGGGACCTGCACGTAGCCGATGGGCATCTCACAGCACTGACCTAGTATCGAGTCATAGTCGAAGCCCTCGATCGGGAGGCCCTCGAGGGACTTTCCTGTGGTCCTTTGAAGGGCTGCACGGCGGATTGCCACTGCCCGCTTGCAGTCACCAAGCTTGGATTCAAGAGAATACCACAGGGTTGCGCCAGAGATGACAGAGTTGACAATGCTTTCATCGTCTTCATTGAGAAGTGGCGGTGGTATTTGGCAAGCTGGTTTTGTTGGCAATGGAGGTAATGAGGGTATTATGATCTCATGAGCTTGTGGAGAGGACTGTTGAAAATTAAGTCATGCTCATAAATTAGTAACAAAAAATAACTTCAGGTTCGGTAACTTCATTTCCTATAATTTGAAATGCAGATATACTTATAATAGCAATGTTAGATTCCAAACTAAGATAAACTCATCGTATTATCAGAAGAAGCCATTTATGAAAATTTTGTCTACATTTTGAATTGTACAATCATATTAGCCAAATGCCTCTCACTTCCACGTTTCCTGTACTCACAATGAATGCTGATTCATGCGAAGTTGCCATGTGTAGTATGACTTGCATATATCGACACAATAGATTTCGGAATATGAATTGTTAGCTTAGACGATGCTAAAAGTTTCTCTTGAAAATCCGGTTTATACTAACATTATTCTATACTCAATTTGATTTGAGCTGTACACCTATACATAGTCATGTTTAATGGGATATTGAACCAAACACAGAAAAAAGAAACACTCACGCTTTGAAATGCTGAAGCAAAAGGCGTGGAACGACTATCTTCTGCGACCATAAGTTCCTCCGATAAAGCCATGGCGTCCTCATGCATGGTCCAATCATTGCTCGAGCTGCCACGCAATGTGAATGGCATGATGAACCTGACTCCATAGAACCTAATCAAGTCTATGACGGAGGTGATCAAAGAGAGAATCACGGCGACCTCTTGGAGCATGACGACGTGCAAAGGGGTCGAGTTCCGGATCTTATTCCGCCAGTGGTGGAGCAGGAAGTAGGCGATGGAGAAGAAGAGGGCAAAAGATAGCCCTGTGGTGAGGTAGAGAGGCAATGGGAGCGAGTCAGAGGCTTTAAGGGAGTTGTAGGGGTAGAGGAGCTTGACGAGTTCGCGGGCGGCGACGCATGAGGATTTCGTTGCCGAAGGGGGTGGTCGAGGGCGAACGTCCATTGGCCGAAATGCCGCGGCGGAGGTGGTTGGTGGTGTTCTTTTCTTCTTTCCCTTGTTCTTGATTCCAGAGGTTAACGATAGGAGGCAGAGAAGTACGAGTTGATATTTCGTTTGGTTATATAAGTTCACTGAACTAAATCAGATTAAAAAAAAGATAACCCCACTTTTCATTAGGGGCTTGTGTAATAAGAGAGTTCATTAGCACGAAAAATTATTTAGAAAGAGCAACGTGAATAGGACAAACGACGGTCCGCCTAATGATGCAATAAAACCCTTGCTAAGCACATAACGATGCGAGACATATTCGGGGGCTTGCATTCTTAACCAATGCGAAGCATTATTCTGATTAAAATCATCTCAAAGCATGATGAAATGTTAAAATCTCGATTTTTGTCACATATAGCACGTTGCCCATAGTGCCTGATGTACAATGTGATATGTTTATCTTTATGTTTACCGTATGCAGTATAATCATTGGATGTACAAGGTTGACGAGCTCCACAAATGCATTTCTTATTTTAATGTATCGATGCCCGCACGTCTCTTATCCCCAATTCCTCCTATATTTTTGTCTTTGCCGTAAAAGGGGAATATCCTTTGAATATTTTACATCCAAGTGATCTTGAAGTCCGAACAAGGATTGAGATGAAACTTTTTAAGGACTTGCTTAGGTTCGACTCTCGTACTTTTGTTAAGATAAATGTAATGTTTGATCCAATAAATGATATTGGGAGTTGTCCCATTTTCCTATAAAGCACCGTTGCCAGAAAATAGTATTTCACATTGATAAATCCATGCGCCATTTGATTACTAACACCGTTTGACCGTTTATAAAATGAATATCTCTTGTTTGACTGGAGAATTGTCAAAAAAGTCATAAAACCTATTGTAATTGTGTCATTTAGTCCATCCAATCAATTTTAGCCAACCGATGCTAACGTGGATGCTGGCTAGCGCCAGCACCCCATGACATGGATAATTTTTTAATAATATTTTGATTTTTGATTTTATTTTTTCTTTGCCGGCCCTTGCCGGCCCAAGGAAGAAGCATGAAGAGAAAAAGAGAAAGGAACAAAGGAAAAAATAATAAAATAATTCGAAATAAAATAAAATATAATTAAAAAATTTCTACGTCATCATTGGCCGCAATTATAATAATTTTAGGATTTTTTTTGGTAATTTTCCCCTAATTCTATGTATGGAAGAGATTTCCTTATCAATGAAATTACCTTGTGCCCTTTGTTTATCATCATAATAATGTCAACTCGCTATGTTGTTTGGTCTTGGTCGTAGTATGCATTATTATTTGAACGGGTGCAGTTCGGAAATTATTAATAATGGCGGTCAACGTCTGACTATGTATTAAAACAATGTATAGTCCGTGCTTGCCTACGTATAAACTACATAATGCATTATAGTCTCCGTTTTCATATTCCTTTTTCTTCTTATTATGCCATGCGCGAGTTGACATTTCGTTGTATTATGCCAGAGATGGACAATGGATCCTTGTATTGTGTCGGAGGGCGATTGGTTCTCATGACCTCCTTGAAGTGAATGGAACCACCTAAGAGTTTGGCTAATGGATTACTAAGTTTAAATTTAGCTCAGGCTCTTTCAATCCCATATTAATTCGCAACTTAACATGCAAATGATTTTCAATATGAAGTCACTATTAATCAATTTATGATTGGTCGATTAGAAATCCAAATAAAGTATTAGGAGAAATACTTATAAGTATAGGGACTTAGTTACACTAATTTTTTCTAATACCCTTTCGGTATCATTTTTTTTTTTGAAAATTTTTTTTTTTTTGGCAAACAATTTAGATTCATTTTATTACTCCCTAATTTGTAAGGTGACCATGCGGATACGCAAATCACCAATTTAACACATAATAAAGTAATAAATAGAGTGCAGGACTTACCTCATAGCAACAAAAACATATACAATGTTAGCTCAAAATCATATCAACTAAGGTTAATCGGGTCCAAGGTGGGTAAGGTTCCGGACCTGGACCCTGTTATAACCGGTTCCTCCTATACCCTACCCTATTTTTATTGGACCCAGTTTTGGGCCCGACCCTGTTTTTCCGATCCGGGAACAGGGTCAACCCTATTTTCATTGGAACCTGTTTTGCAACCATTCAATATTCTGTACGGCTTCGAATTTTACATTAATTAGCGAAAAAACAACAACGTAATTCTCCTAACATTATAAGACAAAGCAAAAATCCTAAGAATGCATAAACATTAGCAACAAATATGAATCTAATATTAGTCTCATTCCCACAAATACTTCTAATATGACCTAATGTGCTTACTTATGTGTATGCGATAGAGCTCTTATTAAGAGGACATTTTCTTGAGTTGGACTGAGAATGCTTTAATTAGTGCTACAATAGTTAGTAGCATTTGTCCTGCGATTATAGTAATAGTTGAAAGTGGGATCATTAAAAAAGAAAAACAATGCATGAGAACAGTTTTTTTTTAAAATTATTTCAAACAAATTCTCTCTTAACTTGATTCAGAGAGAATATTTATTTTTTAAACATTTCCTCGAAAACAAAGAGACTCAAAAGCATTATACAGAGAGACAATTTTTTTTTAATAGGGTAAAAACCAGTTCCAAAACCGGTCCGGTTCTGGGTGGATCTTTGCTTGGACCCTGTTCCTGGACCGGTTTCAACCGGTTCCCAAAAACTGGAACCGGTTCCTGGACCGGTTTAACCGAGAATCGGTTCTCGACCCTGTTTTTTAGGTGATCTGGTCCGGGTTCCGAGTAAACTCGGTCCAGTTGCACACCCCTAATATCAACAATCCTAAATATGATTAATGAAACCTAAAATCAGTACGAGCAATACATGCAATGCAAATCCAATGGTGTACAGATTGTCCACACTAACAAGACATGCGACATAAAATTAAATGAACCTAATCATGCAAACTACACATCACGCAACGTAAATTGAATGATCTAATCTAATGACGGGTCAATATTAAATGCAATGATCCTAATATTTCACACATTTAAATGATCCTAATCATGCAATTACTAAGTGATACGTAAGGGATGACCTAATTCTATATAACACAAGCATGATATTTTTTATGTTTTATTTTATTTTGAATTAAAATTTGAAAAAAATTATCCAATAATTAAATATGCAATTTTAATTAAGGAAAAGGAAATTTGACGTCCAAATAGTTATGGATAATGATGGAAGATTATATATTCAAATTTGAAAACAGGTAAATCAATGACCGTATCCAAATGGTTATGGATAAGATGAAAGATTTTCCATACCTCAGCATTCTATCTCATAATTAGAGATTGGGCGACCATTCAAGTATGTTATTAATTTAGAAGATTTTCCTAACTTTAAGGGTGTATCTTGAGGTTTTATGGATTTTACATTATTTAATTAAATATTTAATGGAATATTCTAATTGCTAACAAAATATCAATCAATTGCCAAATACATCAGACCTTCAGACCGCTTAAATAAGACAATTAAATATTTTAAATCTATTAAAGATAAGTAGCTTATCTAATTTGAGGATTATATTTTCAAATTTGAACTATATGCAATCGGACCGGTATTGCAACCGGCTCCTCCACAATGGTGAACGGCGGCGGCGCGGCGGTGGCGATAGGCAGCCGGTGGTGGATGTGCTCAGTGGTGACAACCACAGCAAATTCTGCAAAAGAAAAGTCGAGTGCGGTGGGGCTCGCCGAAGGGTCGGTCGCGGTGGCACTGCATAGTGTATAGGGGACGGCTTCTCACGATCTCCTTCCTCCTTTTGTCTCGTATCATTGAAGAACTTCTCCCCTTGTTGAACTTGGCTGTGAGTGGGGCGTTCGACCAAATTGTCATGCTGCACTCACCAACATCACTACCGGATCAGCACCTTCGGGATAACAACATCGGGAGTGCTAAAACTACGTTCATTTGAGAGACAAAATTTTTTTTTGCTGACTTGAGTGCCAATTACGATTTATTTCGTCAGAAAATCGAACGTGAGTTCATCGGCACTGTCGTGGACAATTTTTAATATTTTTTGAATTTTTTTTTTTTTTTTATTTTAGGCTGACAAGGGTCAATTGGCAACCAAGGCCATTGGGGCCTTGCCCGCGGCCGACAAGATCATGATGCCCCACGCGAGGATTCCTAAAAAATTCAAAAAAATAAAAAATTCCATGTATTACGTATAGCAAGAAATGATATTCAAATGATTGATTTTACTTCGATATAACACTCAAACTTAAGAGATCGATTTTAATATGACGTGGAACTCAAATTAGCGAAAAAGAATTTCGGCACTCAAGTGAACGTGTACAAAAATTTTGACACTTCTGAAGTTCTTCTTATTAGGATACACGCGTGAGTTGTGTTAGAGAAAATAGTCCCACATCGGAGAATTGATGTGGTGTAGAGCAATTAATATATCCTAGTTGGCCTATAACTCATTAGTTTAAGTTTTTGAGTTGAGATGAGTCCAATTGGATATATTGATGGGCTCGACTTGGGCTTCCACCTTAGAGATCTCCCAGGTAAAAGATATCGGACTTCTGCTGCGCGCTCCCAAATCAGAGTTACGGTTCCCGGGCAAGTAGGTGTAACAACGTAGGCCAGAAGGATATCTGATTTAAGGGGGAGTAAACCAAATATCGGACTTCTGCTGCGCGCTCCCAAATCAGAGTTACGGTTCCCAGGCAAGTAGGTGTAACAACGGTTCCCGGGCAAGTAGGTGTAACAACGTGGGCCAGAAGGATATCTAATTTAAGGGGGAGTAAACCAAACACTGGAGCTCACACGTGAGGGGGAGATTGTTAGGATATATGTGAGTTGTGTTAGAGAAAGTAGTCCCACATCGGATAATTGATGTGGTGTAGAGCAATTAATATATCCTAGTTGGCCCAGTAGTCCCACATCGGAGAATTGATGTGGTGTAGAGCAATTAATATATCCTAGTTGGCTCATAACTCACTAGCTTAAGCTTTTGAGTTGAGATGGGTCCAATTGGATATATTGATGGGCTTGGACTTGGACTTCCACCTTAGAGATCTCCCAGGTAAAAGATATCGGACTTCTGCTGCACGCTCCCCACACTTCTCCCACCACCTTCAATCTTCAAGAGCAAAGCAATGTTTCTTTCTCGACTTTCACTCACGATTTCTCTCTGTGTTTCTTCGCATATCACTCGTGAATCACACCCACAACTTTTAAAGACAACATGGGTTAATATCGAACCAAAGAACAACCCGCAAAAGAAAACTAAGGCTCTACGAAAACATGGGTTAATATCCGAACCAAAGAACAACCCGCAAAAGAAAACTAAGGCTCTACGAAGGCTAATAAGCAGTTGTGCAGGACTGGAGGGTTGCGGGCCGCAACTTTCGGGTCGGGTCAGAGGATATGACCCTTATTGTTCGGGTTGGGTCGGGTAACATCAAGACCCGACCCGATCCGTTGGCACCTCTACTTGCGGCTATGCTGCGTGACTCGAGGACAGGCTGTTCGGCACAAGCAAAGCGGGCAGCGAGATCAGCAACTCAGCGATGTGAGGACAGGCTGTTCGGCACAAGCAAAGCGGGCAGCGAGATCAGCAACTCAGCGATGTTGTGAAGTGGACAGCAGCTCCGTCGTCAGCTCGGCGAGACCAGAACAATAGCGTCCTCAGGCTTGAGGAGAGCAAGCTGTTGGAAAAGTCAGAAAAATGTCGTTGAATTTCACGGATTGATTTGCCCCATGAAGTTATTAATTGTCATGAGCAAATTTCCTCCAAAATACAAAATCTCGATTGAAAATACTAGATAACAAGTCTATGTTTCTCCAGGGTTTTTCGAGGGAAATAATTGAAATGATGACTATAGTTTTAGATTGGAGACTTGAAAAAACTGAAAACTCGTTTATTTCAAAATTGACATATTTATCTCATCCTCAATGAACAAAGGTAATCCTTTGGAAAAGTTGCCAAATGAATAAAAACATCTCTTCAAGAAAAGTTATAAAGTGAACAAAGACATCTTTAGTGCTAAGTGCCCCTAATAATAGCACTAAAAATCATACAATTATTCACATACCCACACGCGGATATTGTGGGGTCTACCCCACACCCCAACATTTTCTTTAAACAAACTATAAAAGCTCATACTATAAAGTGACTGACATTTTCTTTAAATAAATTTTAAAAGCTCACACTTATAAAGTGACTTATCTTCTCTTAACTTTTTCATACGAGATAAAGAAGAAAAACACATTTTATTTGTTTTACTAGAAAACACCCAACACAAGCTCGGCACAGCAAGACTCGCAATTAGTTGTTGGGCTCAAGATGGCTCGAAACAGCAGGCTCAAGCAGCAGCTCAGACGGTGGATTAGCAACATGGTGCAACGTAGAACAATGCCTGGTCATGGTCTAGAACGGAGCCTGGGTGGGGACTACGCGTGGCCTAGATCGGAGCTTGGAGTGACCAGGCGTGGTTGGGATCAGAGCCTGGTTAGGGACCGGGCGGCAAAAACAAATCCCGGTCAGCGGCTGGGCAGGAGCTTGGTTAAGGACCAAGTGCGACTAGGACGACTCCTCTCTTTTTTTCACGTGTCTCTTAAGTATGTTGTGAGATTCTAATTGTCAACCTCTAATTTATGAGTCATAACGCCCTAAACATAGTGCAATCATTGGTTTAAACTATATCTCATGGGCTTAATTTAGGCATTTTATATGTAATGGGCTGAATTAAGCTCAAGATCTATTTTAATTAATTCCCACAGGCTGAAATTAGATTAAATTAACCTCAATTTGGCCCGTCTTCCCATGCAAATTTTGCCCACTTGGTCCCCTAATGCCGGCCAAATTTTGTCTCACTATGTAGGTTCAATCCATTCACTTTTAAGTTCACAACTATCCATCGCCAATCCAATACTAATGCAATTAATGAAAATATAAATTAAATAATAAATACTCTTAAAACTATATGCTATGCAATTTAGTTATAACATTTTTGTTTAGAGTTTAAGAATTAATCCATAATATTCTATGCAATAAATAAATGAATGGGATGCCAAAATTTAATTTCAATAGTTGACCCTCTTTAAAGGTGAGCTCGCATAAATTGCATGCAAAGACAAATTGAGATCTAAATTTTGACCATGCACATGCACATGTAATGAAAGGTGTTTTTGTGGGAAATTGAATCCCATTTTGAGATGCACTATAGAATGATGCATGCTAAAGCACATAAAAACCTCAATGGGACTACCTTATTGAGAAAACGATAGTACTTCAGGCTCTTATTTAAAATTTTCTCTATTTTAATTACCTTGAAAATCAATGTCTTGGTCGTTATTGCTACCAAATTCCAAAAATTAATCCTCTCATATATAGTATGAATAGGCTCATAACTAAAATTGCTATAAGGATGGCCCGTGATTATTAACATCAAAAAAGCACATTGCTTACGCTTACAAAACCATCACATTAGGATTGGACAGTCTTAGCTGAATTTGAAATGGTAAGTTAACTTCGAAAGCAACATGACCAAGTAGAGTAGCCGCATCCAGAATAAAGTCATTGACGAAGTAATTGCTTTTAAGCAAGGGAAAAGAGAGAGAGTTAACTTTGAGAACAACATGACCGAATCACATCCGGCATAAAGTCATTGACTAAAGTAATTGCTTTAAGCAGGGGGGGGGAACAGAGATTGAAGCACAAGGCAAGTTAAAAGGTAGACTGAGATTTGATTGGAAATTACTAATTTTTTTTGTCTCTATTCGTATTCTAATCCTTATTCTCAAACTTTTACTCTGTCTCTTTGCAAAACATGAAAGTCCAAACTTTCACATGAAACTATATTGTCTTCACCTCAATCCTCTTAAAATAGTGAGGATTTGAATCCTGCACCTCTACCTTTTTATGTGGAAAAAATGGCTATTAGGGCAAAGCCCAGTGGTTGAAATCACTAATTAATAGAGTTTGTGTTTTGACGTCTAGTCAATCAATTTGCATTGAAATTAAAGGAAGGTCTAGTACATAATAACCGAGATTAGAACTTTGAATTTGGGCTTCATTTACTATGTTTCATATGCCATTAGGCCTTCTCCATTCACCAATCCATTTAAGCACTTAAATGATGTTTTTGCAGGCTTGGCCCAACTTTGTTTGTGGGGCGTTCTTGCTTTGTTCTTATTTGGAAATAAAACACATGTATATATCTTCAGATTTGATGCTGGAGGAGGCCTGTTGCATTGGAGAATTACGTGTCCATTGACCAAGAGCCAACCTCAGCTCATTTTTTTCTTTGGCAAAACTAAATAAATAAATACATCTACTCATTATTTTCCTAGTTCTCATGACATCGAAAAGATTAATTTTCCTTCTCGATAGTCTTTTCTTCACATTCTCTTCTTAGCACGATCCTCTCCGGAGAGGCAAATGAGTCGGTTGGTTGATATACGGTTATAACAGGTGGAATAAAGTCAAGTGGGAGATTAAAAAGATACTGATTACATAAGTGGTCTCCATTTAGAGCAAAATTTGCTGCAAAGAAGAGATTAAGGTCAAGAAACACTACTTCAGATGCAATTGCAAATCAAATCCTAGCGACATTGTTTTTTCAGATGATCTCAATACTTATAAAGATTGCAATGACAAACTTCTCCTGATTTATGAAAGTATATAACGAAAATTCAGTAGAAATAAAAACTAAAGTCCCTATATTCAGATGTCAAAGAGCGATCACTGTCTGGTTTGATTGATCATACGCTGAAGATACCACAGAAGATGGACCACCCTTTTGTTCTGGCCCACCCGAGGACAAGCCCTAGCCACTTCAACGTAGGCTTGACCCATTGCCGCAGTGAGAGGGACTTTCTTTCTTGCCGTCTACAAAGGACCTGACCCGATCACGACGAAATCGGGTCGATCCGATTGGTACCATATGGTCCTCCGGATGGCCCAAGACTTTGTAGATGATGGCGATTTTCTTTCTTGATTAGGAAACTGGAGGGACAACATGTAATTATGACCAATGGTGAAGAGGCAACGCGTTACGTGCTTGAAGCTCTGATTTTAGTACGTCTTTTTCGCCTAGTTTTTGCTAATTCTTCGGAGTTTGTTGCGAAGGGTACGAGCTTATCCCAAATGCCGACCAAGCCACGGGTCGTTTCCGGGGCAAAGGGAATGAAAAATCACGGGAGCTATTGTGTCCACATGCTTGAGAAGCCCTGAAAATTCAACAATCTTGTGACGTGGAAAGTATGTGGAGACAAATCAGGGTTTTAAGGCTCGCCATGAATGGTGCTAAGAGATTTTTTTGGGGTTTCCTTTTCGTTGGTTTATAGATTCAAGAGGTGGGGTCTTGGGACATTAGTGGATTTTAGGATTAGGTAATGCGAAAAAGCTATGTTCATTTCACAAATCGATATGATATATGTTTTTTCGAATGGGTCATATTTTCAAAGCGATAGTGTATTGACATTGCAATTAATTGGATACATGCTTTAGTGTTTCCCACGAGAATGGAGTCGAATTCAAATAAAAAACAGTCACAAGCATAAAAAATATAATTTTAGCCGGTTAATTATTTAATGGTTTTAGTCCAAAGATCAACGGGTTTGTTGAACTCAATCCATTTATTTAGATAAGTTTTCACGACAAATCAAGCTTATGAACAATAAATTGATGCTTTTCATTATCGGAAAAAAAAAAGGGTAAAAATTTACAGTTTCCGTAAAACGAGATATGCATCACAAAACTGATCATTCACATCAGTAAAAAATTCTTACTTTTGCTTACCAGCTCCTGTGCATGTAATGTTTCTAAGTTTCACGAGGGCGGCATATCTTGAATCATTCGGACAAAGGGCTGTTCTCTCCATTTCCGGGGCTCATTATCCAAATTAGCGTCTGGCTTTTCTTCCTTTCTGGGGTTTTTGCCAAGGGGAAGATGACAAACTTGGTCGGCGGCGTTATTCTATCAAGACAGCACTTTACATTACAGAAGGAAGGAGAAAAAGGAAATTAACAGTAGCTTCGTGGTTAAGAATATTACATCCGGACAACAACAAAAATTAGAAAATTGGACAACAGTAGAGAGAGAAAGAGAGAGAGAGAGAGAGAGTTAGAGAGAGAAAGAGTGGATTGGGGTTTAGTGTGTTTTGGCTGGGGCGAGCATAGTTGTCCCGAAGATTCTGAAAAATACCAAGCTGGAGGCTTGATCGGCTTTTTCCACACAGCGAAAAAAGCAAAACCCACCAGGCCATAACTCGAGGGAATCCCCCCGTTCGTGCCCGCCCCTCCCTCGAAATCCGAATCCCAAGTTCAATTCTTCCTCTTTTTGTCTCATCACAATCTCTCCTTCTCTTTTCTTGTACAGTACTGTGCGTCTGTTACTATATCTACTCTAGGGTTTCTCGAAAGTCTGCTCTTTTTTCCTTCCCTGTTCCTTTTTCTTGGGTTTGATTGATCCGGGTCACCTCAAGGAGCTGACTTTACGTTCTCTGGCTAGCTCTCGTGGACTGTTTCTTCGTTTTGTCGGTTGGGTCTTTCGCTAATCTCGCCATCTTTGACTCGGGGGAGGGTTTTTATGGTTTTTGTCCCTATATGTTTAGTAGTTGATGATGAGGAAGCTCGAGTTCTTCTGGGTCTACCTTTATGTCACGTGAATTGAACCCGTCTAGTTGCTTATGGAGGAAATTTTAACTTTGGATTGATTCTTCGCGGTCTCGGTGAAATTAGATGGCATTCTACCAGCCGGTGCCGGGTTCTCCATTCGCTAGTTTTGGGGACACGACTTATACGAAGGTGTTTGTGGGAGGTTTGGCATGGGAGACTCAGAGTGATACTTTGATGCGCTACTTTGAGCAGTTTGGGGACATTCTTGAGGCTGTTGTTATCACTGACAAGAACACTGGGCGATCCAAAGGCTATGGATTTGTAAGTATTGATGTTCTGAAACTGCGACAGTTTTGCTGTTGTTATTTGGGGGTGTCGGTTTTATTTATTTCTTCTCCGTGGGTGTGTTCAGTTTTTCTTTTTTTCTGGTTCAATATGCTGGCCATGGATTTATAGCTATCGTGTTTTTATTCTTGGATTGGATTTATATGGAGGTTAGGTGACATTCCGCGATCCCGAATCTGCGAGAAGAGCTTGTGAAAATCCCAGCCCGGTTATCGATGGCAGAAGGGCTAATTGCAATTTGGCTTCTCTTGGCCGGCCTCGGCCGCCTCTTCCTTATGGTACTTTCTGTTTTGATCCGCAGTACTACCTGAGTGTGAACATTGCATGCTCTGACTGCTTTAATTTAAGACTTGAATTGTTTATGCAGTGCCGTGTGGCACTTGATCTAGTATGACATGAGATGATGGAAGTTAGTTTTGTGTTAGTTGCTGTTGGCGTGTTGCATCCCAGTAAGAACATTTTCATATTGTTAGGGTACCAATGGTAGTAAGTAGAGAACAAGCTAGGTTTACCAAGAACTTCTACTAAAATTAATCTATCCATTGATGTGATGAAAATGGGTGTTAAAACCAGTGGATTTATGCACCAGTCAGGTGGCCTGTTCAAAGATGTAATTGTTCGATATAAGTTTCTGCGGACATTGTCCATAGTCAAGGTATGCTGAAAATCTACATTTAGGGTGCAATTGGTGAGAAAATTATAGGATGTGTCCTCAAAGTTTGTTAAATGACTGCCAAATGAGTTGTGAAATTTGGCATCTTGTATGTTGACTACCAAATAAATTCCTCAGATTGTAAGCCACATGATGTGGCTCTTTAAATAAGTACGGGGAGCAGGGTCCTTCTTTGGGATATTCATCAATCATGAGTTTTACAATGTACTGATGTTTGAATTGTGATACACAGTAGTCACTTTTTAGACTTTCTAGTTTCTGTTTGTTGATCTAATGGACGCTCGTTTTATTGTCCTAGGGCGAGTGAGACCTGTACCACCTCTACTTGGCAGTGTGCAGACTCCCAGGGGGAGTTACGTGGGGAGCCCTGTCTACCACCATCCCAGTTCTTATGGTTATCAGCCAGGATATGTCTATCCTCCTTATGGGTAAGTCCCAAGTATTTCCTGGAAGGAACTTAAAGTAATTAGTTACAGCTAGAATTGGATGCTTGTGCTGCTGCGCAATCTGGATTTCAAGAGATATAGCAATTAGCATACCATTCAGAACTTTCAAAATCAGAGAGTAAATTTGTTGATCACATTCAAAATTGAAAATCAGATATACTTGCGTACATGGAGCATCTTCTTTTTTGTTTACTCAAAGAGATTGCTGAGCAAAGTTAAAGACAATGCATCTTCCCGGATTGTGATTGGAAGCTTTGTTCTTATCTTAAGATTGTCAAATTCATTCAACTTTTTTTCTGGCCACTTGCAGTATGAAGGACGGCATATTGATTTAACTGGTCAAATCGATGCCATCTTCAACACATTATTTGACAGGAAAAGATTCCTGTTGATGTAATACCTTGATGTGTCTATATCTTCTGAAGCGATTCAATCACTTTCTTTACTGCAGGTACCCTACATATGGGCCTGAATATGTCTATCCACAGGTTAATCCTATAATCCTTATTGTCGAAATTTCAACTTTTCTTAGAAGTTGTAGCATAAAGTTTTTGGAATCCCATATTGAGCTCTCTGATATGAGTTTACATACTTCCTCTTCTTCATTGCAGGGTGTCTATAATCCCTACATGGTCCAGCATTACCTACAAATGTATGGGGCGCCATCCACAGATAACAGTGACGTATACTCATTGGGGCAATCGGGTCATCTACCTCCTGGTAATCATGGGTATACGATGTTTCGTGGTTATCGGATGCCAGCTCAGCATATTATGCAACTTGGGGGACCCAATATAACTGGAGGAACTACTGCTGCAGTTCCCACCATTCAAGTGCCTTTCCCTACTGGTACATTTCTCACTGTCTCTTCTAAGTCAACAAAGTGATGTTTCTGGAGTTCCTATGATGTTGGGAATACACATCATTATGATTATATTGGGGTTGTTCAGCAGTACCTTTCTATTGAGACCTTCGACTCCAACACTTAAGGTTACCTGTTTATCATGCACTTCTGGCGGTCTTTCCTACGCTTTGTACCCCATAGTTACTTTTAAGGGTAATTTACTTGTTACTGCAAGGGTCTTACATTTATTTAGGTTTAATTTATTAACAAGTTGTCTCTACTACAAAGGATTGTCAATTAACTGGTTTTTTAGGGTGAGCCTTTGCCTTGCTTACTAAGTTGCACTTTACCAGGTGTCATCATATGTTGACCTATCTTGTGGCCTAGCTTCCACTTGTGTGACATTGCTGTCTGCAATCTCTGAGTCGAATGAATTGGTTGATAACACGAGAGATATAAATGTGTATATGTACATGCAGTAGAGCGGCTTGTCACGGAAAGTCCAGAAGTCGCTTGACTCTCTTCTTAGGAAGATGCATCTACCTCTCCTAATCCAATGGAAACCCTTTTACTGCCACTCACATACACACAAATGTATACATGCACATTCTGGTGGCAACCAGAATCCCTGCTTTTATAATTAGCAGCTTGACGCTGAATTGGGAACGAGAAAAGACTGCTTTATCCTATTCTGTTGGGCAATAATCATGTGCGCCCTCTTAGTCTATGTGTTTCCCACTTCATTCAACTACTTGCAATGACTGAAATTTTTAGATGTGCTTAACTTTAATTGTGAGCTTCCTTGTGTCGGCCAGGTATAGTGGCACCTGCTCCCGGACAGACCCAGATGAGACTACCAACTCATTCTCCTCAATTCACTAACACTTCTGATCAAACAGCTGGTTGAGGGGGAGGTCAAAGGTCATAATGTCAGGTAGAGTTCATACACGGAGCTATATTTTCCTCCTAACATTTCGGGTATATCACTGTTGGAACTGCCACATGAACCCTTTCGCAGGTAATCCTTAGATTGCAGCAGGACTAAGAGCAGCAGCTCCGCTACTTGAGTGGCAAGCTTCAAATCTAGCCTTGCAAGTTGTCATATTTGCATTCTAGAGGTAACTATATATGTTCTCATTAGCTTGTTAGAAAATGGAATAGGTGGAGCAATCTAAAGCAGACTTAAAAAGAGTTGAACTGGAAAGAGAATGTGCATGCTCTATGTGCTCTCTAGGATGAATTTCCTAACATCAAAGCTTTTGCTAGAAATGGTCGCTTAACACAATATGCTCTGTCACGTTCCTGAACTGGTACTTGTTTGCTGGTGTCTCTACTATAAGATTATATCGGGAGTTCATCTTTCACTTGTAAGGCTTGGGTCGCATGTGAGATGTGAGGTTAGCCAGCTTTGGACTTGGGAACAAAACGACTGCACCAGCAAATTGGAGTTGTCTGATTAATGTTGTGTGTCGTTGTTGCTTTGCTCGACTTGAATGTCTTCAAAAGTTATTTTTTTTCTAGCTCAGGATCAATGATCCAGTGATGCTTCTTATGATCGTCTGGCACGGTGTGGTTAACGCCATACTTGCAAAGGTGTGATATAAATTTGTGACTGTTTCTTGCAGGTACCTTTGTCATATCCACCAAAATTCCACCTAAGTCAGTTGTAAGATGTTTCGAGTCAGTGAAAGAGCAATGGGTTTGCTTTTTCATCTGTGTCTGTCAAGGGCTGAAGCCAAGCGGCAGAGCAAGATCAATGCTGTTGCTGGAACAGAATTTCCGGCAGTGCCATGTAAATAATGTAAATTTGTAAATGCTGTACCAAAGAATCAAGATATGATTCTTTAATTGTGTGAGCCCTAGGCATGGGTTCTTCGTCAATTCTTAGCTTGTATGATATCTCCAATGACTTTGTTAATAAAAATTCCATCATTTCTGACTCAAAGTTATGTTTTGAGCAGCAGCGTGTGACGATACAGAGTGGGTATCAGCTCTTCCTTGCCATGGTGATGCCTATTTTCTCGTTGCCTTGGCTAATTGTGTTTATATTGACTCAAATTGAAAATCTTCAACTCAATACCTATGTATACAAAGAAGTTTGGCAGACAGGTAGAACCCGCAAGATGGGAGGACATTTCTGGTTTATATGATACAGAAACAGCACTATCACATTTTGTTTCACAATGTCACATTGTCATCTAGACTTTCATTCGAGACCAAAATTTTAACACCGTAAAATTACTACGCCAGAGTTATCACCACAAATTTAGCTCTGAACAATGAGTCGATACCATCGTTCCAGTACGGCCCGTATGATGTGGCAGCCCTATCTTCAGGCTTCTGAAAGAATTGCTGACCATCGACTGATTTCACAATGACTCCGGACTAGTAGATGGTCTTATCCTCGATGGCATTCGTACAAGCTCATTTAGTCCACTACCGAACTTGTACATCGAGGACTGCTTCGGTGTAATGGACATTTTATTCAATGCGTAGTCAAATTCTTCTATATCAATATCTCGCTCGTTAAAACTTGTAGCCATTCTGTCGCCTCCGTCCTCTGCTACACCATCAACAGACTCTTCACCATCTTCATCACTGCTACCTTCGTCGTCTTCGTCTTCATCATACGTAGTTTTGACCATTGACCAAAATATGAAGTTTGACCGGATAAAACTGCAGAATATAAGTTTCAAAAATTAAAAGTATGGTCAGCACTGCCACTCCCTCCCTTCCCCTATAGTTACATGTTAACGAAAATACAGTTACAGTCCACATTGGTAGCTATCCCTTCAAAAGTAGTAATCACAGTATCTGACCAAAAATTTAGTTATCTTTAAATTCGACTCTAACATCGAGAATTTGCACTTGAGACAAAATATCCCATTTCATGCAGAAACTCTTAGACCTTCCATTATTATAACACCATCGCATTCTACTAACACATAGAAGCATTCCAGTAATTAGCCTAGGCAGGTTTCGTGTTCTCCAACCAAATCCAACAAAAAGAGCACACCACAAACAGATGCCAGCCTGAAACTAATTGCAGCAACCATGCAAAGAGCACATCCTTGGATGTAACTCTACGTTTTCTTGAAGTCAGCCACAATAGGCAAATCACTTCATAGTCAGGAAAATCGTACAAAAAGTCCTAATCTTATTGCACTTTTGACAATTTAGTCATAAACCTTTCAATTTTGCCAGTTCAATCCTAAACATTTTTCATTTATTTCCTAAATGTTTTCACTTCTCACCACCAACCCTCACTGGCCCTAAGTCCAAATACCAGAAGATAGAGAAAAAAAAAAGTAAAAAAGAAAGAAGAAAAAACCATAAAAAATTCAAAATATTATTAAAAATATTAAATGAAAAGTGCCATGTTAACGCTGGTAGTTTATGTCAGCAATTTCCGGCCAAAATTGGCCGGATTAACTCAATTTGCAAGAAGTGAAAAGGTTTAAGACTGAATTGGCAAGAAGTGAAAAAGTTTAGGACTAAATTGACAAGAAGTGAAAACGTTTAGGACTAAAATTGGCAAAAGTGCAATGGGTTTAGGACTTTTTGGATAATTTTCCCCTTCAGTCAGATATATAAAGCCAAACAAAATATACCCGTTGATATGCACTCACATTCTTTCGGCCCACAATTAATAATTTGCTAAACTTTTAAGGCAAGAGAATGAACCTGTCGCTTTTCTTCAATAAACACGGGTCAAAAGGAAAGAACATGTCTAGCCTCTCCAGTCCACCAAAAGCCCTCGAAAGTTCAGACTCCAGGATGTCGTCAGAGATAGATGTCTTGGACACTGTAAAAAGCCTAGCTGCTCTTGCCTGTTTGAGAAACTCCCCCACTATAGATGGCAGGCATACCTGTAAGAAAATGAGAAAAGCAGAGGCTGTAAGTTGAGGATGAAAAAAGCTAAAGTAAGTTTGGAAAAAAATTCTTGTAAAAAATAAAATTTGGAATGCTTTTGATGGTAATTGCAAATACACGAGAGAAAAATGCATACAAAAAAGTCCAAAAAAGTAAGAAGAAATTATATTTCATGGCAAATCTAAAATTATATGAGATAGCAAAACTCACCTTTAAGGGCTCAGATTTGTGCTGTAGGATTGTTTCTATCGGCATAAGGAAAAGCTGTGACTTCAGCCGTGGAATGCTCATTATTGAACGCATTCGAAAGCAAAGCACATACATAATAGCCTGTGATATAGAAAGCTAATGCATCAGCACTTCCATCCTAGTATTCTTTCCTGTTACACATTATCTCGAGATTTCATCCAGAGAACCCAGACGGTCAACTGACAATTTTTTCCTCAAAAAGACAAGGTTGTCTCAGCAAAAAGCTCTATTAGTGCAAATGTGGCAGAGAAAATGAGGTAATACTAAACCATTTTGATTATCCCCAAATAAAACTTCTTCACGCATCCCAAGCCAGATGAGTGTTCAAAATTTCCAATTGTCAGGGGACGGGAAAAAACATTGGTTGACAAACACATTTTTTCATAAAAGGCTCCTCCTAAAAGAATATATACATAAGGGCACTCAATTGTCCTAATAACAGTGAACACCAATCTTAATCTCAACTTACAATCTAACTAAGATATGATGTTACCTGGCAGCCAGCATAAAAAACTCGATGAGCTAGTGGATTCACGTCCCCATCCTGAACTTTGCCGTAGTCCAAACACCAATCAACCAACCTGATGTATAAATAGTCAGCAGAATAAATTCATCAACAAATCGTCTTTACATAGAACTACGGTTACACCAAAAGCTCTCTCATGGGAGCCTCGACAGAACCTTGCATCAATTTCACAATCATAACCTTTTCAACATTGTAGTAATGTAACTGGTGGAGAGAAACTTTCCACGGGACAGATAGCTGGCAAGATATGCAACTGCACTCATCCTGCATAAAAGACAGGATATAAAATCAATACCTAGAGCAATAAGGTTTAAACAGTAACTGCCAACCAACAAGATGTTAATCTTAACACCAGTTCTAACTCTTCAAAAGAAAACAAAATTGAGATCATTCATTGGTCAAGAAAACCACAATGTTGGGCATCCATGGCAAGCTACACTAATTTTTTGTACATAAAAATGATATAATTTTTTGTTAACAGTGCACACCATTCTAAGTCAACTAACGATGTGGCGTTGCAATGGAACTTCAAAGGATAGGCCATATTACCTTGTGATTGGCGGATGATCATGGCAAACAAAAATATCTACAAGCATTTGAGCAAATCTCACACCACAGTTCTCAGGATCCAGCGCACATGCATAGAACATCACAAACTGCACTATGCAGAGTTGATAAAGCTCAGAAAGAGAGCAATGAAAAGTCTGTCTCTCTAAATAAATTCGGAAGCACATGTCCATTACCTGCGCAAACTTGGACTTGTATGCATTCAGAACAGTGATTCGAAAAGAATGGAGAAGAGTCTCAAAAACCTACTCAACAAAAGATTAAAAAAGATCAGTATACCAGATTAAAAGGTTCGGAACATAAGTGGACCAAAAACCAATTATAGTCAACAAGAATTTATTAGAGTCCAGATAAAACCTCAAGCAACCGGCCATGCCCTTGACAGGATTCAAGATACTCAAAAGTCAACACCAATAAGCTATCCAATTTCTCAGCAATTATATTTCCTCGCAGACCATTTCTGCTTAAATGTTTTCCTGGAAGCTGCACAAGTAGCTTAATCAGTGCACCATATAAGATGGGACTATTGATCAAACTTATAGCTCTCAAAACCCAAAAGAAGGATAGAAATTGAAGGTAACGAAAACCATGGATCAGTATTCATAGCACAATGCAATGTCATATCCCAGAAAAGGCGGATGACTACCCTACCATGAACCAAGAACCTCCATCAATCAATTCCTTTTGGGAAGTACCCCTATGCATGTTTCCTATTTTATAGTTCATAATTACATGGGAAAAGAATCCATTATGAACTTTCTAAAGATTAACTTTTGAAAGAGAGCATGACTCTTTTGCTAAAAAGTTTTCCATGCATAGCAGCTGATATAGATCAGCAGTTCATGTGAACTTGCAGTAGAGTTAAGTCCCTCAATTGTATTGCAATTGAGTTAAGTACCTCAATTGTATAGCCACACCAGGACAATTTTAATAACTAAGGCTGAAATGCCCTCAAGTACATGACAGGTCAACATATGCAACTAATCTGATTCACTCACAATATCCTCTGAGATTTCACCAAGCATATCAAATATAACAAGAGTGAATCCACAACAAACTGATCCAGTCAAATCTGTAATGCTATCTTACCTCATCGCCTTCGTCATTCAAATCCTCTTCATCTTCTTCCAAGTCTTCTAATTCCATCTCAAAAATGCCTTTGCTAGAGTCATCTTGTAGAATATCCTCCCACCCGATCTCCAACTACAAATAGCAGAAAATTGTATTGATGTCAAGCAAACCCTTCGAGAGTAGTATTAACAATGGAACTGTACTATGCTTACATCCAAATCTAATAGTCTGTCTACCACTGCCATAAGCATTGTGCTCCCAACAAGTTGCCCCATAGTACCACTCTCCAGCTTGAACATGTTCTCCACGTAAGTCATGATGACCTACAAATTAATAAGGTTTATCTCACATGCCTTACCAATATCAATTAGCTCACAAAGCACCATCACATCCTACATGAGGAAACTGAAAGAAGATTGTGTTTGTTTATCAACAAAAAGTCAGAGCAGGGTCTGGTTGAGCCACATCCAAAACATGTAAACATTAAATACTAAAAGAAACAAATGAAAGAAAGCACTACAATTTGCACCAAGGATAACGCAAGGAGATTATAAATCAAAGATAATACATACAAAATACACCATATGATTCCACATATATACGTGACAAATATAGCTATTCCATGGGTGACACTCGAGAATATTTTGTCGACCTTTTTTTAGAGTTAAAAATTATTCTCTTTTTCAAAAGCTTTATTATCAAAACCTGCCAATTGGTGAAGGCAATCTAGACGTTTCTGCATCACTTTAAATCAAAGTAATATCATACATGAAGAATCAATCACCCAAGTAACAGGTTCATAAATATCAAAAAGCATCCCAACTAAGTGGTTTTAGTTAACATCAGCATTCTAAAGGAAACTGAACTCACAGCTTCATTATCATTTTGCCTTGGCATTCTTTGGACGACTAATGACAATAATCTCATGGGAGCAAGAGGAACCAAATGACTAATACTTTCTAGAGCTGAATGAACCCGAGAAAGAACTTGGTCTTTTCTTGAGAGGCCCCGTGGCTGCTTTAACAAGGCCAGGTATGAATATGGCGGGACAAAATTCCTTATGAGCATATCCAAGCAAGAATCGACATATTTTCCACTCGAAGCAGCCTGCTCCAGAATAAAATCACAACAGAAAAGGGAAAATAAATGAGACCAGGCCAAGCTAAATTGTATACTACAGAAGCCAACAACAGGCCAAATTACCATACCAGAGATATGATTAAATCAACCAATGCATCCATGACTTCAGGTCCATAATTCCACATGCTCATTCCAAATATCTGAATATAACTCCATTCTTCAGAAAGCCATTTATGAGGAGATCAAAGTAGATGAATATAATATCAAGTTGATCACTTACAGAAGAAAGAAGAGACTCGTGATGCACCACATCTATGCAAGAAACTGTACCAGATAGCGCCTTTAAACAAGTCTATCGAACAAACGAATGGAACAATTCAAAATCCATGTAGGCAAATCAACAGTAGGAGGTAAGCATTAGACAACTGAGAAAAGATAAATGTACAGGGAAACCTACCACTAGCAGAGCCACCTCATCAGGCGAAAGTCGTTCTCTGTGATGCATGACCCCAATGAGCTCATCGTAACTTTCACTATCACCCTGAACCAAAGGATTTGGAGAAATCTCATTAAGATACCCATCAATAAAGCAGCATATTTCAGCATGCTTAATCATAGAAAATTAAACATGATCAGCTCATCATTCCATCTGGAGAGCAAAAAAAAAAGGAGAAAAGGCAGTGAAAACATCAGAGTAAAAGTAGCAGACCACAGTCTACTGATACGCAGGGCTTACCAATGACACTGATTTCAGAGCAGTTCTAACGTGATAAACCAACTCATTGTCGGTAAAATTAACGTCCTCCATCTCAAGAAATCCTGCTCTTTCGTTGGCCAATTCCACGCCCATGTTATTCGACCCAGACCCAACTGAGCTAGTTAATTCAGTAGTGCCCGGGGCTGATAAATTTTTGAACCTGAAAAGGAAAGGCAGAGAAATTATTCACCATACACGAAATTCCACTCTTTTTCCCACATCGATAAAAATAAGTTCAACCCCAGTTATTGAATTCGATCAACCATTCATCCAAGCAACGCCTCAGCCAAATTGCCAACACAATTCATACACAACCACGCGAGCACGACATTCTTCTTTTCGGCATAAACGACTTCAGATACACCTGCCTCACACACATACATAAGCAAACTAGCAGCACTAAACCAAGAATAACTCCCAGAAAGTCACACGACCATCTCCGAAAGCATCGCACAACAGACTAACTAGCGACCACTAAATCACCTCTCGCAGCTAAGAAAACAGATGCGAGAAAGAAGTCGCGAGCACATACAAAAGGAAGAGCGGAGCTCAAAGCCTCTACACGCAGCGTCGACGAATTACGCGGAAACTCCGGTCCGAACGCCGACCAGGGCAGAGAGCTTGCCGGGGAAGACGTCGTCCGAAGTGGGTCCGCTCGCGCTGCACCGGCGAGACTCTCTCCCCTTACTTCTCGCTGTCGGCCGCTAAGCGCGTGGACGGAGGCTCAGGACCGAAGGCGGAGGAGGGTTTCGGAGCAAGAGACCTCAAAAAGGAAGACGAAGGTTATGTTTTATATACGTTAGAACTTGTGTTATTTGCACATCGGTCCTCGAAGTTCCGTGTATTTCCGCCAAGTGCCACGTTAGGTAGGCCACCGCTCGGCGCCGAAAGCCCTCCCTACTTCCAAAAAACTCGGGAGTCCAAGGCTCGAATTTTGTATTTTAGCATCACAATATTGGATCGAAAATACTGATGAATAATATTTCTATTTATATGATCGTCGGAGATTACTAATCCGGGCAATTAGAAAAAATATCTTATACACACTCTCCAACGTTTACTATTGTTTTTCTCATATTATCTTAAAAAATGTGTGATTCAGTCAGCTAGATTTAATCTCTACCGTGTGATCTTGTTATCATAATGGATATTTAATGACGGACTTTCCCTTAATAATTGCTTCTGATAGCAATGCATAAGATATGATTTGCAAGGTCGTTTTTTTGGACACTCTTGACTCATTTTGCTTCCAATTAAGATTTATAATTGCCCAGAAAGAAGTGTCAATTTTAATGTTAAGAATTAGCATTTATTGAACACAACTTATCATGCAACTCTTTCTATTAAGTATCTTCTTCGAATGTATGTATTATATACTCTTAATATTACAATAATGTTGTCGAATCCGTATACAATTTCCTTGTGTCGTAAAATATAGACAGTTAGGAAGTTTCTTAACGGCACCGAGCCCCATATTGTACTCATGATATAACTAGACTTTACGCACGTGCTACGCGTATTCTCGTTTTTGTACCCTCCTATGTTGTGATTTTCTTGTGTTAATTTTGCAAGTGTGATTAACAAAGGGATTGTAAAGTTCGAATGGGTTCGGCCCATCATTTCTTGCGCGGTCCCTTTTGCCATCCATTGGAAAATGCCCAAAAGTCAACAATAATGCCCAAAGGGAATAGGCCCATGATAATGCTTATTTCCTTCTTCATTCTTAAAATTTGACCCAATATATAACATGATATCTAAATTTTTAATTTTATAATATGATCTCTAACTTTTAATTTAATATCTGAATTATTGGTACATATTTAATTTAGTCCATAAACTATATAAAAATATTCAATTGAATGACTATATTGAACATTTTCATATAGTTTAAAGATTACATTGAATACATACTAAAAGTCCAGGGATCATATTAAATGTGAGGTTATAATTTAAAGATCACTTTGAACAAATTAAAAATTCATAAACCATACAACACATTATGTCAAAGTCTGGAAACCATTTACTTCATTATCTTTAGAGTTTTCTTTAACATTTGAAAAGAATATTCAGATACAAAATCCCAATTCAGATTTCTTCCTCACCGTATATCTTCTCATCCATCTAAGTATCATCTACCGTGGAAATAGCAGGGCTACTTATCAGCGTTGCATCACGCACATAAAATGCGATCCTACTCAAGCTCGTCTAGAGCGTAGGAGGACCGACTGAATCTCGATTGAGGTTAAAGCCCATTATTGTGACATCTGACTCGCCCCCACCTCTAATGCGGTATCGAGCGGTGGCGTTTCGTAAGGTACTCCTATAGCCTATAAATCAAGGATACTCCTTGAATTCTCGGTAGTTTAAAGGTTTTTTCATCAAGATGCATGTGTATTGTGACACCACTAAGGGCCGCCCGCCTATCTAATGAATATATTGTTGGCTGGTTGATAGAATTGCACTTATTATTTTAACGTATTAATATCTACACGCTTTAGCCCCAAATTGGAACGGTATATTTTTGGGACCTCATACCCAGCTTTATTCTTTTGTTATTTTACGTATATAGATGCCAAGATTTGCACAGAATCCAAAGAAAACAGTTTAAAGACTTGCTCAGATCCCAATAAGATGACCACCTGAATCTCGATCGAGGTCGAGGCCCGTCCCCGTGGCATTTGACTTGCCCCCACCTCCAATACGGCCTCGAGCGGCGTCGTTTCGCAGCACGCGCGGCATGGACTGGAACTAGGACTTAGGGAACGTTGCAAGAAAGCGTCACGTGAATCGCACGGCCACGGGACGCGGACAGATCGATCGATCGCAGCTGTTTTCCTTAGCGTCGTCGTCGACGCGACGGTTCGTCATCCTCCGTCCTCCGTTCTTATCCTTTTCCTCCCTCCCCCTCCCTCTTCCTTGCATCGGATTCTCCGTCGTGGCCAAGTTTTTTGTTTTCTTTCTGCGATTCCCGAGGTCAAACGAAGAGCCCATTAAACAAATATAACAAGAACAGCTCCGAGTTCACGAGCCACGACCCTGCCATCGTCGTCGTCGTCTTCGACCTCGCACGCACGAAGCGCACGCCATTTCTCACGCTGCAATCCGCCCATTAATTTAAGGAACGTACGCCCATAAACAAAGCAAAACCACCACCACCATCGCCGCACCACCGCCTTCCCCCGCTTTTCTCGCTGCTTCACACTCACTTCTCCTGATACAACCAATGGCGATCATACACAGCTCCTCCTCTCTCTCTCTCTCCCTCTCTCCCTTATATTTATCGCCTGTATAGATGCCCAGTTGAGCAAGAGAGAGAGAGAGAGAGGGGGGGCAAATGGAGATCGCTCGCCGTCTGAAGTACTCGAGGAACGGCCCGTTGTCCGACCGGGCGGCGGCGTTCTCGTGGAGGTCGGCGGCGAAGAGGGCGTGGAGGCGGCTGGCCAGGGGGAGGAGGAAGCTGGCGGCGAGGCTCGCGAGGCGGATCAGGTGGATCTCGCTGCAGGTGAGGGGGAGGGTCTTCAGGGTTTGCGATTATCAGGAGGTGGGCAGGTACGACATGTCGAGCTACGCCAAGAACTTCGACGACGGGGAGTGGCAGCTGGAGGAAGAGGAGTATTACAGTAGTCGGTCCTTCGCTTCCAGATTCGGAAGAGCTGTTGATGATGAATCGCCAATCTAAACAACTCCTGCAAACTACTTTCTTCTTCTTCTGCTTCTGCTTCTTCTTCTTGAGCATTCTTGCATTGATTCTGTGATGGATTCTTTTCTGCTTCGTACCATGCACATTTCGAATCTTTCCGATGTGATGAACTAGGTTCACTAGATCCAGTAGGTTCGGCTTTCCGCATGAGATCGTCATCCTCCGGTCATTCGGACCCGGATTTATCTTTTCGAGCCTAGGAAAAGAAAGGCGATAGTTCTAGCTCAGCTCGAACGATAATCGGATTAGGATGCATTTGGTTTACATGCTCCGTAGAAAAGAGCAAAGGTGGAGCATTGTGGTGGAGTAACCAAACGACAAACATGACTCCGATGAAATGTCTTAGTAGTTGAACGCTTGATTGAGATGCGAAGAGCACGCGATGGGCTTTCTACTTGGTAACATGCGACTGCAAAATCCTAGGTGAAACAACATGCAAGTTCGAAAATTTCTTAACATGAACTTAGTGCAACGATTACATCACGCGATTTGGTAGCTTATGCAACTCATAAAGGTACCATTTAAAGCAGCTTTAGAGCTTTATCTGGCCCGTTCACCTTGGGACTCGTACTTATTCGGTCTTTCGGTCCTTTCTCGATGCATGTGGACAAGATTATTATATTAGTTATCACTCATATGTATGAACATCATGAGCTGTTTTGCAATAAACTCGTTGTTGCCATACCTCTTCTCGATTCCTTCTTCTCCTTCTTCCATACCCCGAGAGCACTAGGAATGCTGCCGTGCAAATACCATGCCGATTCAGACATCTCTTTTGTTTTAATTCAAACGAGGTGCACAAGGTAGCAACATCTCTAACATCGTAATAGAAGCTGCCAAGGTTGGAGATGGAGCGGAGGAAACATGTTTGAACAGCAACAATGCTGTCATCTACACACGTAATCGCTGGCAAGATCTATCGTTATCTTTTTTCTTCCTCGCGGAGCATTTGAAGAATTAAATAAATCGGAACCCGTGATTTAGATCGAGAAAGCCTTGATTGGACTTTTGGTTGATCAAACATATGAAGCAGCAACAAATCCTCATCGAAGTTGGATTACTAGCTTGAGTCGGCTATCCTATTTTGGATTATAGATATTATGTACGCAAGAGGTGGATTTTAATTCTAGCCCACTAAAGAAAATGAGAAGAGTGGTAGGATTTTCTCTCTACGAGACTTTCGAGTGGGTGCTCTATGAAAGATTGTGAGATAATATTTGTGAATTTATTTGGGGTGGGATTTAGGGCTTGAAAACATTTGAGCAATCAAGCGATTTTACACTCTGTGTTTTTTGGGTTCATAATTGATTTCTAGGTGACCAGATCCCCAAGTAGAATAGGCATCGAGGGCCAAATCACGTGAAATTCTCGTCTTCTTATCCATCCCCGTTGATTTCTCTGGTATTTCTTCAATACATGTCAAAGCTTATAGTTATCCATCATTTAGTTATCCATCGTATCTCTTTCTTCGCTTATTGACGAGAATTTGTCAAAGTTTAAATGAACAATTCGGCACATTATCAAGAAGTTTGAAAACACTCGATTAACATATGATAGAGAATGCAAATTTTAAGTTAGTAGATTGAAATAGTGCAATTTATATATTCGTGTCACTCTTTACCAGAAAAGGTTTTACGTTTGATAGTTTGAGAATGACATATCATAAGTTCTCGAATAGTCATTATTTCAAAGTATAAAGATTAATGAGTACTTTTCATCTGATTATGCACAGTCCAAGCCAATTCTTTCTCCTTGTGGCCAGATATAGCAAATCCAAGAATTTTGATGGATTGAAACCTGGGGCACATCCTCCATCACCCAAAACTCATGCCCGCCACCAAGGTTCTTCCCTCATCCTTCAAAATCAAAATCCTCCATTGGAAAAATATCAATTTCAATGAATTAAGGAAAATAATTCACCAACCATCAAGTACCCGTGATTGGAGAAAAGGCATAAAATCAAATTAATTGGCATAACCAAAGCGTTTGACTAAATTAAGGAGGGAGAGAGAAAGACAGCGAGAAGATGAAATTTGACCTGAACTTCTAACACGTAAATTTCCACGTGGGGGCGTCCAACTTTGTCTCCGGGCTTGTTGCTCACGTGACTTGATGCGCAAGAAAAGAAGATTTTTTTTTTTTTTTTTGGGGGGGTGGGTCCAGTGTTGCAAGGAAGTCAGACGTGATGTGAAGTGAATGACCAGAGCACCAGAGCAAGGGTTAATGACATTTAACCTTATAAATTCGTGAGTGAAACTTTCTTTGTTTTTCCCCAATTATACGTATCATGACAAAAATATTCTAAACATCTTTTTTATCGAAAAAAATCATAAACATATCAATTACATGTATAATATGTATACTCTCATTATAGTTCTATTATAGATTTATTCGTCACACAGGTATAGATTTGGGATTTTTAACGAAATATTACTATGCATAATAATTCAAAATTTTTAGTAACATAAAAAGAATATGGTTATTTTTTTTTCATGTCAATATGGTATCAACTCTTAATATAGAAAAAATGAAAGATTGCAACGACTTTGTCAACAAACGAACAAAGTTAGCAGCCACCAATGTGTCCCCTTCACATCAAACGTGGCAAGTGGCTGAGCGCAAAGCAAAGCAGCATATAAAAATGTCACCTTTTCTCGCCCTCTTTGCTCTTGTCGCTCCTTCGATCCCGCCTGCCTAAAACCCTAAAAACCCCTGTGATTCCAACCGGCGGAGAAACCCTCGACTGCTTCCTCGGCGGGGACTCCGATTCACCCTTGAGCTAGAACCCGGATTCTCGCATCAACCTGTAAGTTTTATTTTTTATTTTTCCTGGCCGGAGGTCGTTCTTCGATTTTAGGACGCGTGTGTTGGATTGGGATTGCATTTTGTTTTGTGGGATTGTGCTGTCAAGATCCTTTTTCTCGATCGCGTTGCGGGTTTTCCTGATGTGGGTTTTTGTGGGTGGTGATTCTTTGGCATTTGCAGATTGTTCTTTTCATCCCCTGAACTCAAGCACGCCGATATGGCAACAAGTGAGCCCCTCCCTGGCAGCTTTTTTTTCGTTGTTCCGCTTGTTATTGTGTGGCGAAGTTTCATTTGCATAGGTTTCGATGGAGACGGTGGTTGGAGTTTCAATCGGAGCCGTGTTTGTTCGATTTGTATTTGACCAGTCGTTTCGTTTGATGTGATTGTGCTCGTGTTGGGATTCTTAGTTCCGTTGAATGCGAATTGTGTGCAGGGCTCCAGTTTGAGAACAACTGCGAAGTGGGTGTCTTCTCCAAGTTGACGAATGCGTACTGTTTGGTTGCAATTGGGGGATCGGAAAACTTCTACAGGTGCGTCGAGTGGTTTTTCGCGGTTTGACTGTGTTTGTTTATTGTATATTGCTTTGAAAGTTCATGTCTTTTGAGCAGTACGTTCGAGACTGAATTGGCTGGATGTTATCCCGGTTGTTAAGACATCCATTGCAGGCACTAGGATCATTGGGCGACTTTGTGCAGGTGAAGATCAATGTTCCCTCCCTTTCAAATACTAAATGTTCATTGGCTGAAGCTGCTTTTGCCTAAATATGACACTTTAACATTTCATTGCAGGAAACAAGAATGGGCTACTTGTGCCACACAATACTACTGACCAGGGTAGGTCGTTAATCTGGATGGTTCACAGCTTGTTGTATAGCAAGGCATTCATTCTACTTTTAAATTCTAATGCAACATGTGAAGAGGGCGCACCCATTCTGACATATGTTTCTATAAGATACATTTGGAGTGACCTGTCTATAGGGATAAGATTCTATGATTTGTAATGCTTTTACAGGGATGTTAACCGGAGCTTCTTTATCTCTTCATATGATCTACCACCATGCATTGGTTGTCTACTCATTTTAATCATTACACAGTCTGCTATTCTCTATATGTTAGTAGCCTCTAAGAAAAAGGAATTGTACACCAAATTACTTCTCTGTGGAGTAAATTTCAGAGCTGATGAAACTGTTAGCTTAAACAGGAAGAATGGTCCACTTCATCGCGTGGTGTAGGTGCAAGCCAGATAATTTTTCTTTTCTGCTGATTTGTTTTCCATTCTCTGCTAACTTCTTTTCTTTTGTAGAGCTTCAACACTTGAGAAATAGTCTGCCGGATCAAGTTGTCGTTCAACGTATTGAAGAAAAATTATCTGCCCTGGGGAACTGCATAGCATGCAATGATCATGTTGCCCTTACTCATACAGATCTTGACAAGGTAAGTTCATTTTTCCTTAAGAAACAATCTCATCTCAAGCAATTCCTATCGAAATGCAAAATTTGCGGAGTTTAGTTGTTTTTTCTCCTATAAGAACCGGAGTGGAACGATTAAGCACTTATATTGGATAATCTCTTTAAACACATATAAAGTATTTTTGAGCCCTCAGCAGCATTAATTTGAATGATCTTTGTGTTGAGAAAATTGTAGAACTTGTGGGAACATTGCTATCAGCTTAGGATTTTTGTTTTTTGGTCAGAATACCAGCTTAGGATTTAGTGCCTCCTAGTGCATGGTTTATGGAAACAATCACCTTCTGCTCTTTTAAGTATTTTTTGTATGCCGAGTTTAGAAGAATCCTCATTCAATGCCGTCTATTGGTTGAATTAGGAAACCGAGGAGATAATTGCAGATGTTCTTGGAGTGGAAGTCTTTAGGCAGACTATTGCTGGTAACATTCTTGTGGGAAGCTATTGTGCCTTCTCCAACAGAGGTGGACTGGTGAGATAGAACTTTTTCTTCTGTACAGTTTGAATACTTGGACAATATTTATGGGCATCTGCCTATTAGCTAAATTTCTGGCTTACAAGATGTTAACTATGTTGGAGCAGGTTCATCCGCACACATCCATCGAAGACTTGGACGAGCTCTCGACCCTCCTCCAGGTTCCTTTGGTGGCTGGAACTGTGAACCGAGGTAGTGAAGTAATCGCAGCTGGTATGACTGTGAATGACTGGACAGCATTTTGCGGTTCAGACACCACGGCGACTGAACTATCTGTGATCGAGAGTGTTTTCAAGTTGAGGGAAGCACAACCCAGTGCCATTGTGGATGAGATGAGGAAATCCTTGATCGACAGCTATGTCTAGTCATTTATCCTGTTTTTATATGTTTGTTTGAATTTGCGATTGACAGTCTTAATCAAGTTTTAGACTGCAAACCGAATTTCATGTTTGTTTGCTGTAAGATCGCTTCAAGTATTAAAGTCATTATTGAGTATAAAGTCATGTGTCATCCATGTGTTCAAAAGTTCTCTCAGAGAATAATTGTATGATAGCACCTAAAGAAAATATTTACACCTTACGACTCAGTTGCTTGAAATTCCAAGTTCTTATAGCAATTTGAGTGCCCTGTGGAGTCTCCTCAAAGGCAGTTAACGAAAATACGTTGATTGATTGGCGACGAGCATTCATATTGTAGTTACCGAATATGACTCGGAAATACAAAGTTGTTGCACTACAGAAGTCCGTTGGAAAATTTATTTTATTTTTTTATAAAAAAACTCATTTTTTGCCCCATGATCATCTATGTACATCTTACTTTTGATAATACCAAACATATACTGGTAAAACCAAGTATCTCTATGTTCCTATTTACGAAAACATAAAGTGGCTTTTCGAAAGGATCGCTCTTTAGATTCTAAATTCTCACTTAAAATGTTCAAAATCAACCAAACCACTCAAACCCTACATAAGATTGTAAATTGCGTTCACAAGAAAGAACAATTCGATATTCCCAATATGCGGATTTATTAAGAGGTGCATGAACGGTATTTGCAAAAATAAAGGGATGTAAGTGGTCAATGGGCTAGAAGTAAAATATATTTGGTACGTTCCTGATATTGTCCGGGTAACCTCAGAGACTTCTCCAAGCTCCATGTCTCTGCAGAGAGCAAGCACATCCTACCGGTATATGAAAATGTAGAAATGCTGTCTGACGCCTTAAAGTTATCGAGTAGCCATATATTCTTGGCAAGAACAAGAATTCGTCATACATTTTTCAGACATGTCAAGTTAGGTCGCTAATGGAGACAAACTCCCACGAGCTAAAAGCAAGAACAATGGTCAAGCAAACGTCTAGAACAACTAGAGCTAGAAACCACGATATGCAACGGCATAAAAAACTGCCATCATCTCATGGTCAGTCTGAATTATTCAGTAGTTGCAGTGATTGTAACATTCCAGCATATTGAACACTAGAAAAGGCTCTAATTTCCTTGGTGTGAACACCACCTCACTCTCTGAAGAATGCTGTAATCGTTTGGGCTCAGTCTTTGATATTCTTTCTCTCTGGATCAGCCGAGACTTCACCACTGGTTGGCCTGCAAGACACCATCAACTTGTCATTGTGCAGAAAATTGTGAAGTGAAGTTTATGAAAATTAAATCAGAATGAACTATTCCCTAATTGTTGACAGATTGGAACAGAACCTTCATTTTAGCAGTGTTAGTGATCCAGGTAGGCAAAACTGTCATTTTTGTCTAGCACTCATATAAAAGAAAGTTTGCACTTACTTTCTCTGATCACGTGCTTCAGATACTTAAGAATACATTACAATGATGTCCAAAACAAGTAGGCAGACAAGCATCCAAATGCTACTATATGATGCAAAGAAGCCTTAGGACATATCATTTTCTTTCCACATAATCAAGTATTTCATGCCTTGGACAATTTTGGAAAAGTTAGCCATTTCAGTATCCCAAAGATCCCAACAAATGGATGTACAACACATATCTCTTACTTCAATGAATTGCAAGGTCAAGGATTTGTAAGACCAATACTCAAACCCTTGTAAATAAAATTAGAGGTATAAGAATCCTGTTTGTGGGTCCATTAGGCATTAGTCCAAAAAAAAAAATCATTCATAAAGAGAAAACAAGTGAATGAGACAAGTTAATGACAAAAGAAATAGTAAAATTTGAAAGGCAAGTGGGCACTTACAATCCACTAAGAATCTTGATGCTATCATAGAACAACCACTGCAGAGTTACAACAGGTCCAACGAGTATAATTCTAATGGGAAGGCTCCTCGTAAACAGATTAGCAATCCCAATATTCCTGATTGCCTGTTGCAAAATTGGAACTTATAGAACAGATCGAACTTTTCTGAAACATCAGGGTAAATAACCGCTTACAAACATATACCAGCATGAGACTGTCAGCTTTTTTGTTGTTTATTGAAGCAACAATATTGTCGGCAGGATTTGATATCAAGCTACCAACAGATCCTGCAGCATATCCAGCTAAGCATGTTACCCCGAGTTGTTGAACTTTTGAGCAATCCTCCTTTCTTCTTCTAATAACATTACGATACAGGAAATCCACTGAATGCTCAAATGTCGAGAACATCACCATTGAAACTGCCTAGGGACAAAATTAAGAGAAGATCAATGCAATAAAACCGGTTTTCTGGCACACAATGGTTCAACAACTTATGCGAGTTTCCATAATTTATTGTGAACATAATATGAGCTATAAACATTCAGACGTAAAAGATGCGGGCATAACACGAGGACAAACCAACCACCTATAGACCAGCTCTCCCACCTAAAAGCTTTGGGGATTAAGTTTTTAATCTCACTCAGAAAGAGAATGTTCTAAGACAGCTCTCCCATAAAACAGCTTCCATTCATCTAGCATTTTGTAGATGCAATATTCAATATGAGGAAGTTGATCAACTCTATAGCCCAAGAAGGAATGAAAAGATTACATGGAAGATTTCGACCCCAAAGCGGTAGAAGCCCTCTGTAAAATCTGAAAGCAAGAAAAGCATTAGAATGTCCCTCCTACCTCTAACACAAGTAAAAAAAACTGAGGCCACAAAATTTACCCTAGAAGGCCTTCTGATGCGTATACTTTAGGGAAGCCATCAACCAAGCCTTTTGCAAAGTGGGGCTGTACTTGAACCCGGATTTTAACAGCTTCAAAAGGGCAAAGTGCCACATTTGCAAAGGCTTCCGCAGAAGCACTGCTGAGAAAAAAAATCAAGCTCCTGTTGCTGCCGACCAAGACATCGGAGTAAACCCGTTTGAAGTACTCGTAGAGACCAAATCTGCACCCACCCTGAGCACCATATCCAAAGAACTTGGTAGCCCAACCTCTCCAAAAAGCAGAAGGGCCTTGCTCTCTCAATAGAGTAGTAAAACATGAATAAATGCTGTTATACTTGATTGGATGCACCTACAAGATAACAAGGATTCATTAACAAGAGAAACAAGTCTTTGCAGAAATATTAAATACATGCCAAAGAAGGAAAATCATGAATAAAGCCGCACTGCAGAGCATCCAATTCTCGTTGAAGATTGAACTTTCCACATTCAATCGGATTTGACCATATCAGCATTTCCGGGTCAAACGGCCACCAGAAAAATATGTAAACAGGTCTTATAAGGAATCTAGTAAACTCATCCAGTTATAGTTCAACCATTGCGGGAACATATATTGAGAGTCCACAAAAAACACCACATCTTTTATTCAATCTATTGAGTCTATGTCATAAACAAAACTAGTACCAAAACAGAAGCTGATTTGGGGTGTTACCCCTGATACGCTGATGAGGAAACCAATCAACTGACTCATTTATTCAGTGAGCTCAACTAAAGAACAGAACATGTTCCTCCATTTCACATAGTTTATACAAGAGCATTGAACGAAAAGGATGCCAACAAAAACAGAACATCCAAGACCCAGCAAATAACAACACAATTGAAGCAAAAAAAAAAAAGAAAGAAAGAAAGAAGAATCAGAGAGAGAGAGAGAGAGAGAGAGAGAGAGAGAGATGAAACCTGCATATTGACTTTCAAGACATCAAGAGGGGTTATAACCAGGTGGGTGGTTCCAGCACTGAGAACTCCTCCCACGGCACAAATTCCATAGTAGTGTCCTCCTCTGATCTCCTCGCGCATCCTCTCTTCCGCCACCTCCCTCGTCATTTCCCCTGGCCAAAAAAAAAAGAAAGAAAGAAAGAAAAATCAAAACTTGATGCTCCCATAACCAGAAATTAGAAAATCTTCGACATCCCATTTCAGAGAATCTCCCCCATCGCCACCCTCTGCATCCGCAGACCAATTTCCTTCCTGTACTTACCCGATCCAGCGAGAGAGAGAGAGGACGGAGAGAGCAAATTCCCCGGAGAATCTACGCATGCGGGCGCACGTCTCTTCTGTTTGGTTCGGACATTTTGTGCTTAAACCCCTAAATAAACCCCCATCTCCTCGGAAGGGCACCGAACGGCAATCGCAAGCCGCCACGCGCTGTCGTTTTGGCTGCCGGCCTGTGGAGAGACACGACCAGCCACTCCTGTTATAATTATAAGTAGCGGATATTATTCACATTATAAAATTAATTAAAAATGTAATTTCGGGCCGTATTTACAGTTGTAACCCATCGTTTAATAGGTTATTTCAACCCGAATAGGAGGAAATGTTATTTTCTTTTCTTTTTCTATCATATTATCTTTTCACTAACGTAATAAATATGTAAAATTATACATCGTCATATTAATAAATAAAAAGAAATTGGAGAGCTTGCAAGGCCTATATGAGAGGCTATGGAATGCCGATGAGGGTGGTTAGACTCTGAGCAGATGGAGATGGATCCTAAAAATCTAGATGATTCACGTGGTACTTAATCCTTTTATAAGTCCAGCCCAAGCACTAATACTATGGTAATTTACGAAATTTTACCAGAAGCATGGATGTAGGGTAAAAGATGAATGCTCGGTTTTATAAGATCGAAGGTTTAATTATGTTTTTTTTCCCCTGGAAAAGAAAAGTTTAGGTACTTATGGTAATTAAACAGGTCCCTATTTTTCCACCTTTACAAGGAAATAGAATCGTATTGGATATGTCATAATTTAGTTGCCAAAAGAGAAAAGAAAAAATTTCATCGGAGACTCACAATAATAAGAATGTCCATTATTCGTGAAGTTAGACCACAAGGAGAATTCTCACTGAAAAAAAGAAGAAGAAAATTTGTGAGGAGAAAGATTTCTCATTCTCCTCTATCGATTTGAGATGTTCAAGCAAATTGATTTATCGACTATGGTGCCCGTATCTTTTGATGCATAGGTTCAATTATCGACGATTTTATTTATATATAATATGGTATATACATATCGATTTTCACACTAGCTGGATCTTATAGATGATCTGCCACTTTAAGTAGATGCAACTGCGATGAACATTGAAACCCTTAAAAGGGAGGAGATCAAAACCATCCCCCACCATTATTCAAGGTGCCCTTTGTTTCCCTCTAGCTCAGGCTGCGATAATACACGAGCGGGTGTCCATACCGGCGGTTTGCGATCGAAGCGAGCTGGAGCGAAGGCATCAGGATGGAAGGACGGTTGGATGAGCTGGGCAGGTCGGTGAGCCGGCTGAAGCGGCGGCGCTCGGAGTTGTTCTTGAGGCGTTTGAAGTACTTTTGGGCATGGCTGGCGACCTGAGTCGGGCTCCGGCTCTTCACACAGTTCCTGGAAATGCTCTTCCAATCACCCTTCCCGTACTTCTCCAGACCCTCAAGGAACGACCTGTCAAATTGGAATCAACAATTTGCACCCCATTTTTCGATCGTCATATCCAGAGGGCACAAAGAAGTAAGGTTAGGTTAGGGCCTTTTCTTGGTTACCCATGGAATAGATGAAATTCAATCGCCGAAAGAAAAATACGTGAAAAATGATCAGAGTGGATGTTTAAATTTGAATATGGTAAAAGACCGAATAACCATTACAGTCTTGTTAAGACTCAAAATCATGTGTGGCTTAGTTGTCTCCATCTTTTAGACAAGCCCACTTCGTGGATTTTATCCACTTAGATTACTTGATTCAATTAATGACTAAGCGACAAAAATAAAAGCGTGACCATGACATTAACAAACTGATAAATCAATGAGAATTTTATCTCTATAACAGTATCAGAAAATGACACGTCTTTAACGGTAAACGAAAAAGAGAATAAGAGGAATGAAATCTAAGACGATTAGATGACGCCGGCAGCACAAATGTGCTTGGATGCCAATTTTTCAAGATCCGAAACTACAAAAGCACAAAAGAACTCATGTTAAACATTAGTTATGTCTAGTACACAAGCATGGAAATTGGGGCAAAAAGTCATACTCATGTTCTTCCCTGCTCCAAGCGACTCCCCTCCTTTTTGGGGCCTGCTGAGTGCCTTCATCCTCCAAAGGCTCATCGCTTGGCTTCTCCTTCTCATCAACCTTGCTCTTAGATCCATCATAGTCGGGTATCGGCACTCGACCCGCGTCGATGTTCTGGACATCCTCGATCAGTGCCTCAAAGTGCCTCTGGATCTGCCCGATGCTCTTTTTGGGGATCCTTTGTGCGATTTTCTCGTAGAAGTCCACAGACAGATGGTCGAGCTCGGCAATGCATTTCTCAAAGATCTCATTCTCCTCAGGAGTCCAGTGGTCGACGATGGGCTCCGGTGGTGCTGGGGGCGACAGCAGATAGGTCAAGTAGGAGTAATCCGGGGGTGTGACTTCAAAGAAGTATTTTGACTCCATCATGTTGGAGGGCCGAAAGGGGAGATTGATCGGAGGGGAGAAAACCCTTGTTGGAGATGATTGGAGTGGTTTGGTACATGATCTTATGGGGGCCTTTTATAGAGTTATGAATTGTTCAAATTTGAAGAATGGACCGATCCCATTGCGTGCATATATGGTAAGTTGAGAAAACCTAAGTTGGAAATGAGGGGGCATTCGGCATGCCAAGGGAATATATGGGAAACGTTTCCTGGTGTTTTAATGGCATTGCAAATCCGGGACCATACTTACGGAGAAAATAATCGAGCCAATCGCCGATCTATTGGCAGACTTAGTTATATGTGGAGGTACGTGTAATGAGCTTGCTGTTTGCACAACTATTTTCCATTTATGCTCATGCCTAGGTATGATTACGTTTCCACTTATCTGTTGTAGAGACTAGATTTAGCTGTGATGGATGGTGTGATGGATTACGAGCGATATGAAGGTGAGTAAATGGATGAATGCACAAAGCCATCAAGACTGATAATTATTCACGTACAGGAGACGAGTATGAATTGGTTCAAACTAGAAAAATCGCTTCTCCTGCTACCTCGCCTAATGAGGGCGGAGCGCTCGCTATCCTTACCGTAGTCTTTCTTACCGCCACTTCCATCGACCGCAATTGCCGTATGGAAGTTTCGATATATCATGGAATTACGATGCATGCATACTTCTATTAATTAGCTTTGATTGGGCGATTTGCGGACTTATTAACCATTTTTTACTTGTATCCTATAATTTGCTTATTCCCTTGACAAAGTCAAGTTCCTTTCACGATATGATCAAGAATATTGTCCAAAAACATTCTTTCACACCTATTGAAAGGTGGCCAATTCAATATTAAATTTTCAATTTGATCAATTTAATTCTAAATATCCTGAGGATTTTTTTAAGTAATCTTTACGGCTAATTTTAGTCAGAAATAGCTAACTAAGGTAATCCAATTAATGGCAGCCATCTACATGGCATAACTAACATTAACATGGATGATTTTTACAAATTTTTATTTTTTTAAATTTTTTGTCTTTTTTTTTTGTTTTCCTTAAAAAAATGAGAGGATATACATGGTCAATAGCTAATTGATCGCCAGCCACTAGATAAGGTGAGGCACAAGGCCTATCATGGCGCTCGCCAACCACTAAGCAAGGTGCGAGGGTGTGTAGGCCCTTGCTTGTGACTATTGACCTCCGCCAACCCTTATAGGAAAATGAATATAAAAAAAAATGAAAGAAAAGATAAGAAAATAAGAAAATTCAAATTTAAAAATAAAATTGTAAAAAGTGCCAATGTCATGGCTAGTGGCTAGTGTCCAATTCAATGATTTCCAGTCAAAATAGGCTGGAATGATTTCATTGAAAAATCTTTAAAAGGATTAGGCTAAATTTCCTCCTATTCTTTTTGGTTTCTTATTCTACTTTCTTCATTGAGATTAAGATCTAAGAGCTCTGCTCTCTCAATCTCAAATTTGGAAACTTTTCTCTCTCGATGTAGTCTAAATCTAGGATATTTAATAAATTTATGACTAAATTGACTGTGTATAAAATATTTATGACTTTTTAGACAATCGCCCACAACATTATTCTTAGTTAATAGTCAAAATCCAACTGACGTTCATGAAATCTTTTCCTAGCTTTTCATTGATTAAAGAAGACTGCTCACATAAGATGGTGATGAACTTCCCATGTTGTGTGAAGACTGAGGATTGAAACCCTTCTAGCGATCGAATTAGGAAGAAGATCTATGTGTGCACCGTGTTGATGGCATCCAATAAACCGAGGAGTTTCTTTTTTGAAATGTAGAACCATTTTTGGAAAATAATTTCTAAATACATATGTTGAGTGAGGGGTACAATCAAACTAAGTTCACCAGATCACCAAGTCGATGCATTGGGTGAACTCAAATCAATTGTCACCCAACTTATATTTCTCAATGAGTTGAATTTGGGAGACAACTTCAAGTTTAGCATGGGAAAATTGTCCAAAAAGTCATAAACATATTGCACTTTTACCCATTCAGTTTTAAACATTTTAATTTGGTCAATTGAATTTTAAATCTTTTCAAATTGCGCTAATTGAGCCCATCCAGACAAAATTAGTCGGAATTTGTTGATGTGAACACCAACCGTTCTATGTAACATAGCCGGCACTAATGTGGACAATTTAAACACTTTTTTTAATAATTTTAATAATTTTTTGAATTTTTCCTTTTCTTTGCTTTTATTTATTTATTTGGTCTTTGGAGAGAGAGTCGGCAAGGGTTACCAGCCGACCCTCACCAACCATAGGCAAGGGCAGGACAACCCTCACCAACCCTGGGCAAGGGCATCACCTCCCTTGCCAGCTCTAGGTGAGGGCCGCATCACCCTCGACGGCCAAAGTGAGGTCGCATGAGCCCTTGTGTAGAATTAGCGAACCCTCTCCAAAAACCTTTAAAAAAAACAAAGAAAGGGAGAAAATAAAACAGAAAAAATCATATTATTAAAAAATATTCACATCAGCACCAATCATCCACGTTAGCAATTTCCGGTCAATTTTACCTAGATTGACTCAACTAGCAAAACATGAAAAAATTTAAGAATTAATTGACAAAATTAAAAGATTTAGGACTGAATTGGCAAAATTATGACTTTTTTGACAATTTTCCCAGTTTAGCAATTAGCATGCACAAATCTAGGAATAATTACCCAATTAGTTTTTAACTTTTTGTACAAATACTAACTCATCTCTAAACTTTTCAATTTAACAAATGTAGTCATAAATCTTTGCGCAAAATCCCAATGTATTCTTTTTTGCCAATTGCTGACATGAGTTTTAGTCATCACTACCATCCTACAACCATGGAATAATTCCAAATTGTCGTATTAGCAATTTCCAACAATAATTGGTAGGAAAGATTACATATGAATTTTGCATGAAGATATAGGACTACATTGGAGGGCCGAAAGGGGAGATTGATCGGAGGGGAGAAAACCCTTTTTGGAGATGATTTGAGTGGTTTGGTGTCTGTTCTTATGGGGGCCGAATTGTTCAAATTTGAAGAATGGACCGATCCCATTGTGTGCATATATGGTAAGTTGAGAAAACCTAAGTTGGAAATGAGGGGGCATTCGGCATGCCAAGGGAATATTTGGTAAACGTTTCCTGGTGTTTTAATGGCATTGCAAATCCGGGATCATACTTACGGAGAAAATAATCGAGCCAATCGCCGATCTATTGGCAGACTTAGTTATATGTGGAGGTACGTGTAATGAGCTTGCTGTTTGCACAACTATTTTCCATTTATGCTCATGCCTAGGTATGATTACGTTTCCACTTATCTGTTGTAGAGACTAGATTTAGATGTGATGGATGGTGTGATGGATTACGAGCGATATGAAGGTGAGTAAATGGATGAATGCACAAAGCCATCAAGATTGATAATTATTCACGTACAGGAGATGAGTATGAATTGGTTCAAACTAGAAAAATCGCTTCTCCTGCTACCTCGCCTAATGAGGGCGGAGCGCTCGTTATCCTTACCGTAGTCTTTCTTACCGCCACTTCCATCGACCGCAATTGCCGTATGGAAGTTTTGATATATCATGGAATTACGATGCATGCATGCTTGTATTAATTAGCTTTGATTGGGCGATTTGCGGACTTATTAACCATTTTTTACTTGTATCCTATAATTTGCTTATTCCCTCGACAAAGTCAAGTTCCTTTCACAACATGATCGAGAATATTGTCCAAAAACATTCTTTCACACCTATTGAAAGGTGGTCAATTCAATATTAAATTTTCAATTTGATCAATTTAGTTCTAAATATCCTGAGGATTTTTCAAAATAGTCTTTACGGCTAATTTTAGTCACAAATAGCTGACTAAGGTAATCCAATTAACGTCAGCCATTTACGTGGCATAACTAACATTGACATGGATAATTTTTACAAAAATAAAAAAATAAAAAAATTATCTTTTTTATTTATTTATTGTTTTTCTTTAAAAAAATGAGAGGATATACATGATCAATAGCTTATCGATCGCTAGCCACTAGATAAGGTGAGGCACAAGGCCTATCATGGTGCTCACCAACCACTAAGCAAGGTGTGAGGGTGTGTAGGCCCTTACTTGTGACTGGTGACCTCTGCCAACCCTTCCAAGAAGATGAATATTAAAAAATGAAAGAAAATAAAAAAAAATAAAAAAATAAAAAATTCAAATTTAAAAATAAAATTGTAAAAATTGCCCATGTCATGGCTAGCGGTTAGTGTCCAAATTCAGTGATGTCCAATCAAAATAGGTTGAAATGATTACATTGGAAAATCCTTAAATGGGTTGGGCTAAATTTCCTTCTATTGTTTTTTGTTTCTTATTCTACTCTCTTCATTGAGATAAAAATCTAAGAGCTCTACTCTCCCAATTTCAGATTTGGGAACTTTTATCTCCCGATGTAGTCTAAATCTAGGATATTTAATAAATTTATGACTAAATTGACTATGTATAAAATGTTTATGACTTTTTAAACAATCGCCCACAAGTCACAACATTTTTTTTTTTTTTGGTGACCCAGGGAACCCCGCACCCCGCTGACAGCTGGAGGAGTAAACCCTAGAGGCCACCATGCTAGCCACCACACACGTGCAACCAGATAAGTCACCCTATGACGAAGCTGGGATTCGAACTCTCGACCTTTTGCGAGAGGAAGAGAGCGCGAACCAGCAACGCCACCCAGGTGAATGGTTACAAGTCACAACATTATTCTTAGTTAATAGTCAAAATCCACCTGACGTTCATGAAATCTTTTCCTAGCTTTTCATTGATTAGAGAAGACTGCTCATATAAGATGGTGATGAACTTCCCATGTTGTGTGAAGACTGAGGATTGAAACCCTTCTAGCAATCGAATTAGGAAGAAGATCTATGTGTGCACTGTGTTGATGGCATCCAATAAACCGAGGAGTTTCTTTTTTGAAATGTAGAACCATTTTTGGAAAATAATTTCTAAATACATATGTCGAGTGAGGGGTACAATCGAACTAAGTTCACCATATCACCAAGTCGATGCATTGGGTGAACTCAAATCAATTGTGACAACTTATATTTCTCAATGAGTTGAATTTGGGAGACAACTTCAAGTTTTGTTGGGGACGTGCAGCAGAAGTTCGATATCTTCACATGGGGAGATCTCAAGGGGAAAGCCCAAGTCCGAGCCCATCAATATATCTAGTTGGACCCACCTCAACTCAAAAGCTTAAGCTAGTGAGTTATGGGCTAATTAGGATATATATTAACTGCTCCACATCACATCAATTCTCCGATGTGAACTGCTCCACACCATATCAATTCTTCGGATTACTTCTCTAACACGTGTATCCTAACAATCTCCCCCTATCAATTCTCCGATGTGAACTGCTCCACACCACATCAATTCTTCGGACTACTTCTCTAACACGTGTATCCTAACAATCTCCCCTCACATGTGAGCTCCCCGCGTTGTTACGCCACAACACCCACCTTGGCCATTCTCACGGGTCCACGTTGTTACACCACAATATCAACCGTAACTATTGGCTCTGATACCAGTTGTTGGGGACGTGCAGCAGAAGTCCGATATCTTCACCTGGGGAGATCTCAAGGGGGAAGCCCAAGTCCGAGCCCATCAATATATCTAGTTGGACCCACCTCAACTCAAAAGTTTAAGCTAGTGAGTTATGGGCCAATTAGGATATATTAACTGCTCCACACCACATCAATTCTCTGATGTGGGACTACTTCTCTAACATGTACCACATCAATTCTCCGATGTGGGACTACTTCTCTAACATGTACCACATCAATTCTCCGATGTGGGACTACTTCTCTAACACGTGTATCCTAACAAGTTTAGCATGGGAAAATTAAAAAAAGTCCTAAATATATTACACTTTTACCCATTCAGTCTTAAACAATTGAGTCATAAATCTTTTCAAATTGTGCTAATTGAGCTCATCCAACCAAAATTAGTCGGAATTTGTTGATGTGGACACTGACCGTCCTATGTGACATGATTGACACTAACGTGGACATTTTAAATAATCTTTTGAATTTTTTTCTTTTCTTTGCTTTTTTTATTTATTTGGTCTTTGGAGTCGGCAAGGGTTACCGGCCGACCCTCACCAACCATAGGCAAGGGTAGGACGACCCTCACCAACCCCGGTCAAGGGCATCGCCTCCCTTGCCAACTCTGGGCGAGGGCCACAACACCCTCAACGGCCAAAGTGAGGGCGCATGAGCCCTCGCCCATAATCGGCGAACCCTCTCCAAAAACCTTTAAAAAAACAAAGATAGGGAGAAGAAAAAAATCATATTATTAAAATATTATTAAAAAATATCCACATCAACACCAGTTATTCACATTAGCAATTTCTAGCCAATTTTAGCTAGATAGATTCAACTAGCAAAATATGAAAAAATTTAAGAATTAATTGACAAAATTGAAAGGTTTAGGATTGAATTGGCAAAAGTACTATAGCTTTAAGAATTTTTTGACAATTTTCCCGGTTTAGCAATTAGCATGCACAAATCTAGGAATAATTACCCAATTAGTTTTTAACTTTTTGTACAAATATCAATTTAACAAATGTAGTCATACATATTTACGTAAAATCCCAATGTATTCTTTTTTGCCAATTGCTAACATGAGTTTTAGTCATCATTACCATCCTACAACCAAGGAATAATTCCGACTTGTCGTATCAACGATTTCCAATAATAATTGATCGGAAAGATTACATATGAATTTGCACAAAAGTGTAGGACTATATTGATAAATTTAAAAAATTTAGAACTGAATTAACAACCATACAATAGATCTAAGACTAAACTAGTAATTTTCCTCACAAATCTGTCACCAGATGAATTAACTCATGAAAAGTGGGACTAAAGCCAAGCCTATAATCTGCATAAATTACTTGGAACTAGATCGAAACCATCTCCTGGAGCCATATGACTATGACGAAAAGTAGCTCCGAATGTTCTTTCGCGACGCTATAGGATTATATGTTAAACAAACTTCGAAAATTGCGGAACGCATGTGACCTCAGAAAGATGGGAGATGATTATATTCATAATGAAAAGTTCATTTTTCCAGATAAGTACAAGTTTTTCGATCATGGAACTTCTCATTCAGGATAGTAATGAAACAAATGCCGCTTCCTGAAGTTTACGATTCTCGGCCCTTCGCCGAACACAAAGTATGTAGCCAAAGCTCGGCAGAAGAGCACTAGGAGTGCTATAACTTTCGTACGGCGTTCACTTTAATGCCAAAAAATTTTTTTCCGCTCACTTGAGTGCCGCTTTCGATTTAGTCACTGGAAAAGCCGACATGGTCGCCGGAAAAATTGAGGTGACCGCCAGTGGACAATATTTTAATATATTTTAATATATTTATTAAATTTTTAGAATTTTTTTTTTTTTTTTTTGCTTTTTTTTTTTTTTTTTTTCTTTAGGGCCAGCTGAGGGTCACCGGTGACCCTCGCTGGCCCTAAAGAAAAAAATAAAAGAAAAAAATGACAAAAAAAAGAGAGACGAAATGAGAAGAGAAACGATGTCGTTTTGAACCATTGCACGAAGAGAAATGACATCATTTCTGATTCTTATGCGAAAAGAAACTACATTAAAAATTGAAAATTATTAAAAAAAAAAAGAAAAATCTTTAAAAAAAATTCATGACTTTTGACCGGAAGTGACAAACTAAACGATTTCACTTCGATTTGACACTCAAATGAACAAAAAAAAAGTTTTGGCACCAAAATGAATAACGTACGAAAATTTTGACACTCCTAGTGATCTTCCCCCCGCCCAAATCGGATGCAATTGAGCTCATGACTTGATACATAAGCAAAGATCCGTGCCAAAAAGTCTTCATAGTTTCGTTTATCGCTTCGAAGTCATCCCCTGGAAATTCCTAGTTCCGACTGCTGAACAAGAACACCCCAGAGATAGAACTACTTGGGCTATTAGCTTTGGGAAATTCTGAAAACTGAGACTGGACAGATATATGGTAACTGCAAAAAGTAACCAGTTCCGACAAAAATATCACTGCTGCCACATAGATCATGGGTACTACATGAAATTACAAACAGTGTGCAGAAGACCCCTAATGAAAATCCAGGTTGTCGAGCTCACAGCAGATCAGAGTTGGTTACTTCCTCCATTCCGAGCCACTCTCAACAGCCGTCAGACACATTCCTTAGGCAACTGTCGCCTATCAACCCGCATCGTAAGCCTAGCCGGCTCATTCACGGTTCTTTCATCGGGGCAGTCTTGATGAACGAAAATTCATCGGTATCACTCGCTTTATCATCGCGATTAGAGTCGTTGACTTGTATTACCTGATCCTCGGGATCAACTTTTGCGATTAAATTCTTTGTGGTAGATGTCGGCGACAATGCATCCCCGTCATAATCAGATAGACTGTTGTCGTCGTGGTCGTATGAGCGAACCGAGTGCCCAGTCGTCTTAAAGCGGCGCAGCCTGTTGCTTGAAGATTGCACGGTTGATGGGCTTGGGCTTGGGCTCCGGCTCCGACCGAACATCCGAGTATGGGATTTGCCACCCTGTGTGCCTTGCTTCTTTTTCACAGCCATGTGCCACTTCTTGAGGGCCTTGGACGTCTGCTCGTCAAAGATTGATTTCTTCATGCCTGAGCCCATCTGTGCTCATGTGCCAATTTTATTGCATTCAACATCAGATTCCGCACTAGATTCTCAATGTATATACTGAATTAAAATGACCAAATACATTCTGATGATAATATTTTGTCAATGAAATATACCTGAGTTACGAGGGCGTATAAGGGAAGAGTAATGTAGCTGCAGAGAAAGAGGACTCCTATCCTGCACAATTTGATCAATCAATCCAAGGTAAACGAAATGTTTTCCTTGAGATTATATAAAGCTTCAGGATTTCATTGTGAACCCATCTGCTAGGCACTTCCACTGACAGCTTTAATTCGAGTTATGCCAGCTATCAATAAAGGGATTTCGGAGACTATATTACATGACCTAATGCAAATACAAGAAGAAATGCAATTTTGCATCCAATTTTACTTGGCAATCTTCCCTTTGATTCACAGAATTTACTGCCCTTTATAAGAGATGATGATTTCAAGGCTGTTTCAATATTCAACATAAACAATGTCCAAGCCATAGCGATATCACAAGGAGAAGATACAGCAAATCAACGGCTTACCCTAGAGCAACTTTCACGATTGCAAGCTTGACATTGTCATGGAAGCAAGTATCCCAGCCGAATGAGTACTACAGAGGAAGAAACGCATTTATTTGAATTGAGATGACTAAAGATGATTTTGTGAGTGTACAAGGTAGCTTGTAAAGATCAGGTCATTACCCAAATCCACAGAAAATATGTGATCTGAAATGCATTCTGCACCAAAAACAAGAGCTTAGTGAAGGATCTCAAGCAAATCAAGCTAATGTATAATCATATATGCATGCTTATCCTTAGAGTAGCACCCATGGAATAGCGCTGCAGATTATTTGTTTCCCTATAAGAACTTGAAGCCCCCTCTCTCTAAATAGAAATTCGAAAAAAAAAAGAAAATACATTTCATTTACTTGACAAAAAAAGTTTTCAGAAAGCCTTTGCCCTCCTATTCATCAGGGCTATTATAGAAGCAGCTTCATTCCTTGACTTCTGTGCTCAGTCAAGCTTCCTTGTTCCTTAGTGTAATCTCAGTCCACAGTTTCACACCCTAAAGAAATGATATTATGCTGCCTGACAATGCTTCTTCCAATAAGAAAGCTTTCAGCAACCAGAGTTTACATTAAATTGCTTTTGGAAAAAGAGTTTACGGAGAGAGAGAGAGATTATTGTGTCGGAATTATCAGCTTTGTTATTCCAAATATAATCTGACAAGTGAAAATAGGTAAGCATAAATACCTGAAACAAAGCGAAATGGATAAAATGAAGAACTAGCTGAGGCCGACCAAACCAGAAGTATCTATCTGAACCTTGTACTAGAGGAATTCCTTGAACAACTGCATGCCTTTCAGTGATTTCCAGAGCCATCTTTGTCAAAACCGCTTGAAGTTCTGTTCCAATGGCTAATATTATCTGCAGTTATTTATACGGTCATGAGATGCAGTCTTCAAGCTGACTCAGCTAGCATAAACCACAAAGAAGATTTTATCTCTTACAATTACTGGGATCAATGAAGCCCAAAACAGTGCATGCCATCCTGAAATTCATAAGTGAATAAATTTGGTCATATCGCTCTCCAGTTTAGAAGAAGATGAAGAATATATGTAAAAGCCTTTCACTGAATATAAAGGACTCACCACTAACGTTAAGAAGCAAAAATATTACAAAGGAAGCCCACAGCACAGGACTGGCAAGAAAAGGAAGAGCTAATGTAAGAACATGGCTCTTTCTTCTTCTTCACAACTTTTATGAGTGTGGATTTCCACAAACAGAATTACAAAGCCATGCAGGTCATTACCTTACTCCAAACACGAACTTGAAGTCATCCTCCAGTGATCGCTTGATGTATTTCTGGAAATTAAACTTACTTCCAGGGGCTATATGGACCTGTTTATGCATAGCATGGTCAAGAGTACTTATTTTAATAGTCACAAGGAATGTCCATTTGAGGCCAGAGACTCACAGCAATGAACCCATTTCGCAATGTCAAGTAGTCTGTCTTATGAACCGACCTGAAAAACTGTCGGAAGAAACATCCCTGCAACAGAAGATGTTGGAAAAATTTCAGGCTCCACCAAACACATGAAAATGTATGAAACCTGGAACAGAGAGAATTCAATTTTTTTTTTTTTTGTCTCATTGCCTGCTGCAAGGGTTTAAGCATTTTCAGCATATTGATTTCTCTAGAAACCTTGAGTTCCTTTTTAATTCTCCCATTTCTTTTTTGGCCAGAATTTAATTGTCTCTTTACATGGCTCAGGGAATGCTTTGTTCATCCTCCGGTATTTAGTCTTAGGCCCAACTTTGGAACGTGGGTATTCCATCCAAAAGTTGGGCCAAAAGCTAACTATACAGGCACCATTCTTGGGTCTTACATGGTGCATGCATATGACTGGTAAAGGTGCATTCTTGAAAGCATACAGGCACCATGCTTCTTCCAATAAGAAAACTTTCAGCAACCTGAGTTTACATTAAATTGCTAACTATGCAGGCACCATTCTTGAAAGCATGTTGCTTGGGTGGTAAATGGTGCATGCATATGACTAGTAAAGGTGGCCAATGTTTAATATCAATCTCTATTGAGTCATCCCATTCATATTATGAGCTGCACCTAGACATGCTGACCTGCTGGGCATATCTCCCTGTTTCATCACTTATAGCATTGAAACAGTGAAAATGAAGCCAAACCCACAAACTGCTCAGATCATACTAAATTTACCATGTTCCTTTGAGCACCTTGAGTGGTAAAATTGAAAGTGGTTAGAAATGGAACACAACTGTATATCATGTCTTTGCATCTTCGCCTTGAGAAATTATGTATGTGGAGTAAGACATGTTACTCACAACATAGAAGAAGAAAGGTATCCTTGTCCAAAAGCTGGAATGAACTCTAACGAATGATGTTTCATGAGTGAGTCTGAATCTGGAAGGATCTGCATCATGGAAACATATGAGATTAGCTCCGATAGCAGCTCATTGCTCCTCAAGAAGTAACGAGTCCTGCTGAATCATTCTCACTGTCATGAATAGTAAGTACCGTACCAGTGGAGAACTCGTAGTCATGAGATGAAGTTTCTTTTTCCCATTGCTTCCAGCCACGAATCTATCCAATGTTTCATCAACATTTGACAATTAAATATCATCATACAAAGTGATTGCTCAAAAATTGACAGCACAATTCCAGGTGGTTTAAGTTGACAGCATCAGAATTACAATGAAGAGAACACTAGTGGCTCTTTTCGCTAACAAGGCTACAGGGGCAACTTATAAGTGAATTAAGTGCCTCGAGAAAAAACCACTGGCTCAAGAAAATTAGGCCATTCAACTCATTGATGTCAAGCAGTGATTTTGTGTTCCTACTGCAGCAAACGATCTAGTTCAGTACAAACAGGACAATTCCCTTCGAAAGTTCTTCACAATTATCTTTTCTCCTAGAAGATAATGCACAGTACAAACAGGACAATTCCAAGGAAGACATATAATTATATTTTTCTCCTCATGCCCCACTGCATTAGCAATATCGACATTGCACTAATGTTGCTTGGATATTGTATTGGGGGTTGAAGCCATCTGAGCAATTCCCATCTAATGGTCCCAATTCAAGCTTCATATAAATGACCACATGAACCAGAGAAGTCAAGAAGTTCTGATCATCATAGCAGTCTAGGAGCTTTTTTGTTTGCACCATGACATAGAAGTCAACCAGATTACTTGAGTCACCGTGACAGAGGGGGACATCCATACCTTTAGTCTTCCAAGCAACATGGTAACAGCACTGTACAACACATGAAAGAAGGCTAGGAAGAATATGAGGATGTGTAACTGATGCAATCCATTGACAGATATTAGAGGGGTTCCCTGTTGAGCAAAATTAGACAGATCGTTAAGCTTAAGGAATCAGAACTCCAACTTCTCAAGACTCTACTGAACTTCCTTTACCTAAAAATTGACGAAAAGAATGAAGTGCCTAATTACAAAAGATCAGGACAAGGCATTATGGCAATCGAGATGGTAAAGCAATAGCATAATAAATTTGCTTGCTTCACATTTGTTTAGAGAAAAAGGACTTGAAGAACTTCATACCAAATAGAAATCAACAGATATTCAAGCAAAAAGTGACAAGGCGTCACTTAAGTTACAAAACCCTGTCATGAGTTTCGTTTGGACAGAAAAAAAAAAACCATTTAAATGCAGATTTTGATCAACATAATAATCTTCACAAGGATGAATCATGAAATTCAAAAAATTTATGAATGTAGCTTTTCTTTAATAGAAAATCAGTTAGAAACGAATGAAATAGAAGACGGTTTTCATAGCAATTCTCGAGAAAACAAGGTGTTAGCTTTCAACCCCCCCGACATCCCCCTCATTCCTCCTGCATTTAGGCTCAGCACGGCACTGGCCGTGTACCATTTCATGAATAAAGAAGACGAATACAGAAATGAAGCAACTCAACATCTACCCTTTTCCCTCGTAAGTAGCTCAAACGGCAGTGCATGCACTTACCGATGTGCAATTAGTAGCATAGCTACCAGCCGCCAAAGATCTCCTTTCATACCATAAAAGTCTCCGCCGTCTATCTTCAGTCGTCGTTGATGAACTTTTTTTTTTGCACGGCAACATAGTTTCGGCTACACTTGTTGGGATACATATTTTGGCAATGTAGCTCTGCCCAAACGTCAGAAGCAACGAAATGAAGCCCAGAATCATCAGCTCTGCACTAACAACACCAACATTAGACAAAAACCAAGGAATCACTGTTACTCACAGGATATCTTATTAGAACCTGCATCATCGGACTGACATTTAATTAACTAATCAACTATTAAAATCTCATTCTTACCGCATTTGATTTTCTCCAGAGCGTCAAATAAAGCCTTTTTATGCCTTTCAGTAAGCCACTGAAATACCAAAAGCGAACGAATTACACATAAAGTGATTAGAGAGGGTATCCTTCAGTCGAACAGAGGAACAACATCTTGACAAGCGTTGAACTTCAGAATTAGCGTAAGCTGTGAAGTGCCAACTTCATCGGAAAAACGAGAAGCCCAAGATCGTGAACAGGCCACTGCAACAGAACTAAAAATTTTACTCAAACTTCGCTTTCACAATCTTGAAGAACTATCTTTTTTTTTTCCTGGCTTCTCTGCTGTTTTCAAATAATCCCAAGAAAATCAGAAACCTTGCTCCAAGAAACGCATACATCAAGAGAAACCCATATAGGAAAAACAGCAAAAGGAAGAAAAAAACCTTCAAGAAACGTACCCACGAACAAAAAAGTAAATGAAAATCCCCCCCCACACACAAGAGACAAAAGAAAAAAAGTAAAGGAAGTATAGAAGCACAGATGAAGCTCATACCATTCCAACTTTATGGAGGACTTTCTCTAACGCAATGGAAATGAGAATAATAAGAGCACAGACACCAGCAACAGCCCATGTCGGAGTCTGATCAAGCTCTCTGCTCTGCGAACCACTGCTCTCCGTCGCCATTCTTCGTCCCTGTACCTCTCAACCCAGAAGCCCACAGAGAGAGAGAGAGAGAGAGAGAGAGATTCTCTGAAGGCTTCTCTGGAAAAAGAAATAATCTTTTTGGGCGATGAAGATCTAGCAGGATAATTCCGAAGAAAGAGAGCGCATTTAATACTTATTTACGCGTTCACCAATGAAAAAATATATAAGGGAAGCTCTGTACCGGAGGGCACTGTATAGTGGCCAGTCGGTGGTAGATGAAGGGAGGCGGCAGCAAAGGCGGGTGAGGAACTACGAAAAACGGAAAAAGAAAAGCTTTCCAGGTTTGGTCACACCCCCACTGAATTTCGAACAAATAATGTGAAAGTGATGATGACATCTTTGGCCCGCAACGCATTGTCGTTTTCTCGACACGGCGGGGGCTTCGGGTTCTGTTTGACATCGACCTTCGGATTCTTCGTGACATTACAGGGTTTCTGTCCAAGACGCGTTTTAGGTGCTCGCTTTGCTTTTTCGTTTCTTGCAGGTCTTTCACGCTGGATTCCCTTATTTTGAACAAATACAGTAAACAGCTTAAAAACTTATTACGAAAATATAATTAAATTCTGAAATTTTTAAAAAATATAATTAAATTATAAAATTTATTGTAAAAATATAATTGAGTCCTCAAGTTCTAAAATCTGTGACGAAATTATAATTGAATCATAAAATTTTCAAAAAACATTATGAATGAAATGACTTGATTTAATCAATTTGATAAATTTGAATACTTGATTGCACTTTCGTAATAATTATAGAATTAAATCACACTTTATTGATAAGTTGAGGACTTTCAATATTATTTTTTTTAATGATTTTTTATACTGGATAAAAGCAGTCGCTTGTCAATCAAGAAAAAAGCATTGAGTTTTGCGAGGTTGTTCACCGAGTGAATTCGTGTGAAAACATGGCGAGAGATGGGGAGATCCAATCTGGGATTTCGGGCATTTTCCCCATTTGCGGACGTTAATTATTCGCTTGCCTTGAATGTAGCGATATGCTGGTGGTAATTTCTTTTGATCTCTCTTTTTCTGTGGATTTTGAATAGTGTTCGTAGCATCGTACTGATAAGTCAACTCGTGATCTTCCGGTCGGGATCCGATGAAACGTTTTTTTCCACCGTGCACGCGACCGTCAATCAAGGAATCCGCCGGTGCGGTCAAAGTGGAGGAGGAGAGGATCTCCAGGATTGCGGAAAAAAGTTGCGGAGGTTTTGTTTATTCTAATGCTAATGGAATCAATCTCGGCACCAGACATGAGATCCACGTTTGTCCTGAAAGCTATGGTCATCTCGTGAAATGTGTCTTGAGTGGCATTAATCATTTTTTATAGAGTTTTAAATTTATTTTATCAGGTCATTTTGAATTTAGAATTTTCTAATAAAGTCTACGCGGTATTGAACCATGCCAAAGTGTGGTGTGGATAAAACATACAAACATGAACGCATCTAGATATGCATGGAAAAATTTAGTCAATGCATATGACATTGGAGTATAATGTGAATGAACTTTAGTCAATGTGGATGCTCATGTGCACATTGATATTTGGAAAAGAATTGTCCACGTCACACTCACACTACAATTTCTCTTGACAATCATTTTGGCTAGATTTGGCTCACTTGGGTATCCGGACGGACTTGATCATTTATAAAAGTGGAAAGACTTAATCTTATAAATTAAAAGCATGAGAATATGATTGAAAAGGGTGTTTAAGTGCAGGGATGAAAAGTAAGATTGTTTCTAAATTGATAATCGGCGTGGATCATTGACTTGGTAATCTTCTTATTTGGACACTTTGGGTCCATTTGTTTGAGAGAAACATTATTTGTGAAAATTGTTTGCTAATTTTTCAATGTTTGGACAAAGGATATTAAATAGACCGAAAACAACAAGTTTAGAGTTGGGATGAATGACTTCCCTTAAATCACCAAATAAATAAAAATTACTAATTTATTGTAAAAATAATTTTCATTGATTATATTTTCATTAATTAAAATTTTTCGGTGAAATAAATGCATTATTGTATGTTATGATGTTACCTCCAATAAATGCTGATTTGGCTTTATTCTATTTGAATCTTATTTTTTGGCACTTGGGTTTTCAATTTCCTGTTATGTTAGGTACTCCAAACGTTGATGGGGTGAGACCAGACATTTAGGATTTATCACCGTTCAGATGATAATTATACTTGGGTTTTCCGTGATTAGAGGAGTGTATAATGAGAAGACTTTCTCTCTCTCTCTCTTTTCTAATTGCTTCAGATGTTGCAAGTGTGTTATTTTATTTTTGTTATAGCCAACACTAGTTGGTGAGAATATAAGTCACGGGTGTACTTAAATATGAATTAAGATAAATTAAGATTGTATATTCTTGTTTATTCTGATCAATGTTCCCGGCTTTCAGCTAATGTCATTAATCATTATCTAATTTTTCCTCGTCAATCCCTTTAGGTGTCCCTTCTTTAAGGCTTAATCTTTCCATTTCGCTTTAGTTTCATTTTCAAATCAATCCTTAAAAATTAATTACCCAATATGTCATAAACTCACTATACAAATGACAATTCAATCTTAAACCCTTATGCAAAATTTCGATTTAGTCATTCCGGCCAAATTTTCGCTTGAAATTCTTGATGTGATAGTCCAATCATTGTCTCGATTATCCAAGGTTGCATATCACAATGTCATTGATTTATGACCAAAATAACTACATTGAAATTTTGCGTAAAAATTTAATCTTTATATTAATTCGTAAAATAAATATAGATCTGATTGGGACCATTTCTCCTTAGAAGTCTACTTACAATCAAATTTAAGAAATAATTATATCATTATACCTTAGAAAAATGGTAACCACTTTGATGTCATTATCAGAAATTATAATGCTAGTTTTTTTTTGTGATTAATCATTAATCACGATTTCAGGAGATCTTCAAATGATATTATGTGTACTACTTAGCCAATGCCGCTCACTATTTGAGAAATGTCGATTACCGAAAAGATTTTGATAGAAGATGACATTCATCTGTCTATGCAGTCCTCTCCCCGTAACATTTTTGACTCCTAGGGTTAGCGTGCATATATTTTCTTATATAAAAAAAAAAAAAGGCGGTGTGAGACGCGTTCGTTAAAGAAAAATAATAAATTAAAGAGGCTTGGGAGAACTGAAAGTTCCTTTTTTTTTAATCTTTAAATAAATAATTAGCCAATGATGTGGGCGCTGAGGTGGGAAATATAAAAGTAATTATCAATCATGTTGAACGTGACGATGGGTCCGTTTTAATTATTCATTTGTCGTGTCCACATTGACTTTCTGGTCAGCTATCCTATGATCTTGTTTGGAGACAAAAGCTGTCTACACCATCAACTTTCTCCTCTCGATGTAAAGCTGACACGTGTCTTCCCAATCACTGATTTCAGAGGTTTAAATTAATCCCATGTATTCCTCCGTCGGTTGTACACTTAGACATGGTTATGGAGAAAATGCACGGCTACGTTCATGCTTAACTCAAATGAAAAATAGGAGGATGATTGTCAATTCGTGATTTTTTGGATTGGAGATAAGACCGACTAGTCCTAAAACTGAGAACCAGTCCAATCAACCAATTGAATTGGTTCGGTTCAATTCGATGGAATTTGTCAATTTGTTTAAAATTTCACCTAATCAATCTTTTCGAAAGAAGAAATCATATTTTCATAACAAAATGTATAGATAGATGAAAATAGGCTATGATCCCATAGTTTCTACTCAAGGAAGACAAATAAAGAGAAATTGGGAAAGTTAGAATTTATTAAAAAAATTTAAAAAATATGTATATTGTCAAATCTAGTTCTTACTTGATCTGGGAATCAAACTAACTAGATTTCATAAATCGAACTAACCGGCTAGGAACCGAATTGTCGCCCATGGAAATCATCGAAAACCTATTAGGCCAGTTCAGTTCGAGCAATTCTCTAATTGGGTGGTTCTATTTGCGCACTCTAATGGCAAGCGAGTTTACTCTTCTTCTTTTTTTTCTTGTGATTTTGGATTCAAATCTTGTTAGGAGTACTTCACAAGTAAAATCCCGAACGCATCGGGGTGATGCAAGAGGAGTGCATCTTCAAGATTGTTTAGGTAGGTGAATCGATCGAGGTGCACGAAATCCGATTCAAACACCACCTGATCAAAATCGTCACGTTTCATCTTTACCGCTCATCTTTTAACAAGATCAAAGCGTGGCGCATTTTGATTCGTCGAGCAAATTACCAACCGATCGTAAAAGGTTACATGATATGTACAAACATAAGGTTGTTTTTCATGTCCTTGTTCATCTGCATCTACTAACTCCGAGAAAACGCAGCGATTTCATACTTTCGTATGAACCCGAAGAAGCACGCGTCCATGTCGTCGGCCTTTTCATCCGTTCACATTGCCAGCTTGCGCGCAGCTAACGGGTAGGGGAGAGTCCACATCAAGGCTTGATTTGAATCTGAGTTCCAAAGAGTAAACCTTGACATGACATGAGATGGTACATTTCGTTGAATTGTTACCCAGATCATGGCTAGATCTACCGTGTAAAACAAAATATGTAAGGACATCTTTATTTTTTATTTTTACACTTACATTTACCTATCACGGGTTGTACTTGACGCAATATATTTATTTTTAAACTTATCGAATATATAGATAATGATTTTTTTATTATATTGTAAGATAAGTCATTAGCTATTTTTCTGCGTAATATGTCAATTTTGAAAAAAAGGGTAACCCTAGAAGTCCACTTTCAAATGAAAGAAAGACAAAAAGCAAAGACTTCTTTCCTTACAGATCTATTCTCCCCACCTAGATGGTTAATTTTTTTTATTTATTGAATTTTTAGATTTATAGCAAGATTTGATTGAAGAAAGAGGTCTGCAAATTTTACGGTTGAATTACGAAATTACCACGGAGTCGATTTCTCGGACTTCCCGCGGGGGCAAAAATAATTGAGCCGTGGGGTCCACCAGCGGAATGCCGAGTCAGCGTACGAGGACGATCGATCGATCACGACAAGCAGAAGTGGAAAATGATGACGTAGTGATCGTGGTGGGGTCCGCCACCTCATTGTCGAATCGGCCGAATGGCGGAGCAAGGGCAATCAGGATCGAACGGCATACATTGCATGAAACGACACAACGTCGTACTTCTTTTACGATGAATCACTTTCATGATAATGCCTAATCCATTAGTAACCACTCTAATAAGAAATTCCTTTTTTTTTTTATTAAAAAAATATTGGACAGTAACATCAGATAAAGGATTGACGGTCCATTGGGCCGGCCCATGAGCCCGGCAAGTCTCCGACTTGTTGGCATCCGAGCATGTCCCGTCCTCGGATCCAATACGGAGATTTCTGCATGAAATTGGGTCCAATAAGGAATGTTTAAAGACTCTTGTCTGTTCAATAACAGTAGATCGAGGCAAATTCGGGGACGATGAACACATCGGGAATGGCGATCTTAGCCTCTGCAACTCTAGTTTGGACAACGACACTGACCGACGTCATATGATATTCGAAACATGTTTCTGACCATTCGCTTATTATCTACATATAAGGATGAGCATGGTCTAGGTGGGGCGGTTTTCACCTAGAATCGGAAACTGCCCACTAAAGACCGATTTCAAAAAATTAAAATTGGAAACTATCTATTGATTCCTTCAACCCACTAAGAAATCGGATTGCCTGTCCAGTTCGATTCTTGAGTGAGTCCATTAAACCTGTCCCACCAAGTTTCACACGCTCAATACAACGTTTTCCAACAAGCCAAAATAAAGCAAAAAATAAAGAACTTCTCTATTCTTAATTGCATGATTAGTAAAATGATTGGGCTCATATTGAAAGTTGAGAGTCGAGAGCTTTAGATTATGGATTTTAGAGTTTTCATTTTTCTAAAATTTTTTTGGTTGGAAATTTTTCTTTAAAATTTTTCTTATGTGTATATGTATAAATTATGGTTCAGTATGGGTGGGTGGTTCCACATCTAGGATTGGGAACCAGATCGACCCCCTTGGAACCGCCAATTCCAGTCCAATTTCAGGCGGCTTGGGCAGTTCCCGATTCCTTTACACAGCCCTACCTACAGACCCATCCTTCACCTGCGATCTTGCGAATTTCTAGACAATATATGATGTACAAGTTAGGCACCACTGTATGAAGCCTCAAGTTTGCTGAAGAATGATATCAGCGATAGTGACCACTCATTAACAAAAATAGTTGTAGCAGGGTGATATCGTCGACAATTTTTCACAAAATAAAATCAACCTAGATTATCATTTCAGTAGTTGAGTGATTGCATTGGTACTCAGATACTATTTCTTGTTGCATCTTCGTTTACTATGAATGAAGTCCATCTATCCGAAACCAAAAAAAAAAAAGTGAGAGAGAATGTTGACTCTTAGGTCTTCACCGTGTGGTCCTGACTCTAAGCACGGACAAAGGACATGATGATCGATCCATTTTATCCCTAGCTAAGCATGTTCAGCCCCACATTATCTCTTGAAGCATGTTGTTGCCAACAAAAATCTGGAACCATTTGCTCAATTTCAACCCAAATTTAGCCTTTCTGCTCTTGGACAAGAATCACTGGTGGTTCACTTGTACATGAAAGGCCAGGCCAAACCACAATCAGAAGCAAGAACCTGAGGGCTCAGCACTAGCATCAAGTATCGGCAAGTTTAGGAGGGAAAAAGGAAGAGATGGTTTTCTGTCACTATTAGCAGTGGCTTCGATGCCGGTTCTGCAAGTTCTCATCATTTGCGTGATGGGAGCTTTTATGGCAACTGGTCGCTGCAATCTTCTCCCTGCAGATACCAGGATGGCCCTGAACAAGGTAAAAAAGCTGAAAAGACCAAGTATAAACTAGCATAGATGATGTTTTTTTGGCAGTCAGGAAGAGTTATGCCGTAACTCTTGTGTTCGAAGAGTTGGAATGTTTATCGTCGGCTAATTTTTCTGCTGAGCGCAGATAGTGTTCATCGCCTTCACCCCCTCACTAGTTTTCGCCAGCCTGACCAAGACAGTCACTCTTCAGGATATAATCTCGTGGTAAGGCAGTTTTTGCATTTTCTCACTGCTAGAAATCATGTCTTCATTCCATTCCTATAAAGGTAGAAGGTGCATATTGGATTTTGTGTTGTCATAGTTTGCTGAGCCATTTGTGCAACCTATGAAGTTCTTGATCCATTTGGTCTTTTGACTGTTCTGAACTGTTAGAATTTTGTTGCAAGGTGGTTTATGCCCATTAACATTGGAATTTCCTTCCTCGTTGGAGGGGTTCTTGGATGGATGCTCGTAAAAGTATCGAAACCGATGACTCACCTGAAGGGTCTGATCATCGCTGCTTGTTCAACAGGTATTCCTGTCTTGAGAATATGATGCCCGGTTCCTTGGCATTGGCGTTACACATGAATTGAAAAGACAAATTGGATTGTTATTGTTTTCTTAACTAATTGTCATTAGGAAACTTGGGAAATCTACCCCTCATTATAATCCCGGCAGTCTGTGATGAGGGTGGTAGCCTGTTTGGTGACTGGAATGCTTGCCGCTCCGTTGGACTCTCATACACATCTTTCTCGATGGCAGTATGTTCCCTTCCTTGTATGTCTAAATCATTTGTCAAATGAAAATTTGGCTTCTCAGTAAAAGCAACAGGGATGGGTAGTAAATTCATGCTTTCATTGTTCGCCATCTTTGACGTGATCAAATGATGCCTTGAATTCATGTTTCTGGTTTTAGCTGCATTGAGTCCATAATGCTCTGGTCAGTGACTATCGGACTCAAGTGTACTTTCTTCTCTGGTGTCAAAGCAGCTTGGTGGTTTCTACATCTGGACTTACACTTACCAACTAATCCGAACATCATCCACGAAGTTTAAAGCGCTTCAAGCAGCCAGGAGGCCTCAAAGGCACCTAACATTGACCCAAATGCCAGTTCAGCAACGCATCTTCTCAAGGAAAAAGATGGAGAACAACAAACTGCTATCAGTGTGCAATGGACAAAGGCTAGTGAACATTCAGAAACACAACCAGTGAGACCTAGTCTTTTCTTTCCCAATCGACTTGTGGCGCAAGAAAAGTTACATTGTCGTTTCCCTATTTTCATGAGCGATTGTATTTCAGATTTCACGTGGGGATTCAGATAATTCCAATACATCACTCTGGAATAAAGTTAGAGAACCTCTTCTCCATGTGCTGGAGGAGCTAATGTCGCCTCCTACACTTGCTGCAGTGAGTTTCATCAAAATTCTTCAGCATTATGCTTGCGAAGGGTAAGGTTTTCTGTTTGAAGGACATGAAGTGACAATTTTCTCTATGCGAACAGATAGTTGGACTCATTGTTGGTGCAATCGCATTCTTGAAGAACCTTATAATCGGTGAGAATGCGCCCCTTCATGTGATACAGGACACTATTCAACTACTAGGGTAAGAAAGATCAACCTCCCGAATTGCAACTTCTGCAAGCCTTAGTTTTATCTCAATGATTTTGGCCTTAAACTGAAATTTCTGTGAAGCAGGGATGGCACTATTCCTTGTATCACACTTATCTTAGGAGGCAACCTCACTCAAGGCAAGACTTTCTGACCGCCCATTTTCTCTCAAACAGACATTCTGGAGTTCACTGATCAATTGTTGCGTATGAACAGGTTTACACTCTTCGAGAATCAGACCATGGGCTATCGCTGGGGTGATTTGTGTTCGATATGTGATACTTCCGGTGATTGGCATTGGAGTCGTGAAGGCTGCCAGCAAGCTTGGCTTTCTGGCATCAGACCCATTGTATCACTATGTCTTGATGGTTCAATTCACGCTCCCACCAGCCATGAATATTGGTAAGCATAGCTAGCTAACTTATCCAAAGAGAAAGGAAAAGGAAAAGGGTAGTCAGATAAAACGGTCATCTTTAAGTCTACTTTATTAGTCTCATGCCGAGAGGGCATTTGATGCGGTATGTGCAGTGATGCAGATTTCTCGGACCTTTGTCCAATATTTCTGTAAGTCGAAACATGTCCCGGCTAGTCACTTGCACTCACACTGCTACATATGCGATCAAGCAACATAGACTGAATCTTGATTGTGAAACAAGTACTTATGATGAATTGACATTTGGAAACATAAAGACGGAGAGCTCAACATAGGAGTGCAAGTGTAATTCAACCAAAGTAGTTTTCATGCTGCTGATAGTTTTGTGAAATTTGCAGGGACAATGACCCAGCTCTTTGACGTGGGTCAAGAGGAGTGCTCAGTGCTCTTCCTCTGGACATACTTGTTTGCAGTCATAGCTCTCACCATCTGGTCAACTGTGTTCATGTGGATCTTGTCCTGATGATATTATTTTTGCAGGCTAATTGAGTGAGAGCCGGACTCAGCCAAATTCACTGGACTTTGGGCAGCTGAGCATGTTATCCATATAAGAACTATAAACTTCACATCCTTGTATGCCAACAACAGTGTTGAAAACCATTGTCCAGTGGATTACATAAAATGCCGTCGAAACAATGTAAAGCCGAGTCCACAACCGGCAATTTGAAAAGTCTGAGCTGACAGAAAATGGTGCTGACTTTGGTTTTTCAAATTGAAGGCAGTCGAGTGACGGTAGGCTCTAACTGAAAGTTCACGCATCACCGTTAACACGACCAAGGTCTCAAAGAGTTGATTGAATATGGACGTGGGGTCCTAGGATTAATTGAACATAGCGCTCATCTTACACTAGTACCATATCAAAATAATGGCCTGTCAATACTTTTCAAAAGTTTGGACAAATGTGAAATGTCGAGCTGTCTATACTTCAAAATTTCTAGAATAAATCCAAATACATACTCAAGATTCTATTGATAATTGACCGGAAGGGATTGCATTTGAATTTTACGCCAAGATTTAAGCCTATATTGACAAAATTGAATATTTTAAGACTGTATTAACATCTATATAATATATTTAAAACTGAGTTTGTAATTATCCGGTACTCTAGCATCTTCTTTGCCTAGCTAGTAATTGTTCCATATCTAAATCTAAATATATGAAGATAAGTATTTAGGTTAAGTAAATCTCAATGTAGTAGGTAACTTTTTCGGTTATGAAATAGACATCGATCCATTGGCAAGAAGTAATTGCCAATGAAATAAACATCATCCATTGGGAAGAAGTCATAAATGCACCAAGACGACGCAAGGGATACGTCCTCAACATCGATCAAGTAGGTGGATTAGACGAGTTGCACGAAAATTTGGTTCTTATCCTACCCGTTGCTATTAAAATCGTTACGGTTCAATCTTTAATTCTCGTCTTTAATGAAATTAAAGCTCGACGCATTTTGATTCTCCGGGAACATTGCACGTCATGCCGTGCGTGTGAAAATCAAGACCGTTCGTTTATAAAGAACCTTTGTCCCTACACAATATCTATGTGGATCAGGCGGACCGGACCTCACCTTTTTATTTTCTTCCTCTTCTTCTCTCTTTTTATTTATTTATTTATTGGTTATATATATGTCTTCTATTTTTGTTACTATTTATTTAGTTTTATTGAAATGTACTAAGATTTTCATCAAAGTTCAAGCGTCGAAGATATACTAGGTAAAATTTGTATGGAGTTCGATTTTTAGGGGGGTGGTCTGGACGAGGAAGGATGTTGCTCCTGAGGCTGGGTTCTCCATATCACGTAGACCAATTGGGTTGGGAACTAATGGGATGACCATCCTCGAGGGGTCGTTTGATGATCAACCTGTCGCGGTCAAAAGATTTCTCCGGGAACATCGTACTCTTGTCTGGTCGGAGCTTTGGTATTTGATGAGACGTGACCTGCATCCGAATATCATCCGGTATCATGGAGCGAGCTTCGACATGAATTTCATGTATCTTCCTCGGGAGCGCTGCACAAGCAGTTTGCACGATTTGATTCAAGTACTTTCACCTTCTTCAAATTTATCTATCTTCCATGACGATACACCAGAAATCCTTAAGTATAAAAGAAGGTTGGAAACCCTTAGGGTCACCGTGCAGGATGTTAAGTTGTGGAGTGATGCTGGTCATCTCTCACCTTTGCTGATGAAACTGATGAGGTAATTCCGATGATTCTATTTGATTAGGTTAATTCTAATGATTCTGTTTGATTAGTTTATTTGTTGGTTAAGTCATAATTTCTATCCTCTATACTATGTGATACAGGGAAGTGGTATCGGGACTTGCCTATATGCATGATTTGGATATAATCCATCGTGAAGTAAAGCCTCAAAACATCTTGATTACTGGGAATCCGTTAGTTGCTAAGTTGTCTGATATGGGTATTACTAAATGTCTTTCGGTAGATGAACTTTCCTTGGGACATTGCCCTAGTAAGTACTCTCATCTTCTTTCTTTTCCTCAAGATTGATAATTGTATACTGTGGTTATCATTTCCAGATTCCTGTCTAAAAACTTCAGATTTGGACCAATCTCTTCTATTAAAGAATACATTATATTGGGAGTCATATTGGGAGTTGGAAGTCAGTTTACGCTTGATTTTGTAGTAAATTTTGTGCAAATTTAACAGTTTTTGCCACTAGTCTCCCTTCATCTGACTGGTGAATCTGCATACTTTCCCTCCGATGGCGCAGGCTCTTTTGTTGATCTCTGTCTATTGTCTGCATTGCAGGATGTGGAGCTTCAGGCTAGCGAGCGCCAGAACGGGTCATTAATGACCGTCAAACAACTGCTATGGATTTGTTTAGTTTTGGCTGTGTCTTGTTCTTTTGCCTCACTGGTGGAGGACACTCATTTGGCGAATGTCTAGAGCATGATTTTAATATCATGAAGAACAAAATGGACCTGTCCTCGATGGAATGGATGCCAGAAGCTCACATCTCTTGCTGATTTAAGGGTTGGGATTTAATTATTCATGGCTATTTGTCATAGTCAAACAACTACGCTCATCCTAGAGTCATTCGTCGTGAAGTGTACGGAATTTTTCAGACATTTTGGTCACTCTCTCATTTGAGCTAATGCTCTTTTAATTGCTTTAGACATTGCACCAATGCCATATTTATGATGACATGTCATTTTTTATAATAATAATTTCCTAGGGTCAATAATAATTGCTTTTAATTACTGACAGGCCTACCGCATCAGAGGTGCTTCATCATCCATTCTTTTGGGGTTCAGAGATGAGGCTGTCATTTCTTTGCGACACCAGCGATAGAGTACAACTGGAAGTTGATAGGGCACCCAATTCGGATCTTCTGGAAGCATTGGAGAACACTGCCCCATTGGTGTCTTGTAGGAATTGGGATAGCCAAATAGAACCTGTATTTATGGCTGACATAGGCACAATGCGCTACGACTTTAGCCGTGTCAGAGACTTGTTGCAAGTCGTGCAAAATAAATGGGCCCACTACATAGAACTTTCAGAAGAAGTTAAGGTACTCTCTGTCTCAAATTGTTGATCATTTCTTTAGCTGCACGTTGCATGTAAGGCATCTTCGGTATCTTTCCATATATTGGATTGTGTGCATCTTGTGGCTCATTTCGAATCTGTTATATTCGCTTTGATGGTTTTGGCAGGAGCTCCTCGGATCGGGTCCCGAGGGTTACGACACTTAAGGAGTATTTTGGTAGTGATGTGTTTTGACCCCTTCGGCCAACTTCCCGCGGGGATTCCTTCTTCAATCTAGTCGGTGGTGGCCATGCTGCAGGATTAAGTTGAACGAACTTAGGACTTTGTTCGAATGTGGAATGGTTGTTCAAAGTGCATCTTAAGTGTCAAAATTTAGTACAAGTGCACACTTTTGATTATATAATCGTGGTTACATAGATTCTTTTTATGCAATATCCTTAACTCAGGGTATAAGAGGACTAGCTGAACTAATTCATTTTTTGGATAGACGAGTAATTGATGGAATTACGAATGGTTTCGGTCTTACAAGTTTCTTTTTCGGAGAAGGTATCAAATATGTAGGGGCGGTAATGTCTCTTCTTATCCGTTATTGTATTTATTAATTTATTAATTTTTTATTTTTAAATGTAAATTAAGTGTCGAAATTGGAGAAGAATTAAATACTTAAGTGCCAACGGCGAAAATTTCTGACCAAATTACTAACGTAGCATTTTCCTAATGAGTTAAGTGCAAAACGACATCGTTTTGCGCGCTAACATGGTTAAGTAGGGGCAAAACGATGTTGTTTTTGGCGTTAACGTGGCTATATAAGCCCAAAACGAAGTTGTTTTGCTTTCGAATTTGAAATTTTATTATAAATAATAATTAAATAAATTTAAAAAACTAAATTTAAAAAAAAAAAGTAGTAGCCGGCGATGGTGGGGGTGGTGGCGGCAGGCCCTTGCCGAAAGCTGCACCTGTTTTTTTTTTTTATAAATTTTTTGGTTTTTTTAATTTATTTTAATTAATATATACATTAAAATTCGATTTTTGGGGGCAAAATAACGTTTTGCATCTTCATTACCGAATTAGCTTTTTGGCATGCCATGTAAATCACTTATATTATTAAAAATATGCCACATTGGATTTCCAATCACCTTTGTTGGATTTGACACTTAAATTGGTCTCAATTTTAAAAAAAGTGACACAAGTATACTTTTTAGAAATTTTGACATTTAAGTATCCATTTGTGTTAAGTTTTGGTATTTGTTCTATACTTTAGCTGTTGTTCCCGTTATTGCAAAAGAATATTATATTTCAATTTCATGCAATTTTTTAGAATATTGCACTTTATCAATTTAATTTTTCTCAAAATTTTATTTTTTAGTTAAAAAAAAGGCCTTAGCATGTGCTTGGGCCGGCACATTCCGGTGGTTAGCCCTTGTAGAGACTTTAACAAAAGGTACTTTTTAGCCTATGGGGTCCATTTGATAACGTTTTTATTTCTTTTAATTTCTATTTTTTTTTCTCAAAAAGAAAAAATTCGTTTGATAATGTTAGTTAATGTTTCTATTCCCTATAATGGAAAATTATTCTAGAGAACAGATTTTGAGTGAAAATAAAAAGTTACTTCTTATTTTCGGGAATAATTCATAAAATAAGTCATTTTCTTTCTTCTTCTTTCTCTTTTAACTGGTCCCCACCGCCAGTTGTTTGTCACTTGCCACCAGCTGCCGGTCACCTACCGCTGTTACAACAGGCTTTTTTAGAAGCGTCATGTTGCGTCAGTTTGGAGTTAGTGGTCCTCGTGTTATTCAAGTACGTGGGTTTTCTCCTATGAATTTGAGTTGTTCTCTCGTGTCATCTGAAAATTTGCTACCCAGCTTTTTGCGGCACTTGACATTATACGAAAATATCCTTGCATGTTTTTCTTTAAAAGCTAGATCTAATGATTATTTTTCTCCTCTGTCGTCTTGACATTCTTACCATGTCTCATTTCATTTTGTGTTAAAGAATTTCCTGTCAATCAGGTGTTGCTATCGACCGATGCCTTCGACAAAGGTGCTTAGTGAATTACTGTAGGCGGTTTATCTCCCGTGGCCGAACAACAAAGACGTCTGCATTCTGAAATCTTCTGATGTCTGGCGGGCCAAAGGCATTGAAGGTGCTTCACCATCCACTCTTTTGGAATTCAAAGACGAGACTATCCCTTCTCCAAGACAACAGCGACCGGGTAATATTGAAGGCTAGGGGAATTAACCCTGATCTTCTGGAAAAATTGGAAAGCATTGCTTGGGGTGTTTTCGACAGGGAATGGAACAAAAAGATAGATCGTAAAGTCATTAAGCATATGCGTAGGTTCAGAGACTTGTTGCGAATTGTGCGATACCTGTTTAGCCATTCCATAGACTTCCAGCGAAAATTCAGGAATGTTTACAAGTGCAACTAATGCAGGAAAATTTCACATCTTCGATGACATGGACATTACTGATACATTAGTATCATCAATACGTGAAGTCATTATTATACGTTCGATGTTTATCTATCTACTTTACAATCATTAAACTCGTCCTGTGGTGAACTATCCCCGTGAGGTTATACGTGATTACTGCAGCTGGGTCTCGGCAAGGCTTATAGATCGAATGTTTCCGTGAGCAGTATTGTGGACTTTGCGGCTCATATTCTTATTAGGTACTGTTCTGATGGCTGGTTCTGGTGGGAGATCGTCGGATCATCTCCCAAAGATTTGGACAGCTATTTCGAGGAACGATTCCCGTCTCTTGAGTGAAATGTTCAGGTTCGTCTCCATGTGCTGAAGACGGGGGACGCTCTCTCTTTCCGGAGTACTTCAACTGGCGATCATAATGGTTATTCGGCAGCAAAATTCTCAATAATTACTTTGCAGAACGGTTGATTTCGGCATCGTGTGTATCAATATAAAGCGTATCTATTTATGTAAACTGTATGCGCATGTTTATATGATGTTTTATGGTTTGAGGTCAATGAAATAGGATGTATAATCAGCTCATGAACATCAAGTCTCTCTTTTCATGCGTAGCTACTAGTAGATCCAAAATGTCAGGTGATTGACTCATGCCTGAATACTGCAATTTCTGCTGCAAACATGCTTTTTGAAGGAACAAAATGGACCTAATCCAATATAAAAGTTAGCATGTTCAATGGATTGGACTATTTCCACCTCTTAAATAGCTCCAGGCACATCCTAAAATGTAAATGGTCCAAACGAGCCCTCCCCAAGACTTCCTCTCAAGGGTAGAATTGATACAAGCGGAAAAACATATCTTTAATCAAATATATTTATTTACAATGCTGTCTAAAGTTTAATTTCAAATAAAAAGTTACGAACTTTTCATGATTATAATTTACGTTTAAGATATGTCACTTAACAAATATTATCAACAATGTCCAAACCCATTACAAAAAATCATTTATAGAAATAAAGTCCATATAAAAATGAAATGGGAATTAACATCATATGTCGGAGGAAAATATCTTTGCTATGATTATTATCGAGAGTCTTGTGTTGGAAGGGGTTGTTCCCCCCTCGATTTTGTCGTTTTGTCAGCTTTTTTGGCAGCGACTGCGGCCGGTCGGTTGCCGAGGCCGTGGGACAGGGGATTGGCTCGCTTGCCCTTGAGATCCCCTCGGGTCTATTCAACCATTAGTTGGTCTCTTGCGGTTCGGCTTTAATTTCTCCCTTCGTGATTGATTTAAAAGGAAAAATTTGTAAATTTTCTGGTCCAAATGAAGCGGTCTTTTTTACCCTGGAGCCGTGACCCGTTTGGCCAGTAGAGCATATGCAGTTCCATGTCGTACTTCCGATGGCGCAAGTTTAGTTTAGTGGCAATTCGGTGTAGTACGTACTTGGATGTGAGCTTGGTTCTTTTGGTAGTAAGGAGTTCTGCCAAAGTTTCTTAGGATCTGTATGGTCAAATCGCATGATGCGGCTGGTTAATACAGGGTTCGAGCGGAGTATAAGTTTTCAGTCGTGCATGGGTGTGTGGCGATGGGAAAAACTGCTCATATCTCTTGTTTAGAGTTACCTAGTCTTGTTATTGAGTTTTGCAAGGACGAGAAATCGCTGCATATGAGGGGGTAGAACAGAAAGGGACAGAGAAGCGTGACTTATGCATTAAAAAAATAAGTCCCTGCCTTGCTGTCTACCGGTGGAAGTCGTGAGAAATTGTCTCCTCGATGTCCAACATACGTCAATTCGGAATTCTGCATGATAATTTGTCTTGTCAGGGCTCGTTACTAATATCTTCTTCCTCATTATTTGGTAGCGAATCAGGATCTAATGGATGCATGACATGGGTGCGTGATTTGTGTACTCCTTACTCAGAAATTTAGCATCAGTCGAGATTCAGCTTTGCTTTGGAGCTTAGTGATAACGTGTTGACAAGAACTTGGTAAAACTTGATATGTATATTCGACCATTTGGAGCTGCTCATGACTAGTACTTTCTATTCAGTGGTTGAAGCTGCTGACAAGGACTTCCTAACTGGGCTGGTTTGATGTATAATTTGTTCTAGCTTCTGCTTTTGATTTGTCTTGTTGGCCTTTAATCTATCAATGGCTAGTCATGAACTAGTGACCAGTTTGAGTCCATTTTTCAGTGACTTACCATGCTATTCTCCTCTTTATTGGGGAAACAATTCTACCATTTCTCTGTTTTTTCGCATGCCTTTGTTTATGGCTTCTGCTTTTGGGCAGAAATCATGATACTGCCCTAGATGGGACAATGCATTTGGTGGACAGTGATTCTAGGAGGGTGATCTGGTCATTCTCATCAGGACCTCACGTCAACTCTTCATATCAGGCTCCAATTTACCAAGATAACGAGAATGAGAGTTCTTCTGGACCCACCAGTGGTTACTTTATAGATTGTGGTGATGACTGGGAGCTGTATATGTGCAACGAGCACTTTTGGTAAAATGGTATGGCTAAGACTTATACTTGTGAAAAGAAAATTGAGATCCTTTTTGGTTTTGTCTAATTAGAACAACTGTTTGATCATTCGTCTAATCAAGGATATCACTAATTTCAGCACTTCCCTGTGCCTTTCATCATTAGATTGAGGTTGGTAGGGCTGCCTTGACGGTGGCAAAAACTTGCACCGACCATTGGGAGAGATCTTATTCTCCCATGTTTGTAAGACAGAGTAGATGAATGCATTCTTGTTTTTACTACTGCACAATGCTGTTTTCTGTAAAATACCCTGTTGCTTAAAGGTTTCTCCATGCCGGATGATCTTGACACAAGAAAGCAAGGCATGTCTATGATAGGAAAGTATGAAGTTTCCAATATGTTGCTTTGTTCAGGATAAGAAAATGGCTGTATTTCTTTTGTCCAGAAGATTTAACTTGGACTCGTTTTGCCTATTAAAGGTTGGAGAAAGGATTTCTACATTTTCCTATTTGTACTCAAATTAAAAATGCCCTTATCTATATGTTTTGGACCCATGAAACTTTGAATGTCATCTCCCCTCCTTCCAAAAGAGGGGAGAAGTCTCCTGATCACAGTGGCTGTTTTTCTTGTTAACTGTTAAAAAAGTTAATTGCTGCCGCTATTGCCTGCTGTATACATCTTACAAACTGACTGTCCCATGTGATGCAGAAACTGGGGATGAACATTGATTATTTTATAAAAAAGTACACCATTGGTATTAGAGGATGAATCAGTTACACTTGGGTCTCAGAAAAGCACAGTATTTAAAGTCGATGCTTTGAGCAGAAGAGTTATACGTGTACCTATGGTTTACAGGATATTCCATCTACCTTTCCAAATGATATAGAACAAACTGCTTTGCAAGATAAGTGCCAATGATCTGGCAGAATCGAACTCTGATACTGTTTTGCCCATCAAAGGTGGTTTACGCCCATTAAAATTGGAATTTCCTTCCTCATCGGATGGGTTCTTGGATGGATACTCGTAAAAGTACTGAAACCGATGACTCATCTAGAGGGTCTGATCATTGCCGCTTGTTCAACAGGTATTCCTGTCTTATGATGACCCGGTTACTTGCCATCTTCGTTTCACCTGAATTTAAAGATAATTTGGGTTGTTATTGTTTACTTAACTAATTACCATTAGGAAACTTGGGAAATCTACCCCTCATTATAATCCCGGAGGTCTGTGATGAGGGCGGTAGCCCGTTTGGCGACTGGAATGCTTGCCGCTCTGCTGGACTCTCATAGGCATCTTTCTCGATGGTGGTATGTTCCCTTCCTTGTATGTTTAAATCATTTAGCATAAGAATATTGGCTTCTCAGTAAAAGCAAATCAGGGATGTGTAGTAAATACGTGCTTTCATTATTCGCAATGAAGGCTGTGGGCAACTTTATCTTTCTGGCATCAGACCCATTGTATCACTGCGTCCTGATGGTTCAGTTCACACTTCCTCCAGCCATGAATATTGGTATGTATGGCTAACTTACTTCTCCAAAAAGAAATGAAAAGGAAAAGAAGAATTAAAGGCAGTCAAATAAAAAGGTCATGTTTAAGTCAACTTTATTAGTTTCATGCCGAGAGGGCATTTGATTTGGTATGTGAAGCTATGCAGATTTCTTGTACTTCCGTCCAATTTTTCTGAAGTTGAAATGCACCTCAGCTAGTAACTTGCACTCGCACTGCCACATATTCGATCTAGCAAAGTAGACTGAATTTTTACTGTGACAAAAGTACTTACAATGAATCTACATTTGGAATCATACAGATGGAGAGCTCAACCTAGGAGTGCAAAAATAATTCAACCAAAGTAGGGCTAGTTCACTAAGGATTTTCATGCTACAGATTCCCTCAAGAAACCAACTGAGAGTTTTGTGAAATTTGCAGAAACAATGGACCCAGCCCTTTGATGTGGGTCAAGAGGAGTGTTCACTGCTCTTCCTCTGGACTACTTGTTGCAGCCATAGCTCTCACTTTCTGGTCAATTGTTTACATGTGGATCTTGTCCTGATATTATTTTTTCAGGCTAATTAAGTCAGATTCGGACTCAGTCAAATTTGCCAGAATTTTGGGAAGCTGAGCATGTAATTCACATAAAAACTATAAATTTCACATTCATGTATGCCAACAACAGATATAATGTTGACAGCGTAAAAAACAAATGTCTGGTTATTTACCTAAAATGCCGGCGAAACAATGTAGTGCTGAGTCTGCAACTGACACTTTGAAAAGTTCGCGCTGATAGGAAATGGTGCTGATTTTGGTTTTTCAAATTGAAGTCAGTCAAGTAACAATATGCTCTAATTGGAAGTTCACGCATCACCATTACAACCACCGAGGTCTCAGAAGAGTTGATTAAATATGGAATTGGTGTCCTAGGATTAATTGAATGTAACGCTCATCTTACAACGGTATCATGTCAAAATAAGGGGCTGTCAAATACTTCAAAAAGTTCGGACAAACACGAAATGTTGGGTATTTTATGTATTGTTGACAGATTATAGTGATGCTTCTGCTGAGGTTAATTCTGTATATCCTACTCTAAAATTCAAAAAGATCCCCTCGCCGAAGTTCAAGAATTTCAATCAATATCAACTTCAGTTCGTGTGATCATTCGTTGCTTAGATTAAAAATGGCTAACGAGACTTCACCAGAAGTTTATTTACTATGTACAAATCACCAAAGAGGGTGTATACCAGATAAGCCTGGAAAATACAAAGGCCTAAATCTGTTCAATGTCTATCAAAATCCCAATCATTTCTTCTACTTTTTTCTTTTCTTTGTCTCGGCCCATGCAAGTCTGGGTCTTGTTGGACGAAGATTCCCCTCTTTTCTTTTGCGAAAGAGAGTCGTGCAAACTTGTCCGAAAGATCAAATTAATCAAATATCGAGGAACGGTGGCTCACAATCAGTCTCATCAGCCAAACTTTGGCTGCCAAAGGAAAAATGGACGCAAGCTTTATAGCTTTCTTCTGTACCTTAAACAGTTTTATGAATGCATTTTTTCGCGAAACGGGTCAATCCAATAAACTCGGTCATTTCTCGGAAAGCAATCTCGCAATCATCATTCCTCATAACACTTGACCTAACTTGTTATGATAATGAAAGAGCGGTAAGCTTGTTAGAGTGATAGTGATGTTCATTATGTCTAGCATTTTTGGGCCAGTAGGACACCGCGGGCATCGATTATGGCACCTATAGTACTATGATCTTTCCCGTTTTTGTTCGACAATGGTCGGAAGAATCTCGTTATCGTCCTAGGTAATCTTTCTTCTGAAGTTTTGCACATTGCAATAATGCGGCGATGGCAGGAAGGTGGGGATGTTCCTTCCATGGGTTGCTGCTGAGCCTTTTGGGCTCTCCTCAGTCTCGCTCGCGGTTTCATCAGACAGTCTGTAGTAAAGAGCTGATCGAGTGTAATCGACGTCGTCGTTTGATCCTCGCTGGCTGACTTTTGGTTCGGAGCAGACAAGACAGAGTGTTAATGCGCTTGCCTGTTGGGATCCTCAAGGCTCTTCAACCGTGAGTACAATATCTTCTGATTTCTTTTACTTAGTGATGAAGTAGGAACAACTCCTAAAAAATGAGTAAAATTAACTTTGAACAATTTCTTCCAGTTTTGCTTAGCAAAGAAGCAAGGGAGAGACTTTATTCCCACTGTCCGACACACACACTCTTTGCCTTTGTATTTTAAACGATTATTGACGATGAAAGTCACGACAAGGACAAGCACATGTCTCTTCAGAGAACGGTGGCAGGCTTGGTAAAGGGAGGAGTGGTGATTAGGGTGATTGCAATTTGAAAACATTTTGCAATTGGAAGAAAAGACGCGAGTCTGGAAAGAGCAACGGAAGTCTTGACAGAAAAGGGGAGCATGTCTGATCAGAAAATGAAGGCAGGCTAGGTAATTGAGGGAGCTACGGTGAGGGTGATCCTAATTTGAAGATGGCTTCCAAGATGAAGAAAGCACACAAGTTAATAGCGAGTGCTGCAAGTCTTGGCAGAAAGGACAAGCATGTCTCACCAGAGATCAAAGGCAAGCTTGGTAGTAGTAGCCCACAAATCAATAGGAAGGGTCCTTCTAAAATGAAAATGCCTTGCTTGACGAAGGCAACACAGGAGTCTGGAAAGAGAAAAGAAAATTTTGGCAAAAAGGACAAGCATGTCCCTTCAGAGAACAAAGGCAGGCTTGGTAACAGCAGCAGCGGTGGTAAGGGTAATTGTAATGTGAAAACACTTTCCAAGACAAACAAAAGATACGAGTCTGGAAAGAGCAACGGAAGTCTCGACAGAAAGGGCGATCATGTCTCTTCAAAGAATGAAGGCGGGCTTGGTAATCGTGGGAGCTACAGCAAGGGTGATCCTAATTTGAAGATGCCTTCCAAGAAGAAGAAAGCACACAAGTCAACAGAGAGTGATAGAAGTCTTGACAAAAAGGACAAGCATGTCTCTCCAGGGATCAAAGGCAAGCCTGGTAGTAGTAGGACCAATGGTAAGGGTCATCCTATAATGAAAATGCCTTGCTTCATGAAGAAAACACAGGTGTCTGGAAAGAGAATAGAAAATCTTGACAAAAAGGACAAGCCTGTCTCTTCAGAGACCAAAGGCAGGCTTGGTGACAGTAGGATTGGTGGTGAGGGTGATTGTAATTTAAAAGAACTTACCAAGTGGAAGAAAAGATGCGAGTCTGGAAAGAGCAACGGAAGTCTTGACAGAAAGGAGGAGCACGTCTCTTCAAAGAATGAAGGCAGGCTTGGTAATAGCATGGACCACAATGATGCATGGATGAACCTGAAGAAACCTGATGGTGGTGGCACTCCTGGGCGTTGGATCGGTAAACTCTTTGTATCAAATACAGAAATCACTAAAGGAAGTAGTGGCACCATAGTCCTTGAGGGCACTTATGAAGGTCGATCTGTTGCAGTGAAGCGCTTTGACCTGGCTCACCACAATGTTGCTTTACAAGAAATACAGTCTCTGACAGCATCTGACCGAGACCCAAATATTGTTCGGTTGTATGGAGCACAGTATGATCGGGATTTTGTGTATCTTGCTCTGGAGCGTTGTGCTTGCAGCTTAAATGACTTAATACGGGCACATTCAAATTCTTCAGAGAAATCTGTCTTCCCTCATGACCCAGCATCAAATGCCATGCAATTGGATTTAGTTGAGGGGACAATGCAGGATGTTAAGTTGTGGAGGGAAGATGGCCATCCCTCACCTTTGCTACTCAAACTGATGAGGTAAAGTTTATGTCATGATATGTGAAAAAAAAGGTTTGAACTGAGAGACTGCTGCAGTATTTTGCTTCTGATGGCACTCCTAAAATGGACTGTTGCAGACTTATTGTATTTTCTGCCTGCTTGCCTAGGTATCACTTTTACCTGACTCTCAAGCATGTTCACAGAGACAATCTCCATGCCTCGATCAAACTGAGTCCTTTATTTTTCTTCTGGTGCTGGCACTAAATTAGATCTCGGGCAGCAATATCCAAGTCAGTCATGAGATAGGCAATTATGAGGCCACTAATTGGCCTCAAGTTACCCTGATGGATTCAATATCATGGGCTGAGTTTTGAACCTCACATGTTTCAATTTCATAAATTAAGGCCAATCTTTCTATCTAGGCTGATCTTGGCGGTTTCTTACTATGGTACTCAGTAACTATTTAGTGATCAAGTGATAGTTCCCATTTTGATTAAATTGGGCCCGCAGGGGTGGCAATTTGAATTGTGTTACCTTGTTCATTTCGGTCTTTACTGTCATCTCATGTTTGCCAAAGTAGTTTGAATTCGATTCAATATGAAACAACTGGCTTTTGTAGAAGGGTCATGTAGTATCAGTTTGGAGTTTGTTGTCCTCGTGTTGTTCCAGATTTGGGTTTCTCCCCATGTATTGGCGGAGTTCTCTTGTGTCATCTGAAAATTTGCAACCCAGCTTCTTGCGGCAGTTGACATGATATGAAAATATCCTTTGCATGTTTTTCTTTTGAAGCCAGTCCTAATAATTATTTTTTTTCTCCCCTGTCGTCTTGACATTCTTACCGTGTCTCATTTCATTTTGCTTTAGAGAAGTTTCTGTCAATCGTGTATAAGTAGGATTTCTGTTCTTAGCTGTTGGTTAATCAATTATTGGCAGGGGGCACATGACCACCTTGTTCACACTTGGCTTCGTAGATCTTGAATGTCTAATTAATGGGAAACATTGATTGGTTCAGATGTCTTGTTGGTTTAAGTCCTATGATCAACTGTGTGTTATCATTCAGGGAAGTGGTCTCAGGGCTGGTCCATTTGCATCGCTCAGGAATAGTTCATCGAGACTTAAAGCCTCAAAATGTTTTGATTACTACGGAATTATGTGCCAAGTTATCTGACATGGGCAGTAGTAGACTCCTCCCTGGGGATACATCTTCCTCAGAGTATTATGTCACCGGTAACTGCTCTTGACAGCTTTACCTGGACCCTCGATCTTCTTTGCATTTAAGATTGATCCATGCAGGTCTGAATTGGTTAGGTGATACTAAAACCTTCAGCCGTATAATTTCGGTTGTAAGAGCTGTCTTTTTTAAATAAAGAGGACCTTATATTGAAACTTTGCTGTTTACATTGTGGTACGATTTTGGAGATCTAACAGTTTCTGCAGCTCTCTTTTGATTGACTGTTGATTCAGTAACGCCACCTCTGTGTCTGTCTGAGTGAAAATGGCTCTGTAACAAATGCAAATACCTGATGTCTATCCTGCAGATTGTGGCAGATCGGGATTGCAAGCATCTGAACAACTTTGTCCAGCACAGCAAATGTACTCAGTTGATGCGTTTGGTCTTGGTTGTGTCTTGTTTTTTTGCGTCACTGGCGGAAGACATCCATTTAAAGGCAGTCTAAAGGGAAAAAGTAATATCAAGAAGAACACAATCGATTTGTCCCCGGTGGAATTTATGCCTGAAGCCGCAGATATGTTCACTCGTTTACTGAACCCCGATCCTAACCTGAGGTGAGAGGATGGCTTCGTGATGTGCATGATCTCTTTTTCTTTGTATCCATTGATGGATTTTGGGCCAGTCATTTATCTACTCTCAATTCCATGAAGCACTCAAATCTTCTGCGTATCTGTTCCTCCTAGAAGTACGACAACCAATCTACATTGAACTATAAATGTCATTGATAGTTACATGTTCGAACGTAAACCGATTACAGGTGAAACCGTGGTTAGATAGCTGCTGTAACTTGTCAATACTCGAAGAAGCCACCAACCAATCATTCCAAAAGTAAAATTTAGGGGACTGAATTTCTCAGGGTTATAACCATGTTTCTTGATAGTAAAGGATGTCAATAAAATCGTTTTCACCTTCTGATTATTCATCAAAGGTGCTTTGTAAGTTACTGAAGTCAGTCTATCTCTTGTGGCTGAACAACAAAGACATTTGCATTCTGAACTATTCTAATATTTGGCAGGCCTAAGGCATCGGAGGTGCTTCACCATCCACTGTTTTGGAATTCTAAGACGAGACTGTCCTTTCTCCGAGAGATCAGCGACTGGGTACAACCGAAAGCTAGGGGGGGAACTGATCCTGATTTTCTGGAAAAATTGGAGAGCATTGCTCAGCGTGTCTTCGACAAGGAATGGAGCGGAAAGATAGATTGTGAATTCATTAAGCACATGCGTACGTTCAAAGCCTATGAGTTTAAAAAAGTCAGAGACTTGTTGCGAATTGTGCGAAACACGTTTAGCCATTACAGAGAACTTCCACCAGAAATTCAGGTACGTTTCTACTTCCCAGTGCAACTACTGCAGAAAAATTTTACAAGCAATAAACACATCCTGCGCTGAACTATCACTGTAGAGATATACATGATTACCGCAGCTCAATCTCCACAAGGCCTATAGATTGAATGTATCAACGAGCAATAGTGTGAGTTTGTGACACTGATGGTTGGTTGTGGCAGGAGATCGTCGGAACATCTCCTGAGGATTTGGATAGCTATTTCAAGAAACGATTCCCCAAACTCTTGATCGAAACATACAGATTCGTCTCCTTGTGCGGTGAAGATGCTCGCTTTCCGGAGTACTTCAACCTGTGACCACAACGGTTTATCAGCAGTGCACTTTGCAATAATTCGGGTCAGTGACAGAAATTTGAGGATGGTTGATTTCGGCATCACATATAAAGATGTCATTACACGCTTGGAAAGCATGTACATCTATTAAACCTGTATGGACATGTTTGTATGAGATGAATATATGGTATGTGAGAGATGATAACTATGATGTACAGCTACAAAATATCAAGTCTTTCTTTTCATGGGTGGGTTATGATATAAGCCCAATGCGTTAAAAGCCATCTTGAGGCAACTGATTCATGCCTAAAAATGCCCAAGAGAAAAGGCAGAATTTTCAGAACATGTTGATCTATTATCTATGATCCCCCGATGTGGCATACCTCAATTTCTGCTGCAAACGTCCTTTTGGAAGTTATAGAACGGTGTTGATCCAAAACAAAATTAGGCGACCATTAGCATATTCAATTTGATGTTGGAATCAAAATGTCATAAAGCTTGTGCTGAGGTTCTTTCTGTGTATCCTACTCTAAAATCTAAAAGAACTGCTTCGCCGAAAGTTTGAGAATTTCAATAACGTCCACTTCAATTGAAACCCCACCATCAACAGCTGGTTAGTTCATGCGATAATTCATCTTAGATGAGATAGATAGATGACAAACAAGATATCGCCGTGGTTTCTACTAGAAATTTTTTTTTCCTATGTACGAATCAACCAAGATATCGCCTGCACAATACAAGGGGAAGGCCTAATTCTGTTCAATGTCTGTTCACTTGTGCAAGATGGGCGTCAAACGTGCTTTTCAGAGATCTCTTTGCTGACTTCTGAAGCCATTCGTACAGTCAGAGTCAACTAATTCAACCAAAACCCCCATCGTTTCTTCTTCTTTTTTTCAAAATTTTTTTTGGCCCATCTAAGCCCTGGTCTTCTTGGACGAAGATTCCTGTCACACCCTGAATCCTGTAGGGATGGAGGTGACACGGCCGCCCTTTTCATCCGAAGGTCGTAGCCTCTAACCACAAAAGGTCCAGCTCTCAAAAGCCCCCACAAAAGCGCTCTCACTCTACTAGCTGCTAACCAAAGAATCTGGAAAGATTGGGAAAGAGGGGTGAGTAACCACAAGATATCTTCTAAGCAAATCGAGCAAGCACCATGCATGACTTCAAAGTAATACCAAAACTTTATAACTCAATCAAATGTGTAAAATACATAATAAATCATATAATAATTACTTTTATATTTATATGAAAAACTCATTTAAACCACCATCCCGATACCAGAATTAATGGTCAAGTCCATTGAATAATCTCCATTAAAAAATCATACGTCAATGGTCCATCCATTGACCAATCTATTGCTCAAACTCTTACAATGGTCATGATACAACGCCTTGTGACAAGGTGATCAAGATTCTCCCTTGGCAAGGTCTCTACCTACAATGTTGGTGGCTCGACCCAGAAGGATATCTTAAACCCAGTATGCATACCAACATGTCCCTCAATGGGCTCACAGCAATAATGAGCAAAATAACCATCCTCAAATACTAGAAAGTCAATTTAGAGATCAATATAATAAATCAAACAAATACCTTTTTGCAACATCGTCATCCACCATTTCTCATCCATCACATACTTTTCCATAAACCATTTGCAAAGCACTTATAAATATATTTTGCCTTCCAATACTTTGAATAATATGTTTTCCAAACCTTTAGTAGTCCATGCCCGATCCGATTTTTATGCAATAATAATGTCATTTCATAATTTCATACCATATATAAGCCATAGAATTTTCTCACTTTACAAATTCAAAGAAGATATAGTACTACTCATCTCATTGCCTATGACATAATAAAATAGTACTTGTATTGTCAAACTCACAGTCCTAATAAATAATTGAGGAATAAGTTAAAATCCGATAAAACTCTACCTCAACTATAAGACAACTAAACTACGCATTAACAAATGACCCCTATGAGCTAACAAATCGCTTATCGAAAGTGATTTATTCAAAGCCATTCATGAAGCAAAACTTGAGTGCAATGATTACGCCAAAACTTTCTTATCCGAACTCCGATTTGAGCAATCTTGTAGTCAAAATGAAAATAATTCCAAGCACTAGAAGACCCATAAGTTGGACAACCCATTTTTGAGCCGAAACCGACAAAATCAGACCTCAAGGTGACCGCACACGTACTGTTCACCAAGCGCGGGAAGTTGAAAATTTCGTTTTGGACAAACCACAAGCTCAAATATAATTCCGTAAAATCCTACGGGTCCATGACATCCTAAACTATCATTCTTATAAATTTTCACAGCTCAACAACTCAAAAATCGGACTTTGCCGCTCAATATTTCCAATATTCCGAATTTGAACCCTAAACCGAAAAAATGCTTCGATTGGAGGAACAAGAGGCATGTGTACTCACCGGGTGTTGCATAAAATAGTCGAGTCGGCTTTGCAAGGCTCCCGCGGTGCACACATGCAAAACCCTCTTCTTCTTCTCCTTTCTTCTTCTCTCCCTCTCTCCCCTTTTCTCCCCTTTTTTTTTTTCTTTCTCCCGACTGGTTCTGGCTTCTGCAAGTGGAGAGAAAACCCCATTTATTCTCTCTCCTCTCCTTTTGACTTTTCAACTCTCTTTCTCCTTCTCTAATTTTTTTTTTAAAAGTCAAGTGGTCCAACCAGTCAAAGAGAGCTAAAATATTACATACCGGATATTCCATCTACCTTTCCAAATGATACAGAACAAACTGCTTTGCAAGATAAGTGCCAATGATCTGGCAGAATCGAACTCTGATACTGTTTTACCCATCAAAGGTGGTTTACACCCATTAAAATTGGAATTTCCTTCCTCATCGGATGGGTTCTTGGATGGATACTCGTAAAAGTACTGAAACCGATGACTCATCTAGAGGGTCTGATCATTGCCGCTTGTTCAACAGGTATTCCTGTCTTATGATGACCCGGTTACTTGCCATCTTCGTTTCACCTGAATTTAAAGATAATTTGGGTTGTTATTGTTTACTCAACTAATTACCATTAGGAAACTTGGGAAATCTACCCCTCATTATAATCCCGGCGGTCTGTGATGAGGGCGGTAGCCCGTTTGGCGACTGGAATGCTTGCCGCTCTTCTGGACTCTCATAGGCATCGTTCTCAATGGTGGTATGTTCCCTTCCTTGTATGTTTAAATCATTTAGCAAAAGAATATTGGCTTCTCAGTAAAAGCGAATCAGGGATATGTAGTAAATACGTGCTTTCATTATTCGCAATGAAGGCTGTGGGCAACTTTGGCTTTCTGGCATCAGTTCCATTGTATCACTACGTCCTGATGGTTCATTTCACACTTCCTCCAGCCATGAATATCGGTATGATTGGCTAACTTACTTCTCCAAAAAAGAAATGAAAAGGAAAAAAAGAATTAAAGGCAGTCAAATAAAACGGTCATGTTTAAGTCAACTTTATTAGTTTCATGCCGAGAAGGCATTTGATTTGGTATGTGAAGCTATGCAGATTTCTTGTACTTCCGTCCAATTTTTCTGAAGTCGAAATGCACCTCAGCTAGTAACTTGCACTCGCACTGCTACATATTCGATCTAGCCAAAAAGACTGAATTTTTACCGTGACAAAAGTACTTACAATGAATCTACATTTGGAATCATACAGATGGAGAGCTCAACCTAGGAGTGCAAGAATAATTCAACCAAAGTAGGGCTAGTTCACTAAGGATTTCATGCTACAGATTTCCTCAAGAAACCAACTGAGAGTTTTGTGAAATTTGCAGAAACGATGGATCCAGCCCTTTGGTGTGGGTCAAGAGGAGTGTTCACTGCTCTGCTCTTCCTCTGGACTACTTGTTGCAGCCATAGCTCTCAGTCAATTGTTTACATGTGGATCTTGTCCTGATATTATTTTTTCAGGCTAATTAAGTCAGATTCGGACTCAGTCAAATTCGCCAGAATTTTGGGAAGCTGAGCATGTAATTCACATAAAAACTATAAATTTCACATTCATGTATGCCAACAACAGATATAATGTTGACAGCGTCAAAAACAAATGTCTGGTGGTTTACCTAAAGTGCCAGCGAAACAATGTAGTGTTGAGTCTGCAACTGACACTTGAAAAGTTCGCGCTGATAGAAAATGGTGCTGATTTTGGTTTTTCAAATTGAAGTCAGTCAAGTAACAATATGCTCTAATTGGAAGTTCACGCATCACCATTACAACCACCGAGGTCTCAGAAAAGTTGATTAAATATGGAATTGGTGTCCTAGGATTAATTGAATGTGTAATATTCAGCTCTTTTGTTGACTGGTGGGACCCACTTGGGTTTTAAAAATAGAAAAGAAAGAGTTGAAAAGTCAAAAAAGGAGAAGGAGAGAGAATAAGTGGGGGGTTTATTTTCATTCGCAGAAGCTGAACCAGTCGGGAGAGAAAAGAGAAGAGAGAAAAGAGAAGAGAGGGAGAGAAGAAGAAAGGGAAAGGAGGAGAGGGTTTTGCACGTGCGCGCCGTGGGAGCCTCGTAAAGCCGACTCAACTAATTTACGCAACACCCGGTGAGTACACGTGCCTCTTATTCCTCCAATCAAAGCATATTTCCGGTTTAGGGCTCAAATTCGGAATAGGGGAAATATTGAGCGGCGAAGTCCGATTTTTGAGTTGTTGAGCCACGAAAATTTATAAGAATGGTAGTTTAAGACGTCATGGACTCATGGGATTTTACGGAATTGGATTTGAGCTTGTGGTTTGTCCGAAACGGAATTTTGAACTTCCCTGCGCACAGTGAACAGTATGCGCGCGGTGACTGTGGTGTCTGATTTTGTCGGTTTCGGCTTGAAATTGGATTGTCCTACTAATGGGTCTTCTAGTGCTCGGAATTATCTTCATTTTGACTACAAGATTGCTTGGATCGGAGTTCGGATGAGAAAGTTATGGCATAATCAAGTTTTGCACCCTAGTCTCGCTTCTTGAACGGCTTTGAATAAATTGCTTTTGTTAGGCGTTTCGTTAGCACTTAGGGGTCATTTTATTAGTGTTAAGGCGTGATTTAGTTGTCTCAATAATTGAGGTAGAGTTTTATCGGGTTTTGACTCATTCCTCAATTATTTGTTAGGACCGCGAGTTTAACGATTCAAATACCGTTTTATTGGATCGTAGGCTACGAGGTGAGTGGTACTATATCTTCTTTGAATTTGTGGATTATATATGATATGGGATTATGAAATGACATTATTATTGCATAAAAATCGGATCGGGCATGGACTACCTTTTGATTGTTTATAAATGTTTGGAAAGCATATTACGCAAAGTATTGGAAGGCAAAATATCTTTATAAGTGTTTTGCAAATGGTTTATGGAAAAGTATGTGGATGACTTGAGAAATGGTGGATGACGATATTACAAAAATGTATTTATTTGGTTTATTATATTGATTCATGGATTGACTTTTTGGTATTTGAGGATGGTTATTTTGCTCATTATTCTTTGTGAGCCCATTGAGGGGCATGTTGGTATGCATCTGCATACCGGGTAGGATATCCTTTTTCAGGCCGAGCCACCGCATTATAGGTGGAGACCTTGCCAAGGGGAATCTTGGTCGCGCTTGTCACAAGCGTCGTGTGTGCGACTACATGGTAGAAATTGAGCATAGATTAGTCAATGGATGGACCATTGACGTGTGATTTTGAATGGAGATTATTCAATGGACTTGACCATTGATTCTTGTATTGTTATGGTGGTTCAAATGAGTTTTCATATGAGTATAAAAGTAATTATTATATGATTCATTATGTATTTTATATATTTGATGGAGTTTAAAAGGTTATGGGATTTCTTTGAATCCATGCATAGTGCTTGCCCGATCTGCTTAGAAGATATGTATTACTTCATCGAGCGGTGGTTGCTCATTCCATTCACCCTTTATATTTTCAGGTTCCTCGGTTAGCGGCGAGTAAAGCGAGAGCGTTGTTGGGGGAAGCTTTTGATTTATTTTATTTTTTTGGTATGACTTAAGGAAGAAACTTGTTTAGTGTTTGTTATTTTTTGAGTTGGCTGAGTCCTTATTGTTAATATTATTTTGGAGGATTATAGAAACTCTGATGTGTAGCCAATGTGTTGGTCTATCTGATATATATATGGGTTCGAGTTCATATATGTTGATATCAGGTTGTTGGTTATATTGAGGCTGCGTCCTTCGTGTGGAAGGACGGCTGTGTCATATTCCCTTTTCTTGAAATTTTGGGGTGTGACAGAATGTAACACTCATCTTACAATGGTATCATGTCAAAATAAGGGGCTGTCAAATACTTCAAAAAGTTCGGACAAACACGAAATGTTGGGTATTTTATGTATTGTCGACAGATTATAGTGATGCTTATGCTGAGGTTAATTCTGTATATCCTACTCTAAAATTCAAAAAGATCCCCTCGCCGAAGTTCAAGAATTTCAATCAATATCAACTTCAGTTCGTGTGATCATTCGTTGCTTAGATTAAAAATGGCTAACGAGACTTCACCAGAAGTTTATTTACTATGTACAAATCACCAAAGAGGGTGTATACCAGATAAGCCTGGAAAATACAAAGGCCTAAATCTGTTCAATGTCTATCAAAATCCCAATCATTTCTTCTACTTTTTTCTTTTCTTTGTCTCGGCCCATGCAAGTCTGGGTCTTGTTGGACGAAGATTCCCCTCTTTTCTTTTGCGAAAGAGGGTCGTGCAAACTTGTCCGAAAGATCAAATTAATCGAATATCGAGGAACGGTGGCTCACAACCAGTCTCATCAGACAAAAGAAAAATGGACGCAAGCTTGATAGCTTTCTTCTGTACCTTAAACAGTTTTATGAACGCATTTTTTTGCGAAATGGGTCAATCCGATAAACTCCGTCATTTCTCGGAAACCAATCTCTCAATCATCATTCCTCATAACACTTGACCTAACTCGTTATGATAATGAAAGAGCGATAAGCTTGTTAGAGTGAGAGCAATAAGGGAAGTGATAGTGATGTTCATTATGTCTAGCATTATTGGGCCAGTAGGACCCCACGGGCATCGATTATGGCACCTATAGTACTATGATCTTTCCCGTTTTTGCTCGACTATGGTCGGAAGAATCTCGCTATCGTCCTAGGTAATCTTTCTTCTGAAGTTTTGCACATTGCAATAATGCGGCGATGGCAGGAAGGTGGGGATGTTCCTTCCATGGGTTGCTGCTGAGCCTTTTGGGCTCTCCTCAGTCTCGCTTGCGGTTTCATCGGACAGTCTGTGTCACACCCCAAATCCTAGCCAGAAAGGGGGATGACACAGCCATCCTTCCTCTCGAAGGACGCAGCCTCTAAGGGTGCGTTTATAAACATTTCTACTTCTGGGAATAGTTTCTTTTGAGAAATAATTCTTTTCTATTTATACTCCTTGGAACAATTTCTGAGTAAAATAGGGCGTTTGGTAACTACAAAAATTTCTTGTTCTCGGAATAGAAAAAGAATAGAAATGCGTTTGGTATCGACAACAATTTTTTATTTCTTTCTTCCTTGATGGCGGCGGCGACCGGGGAGCGGCGGCGGCGACCGGCGGCGGTGGGGTGCGGACGGCGACGGGGGGCGGCCGCACCCCACCGCCGCCGCGGCCGGCTCGCCGCCGCCGCCGCCGGCCGCCGCCACGCCGCCGCCGCCGGCGCGGCCACGGGGGTGAAGGACGGCGACCGGCGGCCGGCAACCGACGGCCGGCAATGGCGACAGCAGGTGGCGGGCGGCGGTGGGTGGGTGGCCGCGTGTTATAAGCGGTGAGAAATTTCCTAGAAATAATTTCCAAAAATTGTTCCCAGGAATAAGAAGCTACTTTTTTTTCTACTTCTCATTTCTACTCCAAATTTATTCCCAAGAACAACTTTCTATTCCCTAATAGAAAAATCGGTTTGCATTCTGGCAAACGCATTTATGTTTTTTTTTCTATTTCGGGGAACAAAAGAACGTAAAAACAAAGAAATTGGCAAGTTGCCAAACAGACCCCAAGCTCCCAAAAGCCTGCTCCCAAAAGTCCCCTCAAGGCTATTGCTCTCGTACTACTGATCACTAGTTGAAAAAAACCTGAAAAGATTGGAAGAATAGAGGGGTGAGCAAACCACAGCTCAGTGAGTAATGCATTTCTTCTAAGCGGATCGAACACCCACTATGCATATTTACAAACAAATCACATTTCTTTTAACCCAATTTCAAAATAAAACAAATATGTAATAAGAGGATAAATCATATGTGTTTCAACATAGCTATATTTATGGCAGAAATATTTATTTCACAATAATATCAAAACAAACATCAATGGTCTAATCCATTGATTAATCTCATTAACTCACGCCAATGGTCCATTCCATTAGTTAATCTCATGCCATATATTAATAGTCTATTCCATTGATCCATCTCATAGAAAACCACAACTCGATGGTCCATTCCATCGACTAAACTCAAATCACATGTCAATGACATATTCCATTGACTAAACTCATATAACAAATCAATGGTCAATTCCATTGACCAAACTCAGCTCAAATATCTAGCCATGGTCACAAATAACGCTACGTAACAAAGCGACCAAGATTCCCCCATTGGTTAGGTCTTCACCTATTATAAGCCGGTAGCTCGGCCCACAAGGATATCCTAGACTAGTATACGCATACCCACAAGCCCCTCATTAGGCTCACAGCGATATTGAGCATCAACACCAATCCGTGATAATATTATCCACAAGCCATAAAGCCCAAATTAAAAATCATTTCACAACTCAGATTTAATAACCAAACCACAACTTTTCACCATCGCAATTTGAATATCAATGGTCGAGTCTATTAATTAATCTCTATAAAATCACACTTTATAAATCACAATACGTTTCCCAAACTATTACAAATTCCACTTCATAAATCAGTTCACAAATCAATATGTAACTTTTCATAAACCATATTTAAAATCAAGGACTCCTCATGAGTCTTTTCCAAAAGGTTTCGTAAACTCAAAATATATATTTCCATCAAATAATATTCACACCGTTCATCAAACAAAATATATATTTCCACCAAACAATCCTCACACCGTTCACATATATCAAAATGTAGTAAATGCTTGATCCAAATTTTATGCAACAAATATGCTTATTCATAACTCATAATATCTCAAATCCATATCATTTTGAAGACATGAATTTACAAATTCTTAGAAGAGATAGCATCACTCACCTCAGAACGCCTATGCTTAAATGATAAAAATTACTTGAACCATTAGGACCCGCAATCCTATCAAATAGGCGAGAAATAATATTAACATCAAATAAGACTAAACCATACTTATTCGATGCCTACGTGCTAACAAATCGCATATCCAAAGTGATTATTTAAGTTGTTTGCAATGCGTAGCTTAAACGCATAACTTGATCACGCCATAACTTTCTCCACCGAGCTCCGTTTTAAACGTTCTTACAGTCAATAGAAAGCTCTTTCCATGTACTCCAAGAACCCTAATTTTAACCATCCCAAAATCAAGCCAAAAATCGACGAAATATGGTCCTGAAGTGTTCGACGCACACTGTTCATCACGTGCGGGAAACTTCAAAATTTCGTTCCAAGCAAACCGTAAGCCCAAATCAAGATCCGTAAAATCCTACAGCTCCACAACATCCTAAACTAGCATTTCTATAAAAATGCGCAGCTCAACGACTCAAAAATTAGACTTTGCCACTCAAATATCCAATAATTCCGAATTTTGAGCCTTAAATCCGAAACTACTCCGATTGAACGAACGAGCAACACGAACACTTACCGGGTGTTGAAATACCAAGTTGAATCGGCTTGGCGAGGTCCCCATGACGTAAAACCCTCCTCTCTTCTTTCTTCCTTCTTTTTCTTCTTCTTTCCCTCTCCCTCTCTTTCTTTCTTTCCCTCTATTCTGCCCGAGCCTCCCCTTTCTTTTCCTTTTATATCCTTTTCTTTTTCTTTTTCTTTCTTTTCTTTTCCCCTCTCTCTCTCTTTTCTCCCGAAATATCTCGGTCACTCTCGGTTGAAGCTTCCCCCTTTTTCCCTTTTCTTTTCGACCATTCAACTCTTCTTTTTCTCTCTCTCTTTTTTTTTGACTGGGTCAAAACCCATATATTACAGTCTGTAGTTAAGAGCTGATTGAGTGTAATCGACGACGTGGTTTGATCCTCACTGGCTGTCTTTTGGTTCGGAGCAGACAAGACAGTGTTGATGCGCTTGCCTGTTGGGATCCTCAAGTCTCTTCAACCGTGAGTACAATATCTTCTGATTTCTTTTACTTAGTGATGAAGTAGGAACAACTCCTAAAAAATGAGTAAAATTAACTTAGAGCAATTTCTTCCAGTTTTGCTTAGCAAAGAAGCAAGGGAGAGACTTTATTCCCATTGTCCGACACAAACTCTTTGCCTTTGTATTTTAAACGATTATTGACGATGAAAGTCACGACAAAGACAAGCACGTCTCTTCAGAGAACAGTGGCAGGCTTGGTAAAGGGAGGAGTGGTGATTAGGGTGATTGCAATTGGAAGAAAAGACGCGAGTCTGGAAAGAGCAACGGAAGTCTTCACAGAAAGGGGGAGCATGTCTGTTCAGAAAATGAAGGCAGGCTAGGTAATTGTGGGAGCTACGGTGAGGGTGATCCTAATTTGAAGATGGCTTCCAAGATGAAGAAAGCACACAAGTTAATAGCGAGTGATGCAAGCCTTGGCAGAAAGGATAAGCATGTCTCTCCAGAGATCAAAGGCAAGCTTGGTAGTAGTAGCCCACAAATCAATAGGAAGGGTCCTTCTAAAATGAAAATGCCTTGCTTGACGAAGACAACACAGGAGTCTGGAAAGAGAAAAGAAAATCTTGACAAAAAGGACAAGCATGTCTCTTCAGAGAACAAAGGCAGGCTTGGTAACAGCAGCAGCGGTGGTAAGGGTGATTGTAATGCGAAAACACTTTCCAAGACAAGCAAAAGAAACGAGTCTGGAAAGAGCAACGGAAGTCTCGACAGAAAGGGCGAGCATGTCTCTTCAAAGAATGAAGGCAGGCTTGGTAATCGTGGGAGCTACAGCGAGGGTGATCCTAATTTGAAGATGCCTTCCAAGAAGAAGAAAGCACACAAGTCAACAGAGAGTGATAGAAGTCTTGACAAAAAGGACAAGCATGTCTCTCCAGAGATCAAAGGCAAGCCTGGTAGTAGTAGGACCAATGGTAAGGGTCATACTAAAATGAAAATGCCTTGCTTGATGAAGAAAACACAGGTGTCTGGAAAGAAAAAAGAAAATCTTGACAAAAAGGACGAGCATGTCTCTTCAGAGAACAAAGGCAGGCTTGGTAGCAGTGAGAGTGGTGGTAAGGGTGATTGTAATGTGAAAACACTTTCCAAGACTAACAAAAGATGCGAGTCTGGAAAGGAGGAGCATGTCTCTTTAAAGAATGAAGGCAGGCTTGGTAATCGTAAGAGCATTGATGAAGGCGATCCTCATTTGAAGGCGATTTCCAAGAGGAAGAACCAACGCAAGTCTAGAAAGAAAATTCAAAGTATTGACAACAAGGACAACCATGGCTCTTCAGAGAATGATGACAGGATTTGCAATAGTATGAGCTATGATGAGGGTGATCCTAATTTGAAGATTTCTTCCAAGATGAAGAAAACACACAAGTCAACAGAGAGGGTTGGAAGTCTTGACAAAAAGGACAAGCATGTCTCTTCAAAGATCAAAGGCAAGCTTGGTAGTAGTAGGATCAATGGGAAGGGTCATTCTAAAATGAAAATTCCTCGCTTGATAAAGAAAACACAGGAGTCTGGAAAGAGAAAAGAAAATCATGACAAAAAGGACAAGCCTGTCTCTTCAGAGACCAAAGGCAGGCTTGGTGACAGTAGGAGTGGTGGTGAGGGTGACTGTAATTTAAAAAAACTTTCCAAGTGGAAGAAAAGATGCGAGTCTGGAAAGAGCAACGGAAGTCTTGACAGAAAGGAGGAGCATGTCTCTTCAAAGAATGAAGGCAGGCTTGGTAATAGGATGGACCGCAATGATGCATGGATGAACCTGAAGAAACCTCTTGGTGGTGGCACTCCTGGGCATTGGATCGGTAAACTCTTTGTATCAAATACAGAAATCAGTAAAGGAAGTAATGGCACCATTGTCCTTGAGGGCACTTATGAAGGTCGATCTGTTGCAGTGAAGCGCTTTGTCCTGGCTCATTACAATGTTGCTTTACAAGAAATAGAGTCTCTGACAGCATCTGACCGAGACCCAACTATTGTTCGGTTGTATGGAGCAGAGTGTGATTGGGATTTTGTGTATCTTGCTCTGGAGCGTTGTGCTTGCAGCTTGGATGACTTAATACAAGCGCATTCAAATTCTTCAGAGAAATCTGTCTTCCCTCATGACCCAGCATCATATGCCATGCAATTGGATTTAGTTGAGGGGACAATGCAGGATGTTAAGTTGTGGAGGGAAGATGGCTATCCCTCACCTTTGCTACTCAAACTGATGAGGTAAATTTTATGTCATGATATGTGAAAAAAAAAAATTTGAACTGAGAGACTACTGCAATATTTTGCTTCTGATGGCACTCCTAAAATGGACTGTTGCAGACTTCTTATTGTATTTTGTGCCTGCTTGCCTAGGTGTTACTTTTACCTGACTCTCAAGCATGTTCACAGAGACAATCTCCATGCCTCAATCAAACTGAGTCCTCTATTTTTCTTCTTTTGCTGGCACTGAATTAGTTCTCGGGCAGCAATGTCCAAGTCAGTCATGAGATAGGCAATTATGTGGCCACTAATTGGCCTGAAGTTACCCCGATGGATTCAATATCATGGGCTGAGTTTTGAACCTCACACGTTTCGGTTTCATAAATTAAGGCCAATCTTTCTATCTAGGCTGATCTCGGTGGTTTCTTACTATGGTACTCAGTAACTATTTAGTGATGAAGTGATAGTTCCCATTTTGATTAAATTTGGCTTGCAGGGGTGGCAATTTGAATTGTGTTACCTTGTTCATTTGGGTCGTTACTGTCATCTCATGTTTGCCAAAGTAGTTTAAATTCAATTCAATATGAAGCAACTGGCTTTTGTAGAAGGGTCATGTAGTATCAGTTTGGAGTTAGTCGTACTCGTGCTGTTCCAGATTTGGGTTTCTCCCCGTGTATTGGCAGAGTTCTCTTGTGTCATCTGAAAATTTTCAACCCATCTTCTTGCGGCAGTTGACATGATATGAAAATATCCTTTGCATTTTTTTCTTTTGAAGCCAGTCCTAATAATTATTTTTTTTCTCCCCTGTTGTCTTGACATTCTTACATTGTCTTGTTTCATTTTGCGTTAGAGAAGTTTCTGTCGATCGTGTATAAGTAGGATTTCTGTTCTTAGTTGTTGGTTAATCAATTATTGGCAGGGGGCACATGACCACCTTGTTCACACTTGGCTTCGTAGATCTTGAATGTCTAGTTAATGGGAAACATTGATTGGTTCAGATGTCTTGTTGGTTTAAGTCCTATGATCAACTTTATGTTATCATTCAGGGAAGTGGTCTCAGGGCTGGTCCATTTGCATCGCTTGGGAATAGTTCATCGAGACTTAAAGCCTCAAAATGTTTTGATTACTACGGAATTATGTGCCAAGTTATCTGACATGGGCATTAGTAGACTCCTCCCTGGGGATACATCTTCCTCAGAGTATCATGTCACCGGTAACTGCTCTTGACAGCTTTACCTGGACCCTCGATCTTCTTTGCATTTAAGATTGATCCATGCAGGTCTGAATTGGTTAGGTGATACTAAAACCTTCAGCCGTATAATTTCGGTTGTAAGAGCTGTCTTTTTTTTTTTCTAAAGAGGACCTTATATTGAAACTTTGCTGTCTACATTGTGGTATGATTTTGGAGATCTAACAGTTTCTGCAGCTGTCTCTTTTGATTGACCGTTGATTCAGTAACGCCACCTCTGTGTCTGTCTGAGTGAAAATAGCTCTTTAACAAATGCAAATACCCGATGTCTATCTTGCAGATTGTGGCAGATCGGGATTGCAAGTGTCTGAACAACTTTGTCCTGCGCAGCAAATGTACTCAGTTGATGCGTTTGGTCTTGGTTGTGTCTTGTTTTTTTGCGTCACTGGCGGAAGACATCCATTTAAAGACAGTCTAAAGGGCAAAGGTAATATCAAGAAGAAGACAATCGATTTGTCCCTGGTGGAATTTATGCCTGAAGCCGCAGATATGTTCACTAGTTTGCTGAACCCCAATCCTAACCTGAGGTGAGAGGACGGCTTCGTAATATGAATGATCTCTTTTTCTTTGTATCCATTGATGGATTTTGGGCCAGTCATTTATCTACTCTCAATTCCATGTAGCACTCAAATCTTCTGCGTATCTGTTCCTTCTAGTAAGTACGACAACCAATCTACATTGAACTATAAATGTCATTGATAGTTACATGTTCGAACGTAAACCGATTACAGGTGAAACTGGGGTTAGATAGCTGCTGTAACTTGTCAATACTCGAAGATGCACCAACCAATCATTCGAAAAGTAAAATTTAGGGGACTGAATTTCTCTGGGTTATAACCATGTTTCTTGATAGTAAAGGATGTCAATAAAATCGTTTTCACCTTCTGATTATTCATCAAAGGTGCTTTGTAAGTTACTGAAGTCAGTCTATCTCTTGCGGCTGAAGAACAAAGACATTTGCATTCTGAACTATTCTAATATTTGGCAGGCCAAAGGCATCGGAGGTGCTTCACCATCCACTGTTTTGGAATTCTAAGACGAGACTGTCCTTTCTCCGAGAGATCAGCGACTGGGTACAACCGAAAGCTAGGGGGGGAACTGATCCTGATTTTCTGGAAAAATTGGAGAGCATTGCTCAGCGTGTTTTCGACAAGGAATGGAGCGGAAAGATAGATTGTGAATTCATTAAGCACATGCGTACGTTCAAGGCCTATGAGTTTAAAAAAGTCAGAGACTTGTTGCGAATTGTGCGAAACACGTTTAGCCATTACAAAGAACTTCCACCAGAAATTCGGGTATGTTTCTACTTCCCAGTGCAACTACTGCAGAAAATTTTTACAAACAATAAACACATCCCACGCTGAACTATCACTGTAGAGATATAAATGATTAACGCAGCTCAATCTCCACAAGGCCTATAGATTGAATGTATCAACGAGCAATAGTGTGAGTTTGTGGCTCATATACGAGATATGACACTGATGGTTGGTTGTGGCAGGAGATCGTCGGAACATCTCCTGAGGATTTGGATAGCTATTTCATGAAACGATTCCCCAAACTCTTGATCGAAACATACAGATTCGTCTCCTTGTGCGGTGAAGATGCTCCCTTTCCGGAGTACTTCAACCTGTGACCACAACGGTTTATCAGCAGTGCACTTTGCAATAATTCGGGTCAGTGACAGAAATTTGAGGATGGTTGATTTCGGCATCACATATAAAGATGTCATTACACGCTTGAAAGCATGTACATCTATTAAACCTGTATGGACATGTTTGTATGAGATGAATATGTGGTATGTGAGAGATGATAACTATGATGTACAGCTACAAAATATCAAGTCTTTCTTTTCATGGGTGGGTTATGATATAAGCCCAATGCGTTAAATGCTATCTTGAGGCAACTGATTCATGCCTAAAAATGCCCAAGAGAGAAGGCAGAATTTTCAGAACATGTTGATCTATTATCTATGATCCCCCCATATCGCATACTTCAATTTCTGCTGCAAATGTTCTTTTGGAAGTTATAGAACGGTGTTGATCCAAAACAAAATTAGGCGACCATTAGCATATTCAATTTGATGTTGGAATCAAAATGTCATAAAGCTTGTGCTGAGGTTCTTTCTATGTATCCTACTCTAAAATCTAAAAGAACTGCTTCGCCGAAAGTTCAAGAATTTCAATAACGTCTACTTCAATTGAAACCCCACTATCAACAGCTGGTTAGTTCATGCGATAATTCATCTTAGATGAGATAGATAGATGACAAACAAGATATCGCCATGATTTCCACCAGAATAATTTTATATGTACGAATCAACCAAGAATCGCCTGCAAAATACAAGGGGAAGGCCTAATTCCGTTCAATGTCTGTTCACTTGTGCAAGATGGGCGTCAAACGTGCTTCTTCAGAGATCTCTTTGCTGACTTCTGAAGCCATTCGTACAGTTAGAGTCAACTAGCAATTCAACCAAAACCCCCCATCGTTTCTTCTTCTTTTTTTCAAAAATTTTTTTGGCCCATCTAAGCCCTGGTCTTCTTGGACGAAGATTCCACTCTCTTTCTTCACGATGAAGAATCGCCCATGCAAAACTTAGCCCGCTAATTCAGACTAGTTGAACATCTAGGAAAAGGTGAGACTCAGGTTCAGAGTCTCACCGTACAAAAGAAAAAACCGACCTAAGCTCTTTTACTTTTTTCCATGCCACGACCAGTTCTGTGAATGCATTTTTCGCGAAACGGGTAGATCCGATAAGTTCCGCTATTTCTCGGAAAGCGCTCTCGCCATCATCATTTCTCATCGTACTATATCTATCTCCTTCTCATGATGAAAGGGCATTGCGCTTAGCAATGATAATTAGCGATGTTCATTGGGGCAGTAGGACCCCTTGTGCATCCATTGCACCACCTTTCAGCCCCTGTAATCTTTCTCTTTTCAGCTCGACAATGGTCGGAATTATCTCATCATTGTCCTGAGGAATCTTTCCTTCTCAATTTTTGCTCTTGCTTAGTTACAGTGCAACAATGCGGCGATCGCAGGACGCTTCGGATCTTCCTTCCATGGGTTGCTGCAGTGCCTTTTGGGCTCTCCTCAGTCTCGCTCGTGGCTTCATCAGACAGTATTTAGATCGGAGCCGATCGAGTGTCATGGGCGACATCATCGTCGATCTTTCTTTTGGGCCGAGCATTGCCGGCTCGATGTCGGAGAGGTCTGAGACCGAGGCGGCGGCGGCGGCAGCTCGGACCAGACATGACGGAGTGTCGATGCGCTTGCCCATTGGGTCTCTCAAGTCTCTTCAACCGTTAGTACAATTTCTTCTGATTTCCTTTTAATCAGTAATAAATTAGGAACAACTCCTAAAGAATTAGTGAGATTAACTTAGAACAATTTCTTCCGGTTTTTCTTAGCAAAGAATTAAGGACGGTCCGACACTCATTCTTTGCTTATATATTTTAACGGAAATTTAAATAAAAGTCTGACATGAAATTATTTTCTTAAAAAAAAGTTTCAAGTTGATATTATCCGGAATAATAATCTAAAGTGGCCAAGTAAAAAATAAAGGTCCAAATTCGCTAGTCAGCTAGCATGTCACGTAACGTTCTAGCCACTAGAGCAAGGGCACTTTTTCTCTTTTTCTTTTTCGTATTATTATAATTTAGTCCTCCGAAGCAACGCAAGCAGAACAAAAGCAAGAGGCAAAATGGGGAAGTAAAGGACAAAATATTTCAACCCAAAATTTTTTGGACAGAAGTACCCCTACTTCGGCAGCCGGAGTAATCATGTGATAAGCTGGCCAGTCAGCGAGTTGCATACGCTCATTTAAGACTAATTTGACTTTTTAAGACCTTTAGCTGAGATAATATCAATTTTGACTCTTTTTTTTTTTTGAAAACTTGCCCCAATTTCAAGCTCTTATACGAAAATTTTCTTATTTTAAGCTATTAACTATGAAATCCGTCCATTCACGGACCCCCTTTATCCTTTTAAAAATTACCATCATCGAAATTTAAGGGTGAGCTTTAGCAGCGATCCTGATTTTTTAGTTAGGTTAGTGTCACTTCATATTTTTTCAATATTTGCCCCTCACGTTAAAGAAGCTATTAGTTTACATGTATTTAAAATGATTATGATAAAAAAGGTTGTCTTCGCACGGTTAGTGATTTTTCACTTCAAGAGAATATTCATCAATAAAATCAATACCTAGAAAATTCTCCATAAAGGCAACCAAAACAATATCAAACAATCGAGACGGTTTTATGTATGGTCCTGGTGTTATTAATGAACAAACATGGCAATTACTTCTTCAATCCAACAATGGTGGCTATGAAGTAGGAATTCCTCATATTACAAGAACATTCCGTCTAGGAATAAGCGGTTTCAAATTCCATACAGGTTTCACTTAAAACTTGGAACTTGAAACCTATAACCTATCCACTGGAGCATATTCCTCATTTTTTAGAACTTGAAATCTATCTTGCATAGAACCTGAAACCTACCTTGTCATGGGTTTAAGGTCAGTTCCAAGATTTACCCAAGTTCTACCTATATTATTAACAAAATGATTGCAATGAATGATCACATTTAATGACCACCATTTACTACTAATCTACTCACCACAATTTATATTTAGACACGCGAAGAATATGAAAAATTAACAAAGTAAAAGTTTTAGTCATAAAATGAAAGCTCAGATTAATGATTCCAAATTATACACTTATCATCAAATTCCATCGAATACTACAGGATCGCATGAGACATAGATCAAGAAAAATACAAAAACTTATATTAGATCTAGATTTTAAGTTCCACATACCTAGAACCTAAAATTGCTGGTCAAAACAGAATCTTTAATTTTTTGGAACCTGGAACTCACTCCATATACTTTGGAACCTGAAACTCACCCCGTATACTTTGGAACCTAGAGCTAGATAAGTTCCCAATGCTTTGGTTTTTTAATTTCAGATTCTATCATGGAACCATGTTCAATCATAATTCCACCTATTTAATTGTCTTGGTTTTAAGGATCAAGTTGAAGGGGTTTGGAACTTTGTTTGCTCCATATTATGACACTTTGGGGCCAAGTGAGGAGGTCAGAGTCGAGATTTGGGCGACCACGAGGAATTTGCTCTAGAATCGGTGTGATGCATATGCTGCCCGATTCAATACGAGGAACTCTGTCCCATGGACGGAGATGCCACTCTCATTGAGTAGTGCAACCTCAAATTGAGTAAGATGGCTGGCTAGTGTACATATTAGCAATTTCCTACTAAAATCAATCATATGGACTCAATTGGCAAAACGTAAAAATGTTTAGGACTAAATTATTATAATTAAAAGATTTATGACTGAATTAGCAAAAGTGAAATAAGTTAGGACTTTTTGGACAATTTTCATGCATTTTCTTACTATGATACCCAATTAGTAATTATTTAGTTACAAAATGGCAGATTTCCCATTTTAATTGAATTTCACTGACAGGGGTGGCAATTCGTATTGTGTTACCTTATTCATCTCAATCCTTATTGTCAATTCATATTTGCAGAAATGGCTTAAAAACGATTTAATATGAATAAACTGGTTTTTGCAAAAAGGGTCATGTAGTATCCGTTTTGAGTTAGTCATCCTAATGTCGTTCCGGATTCGGGTTTCTCCCTGTGAATTTGAGCGGCTATCTTATCATCTCAAAATTTGCCACCCAGCTTCTCGCGGCAGTTGTCATGATACAAAAATGTCCTTTCCACGTTTTTGTTTTTCTTTTAAAGTTAGGCCAAATGATTTTCTTTTCCTACACTCTTGTCTTGACATTCTTACCATGTCTCATCTCATGTTGTGTTAGAGAAGTTTCCATGAGTCGGGTCTAACTATCAAACAATGCCTTCAAGTAGGATTTCTGTTTCTAGCTGTTGGTTAATCGATTATCGGTAGAGGGCACACGACCACCCTTGGTCACATACCTTGCCTTTGTTGATCTTGAATGTCTATTCAACTATTGGAAAACATCGTTTGGTTCATATATCTTGTTGGTTTGAGTCCTAAGATCTAATCTTTATTGTCATACAGGGATGTGGTCTCAGGGCTTGTCCATTTGCATCACTTAGGAATAATTCATGGAGACTTGAACCCTCAAAATGCCTTGATCACTAAGGAATTGTGTGCCAAGTTATCTGATACGGGCAGTAGTAAACTCCTCCTTGGGGATACATCTTCCTTGGGAAATCATGTCGCTGGTAAGTGCTCTTGACAGATAGCTGGACCCTAGATCTTCCTTGCATCTAAGATTCATCCATGCAGGTCTGAATCTGTTAGGTGATACTAAAACCTTCAGCCATATAATTTCAGCAGTAAGAGCCGTCTTTATTTTTAGTTTTTAAAGACCTTATATCGAGAGTTGGATCACTCAATGTTTTGCTGTCTAGATTGTGGTATGATTCTGGAGATCCAAACAGTTTCTGCCGCTTGCTTTTGATTGACCGTTGAATCCATAATGCCACATCCAAACAGTCTCTTTGACAAATGCCAATACCCAATGTCTATCTTGCAGATTGTGGCAGCTCGGGATTTCAAGCGCCTGAACAACTTTTTAGTGCGCACCAAACTTGCTCGGTCAACGTGTTTGGTCTTAATCGTGTCTCGTTTTTCTGCGTCACTGGCAGAAGACATCCATATGGAGACAGTCTAAAGGGTGATAGTAGTATCGAGGAGAATACAATGGATTTGTCCTCGGTGGAATTTATGCCAGAAGCTGCAGATTTGTTCGATTGTTTACTACACCCTGATCCTTACCTGAGGTGAGAGTACCATGTAATGTGCATGATCTCTTTTTCTATCCTTCGATGGATTTTATGCCAGTCATTTGTCGACTCTCAATTCCCTGTAGCACTCAAATCTTCTCTGTAACCGTTTCTTCTGGAAGTACAACGGCCAAATACTATTGAACCGCAAATGCCATTGATTGTTGTACATGTTCCTAAGCAAGCCAATTACAGGTGAAATGTAACTTGTCGGTACTCAGAGATGCACAACCCAATCATTCCTAATGTAATATTTAGAAGGCTGAATGATTTTCAGGGATCGTAATTATGTTTCTTGGGAGTAAAGGAGAGTAGAGAAAATCGTTTTCATCTTCCAATTTTTCATCAAAGATGGTTAGTGAATCACTGAAGTCCATATATCTCTTGTGGCCGAATAACAAAAAAAATATTTGCAGTCTGAACTCTTCTAATATCTAGCAGGCCGAAGGCATTGGAGCATGGTTATTTAGAGGATGAAGGCAGGCTCGGTAATTGTAGGGGCGATGATGAGGCTGATCCTAATTTGAAGGGGCTTTCCAATCGGAAGAAACAAGGCAAGTCTAGAAAGATAGATCAGAGTCTTGACAACAAGGATGAGCATGAGAATGGTTCTTTAGAGAGCGATGACAGGATTAGTTATGGTAGGAGCAACGATGAGGGTGATCCTAGTTTGAAGATGCCTTCCCAGATGAAAATACACGAGTCAATAAAGCGTGATGAAAGTCTTAACAAAAAGGACGAGCATGTCTCTTCAGAGATTGACGGCAAGCATGGTGCTAATAGGATCAATGATGAGAGTCAGTCTAAACTGAAAGCGCCTCGCTGGATAAAGAAAACGCACGAGTCTGGAAAGAGAAATGACAATCTTTACAAAAAGGACGAGCATGTCTCTCCAGAGAACAAAGACAGGCTTGGTGACAGTAGGAGTGGTGGTGAGGGTGATTGTAATTTAAAAACACTTGCCAAGTGGAAGAAAAGATGCGAGTCTGGAAAGAGCAACGGAAGTCTTGACAGAAAGGAGGAGCACGTTTCTTCAAAGAATGAAGGCAGGCTTGGTAATCGTGGGAGCTACAGCCAGGGTGATCCTAATTTGAAGATGCCTTCCAAGAAGAAGAAAGCACACAAGTCAACAGAGAGTGATAGAAGTCTTGACAAAAAGGACAAGCATGTCTCTCCAGAGATCAAAGGCAAGCCTGGTAGTAGTAGGACCAATGGTAAGGGTCATCCTAAAATGAAAATGCCTTGCTTGATGAAGAAAACACAGTTGTCTGGAAAGAGAAAAGAAAATCTTGACAAAAAGGACAAGCCTGTCTCTTCAGAGACCAAAGGCAGGCTTGGTGACTGTAGGATTGGTGGTGAGGGTGATTGTAATTTAAAAAAACTTTCCAAGTGGAAGAAAAGATGTGAGTCTGGAAAGAGCAACGGAAGTCTTGACAGAAAGGAGAACCATGTCTCTTCAAAGAATGAAGGCAGGCTTGGTAATAGTATGGACCTCAATGATGCATGGATGAACCTGAAGAAACCTCTTGGTGGTGGCACTCCTGGGCATTGGATCGGTAAACTCTTTGTATCAAATACAGAAATCAGTAAAGGAAGTAATGGCACCATTATCCTTGAGGGCACTTATGAAGGTCGATCTGTTGCAGTGAAGCGCTTTGTCCTGGCTCATTACAATGTTGCTTTACAAGAAATACAGTCTCTGACAGCATCTGACCGAGACCCAACTATTGTTCGGTTGTATGGAGCAGAGTGTGATCAGGATTTTGTGTATCTTGCTCTGGAGCGTTGTGCTTGCAGCTTGGATGACTTAATACGAGCGCATTCAAATTCTTCAGAGAAATCTGTCTTCCCTCATGGCCCCGCATCAAATGCCATGCAATTGGATTTAGTTGAGGGGACAACGCAGGATGTTAACTTGTGGAGGGAAGATGGCCATCCCTCACCTTTGCTACTCAAACTGATGAGGTAAATTTTATGTCATGATATGTGAAAAAAAAAAAATTTGAACTGAGACTACTGCAGTATTTTGCTTCTGATAGCACTCCTAACATGGACTGTTGCAGACTTCTTATTGTATTTTCTGCCTGCTTGCCTAGGTATTACTTTTACCTGACTCTCAAGCATGTTCACAGAGACAATCTCCATGCCTCAATCAAACTGAGTCCTCTATTTTTCTGCTTTTGCTGGCACTGAATTAGTTCTTGGGCAGCAATATCCAAGTCAGTCATGAGATAGGCAATTATGAGGCCACTAATTGGCCTGAAGTTACCCTGATGGATTCAATATCATGGGCTGAGTTTTGAACCTCACACGTTTCGGTTTCATAAATTAAGGCCAATCTTTCTATCTAGGCTGATCTTGGCGGTTTCTTACTATGGTACTCAGTAACTATTTAGTGATGAAGTGATAGTTCCCATTTTGATTAAATTTGGTTCGCAGGGATGGCAATTTGAATTGTGTTACCTTGTTCATTTCGGTCATTACTGTCATCTCATGTTTGCCAAAGTAGTTTGAATTCGATTCAATATGAAGCAACTGGCTTTTGTAGAATGGTCATGTAGTATCAGTTTGGAGTTAGTCTTCCTCGTGTTGTTCCAGATTTGGGTTTCTCCCCGTGTATTGGCGGAGTTCTCTTGTGTCATCTGAAAATTTGCAACCCAGCTTCTTGCGGCAGTTGACATGATATGACAATATCCTTTGCATTTTTTTCTTTTGAAGCCAGTCCTAATAATTATTTTTTTTCTCCCCTGTCGTCTTGACATTCTTACCATGTCTCATTTCATTTTGCGTTAGAGAAGTTTCTGTCAATCGTGTATAAGTAGGATTTCTGTTCTTAGTTGTTGGTTAATCAATTATTGGTGGGGGCACATGACCCCCTTGTTCACACTTGCCTTCGTAGATCTTGAATGTCTAGTTAATGGGAAACATTGATTGGTTCAGATGTCTTGTTGATTTAAGTCCTATGATCAACTTTATGTTATCATTCAGGGAAGTGGTCTCAGGGCTGGTCCATTTGCATCGCTTGGGAATAGTTCATCGAGACTTAAAGCCTCAAAATGTTTTGATTACTACGGAATTATGTGCCAAGTTATCTGACATGGGCATTAGTAGACTCCTCCCTGGGGATACATCTTCCTCAGAGTATCATGTCACCGGTAACTGCTCTTGACAGCTTTACCTGGACCCTCGATCTTCTTTGCATTTAAGATTGATCCATGCAGGTCTGAATTGGTTAGGTGATACTAAAACCTTCAGCCGTATAATTTCGGTTGTAAGAGCTGTCTTTTTTTTCTAAAGAGGACCTTATATTGAAACTTTGCTGTCTACATTGTGGTATGATTTTGGAGACCTAACAGTTTCTGCAGCTGTCTCTTTTGATTGACCGTTGATTCAGTAACGCCACCTCTGTGTCTGTCTGAGTGAAAATGGCTCTTTAACAAATGCAAATACCCGATGTCTATCTTGCAGATTGTGGCAGATTGGGATTGCAAGCGTCTGAACAACTTTGTCCTGCGCAGCAAATGTACTCAGTTGATGCGTTTGGTCTTGGTTGTGTCTTGTTTTTTTTGCGTCACTGGCGGAAGACATCCATTTAAAGACAGTCTAAAGGGCAAAGGTAATATCAAGAAGAAGACAATCGATTTGTCCCTGGTGGAATTTATGCCTGAAGCCGCAGATATGTTCACTCGTTTACTGAACCCCGATCCTAACCTGAGGTGAGAGGATGGATTCGTAATGTGCATGATCTCTTTTTCTTTGTATCCATTGATGGATTTTGTGCCAGTCATTTATCTACTCTCAATTCCATGTAGCACTCAAATCTTCTGCGTATCTGTTCCTTCTAGTAAGTACGACAACCAATCTACATTGAACTATAAATGTCATTGATAGTTACATGTTCCAACGTAAACCAATTACAGGTGAAACTGGGGTTAGATAGCTGCTGTAACTTGTCAATACTCGAAGATGCACCAACCAATCATTCGAAAAGTAAAATTTAGGGGACTGAATTTCTCCGGGTTATAACCATGTTTCTTGATAGCAAAGGATGTCAATAAAATCGTTTTCACCTTCTGATTATTCATCAAAGGTGCTTTGTAAGTTACTGAAGTCGGTCTATCTCTTGCGGCTGAAGAACAAAGACATTTGCATTCTGAACTATTCTAATATTTGGCAGGCCAAAGGCATCGGAGGTGCTTCACCATCCACTGTTTTGGAATTCTAAGACGAGACTGTCCTTTCTCCGAGAGATCAGCGACTGGGTACAACCGAAAGCTAGGGGGGGAACTGATCCTGATTTTCTGGAAAAATTGGATAGCATTGCTCAGCGTGTCTTCGACAAGGAATGGAGCGGAAAGATAGATTGTGAATTCATTAAGCACATGCGTACGTTCAGGGCCTATGAGTCTAAAAAAGTCAGAGACTTGCTGCGAATTGTGCGAAACACGTTTAGCCATTACAGAGAACTTCCACCAGAAATTCAGGTATGTTTCTACTTCCCAGTGCAACTACTGCAGAAAAATTTTGCAAACAATAAACACATCCTACGCTGAACTATCACTGTAGAGATATACATGATTAACGCAGCTCAATCTCCACAAGACCTATAGATTGAATGTATCAACGAGCAATAGTGTGAGTTTGTGGCTCATATACGATATGACACTGATGGTTGGTTGTGGCAGGAGATCGTCGGAACATCTCCTGAGGATTTGGATAGCTATTTCAAGAAACGATTCCCCAAACTCTTGATCGAAACATACAGATTCGTCTCCTTGTGCGGTGAAGATGCTCGCTTTCCGGAGTACTTCAACCTGTGACCACAACGGTTTATCAGCAGTGCACTTTGCAATAATTCGGGTCAGTGACAGAAATTTGAGGATGGTTGATTTCGGCATCACATATAAAGATGTCATTACACGCTTGAAAGCATGTACATCTATTAAACCTGTATGGACATGTTTGTATGAGATGAATATATGGTATGTGAGAGATGATAACTATGATGTACAGCTACAAAATATCAAGTCTTTCTTTTCATGGGTGGGTTATGATATAAGCCCAATGCGTTAAAAGCCATCTTGAGGCAACTGATTCATGCCTAAAAATGCCCAAGAGAGAAGGCAGAATTTTCAGAACATGTTGATCTATTATCTATGATCCCCCGATGTCGCATACTTCAATTTCTGCTGCAAATGTTCTTTTGGAAGTTATAGAACGGTGTTGATCCAAAACAAAATTAGGCGACCATTAGCATATTCAATTTGCTGTTGGAATCAAAATGTCATAAAGCTTGTGCTGAGGTTCTTTCTGTGTATCCTACTCTAAAATCTAAAAGAACTGCTTTGCCAAAAGTTCGAGAATTTCAATAACGTCCACTTCAATTGAAACCCTACCATCAACAACTGGTTAGTTCATGCGATAATTCATCTTAGATGAGATAGATAGATGACAAACAAGATATCGCCGTGGTTTCTGTCACACCTCAAATCACAAGAACCAGGGCATGACACGGCCATCCTTTAAGCAAAGGACACAGCCTTACAAACCAACATATAACCTTATATTAACATATATACATCCACTTATATATATATATATATATATATATATATATATATATATATATATGACAAAAGGCATATGGTTATAATATCAGAGTTGTCTAAAACCACCAAAAATACATACATTTCCTAAACAGCTAGCTCAAGTTCACTAAGCAAGCCAGCTCACCAAAAATTTCCCACAAGCAAAAAGTCCTCCCGATACGAACGCTCACGTCCTACTGGCGGCTCGCTGAGGAACCTGAAAAACATGAAAGTGAGAGGAGTGAGTTACCACGGCTCAGTGAGTAACACATTTCTTCCAAGCGGATCGGGAAATCACTATGCACATTTACAACACTAATATAATCCACTTTTAACATAATATATATATTAAAAATATTTCAAGAAAACAACAAACTATGTATCAATGGTCGAATCCATTGGTTAATCTCATCAAACACATGCCAAGGGTCTATCCCATTGGCTAAACTCGTCAAAACACGAGTCAATAGTCCATTCCACCGACCAAACTCAAATCAAATGTCAATGGTCTACTTCATTGATCAAGCTCAGGCTCAAATATCCAACCATGGTCACGCTTAACGCCTGTGACAAGACGACCAAGATTCCCCCATTGGTTAGGTCTCCATCTACTATAAGCCGGTGGCTCGGCCCACAAGGATATTGTAGACTAGTATGCGCATACCTACACACCCCTCAGGTTTCACAGAGACATTGAGCAGCAACCAACAATCACAAATCCCCAGTAATCCACAACAGAATCAGAATCTTCTCACAATTCAAGCATTTAATAAATATGAAAATGCTTTTACATAAACTAGAAGCTTTCCAAGGACCTTTGATAAAGGTTTCGCAAACCACTTTCAAGCAAATATCCCAACTAAAATCAAATGACAGTTTCCTCACTCAAACAACAAATTGTGGTAAAAACCCGATCCTATTTTTATGCATCAAAGAATGCTATTTTTCAACTAATAGCATATATTACCCATAATGTCTTTCAAATATGAGTTTAAAATACAAGGAAGAAATAGTGTCACTCACCTGAGAAAAACCAAAAACCAACTAAGCCCTTATTTGAGCTGACGCACTTGAATTCCTAACAATTAATCCAAAAATAATATCAAAGACCGAGTAAATCGACATTTTAAAGAATGACTTGGCTATACTACACCTATTTGTTGATAAAACGACACCTACGTGCCAACGGAAAGCTCGCCTCAAATGGAAACCTATTGTTATCCTCGAGACACGGATACGCACTCAACTTTTTCGCCCCATAACTTCCTCCACAAAAATCGGTTTCAAGCCAACTTATAGTCATTAGAAAGCCCTTTTGATGCAATACAACAACCCCATAACAGCCGCCTCAAAACCTCGCTGAAAACAGTAGAAAATCAGTCCCGAAGCTACTGTTCGTAACAGTGACAGAACGCGCGCCGAACTTTAAAAATCCGTTCCAGACAAACCGCAAGCTCAAATTCAATTCCATAAAATGCTATAGCTTCATAACATCCTAAATTATCATTCCCATAAAAAATTGCAGCTCAATGACTCGAAAATCGGATTTCGCCGCACAAATCTCCATAAACTCTGAATTTCAAGCCATAATTGCTATTAATCCTTTCCAAGGATGATTATAAGCCTTAATCACTTACCGGCGCCGTAGGATAATGTCGAGTTGGCTTGGTGAGTCGTTCGGATCATGGGTCCGCCAAAAATTCTCTCATTTTGCCCATTTTTTTCTTTTCCTTCTCTTTCTCTCCTCTCCCGTTTCTGCTTCTGCTCTGTTCTATTCTGTTTTCAGCTGCTCGCACGCAGCAAGAAGAAGGAAATAAAGTGGGCTGAGCTGACTTTTAACAAAAAGAAATGGGCTGACTTTAAAAGGAAAAAGGGCTAGGCTAACTCTTGGCCCATATATTACAGTTTCTACTAGAAAAACTTTTTCCTATGTACGAATCAACCAAGATATCGCCTGCAAAATACAAGGGGAAGGCCTAATTCCGTTCAATGTCTGTTCACTTGTGCAAGATGGGCGTCAAACGTGCTTCTTCAGTGATCTCTTTGCTGACTTCTGAAGCCATTCGTACAGTTAGAGTCAACTAGCAATTCAACCAAAACCCCCCATCGTTTCTTTTTCTTCTTTTCAAAAAAATTTTGGCCTATCTAAGCCCTGGTCTTCTTGGATGAAGATTCCTGTCACACCCCAAATCCCGTAGGGATGGAGGTGACACGGCCGCCCTTTTCACCTAAAGGACACAGCCTCTAACCACAAAAGGTCCAGCTCCCAAAAGTCCCCACAAAAGCGCTCTCACTCTACTAGCTGCTAACCAAAGAACTTGGAAAAATTGGAAAAGAGGGGTGAGCAACCACAAGCTCAGTGAGTAGTACATATCTTCTAAGCAGATCGAGCAAGCACTATGCATGAATTCAAAATAATACCAAAACTTTATAACTCAATCAAATGTATAAAATACATAATAAATCATTATACTTATATGAAAAACTCATTTAAACCACCATCCCAATACCAGAATCAATGGTCAAGTCCATTGAATAATCTCCATTCAAAAATCACACGTCAATGGTCCATCCCTTGACTAATCTATTGCTCAAACTCTTATCATGATCACGATACAACGTCTTGTGACAAGACAACCAAGATTCCCCCTTGGCAAGGTCTCCACCTACAATACCGGTGGCTCGGCCTAGAAGAATATCCTAAACCCAGTATGCATATCAACATGCCCCTCAATGGGCTCACAACAATAATGAGCAAAATAACCATCCTCCAATACCAGAAAATCAATCCAGGAATCAATATAATAAACCAAACAAATACATTTTTGCAACATCATCATCTACCATTTCTCAAGTCATCCACATACTTTCCCATAAACCATTTGCAAAGCACTTATAAATATATTTTGCCTTCCAATACTTTGCATAATATGTTTTCAAAACCTTTATAAACAATCAAAAGGTAGTCAATGCCCGATCCGATTTTTATGCAATAATAATCTCATTTCATAATCCCATACCATATATAAGCCATAAAATTTTCTCACATGAATTTTACAAATTCAAAGAAGATATAGTACCACTCACCTCGTTGCTTACGACCCAATAAAACGGTACTTGTATCGTCAAACTCACGGTCCTAACAAATAATTGAGGAATAAATTAAAATCCGATAAAACTCTACTTCAACTATAAGACAACTATACTAAGCATTAACACTAATAAAATGACCCCTATGAACTAACAAATCGCCTATCGAAAGTTATTTATTCAAAGCCATTCATGAAGTAAGACTTAAGTGCAAAACTTGATTACGCCAAAACTTTTCATTCGAACTCCGATCTGAGCAATCTTGCAATAAAAATGAAGATAATTTCACAACCCAATTTTGAGCTGAAACCGACAAAATCATACCTTAAGGTGACCGCGCGCGTACTGTTCACTAAGCGTGGGGAAGTTCAAAATTCCGTTTCGGACAAACCACAGGCTCAAATCCAATTCCGTAAAATCCTACTGGTCCATGACATCCTAAACTACCATTCTTATAAATTTTCACAGCTTAACAACTAATATCAGATTTCGCCGCTCAATATTTCTAATATTCCGAATTTGAGCTCTAAACTGGAAAAATGCTTCGATTGGAGGAACAAGAGGCACGTGTACTCATCGGGTATTGCATAAAATAGTCAAGTCAGCTTTGTGAGACTCCCGCGACATGCACGTGCAAAACCCTCTCCTTCTTTCCCTTTCCTCTTCTCTCCCTCTCTTCCCTTTTCTCCCTTTTTCTTTCGTTCTCCCGACTGGTTCTGGCTTCCGCAAGTGGGAGAGAAAACCCCACTTATTCTCTCTCCTCTCCTTTTGACTTTTCAACTCTCTTTCTTCTTCTCTAATTTTTTTTTTTAAAAGTCAAGTGGATCCCACCAGTCAAAGAGAGCTGAAATATTACATACAGGATATTCCATCTACCTTTCCAAATGATATAGAACAAATTGCTTTGCAAGATAAGTGCCAATGATCTGGCAGAATCGAACTCTGATACTGTTTTGCCCATCAAAGGTGGTTTACGCCCATTAAAATTGGAATTTCCTTCCTCATCGGATGGGTTCTTGGATGGATACTCGTAAAAGTACTGAAACCGATGACTCATCTAAAGGGTCTGATCATTGCCGCTTGTTCAACAGGTATTCCTGTCTAATGATGACCCGGTCACTTGCCATCTTCGTTTCACCTGAATTTAAAGATAATTTGGGTTGTTATTGTTTACTTAACTAATTACCATTAGGAAACTTGGGAAATCTACCCCTCATTATAATCCTGGCGGTCTGTGATGAGGGCGGTAGCCCGTTTGGCGACTGGAATGCTTGCCGCTCTGCTGGACTCTCATAGGCATCTTTCTCGATGGTGGTATGTTCCCTTCCTTGTATGTTTAAATCATTTAGCATAAGAATATTGGCTTCTCAGTAAAAGCAAATCAGGGATGTGTAGTAAATACGTGCTTTCATTATTGGCAATGAAGGCTGTGGGCAACTTTGTCTTTCTGGCATCAGACCCATTGTATCACTGCGTCCTGATGGTTCAGTTCACACTTCCTCCAGCCATGAATATTGGTATGTATGGCTAACTTACTTCTCCAAAAAGAAATGAAAAGAAAAAGAAGAATTAAAGGCAGTCAAATAAAAAGGTCATGTTTAAGTCAACTTTATTAGTTTCATGCCGAGAGGGCATTTGATTTGGTATGTGAAGCTATGCAGATTTCTTGTACTTCCGTCCAATTTTTCTGAAGTTGAAATGCACCTCAGCTAGTAACTTGCACTCGCACTGCTACATATTCGACCTAGCAAAGTAGACTGAATTTTTACTGTGACAAAAGTACTTACAATGAATCTACATTTGGAATCATACAGATGGAGAGCTCAACCTAGGAGTGCAAGAATAATTCAACCAAAGTAGGGCTAGTTCACAAAGGATTTTCATGCTACAGATTTTCTCAAGAAACCAGCTGAGAGTTTTGTGAAATTTGCAGAAACAATGGACCCAGCCCTTTGATGTGGGTCAAGAGGAGTGTTCACTGCTTTTCCTCTGGACTACTTGTTGCAGCCATAGCTCTCACTTTCTGGTCAACTGTTTACATGTGGATCTTGTCCTGATATTATTTTATCTGGCTAATTAAGTCAGACTCGGACTCAGTCAAATTCGCCAGAATTTTGGGAAGCTGAGCATGTAATTCACATAAAAACTATAAATTTCACATTCATGTATGCCAACAACAGATACAATGTTGACAGCGTCAAAAACATGTGTGCGGTGATTTACCTAAAATGCCGGCGAAACAATGTAATGCTGAGTCTGCAACCGGCAATTTGAAAAGTTCGCGCTGATAGAAAATGGTGCTGATTTTGGTTTTTCAAATTGAAGGCAGTCAAGTAACAATATGCTCAAAATGGAAGTTCACGCATCACCATTACAACCACCGAGGTCTCAAAAGAGTTGATTAAATATGGAATTGGTGTCCTAGGATTAATTGAATGTGACGCTCATCTTACAACGGTATCATGTCAAAATAACGGGCTGTCAAATACTCCAAAAAGTTCGGACAAACACGAAATGTTGGGTATTTTATGTATTATCGACAGATTATGGTGATGCTTATGCTGAGGTTAATTCGTATATCCTACTCTGAAATTCGAAAAGATCCCTTTGCCGAAGTTCAAGAATTTCAATCAATATCAACTTCAGTTCGTGTGATCATTCGTTGCTTAGATTAAAAATGGCTAACGAGACTTCCCCAGAAGTTTATTCACTATGTACAAATCAACAAAGAGGGTGTATACCACAGCCTGGAAAATACAAAGGCCTAACTCTGTTCAATGTCTATCAAAATCCCAATCATTTCTTCTTCTTCTTTCTTTTCTTTGTCTCGGCCCATGCAAGTCCGGGTCTTGTTGGACGAAGATTCCCCTCTTTTCTTTTGCGAAAGAGAGTCGTGCAAACTTGTCCGAAAGATTAATTTAATCGAATATCGAGGAACGGTGGCTCACAACCAGTCTCATCAGACAAAAGAAAAATGGACGCAAGCTTTATAGCTTTCTTCTGTACCTTAAACAGTTTTATGAACGCATTTTTTCGCGAAACGGGTCAATCCGATAAACTCCGTCATTTCTCGGAAAGCAATCTCGCAATCATCATTCCTCATCACACTTGACCTAACTCATTATGATAATGAAAGAGCGATAAGCTTGTTAGAGTGATCGCGCTTAGCGAAGTGATAGTGATGTTCATTATGTCTAGCATTATTGGGCCAGTAGGACCCCGCCGATTATGGCACCTATAGTACTATGATCTTTCCCGTTTTAGTTCAACAATGGTCGGAAGAATCTCGTTATCGTCCTAGGTAATCTTTCTTCTGAAGTTCTGCACATTACAATAATGCGGTGATGGCAGGAAGGTGGGGATGTTCCTTCCATGGGTTGCTGCTGAGCCTTTTGGGCTCCCCTCAGTCTCACTCGTGGTTTCATCAGACAGTCTGTAGTTAAGAGCTGATCGAGTGTAATCGACGTCGTGGTTTGATCCTTGCTGGCTGTCTTTTGGTTCGGAGCAGACAAGACAGAGTGTTGATGTCACACCCCAAATCCTGAAGGGACAAGGGAGTGACACGGCCGTCCTTCCTGCCTGAAGAACGCAGCCTTAGACTACCCCAAAAAAAATTTCAGCTCCCAAGAGTTCCCGCCACTTTATCGGGCCGCTAACCGAGAGACCCGAAAAACATGAAGATTAGAGGAGTGAGCTACCACGGCTCGTAAGTAACACATTTCTTCCAAGCGGATCGGGAAATCACTATGCACCTTTACAATACCAATACAATCCACTTTGAACATAATATATATACATACTACAAATATCTCAAGAAAACAATAAAGTGGGTACCAATGGTCGAATCCACCGGTCAATCTCATCAAGCACATGCCAAGGGTCTATCCCATTGGCTAAACTCACAAAACACGGGTCAACGGTCCATTCCACCGACCAAACTCAAATCAAAATGTCAATGGTCTACTCCATTAACCAAGCTCAGGCTCAAATGTCCAACCATGGTCACGCTTAATGCCCGTGACGGGACGACCAAGATTCCCTCCTTGGTTAGGTCTCCACCTACTATAAGCCAGTGGCTCGGCCCACAAGGATATCCTGGCTAAGATGCGCATACCTACACACCCCTCGGGGTTCACGAGACATTGAGCATCAACCAATAACCACAAATCTCCAATAATCCACTATAGAATCAGAATCCTTTCACAATTCAAGCATTTAATGAATATTGAAATGCTTAACATAAACCAGAAAATTTCCAAAGTCCTTTGATAAAGGTTTCACAACCACTTTCAAGCAAATATCCCAACAAAGGACAATTCCCTCATTTGAACAACAAATGGTAGTGAAAACCCGATCCTATTTTCATGCATCAAAGAATGCTATTTTCAACTAATAGCATATATTACCCATAATATATTTCAAATATGAGTTTAAAATACAAGGAAGAAACATGTCACTCACCTGAGAAGAGTCAAAAACCAACTAAGCCCTTATTTGAGCCGACGTACTTGAATTCCTAACAATTAATTCAAAATAATATCAAAGATCGAGTAAATGGACATTCTAAAGAATGACTTGGCTATACTACGCCTATTTGTCGATAAAACGACACCTACGTGCCAACGGAAAGCTCGTCTCAAACGGAAACCTATTGTTATCCGCGATACACGGACACGCACTCAACTTTGTCGCCCCATAACTTCCTCCACAAAACTTGGTTTCAAGCCCACTTATAGTCATTAGAAAGCCCTTTCGATGCACTACAACAACCCCATAACAGTCGCCTCAAAACCTCGCCGAAAACAGCAGAAAATCAGTCCCGAAGCTACTGTACGCTACAGTGACAGAACACGAGCCGAACTTCAAAAATCTGTTCCGGACAAACCGCAAGTTCAAATTCAATTCCGCAAAATGCTATAGCTTCACAACATCCTAAAGTATCATTCCCATAAAAATTTTCAGCTCAATGACTCAAAAATCGGACCTCGCCACACAAATCTCCATAAACTCCGAATTTCAAACCCTAGTTGCTATTAATCCTTTCCAAGGATGATTAGAAGCCTTAATCACTTACCGGCGCCGTAGGATAGTGTTGAGTTAGCTTGGTGAGTCATCCGGATCATGGGTGCGCCAAAAATTCTTCCATTTTGCCCCTTTTCCTTCTCTTTCTCTTCTCTCCCGTTTCTCGCTTCTGCTCTGTTTTTCTGTTCTGTTTTGCTTCTGTCTTCAGCACTCCACGCAGCAAGAAGAAGCAAAAAAAATAAGGTGGGCTGGGCTGGTTTGGGGCCCATATATTACAGTCTACCCTCCTTAAAAAATTTCGTCCTCGAAATTTATACATACCTCAGTCATGAAACAAGTGAGAATATTTGTGTCTTGCCTCACCCTCAAGCTCCCAAGCGGCCTTACCCATGTAACTATCTCATCGATTGGCTCTCTCAATAAACCGGCAATAATATCCATAGTGATATACTCCATTTGCATTTAGGTATTTCAAGAGGCTCTTACCATCCTTCCACTTCTAATTCTCGCTTCTCACTATAGTGAAAACAAATATTAATCATCAAGCGCAATTCTAGACTTGAGTAAATGAACCATTTGATACTTTAATTTGCAAATAGCCCCACTGCTCCTATCAGAAATGTCCTCCGCCATTAAGACTGATTGGATTCCTTCTAAAACCTTCCTGGGTGCTCTTTCTCTAGAGTATGCTAGCCATAAATTTCTCACGGATACTTTTGAATGTTGTGATCCACCCTTGAATAAAACAAGTTTATACTCAAATGAGTTGTCATGTACATTTGCTCGTGATGGATCCCATTAGAAGTAGCGAGTAAGAAAAAAATGGAAGCTATTGTCCATCGAATTTATTTGTATGCCATCTACTAAATTTCTTTTTTGCTTTTTACTCAGCTTGAGGCTCACCAGCTTCTTAACATCTTTTCCCTTCGACTAAGGACAAGGTCAAAATTTTCCATTAGGTCTGGTTCAATTTCATAATATTTTTTTTTTCCAACATAAAATATGGTATGATTTCTCTGCCTTCATATTGTTTGCAGCGGACAAATTCCCACTTAAAATGAAGTTGCAATTATTCCACTGATGCCAATTGCTCCATTACTATGCAATGTACATTTCACTAAAGATTTCATCGGCTTTGCTCACGACATCGATCCTCATCAAGGAATCCAAGCATATGCCATATATTGCACAATTTGGTTGACACTTCTCTTGACACTGGGAGAAAGCTGACGCCAATATATCATGCAAGCCTGATGTATACCATTGCAAATTCAAAAGCCAAGAATTAGGGTCATCCTTGAATTAACTAATCAATTCATCATCCCTATAATCCTCGCCAAAGTACTTGTCGGCCAAACCATTTTTTTTTTTTTTCATATTTCGCAATTCCTTGCTTACATTAAACTGGAACCTTTCCATGAGTTCAATCCCGTTTTCTTGCTCTACCAGCTTTGGCCCTTTGCTATTAGGCATTATACTCAAAACCAACTATACAAATTGAAGTCCCCCTCTTGCCACCTCAATGTCAGCAGACCTTATCAAATCAATAAACTCCAAGAGACATCCAATACCTACAAGTGAAATAAGTGTTCTCGAATTAGCCTTGCATCCCATTCAGTTGGGCCAACACAAGAATTTCTCAGGACGCAAGTCACTTCCTTTCTTGCATCAAATGGGGCCGAGAAGAAGAGGTGTAATAACCATGACAATGCCTCCTCGAATATATTAACCTTTTGTATTAACCAATGGCTGTATTAAATAACACACATCCTAATTCCATCTTCAAGACTTGATGCTCACTTTTTACACATTTTACAAGGACCTTCACTACCCCATCTGTGACTTCACTCCTAAAGAGGAGGAAAGCATTCAGCCATTTCAAATTTTACAACTAATCATTGGTGAAAAAAATGATGTTGTTTGAACCATGTGGAAAGATTGGCAACATCGAGTAATTTGCAATTGCTCATTCCAGTATTGCGGGGTTTAGGTAACCTTGTGGACAACTACCCAAGCAATCTCTATTCCTCACTCCTCATCCGCCCTTTTCAAGTATCGAACAATCGCATGCAGCGTCTCATCCCTCTCTCTTCTTCTTCTTCTTCTTCTTCTTTTTCTGTCGCTCTTCTTCACGCTTCTCTTTGGGTATAACAATTGCGGCATCCACAAGAAACTCTCAAGTTCAGAACTCTTGTATGCATCTAAGGATGTGAGCATTCTCCATCAAGCTCATTTATATCCTTGTCCATAGAGCTATCATACTTTTCTTCCTTAGCCTCTTCCACAAGTTCAAAAAGAAAACTTCTAATGCTCTCCCTTTTTGTAATTGCCGTAAAACCATTGCACACAACAAGCCTACTATGTGCACATTATTGACCACTTAAAGCATGAGCTTCAACAAATTTATCAAAAGATTTGCCATCATACTCAATAACATGCATCCAATTGTCATATGTCTTATTTACCAAGGTGTCCGCATTAACCTTCTGATTGTCTAAAAGAGAATCCGTAAATATATATTGTCAATATGTGATTAAGCCATCGAATTGATAACCATTATTGAAAATAACTCATATATTCATGGCATCATCTAGATATAACTCGTAAAGGCTTCCCACTAAAGATACATGTCTTCACATGGTCTACAAAAACATCCCACATTTTGTTCTTCAATTATAAATGTCCCGGCCTCATTTAGCCTTTTATGGAAGGTGCCATCTTTTCTAATTTTCTCTAATTTCCAAACTTCATTGTACAAGTGAAGGTGGATAATATTTCTTGTACAGTTCTCCCCAATGATCCTTAATAGTGAAAGCCTTTGTTTCGCGTCATGCATGTATATGCCTTCACAAAAGTCCAATGAGATTTTCAAATCGAGTTTGACCCTCCTACTCCTTATCCAGCTTGAGTTGTTAGTAAAAGTTACCTTCCATAGCGTGTCTATACCATCCTTCAGTGTCACTCACTGTTCCCCATTAGAAATGACCTTTTTTCATTCACGTTCTTACACTATAAATCTGTCAAATTCTCCTTGAGTCCAAGTGTCGCCATCTTCATTGTTGAAATTCACTTCAAGGACAACAATATCAAATTTCACAAAGAACCCTAAACAACACAGCTTGTAATTGCATTAATTAAGACGACATGGATTGTAACAACTTGCTTGCATTCTGCTTTATCTCCATTAAAGAATGAGAGTGCCAACCTAGTCCTGAATTGTGGTTGCAATTTCTTCTACCGGATCATTCTATGCGTTTAAGAAAAGAACCCCCAATAATGTGACATTCCTTCATTGTATAATGTCTTTCCATCAGAGATTCTAATAACGCTCTCCATGCCAACTTCTTCCATGGCATTTGTTACCAATTCACCAATTTTCCTTTGCGTCAACTACCATGGTGAAGCCACGTCTCAAACTATTATGTTTGTCCCAGTTGCAACAGACTTAAATCCCTCAAAGAAAATTTCTCACGTGAGGAATGTAGTGCATGTGGTGCCATCTCCATCAACATCATAGGTTGCATTTACAACTTGCCTTAAATAGCACCAATATTTTTAATTGTCCTTGAACTCAATACTTCTTGCCACGGTAACACCACCTTTTGTCACCACCTTGGGAGCACCAATACTTTGTTCAATCGAATCACGACCCTCCGAGCCTAATGACCTTTATAACATATGCAAGGTCTTCCACACTCTTAAGCATCAAAGCACACGTCTCATCTTTGGCAATATAATTCCTTGTCCACCTTGCTCTACTTCCTGCGAGTCAGAATGTACATCCTAATGACCCTCTTTATCTCATTGTCAAAACCGCTCCTCGAAATTCTTAAAATACGATCCTCATATCAAAAGTAAGAACTCGCTTACCTTTTTGTCCCTCAAAAACAAATCATGCTTCTCTAAATCAAAATTGATGACCAGTTGGACCCAAAACAAAACATACATCTTAGTACCTAACAAAAGACTAACGCACTAAAATTTCTCGCACAACTCACAACGTCCCATAAAATTTATACCCAAACGATCACAACCTAGGCTCGATACCAAAATGTCACATCCCAAATCCTATAAGGACAAGGGGGTGACACGGCCGTCCTTCCGCCCGAAGAACGCAGCCTTTAGACTACCCCAAAAAAATTTCAGCTCCCAAGAGTTCCCGCGCTCACTTTATCGGTTGCTAACCGAGAGACCTGAAAAACATGAAGATTAGAGGAGTGAGCTACCACGGCTCGCAGAAGAACACATTTCTTCCAAGCGGATCGGGAAATCACTATGCACCTTTACAATACCAATACAATCCACTTTGAACATAATATATATACATACTACAAATATCTCAAGAAAACAATAAAGTGGGTACCAATGGTCGAATCCACTGGTCAATCTCATCAAGCACATGCCAAGGGTCTATCCCATTGGCTAAACTCGTCAAAACACGGTCAACGGTCCATTCCACCGACCAAACTCAAATCAAAATGTCAATGGTCTACTCCATTAACCAAGCTCAGCTCAAATGTCCAACCATGGTCACGCTTAATGCCCGTGACGGGACGACCAAGATTCCTCCTTGGTTAGGTCTCCACCTACTATGCCGTGGCTCGGCCCACAAGGATATCCTAGACTAGATGCGCATACCTACACACCCCTCGGGGTTCACGAGACATTGAGCATCAACCAATAACCACAAATCTCCAATAATCCACTATAGAATCAGAATCCTTTCACAATTCAAGCATTTAATGAATATTGAAATGCTTAACATAAACCAGAAAATTTCCAAAGTCCTTTGATAAAGGTTTCACAACCACTTTCAAGCAAATATCCCAACAAAGGACAATTCCCTCATTTGAACAACAAATGGTAGTGAAAACCCGATCCTATTTTCATGCATCAAAGAATGCTATTTTCAACTAATAGCATATATTACCCATAATATATTTCAAATATGAGTTTAAAATACAAAGGAAGAAACACGTCACTCACCCGGTAAGAGTCAAAAACCAACTAAGCCCTTATTTGAGCCGACGTACTTGAATTCCTAACAATTAATTCAAAATAATATCAAAGATCGAGTAAATGGACATTCTAAAGAATGACTTGGCTATACTACGCCTATTTGTCGATAAAACGACACCTACGTGCGCAACGGAAAGCTCGTCTCAAACGGAAACCTATTGTTATCCGCGATACACGGACACGCACTCAACTTTGTCGCCCCATAACTTCCTCCACAAAACTTGGTTTCAAGCCCACTTATAGTCATTAGAAAGCCCTTTCGATGCACTACAACAACCCCATAACAGTCGCCTCAAAACCTCGCCGAAAACAGCAGAAAATCAGTCCCGAAGCTACTGTACGCTACAGTGACAGAACACGAGCCGAACTTCAAAAATCCGTTCACAAACCGCAAGTTCAAATTCAATTCCGCAAAATGCTATAGCTTCACAACATCCTAAAGTATCATTCCCATAAAAATTTTCAGCTCAATGACTCAAAAATCGGACCTCGCCACACAAATCTCCATAAACTCCGAATTTCAAACCCTAGTTGCTATTAATCCTTTCCAAGGATGATTAGAAGCCTTAATCACTTACCGGCGCCGTAGGATAGTGTTGAGTTAGCTTGGTGAGTCATCCGGATCATGGGTGCGCCAAAAATTCTTCCATTTTGCCCCTTTTCCTTCTCTTTCTCTTCTCTCCCGTTTCTGCTTCTGCTCTGTTTTTCTGTTCTGTTTTGCTTCTGTCTTCAGCACTCCACGCAGCAAGAAGAAGCAAAAAAAATAAGGTGGGCTGGGCTGGTTTGGGGCCCATATATTACAGTTGATGCGCTTGCCTGTTGGGATCCTCAAGTCTCTTCAACCGTGAGTACAATCTTCTGATTTCTTTTACTTAGTGATGAAGTAGGAACAACTCCTAAAAAATGAGTAAAATTAACTTAGAGCAATTTCTTCCAGTTTTGCTTAGCAAAGAAGCAAGGGAGAGACTTTATTCCCACTGTCTGACACACACTCTTTGCCTTTGTATTTTAAACGATTATTGACGATGAAAGTCACGACAAGGACAAGCACATCTCTTCAGAGAACAGTGGCAGGCTTGGTAAAGGGAAGAGTGGTGATTAGGGTGATTGCAATTTGAAAACATTTTGCAATTGGAAGAAAAGACGCGAGTCTGGAAAGAGAAACGGAAGTCTCGACAGAAAGGGGGAGCATGTCTGTTCAGAAAATGAAGGCACGCCAAGGTAATTGAGGGAGCTACGGGGAGGGTGATCCTAATTTGAAGATGGCTTCCAAGATGAAGAAAGCACACAAGTTAATAGCGAGTGATGCAAGCCTTGGCAGAAAGGACAAGCATGTCTCTCCAGAGATCAAAGGCAAGCTTGGTAGTAGTAGCCCACAAATCAATAGGAAGAGTCCTTCTAAAATGAAAATGCCTTGCTTGACGAAGACAACACAGGAGTCTGGAAAGAGAAAAGAAAATCTTGACAAAAAGGACAAGCATGTCTCTTCAGAGAACAAAGGCAGGTTTGGTAACAGCAGCAGCGGTGGTAAGGGTGATTGTAATGTGAAAACACTTTCCAAGACAAGCAAAAGAAACGAGTCTGGAAAGAGCAACGGAAGTCTCGACAGAAAGGGCGAGCATGTCTCTTCAAAGAATGAAGGCAGGCTTGGTAATCGTGGGAGCTACAGCGAGGGTGATCCTAATTTGAAGATGCCTTCCAAGAAGAAGAAAGCACACAAGTCAACAGAGAGTGATAGAAGTCTTGACAAAAAGGACAAGCATGTCTCTCCAGAGATCAAAGGCAAGCCTGGTAGTAGTAGGACCAATGGTAAGGGTCATCCTAAAATGAAAATGCCTTGCTTGATGAAGAAAACACAGGTGTCTGGAAAGAAAAAAGAAAATCTTGACAAAAAGGACGAGCATGTCTCTTCAGAGAACAAAGGCAGGCTTGGTAGCAGTGAGAGTGGCGGTAAGGGTGATTGTAATGTGAAAACACTTTCCAAGACTAACAAAAGATGCGAGTCTGGAAAGGAGGAGCATGTCTCTTTAACGAATGAAGGCAGGCTTGGTAATCGTAAGAGCATTGATGAAGGCGATCCTCATTTGAAGGCGATTTCCAAGAGGAAGAACCAACGCAAGTCTAGAAAGAAAATTCAAAGTAATGACAACAAGGACAACCATGGCTCTTTAGAGAATGATGACAGGATTTGCAATAGTAGGAGCTATGATGAGGGTGATCCTAATTTGAAGATGTCTTCCAAGATGAAGAAAACACACAAGTCAACAGAGAGGGTTGGAAGTCTTGACAAAAAGGACAAGCATGTCTCTTCAAAGATCAAAGGCAAGCTTGGTAGTAGTAGGATCAATGGGAAGGGTCATTCTAAAATGAAAATTCCTCGCTTGATAAAGAAAACACAGGAGTCTGGAAAGAGAAAAGAAAATCATGACAAAAAGGACAAGCCTGTCTCTTCAGAGACCAAATGCCGGCTTGGTGACAGTAGGAGTGGTGGTGAGGGTGATTGTAATTTAAAAAAACTTTCCAAGTGGAAGAAAACATGCGAGTCTGGAAAGAGCAATGGAAGTCTTGACAGAAAGGAGGAGCATGTCTCTTCAAAGAATGAAGGCAGGCTTGCTAATAGTATGGACCGCAATGATGCATGGATGAACCTGAAGAAACCTCTTGGTGGTGGCACTCCTGGGCATCGGATCGGTAAACTCTTTGTATCAAATACAGAAATCAGTAAAGGAAGTAATGGCACCATTGTCCTTGAGGGCACTTATGAAGGTCGATCTGTTGCAGTGAAGCGCTTTGTTCTGGCTCACCATAAAGTTGCTTTTCAAGAAATACAGTCTCTTACAGTATCTGACCAAGACCCGACTATTGTTCGGTTGTATGGAGCAGAGTGTGATCAGGATTTTGTGTATCTTGCTCTGGAGCGTTGTGCTTGCAGCTTGGATGACTTAATACGGGCGCGTTCAAATTCTTCTGAGAAATCTGTCTTCCCTCATGACCCAGCATCAAATGCCATGCAATTGGATTTAGTTGAGGGGACAATGCAGGATGTTAACTTGTGGAGAGAAGATGGCCATCCCTCACCTTCGCTACTCAAACTGATGAGGTAAATTTTATGCCATGATATGTGAAAAAAAAGGTTTGAACTGAGAGACTACTGCAGTATTTTGCTTCTGATGGCACTCCTAAGATGGAATGTTGCAGACTTCTTATTGTATTTTGTGCCTGCTTGCCTAGGTATTACTTTTACCTGACTCTCAAGCATGTTCACAGAGACAATCTCCATGCCTCAATCAAACAGAGTCCTCTATTTTTCTTCTTTTGCGGGCACTGAATTAGTTCTCGGGCAGCAATGTCCAAGTCAGTCATGAGATAGGCAATCATGTGGCCACTAATTGGCCTGAAGTTACCCCGATGGATTCAATATCATGGGCTGAGTTTTGAACCTCACACGTTTCGGTTTCATAAATTAAGGCCAATCTTTCTAGCTAGGCTGATCTCGGTGGTTTCTTACTATGGTACTCAGTAACTATTTAGTGATGAAGTGATAGTTCCCATTTTGATTAAATTTGGCTCGCAGGGGTGGCAATTTGAATTGTGTTACCTTGTTCATTTCGGTCGTTACTGTCATCTCATGTTTGCCAAAGTAGTTTAACTTCTATTCAATATGAAGCAACTGGCTTTTGTAGAAGGGTCATGTAGTATCAGTTTGGAGTTAGTCGTACTCGTGTTGTTCCAGATTTAGGTTTCTCCCCATGTATTGGCGGAGTTCTCTTGTGTCATCTGAAAATTTGCAACCCAGCTTCTTGCGGCAGTTGACATGATATGAAAATATCCTTTGCATTTTTTTTTTTTTGAAGCCAGTCCTAATAATTATTTTTTTTCTCCCCTGTCGTCTTGACATTCTTACCATGTCTCATTTCATTTTGCGTTAGAGAAGTTTCTGTCAATCGTGTATAAGTAGGATTTTTCTGTTCTTAGTTGTTGGTTAATCAATTATTGGCAGGGGGCACATGACCCCCTTGTTCACACTTGCCTTCGTAGATCTTGAATGTCTAGTTAATGGGAAACATTGATTGGTTCAGATGTCTTGTTGATTTAAGTCCTATGATCAACTTTATGTTATCATTCAGGGAAGTGGTCTCAGGGCTGGTCCATTTGCATCGCTCGGGAATAGTTCATCGAGACTTAAAGCCTCAAAATGTTTTGATTACTACGGAATTATGTGCCAAGTTATCTGACATGGGCATTAGTAGACTCCTCCCTGGGGATACATCTTCCTCAGAGTATCATGTCACCGGTAACTGCTCTTGACAGCTTTACCTGGACCCTCGATCTTCTTTGCATTTAAGATTGATCCATGCAGGTCTGAATTGGTTAGGTGATACTAAAACCTTCAGCCGTATAATTTCGGTTGTAAGAGCTGTCTTTTTTTCTAAAGAGGACCTTATATTGAAACTTTGCTGTCTACATTGTGGTATGATTTTGGAGACCTAACAGTTTCTGCAGCTGTCTCTTTTGATTGACCGTTGATTCAGTAACGCCACCTCTGTGTCTGTCTGAGTGAAAATGGCTCTTTAACAAATGCAAATACCCGATGTCTATCTTGCAGATTGTGGCAGATTGGGATTGCAAGCGTCTGAACAACTTTGTCCTGCGCAGCAAATGTACTCAGTTGATGCGTTTGGTCTTGGTTGTGTCTTGTTTTTTTGCGTCACTGGCGGAAGACATCCATTTAAAGACAGTCTAAAGGGCAAAGGTAATATCAAGAAGAAGACAATCGATTTGTCCCTGGTGGAATTTATGCCTGAAGCCGCAGATATGTTCACTCGTTTACTGAACCCTGATCCTAACCTGAGGTGAGAGGATGGATTAGTAATGTGCATGATCTCTTTTTCTTTGTATCCATTGATGGATTTTGTGCCAGTCATTTATCTACTCTCAATTCCATGTAGCACTCAAATCTTCTGCGTTTCTGTTCCTTCTAGTAAGTACGACAACCAATCTACATTGAACTATAAATGTCATTGATAGTTACATGTTCCAACGTAAACCGATTACAGGTGAAACTGGGGTTAGATAGCTGCTGTAACTTGTCAATACTCGAAGATGCACCAACCAATCATTCGAAAAGTAAAATTTAGGGGACTGAATTTCTCCGGGTTATAACCGTGTTTCTTGATAGTAAAGGATGTCAATAAAATCGTTTTCACCTTCTGATTATTCATCAAAGGTGCTTTGTAAGTTACTGAAGTCGGTCTATCTCTTGTGGCTGAAGAACAAAGACATTTGCATTCTGAACTATTCTAATATTCGGCAGGCCAAAGGCATCGGAGGTGCTTCACCATCCACTGTTTTGGAATTCTAAGACAAGACTGTCCTTTCTCCGAGAGATCAGCGACTGGGTACAACCGAAAGCTAGGGGGGGAACTGATCCTGATTTTCTGGAAAAATTGGAGAGCATTGCTCAGCGTGTTTTCGACAAGGAATGGAGCGGAAAGATAGATTGTGAATTCATTAAGCACATGCGTACGTTCAAGGCCTATGAGTTTAAAAAAGTCAGAGACTTGTTGCGAATTGTGCGAAACACGTTTAGCCATTACAAAGAACTTCCACCAGAAATTCAGGTACGTTTCTACTTCCCAGTGCAACTACTGCAGAAAAATTTTACAAACAATAAACACATCCTACGCTGAACTATCACTGTAGAGATATACATGATTAACTCAGCTCAATCTCCACAAGGCCTATAGATTGAATGTATCAACGAGCAATAGTGTGAGTTTGTGGCTCATATACGAGATATGACACTGATGGTTCGTTGTGGCAGGAGATCGTCGGAACATCTCCTGAGGATTTGGATAGCTATTTCACGAAACGATTCCCCAAACTCTTGATCGAAACATACAGATTCGTCTCCTTGTGCGGTGAAGATGCTCACTTTCCGGAGTACTTCAACCTGTGACCACAACGGTTTATCAGCAGTGCACTTTGTAATAATTCGGGTCAGTGACAGGAATTTGAGGATGGCTGATTTCGGCATCACATATAAAGATGTCATTACACGCTTGGAAAGCATGTGCATCTATTAAACCTGTATGGACATGTTTGTATGAGATGAATATATGGTATGTGAGAGATGATAACTATGATGTACAGCTACAAAATATCAAGTCTTTCTTTTCATGGGAGGGTTATGATATAAGCCCAATGCGTTAAATGCTATCTTGAGGCAACTGATTCATGCCTAAATATGCCCAAGAGAGAAGGTAGAATTTTCAGAACATGTTGATCTATTATCTATGATCCCCCCATATCGCATACTTCAATTTATGCTGCAAATGTTCTTTTGGAAGTTATAGAACGGTGTTGATCCAAAACAAAATTGGGCGACCATTAGCATATTCAATTTGATGTTGGAATCAAAATGTCATAAAGCTTGTGCTGAGGTTCTTTCTGTGTATCCTACTCTAAAATCTAAAAAACTTCTTCGCCGAAAGTTCAAGAATTTCAATAACGTCCACTTCAATTGAAACCCCACTATCAGCAGCTAATTAGTTCATGCGATAATTCATCTTAGATGAGATAGATAGATGACAAACAAGATATCGCTATGGTTTCTACCAGAAAAACTTTTTAACTATGTAGGAATCAACCAAGATATCGCCTGCAAAATACAAGGAGAAGGCCTAATTCCGTTCGATGTCTGTTCACTTGTGCAAGATGGGCGTCAAACGTGCTTCTTCAGCGATCTCTTTGCTGACTTCTGAAGCCATTCGTACAGTTAGAGTCAACTAGCAATTCAACCAAAACTCCCCATCGTTTCTTTTTCTTTTTTTCAAAATTTTTTTGGCCCATCTAAGCCCTAGTCTTCTTGGACGAAGATTCCACTCTCTTTCTTCACGATGAAGAATCACCCATGCAAAACTAAGGGCCCGTTTGGTTCGGCTTTGCGGGAATGCATTTGGGAAAATGCAAATACCTTTGGGCTAAAGGGGTTTCTCGAAATGCAAATACTATTTAGTAAATTTTGCATTGTGAAAAAACTTTGACTTAAATGCCTTTTGGTTAGTACCCCATTTTGCTAAGGGACTTTGCGAAATTTTTTATTTAAAAAAATTGTAAATATTTTTTTTTTAAATTCATGGCCGCCCACCACCTCCGGCGACCAAAATTGGCCGCCGGCCACCCTCCGGCAGCCAGATCTGGTCACCGAAAGGCCTCGCTTGAGGGCGGGCGACCTCAGGCAGCAGTCGCTTGTCGCCTGTCGCTTGGGTCGCGAACCCAGGCGACGGCAGCGGTCGCCTGTCGCCTGAGTTCGCCCCAGGCGACAGCGGTGGTCGCGCGACCTCCGCGCCTCAGGCGACGACCCAAGCACGTAACCAAGGGCGGCGGTCGCCCCCCTTGGCTGGCGGTCGCCCTCCTTGGCCGGCAGTCGCCGGTGGTCGCCGGCAGTCGTCGGCTCCCTTGGCCACGTGGAGAAGATGAACAGTACCCATGTTGCATTTCGAAAATGCAAGTTCCAAATGCATCTCAGGAGCAGCATTGGGCTAAGGGACTTTGAGAGCACTTGGAGATGCAATTGCATCTTCCCAAAGCTGAACCAAATGGGTTCGCATTTGGCCAAGAGGCTTTCAGGGCTGAAAGCCCCTTGGCAAAGCTGAACCAAACAGGGCCTAAGCCTGCTAAGTCAGACTAGTTGAACATCTAGGAAAAGGTGAGACTCAGGTTCAGTCTCACTGTACAAAAGAAAAAACCGACCTAAGCTCTTTCACTTTTTTTCCATGCCACGACCAGTTCTGTGAATGCATTTTTTGCGAAACGGGTAGATCGGATAAGTTCCGCTATTTCTCGGAAAAAGCTATCGCCATCTCATTTCTCATCGTACTATATCTATCTCCTTCCATGATGAAAGGGCATTGCGCTTAGCGATGATAATTAGCGATGTTCATTGGGGCAGTAGGACCCCTTGTGCATCCATTGCACCACCTTTCAGCCCCTGTAATCTTTCTCTTTTCAGCTCGACAATGGTCGGAATTATCTCATCATTGTCCTGAGGAATCTTTCCTTCTCAATTTTTGCTCTTGCTTAGTTACAGTGCAACAATGCGGCGATCGCAGGACGCTTCGGATCTTCCTTCCATGGGTTGCTGCGGTGCCTTTTGGGCTCTCCTCAGTCTCGCTCGTGGCTTCATCAGACAGTACGTAGATCGGAGCCGATCGAGTGGCATGGGCGACATCATCATCGATCTTTCTTTTGGGCCGAGCATCGCCAGCTCGGGGTCGGAGAGGTCTGAGACTGAGGCGGTGACGGCGGCGGCAGCTCGGACCGGACATGACGGAGTGTCGATGCGCTTGCCCATTGGGTCTCTCAAGTCTCTTCAACCGTAAGTACAATTTCTTCTGATTTCCTTTTAATCAGTAATAAATTAGGAACAACTCCTAAAGAATTAGTGGGATTAACTTAGAACAATTTCTTCCGGTTTTTCTTAGCAAAGAACTAAGGACGGTCCGACACTCATTCTTTGCTTATATATTTTAACGGAAATTCAAATAAAAGTCTGACATGAAATTATTTTCTTAAAAAAAAAAGTTTCAAGTTGATATTATCCGGAATAATAATCTAAAGTGGCCAAGTAAAAAATAAAGGTCCAAATTCGCTAGTCAGCTAGCATGTCACGTAACGTTCAAGCCACCAGAGCAAGGGCACTTTTTCTCTTTTTCTTTTTCGTATTATTATAATTTAGTCCTCCGAAGCAACGCGAGCAGAACAAAAGCAAGAGGCAAAATGGCGAAGTAAAGGACAAAATATTTCAACCCAAAATTTTTTGGACAGAAGTACCCCTACTTCGGCAGCCGGAGTAATCATGGGATAAGCTGGCCAGTCAGCGAGTTGCATACGCTCATTTAAGACTAATTTGACTTTTTAAGACCTTTAGCTGAGATAATGTCAATTTTGATTTATTTTTTTTATGAAAACTTGCCCCAATTTCAAGCTCTTATACGAAAATTTTCTTATTTTAAGCTATTAACTATGAAATCCGTCCATTCACGGACCTCCTTTATCCTTTTAAAAATTACAGTCACCGAAATTTAAGGGTGAGCTTTAGCAGCGATCCTGATTTTTCAGTTAGGTTAGTGTCACTTCATATTTTTTCAATATTTGCCCCTCACGTCAAAGAAGCTATTAGTTTACATGTATTTAAAATGATTATGATAAAAAAAGGTTGTCTTCACACGGTTAGTGATTTTTCACTTCAAGAGAATATTCATCAATAAAATTAATACCTAGAAAATTCTCCATAAAGGCAACCAAAACAGCATCAAACAATCGAGACGGTTTTATGTATGGTCCCGGTGTTATTAATGAACAAACATGGCAATTACTTCTTCAATCCAACAATGGTGGCTATGAAGTAGGAATTCCTCAAATATTACAAGAACATTCCATCTAGGAATAAGCAGTTTCAGATTCCATACAGGTTTCACTTAAAACTTGGAAGTTGAAACCTCGAACCTATCCACCGGAGCATATTCCTCATTTTTTAGAACTTGAAATCTATCTCGCATAGAACCTGAAACCTACCTTGTCATGGGTTTAAAGTTAGTTTTAAGATCTACCCAAGTTCTACCTATATTATTAACAAAATAATTGCAATGTAATGACCACAATTTTCTACTAATCTACTCACCACAATTTATATTTAGACACGCGAAGAATATGAAAAATTAACAAAGTAAAAGTTTTAGTCATAAAATGAAAGCTCAGACTAGTAATTACAAATTATACACTTATCATCAAATACCATCGAATATTACAGGATCGCATGAGACATAGATCAAGAAAAATATAAAAACTTATACTAGATCTAGATTTTAAGTTCCACCTATCTAGAACTTAAAATTGCTGGTCAAAACAGAATTTTTAATTTTTTGGAATCTGGAACTCACTTTGTATAATTTGGAACCTGAAACTCACCCCGTATACTTTGGAACTTAGAGTTGGATAAGTTCCAAATGGTTTGGTTTTTTAATTCTAGATTCTATCATGGAACCATGTTGAACAATAATTCCACCTATTTAATTGTCTTGGTTTTAAGGATTAAGTTGACGGGGTTTGGAACTTTGTTTACTCCATATTATGACACTTTGGGGCCAAGTGAGGAGGTCAGAGTCGAGATCTGGGCGACCACGAGGAATTTGCTCTAGAATTGGTGTGATGCATATGCTGCCCGATTCAATACGAGGAACTCTGTCCCATGGACAGAGATGCCACCTTCATTGAGTAGTGCAACCTCAAATTGAGTAAGATGGCTGGCTAGCGTATATATTAGCAATTTCCCACTAAAATTAGTCATATGGACTCAATTGGCCAAACGCAAAAGGTTTAGGACTCAATTAGCATAATTAAAAAATTTATGATTGAATTAGCAAAAGTGAAATAGGTTAAGACTTTTTGGACAATTTTCATACATTTTCTTACTATGATACTCAATTAGTAATTATTTAGTTACGAAATGGCAGATTTCCTATTTTAATTGAATTTCACTTATAGGGGTGGCAATTCGTATTGTGTTACCTTATTCATCTCAATCCTTATTGTCAATTCATATTTGCAGAAATGGCTTAAAAACGATTTAATATGAATAAACTGGTTTTTGCAAAAAGGGTCATGTAGTATCTGTTTTGAGTTAGTCATCCTAATGTTGTTCGGATTCGGGTTTCTCCCTGTGAATTTGAGCGACTATCTTATCAACTCAAAATTTGCCACCCAGCTTCTCGCGGCAGTTGTCATGATACAAAAATGTCCTTTCCACGTTTTTGTTTTTCTTTTAAAGTTAGATCAAATGATTTTTTTTTCCTACACTCTTGTCTTGACATTCTTACCATGTCTCATCTCATGTTGTGTTAGAGAAGTTTCCATGAGTCGGGTCTAACTATCAAACAATGCCTTCAAGTAGGATTTCTGTTTCTAGCTGTTGGTTAATCGATTATCGGTAGAGGGCACACGACCACCCTTGGTCACATACCTTGCCTTTGTTGATCTTGAATGTCTGTTCAACTATTGGAAAACATCGTTTGGTTCATATATCTTGTTGGTTTGAGTCCTAAGATCTAATCTTTATTGTCATACAGGGATGTGGTCTCAGGGCTTGTCCATTTGCATCACTTAGGAATAATTCATGGAGACTTGAACCCTCAAAATGCCTTGATCACTAAGGAATTGTGTGCCAAGTTATCTGATACGGGCAGTAGTAAACTCCTCCTTGGGGATACATCTTCCTTGGGAAATCATGTCGCTGGTAAGTGCTCTTGACAGATAGCTGGACCCTAGATCTTCCTTGCATCTAAGATTCATCCATGCAGGTCTGAATCTGTTAGGTGATACTAAAACCTTCAGCCATATAATTTCAGCTGTAAGAGCCGTCTTTATTTTTATTTTTTAAAGACCTTATATCGAGAGTTGGATCACTCAATGTTTTGCTGTCTAGATTGTGGTATGATTCTGGAGATCCAAACAGTTTCTGCCGCTTGCTTTTGATTGACCGTTGAATTCATAATGCCACATCTGTATGTGTCTGAGTGACAATAGCTCTTTGACAAATGCCAATACCCAATGTCTGTCTTGCAGATTGTGGCAGCTCGGGCATTTTTTTTTAAAATAAAAAATCAAGCGCCTGAACAACTTTTAGTGCGCACCAAACTTGCTCGGTCAACGTGTTTGGTCTTAATCGTGTCTCGTTTTTCTGCGTCACTGGCAGAAGACATCCATATGGAGACAGTCTAAAGGGTGATGGTAGTATCGAGGAGAATACAATGGATTTGTCCTCGGTGGAATTTATGCCAGAAGCTGCAGATTTGTTCGATTGTTTACTACACCCTGATCCTTACCTGAGGTGGGAGTACCATGTGATGTGCATGATCTCTTTTTCTATCCTTCGATGGATTTTATGCCAGTCATTTGTCGACTCTCAATTCCCTGTAGCACTCAAATCTTCTCTGTAACCGTTTCTTCTGGAAGTACAACGGCCAAATACTATTGAACCGCAAATGCCATTGATTGTTGTACATGTTCCTAAGCAAGCCAATTACAGGTGAAATGTAACTTGTCGGTACTCAAAGATGCACACGCCAATCATTCCTAATGTAATATTTAGAAGGCTGCATGATTTTCAGGGATCGTAATTATGTTTCTTGGGAGTAAAGGAGGTTAGAGAAAATCGTTTTCATCTTCCAATTTTTCATCAAAGATGGTTAGTGAATCACTGAAGTCGATATATCTCTTGTGGCCAAATAACAAAAAAAATATTTGCAGTCTGAACTCTTCTAATATCTAGCAGGCCGAAGGCATTGGAGCATGGTTATTTAGAGGATGAAGGCAGGCTCGGTAATTGTAGGGGCGATGATGAGGCTGATCCTAATTTTAAGGGGCTTTCCAATTGGAAGAATCAAGGCAAGTCTAGAAAGATAGATCAGAGTCTTGACAACAAGGATGAGCATGAGCATGGTTCTTTAGAGAGCGATGACAGGATTAGTTATGGTAGGAGCAACGATGAGGGTGATCCTAGTTTGAAGATGCCTTCCCAGATGAAAATACACGAGTCAATAAAGCGTGATGAAAGTCTTAACAAAAAGGACGAGCATGTCTCTTCAGAGATTGACAGCAAGCATGGTGCTAATAGGATCAATGATGAGAGTCAGTCTAAACTGAAAGCGCCTCGCTGGATAAAGAAAACACACGAGTCTGGAAAGAGAAATGACAATCTTTACAAAAAGGACGAGCATGTCTCTCCAGAGAACAAAGACAGGCTTGGTGACAGTAGGAGTGGTGGTGACGGTGATTGTAATTTAAAAACACTTGCCAAGTGGAACAAAAGATGCGAGTCTGGAAAGTGCAACGGAAGTCTTGACAGAAAGGAGGAGCACGTTTCTTCAAAGAATGAAGGCAGGCTTGGTAATCGTGGGAGCTACAGTGAGGGCGATCCTAATTTGAAGATGCCTTCCAAGAAGAAGAAAGCACACAAGTCAACAGAGAGTGATAGAAGTCTTGACAAAAAGGACAAGCATGTCTCTCCAGAGATCAAAGGCAAGCCTGGTAGTAGTAGGACCAATGGTAAGGGTCATCCTAAAATGAAAATGCCTTGCTTGATGAAGAAAACACAGGTGTCTGGAAAGAGAAAAGAAAATCTTGACAAAAAGGACAAGCCTGTCTCTTCAGAGACCAAAGGCAGGCTTGGTGACAGTAGGATTGGTGGTGAGGGTGATTGTAATTTAAAAAAACTTTCCAAGTGGAAGAAAACATGCGAGTCTGGAAAGAGCAACGGAAGTCTTGACAGAAAGGAGGAGCATGTCTCTTCAAAGAATGAAGGCAGGCTTGGTAATAGTATGGACCTCAATGATGCATGGATGAACCTGAAGAAACCTCTTGGTGGTGGCACTCCTGGGCATTGGATCGGTAAACTCTTCGTATCAAATACAGAAATCAGTAAAGGAAGTAATGGCACCATTATCCTTGAGGGCACTTATGAAGGTCGATCTGTTGCAGTGAAGCGCTTTGTCCTGGCTCATTACAATGTTGCTTTACAAGAAATACAGTCTCTGACAGCATCTGACCGAGACCCAACTATTGTTCGGTTGTATGGAGCAGAGTGTGATCAGGATTTTGTGTATCTTGCTCTGGAGCGTTGTGCTTGCAGCTTGGATGACTTAATACGAGCGCATTCAAATTCTTCAGAGAAATCTGTCTTCCTTCATGACCCCGCATCAAATGCCATGCAATTGGATTTAGTTGAGGGGACAACGCAGGATGTTAACTTGTGGAGGGAAGATGGCCATCCCTCACCTTTGCTACTCAAACTGATGAGGTAAATTTTATGTCATGATATGTGAAAAAAAAAAAAATTGAACTGAGAGACTACTGCAGTATTTTGCTTCTGATAGCACTCCTAAAATGGACTGTTGCAGACTTCTTATTGTATTTTCTGCCTGCTTGCCTAGGTATTACTTTTACCTGACTCTCAAGCATGTTCACAGAGACAATCTCCATGCCTCAATCAAACTGAGTCCTCTATTTTTCTGCTTTTGCTGGCACTGAATTAGTTCTTGGGCAGCAATAACCAAGTCTGTCATGAGATAGGCAATTATGAGGCCACTAATTGGCCTGAAGTTACCCTGATGGATTCAATATCATGGGCTGAGTTTTGAACCTCACACGTTTCGGTTTCATAAATTAAGGCCAATCTTTCTATCTAGGCTGATCTTGGCGGTTTCTTACTATGGTACTCAGTAACTATTTAGTGATGAAGTGATAGTTCCCATTTTGATTAAATTTGGCTCGCAGGGATGGCAATTTGAGTTGTGTTACCTTGTTCATTTCGGTCGTTACTGTCATCTCATGTTTGCCAAAGTCGTTTGAATTCGATTCAATATGAAGCAACTGGCTTTTGTAGAAGGGTCATGTAGTATCAGTTTGGATTAGTCTTCCTCGTGTTGTTCCAGATTTGGGTTTCTCCCCGTGTATTGGCGGAGTTCTCTTGTGTCATCTGAAAATTTGCAACCCAGCTTCTTGCGGCAGTTGACATGATATGAAAATATCCTTTGCATTTTTTTCTTTTGAAGCCAGTCCTAATAATTATTTTTTTTCTCCCCTGTCGTCTTGACATTCTTACCATGTCTCATTTCATTTTGCGTTAGAGAAGTTTCTGTCAATCGTGTATAAGTAGGATTTCTGTTCTTAGTTGTTGGTTAATCAATTATTGGTGGGGGCACATGACCCCCTTGTTCACACTTGCCTTCGTAGATCTTGAATGTCTAGTTAATGGGAAACATTGATTGGTTCAGATGTCTTGTTGATTTAAGTCCTATGATCAACTTTATGTTATCATTCAGGGAAGTAGTCTCAGGGCTGGTCCATTTGCATCGCTCGGGAATAGTTCATCGAGACTTAAAGCCTCAAAATGTTTTGATTACTACGGAATTATGTGCCAAGTTATCTGACATGGGCATTAGTAGACTCCTCCCTGGGGATACATCTTCCTCAGAGTATCATGTCACCGGTAACTGCTCTTGACAGCTTTACCTGGACCCTCGATCTTCTTTGCATTTAAGATTGATCCATGCAGGTCTGAATTGGTTAGGTGATACTAAAACCTTCAGCCGTATAATTTCGGTTGTAAGAGCTGTCTTTTTTTTTCTAAAGAGGACCTTATATTGAAACTTTGCTGTCTACATTGTGGTATGATTTTGGAGATCTAACAGTTTCTGCAGCTGTCTCTTTTGATTGACCGTTGATTCAGTAACGCCACCTCTGTGTCTGTCTGAGTGAAAATGGCTCTTTAACAAATGCAAATACCCGATGTCTATCTTGCAGATTGTGGCAGATTGGGATTGCAAGCGTCTGAACAACTTTGTCCTGCGCAGCAAATGTACTCAGTTGATGCGTTTGGTCTTGGTTGTGTCTTGTTTTTTTGCGTCACTGGCGGAAGACATCCATTTAAAGACAGTCTAAAGGGCAAAGGTAATATCAAGAAGAAGACAATCGATTTGTCCCTGGTGGAATTTATGCCTGAAGCCGCAGATATGTTCACTCATTTACTGAACCCCGATCCTAACCTGAGGTGAGAGGATGGATTCGTAATGTCCATGATCTCTTTTTCTTTGTATCCATTGATGGATTTTGTGCCAGTCATTTATCTACTCTCAATTCCATGTAGCACTCAAATCTTCTGCGTATCTGTTCCTTCTAGTAAGTACGACAACCAATCTACATTGAACTATAAATGTCATTGATAGTTACATGTTCCAACGTAAACCGATTACAGGTGAAACTGGGGTTAGATAGCTGCTGTAACTTGTCAATACTCGAAGATGCACCAACCAATCATTCGAAAAGTAAAATTTAGGGGACTGAATTTCTCCGGGTTATAACCGTGTTTCTTGATAGTAAAGGATGTCAATAAAATCGTTTTCACCTTCTGATTATTCATCAAAGGTGCTTTGTAAGTTACTGAAGTCGGTCTATCTCTTGCGGCTGAAGAACAAAGACATTTGCATTCTGAACTATTCTAATATTTGGCAGGCCAAAGGCATCGGAGGTGCTTCACCATCCACTGTTTTGGAATTCTAAGACGAGACTGTCCTTTCTCCGAGAGATCAGCGACTGGGTACAACCGAAAGCTAGGGGGGGAACTGATCCTGATTTTCTGGAAAAATTGGAGAGCATTGCTCAGCGTGTCTTCGACAAGGAATGGAGCGGAAAGATAGATTGTGAATTCATTAAGCACACGCGTACGTTCAGGGCCTATGAGTCTAAAAAAGTCAGACTTGCTGCGTATTGTGCGAAACACGTTTAGCCATTACAGAGAACTTCCACCAGAAATTCAGGTATGTTTCTACTTCCCAGTGCAACTACTGCAGAAAAATTTTACAAACAATAAACACATCCTACGCTGAACTATCACTGTAGAGATATACATGATTAACGCAGCTCAATCTCCACAAGACCTATAGATTGAATGTATCAACGAGCAATAGTGTGAGTTTGTGGCTCATATACGATATGACACTGATGGTTCGTTGTGGCAGGAGATCGTCGGAACATCTCCTGAGGATTTGGATAGCTATTTCATGAAACGATTCCCCAAACTCTTGATCGAAACATACAGATTCGTCTCCTTGTGCGGTGAAGATGCTCCCTTTCCGGAGTACTTCAACCTGTGACCACAACGGTTTATCAGCAGTGCACTTTGCAATAATTCGGGTCAGTGACAGAAATTTCAGGATGGTTGATTTCGGTATCACATATAAAGATGTCATTACACGCTTGGAAAGCATGTACATCTATTAAACCTGTATGGACATGTTTGTATGAGATGAATATATGGTATGTGAGAGATGATAACTATGATGTACAGCTACAAAATATCAAGTCTTTCTTTTCATGGGTGGGTTATGATATAAGCCCAATGCGTTAAATGCTATCTTGAGGCAACTGATTCATGCCTAAATATGCCCAAGAGAGAAGGCAGAATTTTTAGAACATGTTGATCTATTATCTATGATCCCCCCATATCGCATACTTCAATTTCTGCTGCAAATGTTCTTTTGGAAGTTATAGAACGGTGTTGATCCAAAACAAAATTGGGCGACCATTAGCATATTCAATTTGATGTTGGAATCAAAATGTCATAAAGCTTGTGCTGAGGTTCTTTCTGTGTATCCTACTCTAAAATCTAAAAGAACTGCTTCGCCGAAAGTTCAAGAATTTCAATAACGTCAACTTCAATTGAAACCCCACTATCAACAAATTGGTTAGTTCATGCGATAATTCATCTTCGATGAGATAGATAGATGACAAACAAGATATCGCCGTGATTTCCACCAGAATAATTTTAAATGTACGAATCAACCAAGATATCGCCTGCAAAATACAAGGGGAAGGCCCAATTCCGTTCAGTGTCTGTTCACTTGTGCTAGATGGGCGTCAAACGTGCTTCTTCAGAGATCTCTTTGCTGACTTCTGAAGCCATTCGTACAGTTAAAGTCAACTAGCATTCAACCAAAACCCCCCATCGTTTCTGCTTCTGTTTTTTCAAAAAAAAATTGGCCTGTCTAAGCCCTGGTCTTCTTGGACGAAGATTCCACTCTATTCTTCACGATGAAGAATCGCCCATGCAAAACTTAGCCCGCTAAGTCAGACTAGTTGAACATCTAGGAAAAGGTGAGACTCGGGTTCAGAGTCTCACCGTACAAAAGAAAAAACCGACCTAAGCTCTTTTACTTTTTTCCATGCCACGACCAGTTCTGGGAATGCATTTTCGGCGAAACGGGTAGATCCGATAAGTTCCGCTATTTCTCGGAAAAAGCTAGCGCCATCATCATTTCTCATCGTACTATATCTATCTCCTTCTCATGATGAAAGGGCATTTGCGCTAAGCGATGATAATTAGCGATGTTCATTAGGGCAGTAGGACCCCTTGTGCGTCCATTACACCACCTTGCAGCCCCTGTAATCTTTCTCTTTTCATCTCGACAATGGTCGGAATTATCTCATCATTGTCCTGAGGAATCTTTCCTTCTCAATTTTTGCTCTTGCTTAGTTACAGTGCAACAATGCGGCGATCGCAGGACGCTTCGGATCTTCCTTCCATGGGTTGCTGCAGTGCCTTTTGGGCTCTCCTCAGTCTCGCTCGTGGCTTCATCAGACAGTATGTAGATCGGAGTCGATTGAGTGGCATGGGCGACATCATCGTCGATCTTTCTTTTGGGCCGAGCATCGCCGGCTCGATGTCGGAGAGGTCTGAGACTGAGGCGACGGCGGCGGCGGCAGCTCGGACCGGACATGACGGAGTGTCGATGCGCTTGCCCATTGGGTCTCTCAAGTCTCTTCAACCGTAAGTACAATTTCTTCTGATTTCCTTTTAATCAGTAATAAATCAGGAACAACTCCTAAAGTATCAGTGAGATTAACTTAGAACAATTTCTTCCGGTTTTTCTTAGCAAAGAAATAAGGACGGTCCGACACTCATTCTTTGCTTATATATTTTAACGGAAATTTAACTAAAAGTCTGACATGAAATTATTTTCTTAAAAAAAAGTTTCAAGTTGATATAATCCCGAATAATAATCTAAAGTAGCCAAGTAAAAAATAAAGGTCCAAATTCGCTAGTCAGCTAGCATGTCACGTAACGTTCTAGCCACCAGAGCAAGGGCACTTTTTCTCCTTTTCTTTTTCATATTATTATAAGGGAAAATTCCAATTAAAGGCCTGATATGCCCTCATTTTCTTAAAAAAGGGTCCAAAATGGACATGATTTCAAATAAGGGCCTAAAGTACCCAACCTTGTTTCAATTAAGGGCCTAAGCTCGCCGGCCGGCGAAAACTTTTCCGGTGGCCGGAACAAGGATATTTTTGTCATTTCCCCCTTTTTTTTTTTTTTTCCTTCTTTCATCTTCTTCATCATCGCCAGTGGCCGGCCGGCCACCGGCGACACCCACGGGGGCTGGGCGAGGGTCCCCCTCGCCCAATTTGGCAAGGGCCACCCTCGCCAGCCACAAGCGAGGGACGGGCGAGGTCGTCTCTCGCCCTGAGAAGGCCGCCTCGCGGCCATCTGCGAGGTCGGCCCTCGTCGACCGCGGAAAGAGGGCGAGGCGGCCCTCGTCGGCCGCGGACGAGGGCGAGGAGCCCCTCGTCGGCCGCGAGGCGGGGCGACCTCGCTAGATCTGGCGAGGTCGGCCCTCGTCGGCCGCGGCGAGCCCCTCGTCGGCCGCGGGTGAGGGCGACCTCGTCCGCGACCGACGAGGTCGCCCTCGTCCGCAGGCGGCGAGGCGGCCTCCTCGGGCGAGAGACGGCCTCGCCCGTCCCTCGCTCGAGGCCGGCGAGGGTGGCCCTTGCCGGATCGGGCAAGGCGACCTCGCCCGCCCTCTCAGGGCATCGCCGGTGGCCGGATGATGAAGAAGAAGAAATAAGGAAAAAACGAAAAAAAAAAAAAAAAAAAGAAGAAAAAGTGAGAAATGACAAAAATGTCCTTGTTCCTCCACCGAAAATCAGTTTTCGCCGGCCGGCAAGCTAGGCCCTTAACTCAAACAAGGTTGGGCACTTTAGGCCCTTATTTGAAACCATGTCCACTTTGAACCCTTTTTTGAGAAAATGAGGACATATCGGGCCCTTAATTGGAATTTTCCCTTATTATAATTTAGTCCTCCGGAGCAACGCAAGCAGAACAAAAGCAAGAGGCAAAATGGCGAAGTAAAGGACAAAATATTTCAACCCAAAATTTTTTGGACAGAAGTACCCCTACTTCGGCAGCCGGAGTAATCATGTGATAAGCTGGCCAGTCAGCGAGTTGCATACTCTCATTTAAGACTAATTTGACTTTTTAAGACCTTTAGCTGAGATAATATCAATTTTGATTTATTTCTTTTTGAAAACTTGCCCCAATTTCAAGCTCTTATACGAAAATTTTCTTATTTTAAGCTATTAACTATGAAATCCGTCCATTCACGGACCTCCTTTATCCTTTTAAAAATTACAGTCACCGAAATTTAAGGGTGAGCTTTAGCAGCGATCCTGATTTTTCAGTTAGGTAAGTGTTACTTCATATTTTTTCAATATTTGCCCCTCACGTTAAAGAAGCTATTAGTTTACATGTATTTAAAATGATTATGATAAAAAAGGTTGTCTTCGCACGGTTAGTGATTTTTCACTTCAAGAGAATATTCATCAATAAAATCAATACCTAGAAAATTCTCCATAAAGGCAACCAAAACAACATCAAACAATCGAGACGGTTTTATGTATGGTCCTGGTGTTATTAATGAACAAACATGGAAATTACTTCTTCAATCCAACAATGGTGGCTATGAAGTAGGAATTCCTCAAATATTATAATAACATTTCGTTTAGGACTGAGTAGTTTCAGATTCCATACAGGTTTCACTTAAAACTTGGAATTTGAAACTTAGAACTTATCCACTAGAGCATATTTCTCATTTTTTAGAATTTGAAATCTATTTTGCATAGAACTTGAAACCTACCTTGTCATGGGTTTAAGGTCAGTTCCAAGATCTATCTAAGTTCTACCTATATTGTTAACAAAATAATTGCAATGAAACATTTAATGACTACCATTTATTATTAATCTACTCACCACAATTTATATTTAGACATGCAAAGAATATGAAAAATTAACAAAATAAAAGTTTTAGTCATAAAATGCAAGCTCAGACTAGTGATTCCAAATTATACACTTATCATTAAATACTATCGAATATTACAGGATTGCATGAGACATAGATAAAAAAAATACAAAAATTTGTACTAGATCTAGATTTTAAGTTCCACCTACCTAGAACCTAAAATTGATGGTCAAAACAGAATCTTTAATTTTTTGGAACCTGAAACTCTCTCCGTATACTTTGGAACTTGAAACTCACCCTGTTTACTTTGGAACCTAGAGCTGGATAAGTTTCCAATGGTTTGGTTTTTTAATTCCAGAGTCAATCATGGAATCATGTTCAACCATAATTCCACCTATTTAATTGTCTTGGTTTTAAGGATCAAGTTGAAGGGGTTTGGAACTTTGTTTGCTCCATATTATGACACTTTGGGGCCAAGTGAGGAGGTCAGAGTCGAGATCTGGGCGACCACAAGGAATTTGCTCTAGAATTGGTGTGATGCATATGCTGCCCGATTCAATACGAGGAACTCTGTCCCATGGACAGAGATGCCACCCTCATTGAGTAGTGCAACCTCAAATTGAGTAAGACGGCTAGCTAGCATACATATTAGCAATTTCCTACTAAAATTAGTCATATGGACTCAATTAGCATAATTAAAAGATTTATGATTGAATTAGCAAAAGTGAAAAATGTTAGGACTTTTTGGACAATTTTCATGCATTTTCTTACTATGATTCTCAATTAGTAATTATTTAGTTACAAAATGGCAGATTTCCCGTTTTAATTGAATTTCACTTACAGGGGTGGCAATTCGTATTGTGTTACCTTATTCATCTCAATTCTTATTGTCAATTCATATTTGCAGAAATGGCTTGAAAACGATTTAATATGAATAAACTGGTTTTTGCAAAAAGGGTCATGTAGTATCCGTTTTGAGTTAGTCATCGTTATGTTGTTCCGGATTCGAGTTTCTCCCTGTGAATTTGAGCGGCTATCTTATCATCTCAAAATTTGCCACCCAGCTTCTCGCGGCAGTTGTCATGATACAAAAATGTCCTTTCCACGTTTTTGTTTTTCTTTTAAAGTTAGACCAAATGATTTTTTTTTTCCTACACTCTTGTCTTGACATTCTTACCATGTCTCATCTCATGTTGTGTTAGAGAAGTTTCCATGAGTCGGGTCTAACTATCAAACAATGCCTTCAAGTAGGATTTCTGTTTCTAGCTGTTGGTTAATCGATTATCGATAGAGGGCACACGACCACCCTTGGTCACATACCTTGCCTTTGTTGATCTTGAATGTCTGTTCAACTATTGGAAAACATCGTTTGGTTCATATATCTTGTTGGTTTGAGTCCTAAGATCTAATCTTTATTGTCATACAGGGATGTGGTCTCAGGGCTTGTCCATTTGCATCACTTAGGAATAATTCATGGAGACTTGAACCCTCAAAATGCCTTGATCACTAAGGAATTGTGTGCAAAGTTATCTGATACGGGCAGTAGTAAACTCCTCCTTGGGGATACATCTTCCTTGGGAAATCATGTCGCTGGTAAGTGCTCTTGACAGATAGCTGACCCTAGATCTTCCTTGCATCTAAGATTCATCCATGCAGGTCTGAATCTGTTAGGTGATACTAAAACCTTCAGCCATATAATTTCAGCAGTAAGAGCGGTCTTTATTTTTATTTTTTAAAGACCTTATATCGAGAGTTGGATCACTCAATGTTTTGCTGTCTAGATTGTGGTATGATTCTGGAGATCCAAACAGTTTCTGCCGCTTGCTTTTGATTGACCGTTGAATCCATAATGCCACATCTGTATGTGTCTGAGTGACAATAGCTCTTTGACAAATGCCAATACCCAATGTCTGTCTTGCAGATTGTGGCAGCTCGGGATTTCAAGCGCCTGAACAACTTTTTAGTGCGCACCAAACTTGCTCGGTCAACGTGTTTGGTCTTAATCGTGTCTCGTTTTTCTGCGTCACTGGCAGAAGACATCCATATGGAGACAGTCTAAAGGGTGATGGTAGTATCGAGGAGAATACAATGGATTTGTCCTCGGTGGAATTTATGCCAGAAGCTGCAGATTTGTTCGATTGTTTACTACACCCTGATCCTTACCTGAGGTGAGAGTACCATGTGATGTGCATGATCTCTTTTTCTATCCTTCGATGGATTTTATGCCAGTCATTTGTCGACTCTCAATTCCCTGTAGCACTCAAATCTTCTCTGTAACCGTTTCTTCTGGAAGTACAACGGCCAAATACTATTGAACCGCAAATGCCATTGATTGTTGTACATGTTCCTAAGCAAGCCAATTACAGGTGAAATGTAACTTGTCGGTACTCAAAGATGCACACACCAATCATTGCTAATGTAATATTTAGACGGCTGCATGATTTTCAGGGATCGTAATTATGTTTCTTGGGAGTAAAGGAGGTTAGAGAAAATCGTTTTCATCTTCCAATTTTTCATCAAAGATGGTTAGTGAATCACTGAAGTCGATATATCTCTTGTGGCCGAATAACAAAAAAAAAAAAATATTTGCAGTCTGAACTCTTCTAATATCTAGCAGGCCGAAGGCATTGGAGCATGGTTATTTAGAGGATGAAGGCAGGCTCGGTAATTGTAGGGGCGATGATGAGGCTGATCCTAATTTTAAGGGGCTTTCCAATCGGAAGAAACAAGGCAAGTCTAGAAAGATAGATCAGAGACTTGACAACAAGGATGAACATGAGCATGGTTCTTTAGAGAGCGATGACAGGATTAGTTATGGTAGGAGCAACGATGAGGGTGATCCTAGTTTGAAGATGCCTTCCCAGATGAAATTACACGAGTCAATAAAGCGTGATGAAAGTCTTAACAAAAAGGACGAGCATGTCTCTTCAGAGATTGACGGCAAGCTTGGTGCTAATAGGATCAATGATGAGAGTCAGTCTAAACTGAAAGTGCCTCGCTGGATAAAGAAAACACACGAGTCTGGAAAGAGAAATGACAATCTTTACAAAAAGGACGAGCATGTCTCTCCAGAGAACAAAGACAGGCTTGGTAACAGTGTGGGCAATGATGATGCGTGGATGAACATAGAGAAACCTGTTGGTAGTGGCACTCCTGGGTGTTGGATCGGTAAACTCTTTGTATCAAATACAGAAATCGCCAAAGTAAGTAAGGGCACCATCATCCTTGAGGGCTTCTACGAAGGCCGACCTGTCGCAGTGAAGCGCCTCGACCGGGCTCATCACTATGTTGCTTCACAAGAAATACAGTCTCTGACAGCGTCTGACCAAGACCCAAATATTGTACGGTTGTATGGAGCAGAGAACGATCAGGATTTCGTGTATCTTGCCCTGGAGCGTGGTGCTTTCAGCTTAGATGACTTAATACAAGCACATTCAAATTCTTCGGAGAAATCTGTCTTCCCTGATGACCCAGCATCAAATGCTATCATCAAGTACAAAATGCGATTGGATTCAGTTAAGGGGATGATGCAGGATGTTAACTTGTGGAGGGAAGATGGCCATCCTTCACCTTTGCTCCTCAAACTGATGAGGTAATTTTTATGTCGTGAAATGTGAAAAAAAGGTTTGAAACTCTGAGATTACTGCAGTATTTTGCTTCTGGTGGCACTCCTACAATCAACTGTTGCAGACCTCTTATTGTATTTTGTGCTTGTGTGCCTATGTTTTACTTTTACATGACTCTCAAGCATGTTTACAGAGACAATCTCCACGCCTCAATCAAACTGAGTCCTGGAGACCTCTTTTTTTGCTGGAACTGAATCGTTCTCAGGCAGCAATTTCCAAGTCATAAATGAGACGGGCAATTATTAGGCCACTAAATGGCCTTGAGTTGCCCTGATGAGTTCAATATCAGGGGTTATGTTTTGAACCTCACACGTCTCAGTTTCATAAATTAAGGTCATTGTTATTATTAAGGCTGAACTACGCAGTCTCTTACCATGACACTCAGTAACCATTTAGTGTAAATTGACAGATTTCCAATTTTGATTAAATGTGATTCAATGGGGTGGCAATTAGTATTGTGTTACCTTGTTCATCTCTCTCTTTATTGTCATTTCATGTTTAAGCCAAAATAGCTTAAATTCGATTCAGATGAAAGAGCTGGTTTTTGAGAAAAAGGTCATGTAATATCAGTTTTGAGTTAGTCGTCCACATGTTATTCCAGATTCAGGTTTCTCCCTGTGAATGAATTCTCTCGTGATCTCTAAATTTGCCACCCAGCTTCTTGCGGCAGTTAATCAGAATACAGAATTATCCTTTCCACATTTTTCTTTTAAAGTTAGTCCTAATAGTTATTTTTCTTTACTGCCGTCTTGCATTATTCCATGTCAGGTTATAACTGTCAACCACTGCCTTCAAGTAGGATTTCTGTTTTTTTTTTTTGGTAAGGGTAAGTATAATATAGTTTTCGACCAGAATTTACAAAGACAGTGCAGCCCGGCACCAGACACGCACTCAGCGGGACAACAAGTCACTGGAGTGAGAGGGTACCGGGTTCACTAGAAAAACCCAAAAAAGAAGGTTACAGATAAACAGTCAAACAGGAAGGGACTGGGAGATGACAAGTCCAGCCTTTCCACGTGTCAAAGGGAAAAGATACAAGGGTCAATCCCCCAGGAACGCTGCAGTCTCCCCGTTCTTCGAGGAGTCAATAACGGATTTGAAGGAAGAAGCTTTATCCTTTACTTGCTCGATAAGATATTGCTTCATTGAAGGCATACATAAGTTGGTAGCTCGGAATATCATGTCATTCCCGGACTTCCAAATGATGTAACGAGAGCCCCAAAGGAAAACCCGACGATGTCATAGTAAAAGCCTTTGTCCGAAGTGCTAAACAAACGACGAAGGATTTCGACCCAGGGGAGACTCCTCCAAGAAAGATTACACTTTGCAGCCCAAAAATAAGTGAGGGATAAAGAGATATGGCAATCAAAAAAGAGGTGGTCTATAGAGTCAGGGGTGAGGTTACAAAAGGCACATAGCACCCGAGGGATTCTACCAAAGGACATAAGGAGAGCCTGGGTGGGAAGGCGTTTCCTAGAGATAAGCCCACGAAGGAATTGGTGTTTAGGAACAATGGCTTTGTCCCATACACAAGAAGCCCAAGAGACCCGAGCAACTTTTTTTGCGAATGATGGACCAAGGCGAGGCTAGGGAAAACTTACCCGAAGGATGATGGGGCCGGATAAAAGAATCCTCTCCCCGGTTAAGGGGGGGATTGTGATTTGCCACATTTGGAGATCCCGTACCGTCAACCCATCCGGGGGAGAAAAGATCAGCTACCTTAGCATGTCTGGTGAGGCTTGATTGATAGATGTCATTGTCGTCAAACAACGTGTTGAGGGGGCCCATGTCTAACCATGGGTCAAACCACAAGGAGGTGATCTTGCCATCTCCTATTTTCCACCTGAAGCAGTTTATATACTCCCCCCTCAGCGAGAGAATTTTCCTCCAAGCCCAAGAGCATAAGGTCGGTGTTGTGGCAATCCAAAAATTTATCCTTTTAAGGTGGGTAGAGTGAATCCACTTGCACCATAGGGATTCTTTATCAGTGAATAGAATCCAGATATGCTTAAGCATTGCAGCTTTATTACTGTCCCGAATTTTCCGAATCCCTAGTCCCCCTTCTAGTTTAGGCATGCACACATCATCCCATGAGACTTTTGCTCCTCCTGGACCAAGGCCCGGCCCTTTCCACAAGAACTGACGACAAATTTGTTCTATCTTGTCTACTATAGAAGAAGGTAGCCAGAAAATTGACGCCCAGTATACTTGAATAGCGTGCAGGACAGATCTGATAAGTTGTAGGCGACCCGCAAAGGAGAGAAAAAGATGTGTCCAGGATTGGACTCTAGCAGTTAACAGACTTACCAGGGCGTGGCAGTCCACTTTGCTCAATCTCGAAGTAATGATAGGGACTCCCAAGTATTTGACTGGAAAGGATCCTAATCGGAAGTTTAGCAATTGCAAAATCTCGAGCCCTTACGTCATCCGAGACACCCGAAGTGAAAACTTCACTCTTGCTTGCATTTGGAGTTAAACCGCTCCAACTAGAGAAGATGTTGAGCCCATCTTTCATGCACGAGATCGAAGCTAGTTTTGCTTCACTGAAGATGAAAACATCATCCGCAAAAAATAGATGCGAAAGAGAGGATTTCTTGCATCTCCAAAAGTATCGATATTCTTGACGATGTGATTGTAGCTCCAGGAGACCTGAGAATACTTCCATCGCCAAAGTGAAGAGGTAGGGTGATACTTTGGTCTCCTTGCCTTAATCCCCTACCACTCGAGAAGAAACCATGGAGTTCACCGTTTATTGATATTGAAAATTTAGGGGTGCGTACACATACCATAATAAGCCGGATGAAGTGGTCTGGAAATCCAAAAGCTCTTAGGGTTGTCTCCAGGAAATCCCAATCCAGAGTGTCGTAAGCTTTGCGAAAGTCCACTTTAATGGCACACTTGGGGGAGTAGTTGTCCGAGTGAAAACCACTGAAGAGTTCTTGAGAGAGGAGAATGTTGTCACTTATCCTTCGCCTTTAACAAAAGCCGTTTGAGCCGGGCTTATAATATCGGGGAGAATAGCCGCAGTTTCCGTTGGACAGAATTTTAGTGATGCATTTGTATAATGTGTTGCAGCAAGCAATAGGACGAAAGTCATTAACCGATGAGGCATTTTGTACCTTAGGCACCAAGGCCAAGATAGTGCAATTAATCTCCCTTAATAAGTGCCCGGTATTAAAGAAATCCATAATCGCCTCTATAACAGAGGGTCCTACTATATCCCGTTTCTTTTGAAGAAATCGAGTTATAGCCATCGGGGCCCTGGGGCTTTACCCCGATAGAGCAAACATAGCTTCCTTGACATCTTGAGGGAGTATGGGATTAGACAGAGTCTTACCTGGTCATCATTTAAGGAATACTTCAAGGTTTCCTTGACCTCCAAAATCGTGGGTCGACGGGCGTGTTCACTTTGGGCCAAAAGATCCCGGAAGTAGCTAACAAATGCTTGATGAACTTCCGGCGAGTTCGTAATCGGGTTGCCCGCATCATCCCGGGACCGAAAGGATCCGGTTACGAAGGTGCCTACTTTGTACGGGCGGTGAAAAAAATCTAGTGTTGTGGTCACCTTCCTTAAGCCATTGGATTCTGGATTTTTGCTTGAAAAAAGATTCCTCCATAGACCTCAATTCATAGTACACCCGAGCTTGGCCCCGCTCTCGCTCCGCCAAAGCACTTTGCTAAGAGGATCACCGAAGAGGGCTTCTTGAGAGATATGCGAGGGCCCTTTTGGCTTCGAGGCTCGATGGGAGATGTCGAATAGACGACTCTATTCAGCTGCTTGAGCCCGCATTTTAGTAACTTGAGTTTGCTGCATACCTTAAACATAGGCGTGCACTGGAATCGACAATCCCGGGCACAGGACACCGTGGCAGAAAAATTCGGGTGAGACATCCGAAAGTTGAAAATTTTAAAGGGTTTTCGCCGAGGCCCTGGGGCCAAAACTCGACCGACATAGGAGTGTGGTCGATATTCCGGGGGCAAGGAAAGGCGCTTCGAGAAAGAATATTCGAGGCCCATTTGCTTTGTTTACCAAGACCCGGTCTATTTTCCTTTGTTTCCTCTCGCTCACCGGTGGATGCGGACCAAGTATATCTAAATCCCACATAACGCAGTCTTCCGGTTCGGACGGCTTAGGCATTCCCCAAATTCGTCAAATGCGGGGATCCAATTGTCGAGCCTCCTACACGATCCGAGGGGTCCGGATGGCATTAAAGTCGCCCGCTACAACCCGGGGACTTTCCTTGAGCGTGGCACTCAAAAAGTTGATGTCATTCCAAAGGGGTCTGCGGGAGGTACAAGTATGCTCCCCATATACAGCCGATATAAATAAAGTGGAATCAGATTGCAGGATCCTAATCGTACCATGGATGATTTGGGCGTTGATTAGGAGCCCTGAGAACTCCACCAAAAGAGGATTCCAACCAACCCATATCCTGCCTCGATCTGAATATTCATAGTTGGCACTCCATTGCCAACCCGGCATAATATTTGAGGATATAGCAGCAAAACGATGAGGAGGGACCTTAGTCTCCATCAAACCCACACAACTAAGATTATTTGTGCGAACAAAAGACCTCACCTCGGCTTGTCTAACCGGGTCAACCATCCCCCTGATATTCCAAAAACCAAAATTCATTATTTACATGTACATATTGATAGGTTGTCTACCCGTTCTTACGCACCGACGTTTGGGTCCCATTTGTTTTTGGGGTTGAGAGGCCCGGACTTGTGATGGCTTGTCCGGACTTTGACCCGATGAGTTTCTTGCTTGATGGGCCGTTGGTCCTTTGTTCCGGAGCAACTCCGGGAGGTTAGCAAAGGGCTTGCCATTTGGGAAGCATTTCGGTGGCCTCCGGCCTCGGTGTTGCTTCATCACTTCTTTGCTGGCTTCATCGGCAACTTCGTCCGATCATCCGCCGAAGAAAAGGAATGGGATGCAGTCTCCAAATCGTAAGGCTCTTTGAGGAGACTAGCTTGACAGCATCATCAAATCTAGAAGGTTTCTTGATCTGTCTTCTTAGGGTAGTTCGGAAGCGGGCGGTGAAGGTAGACGTAGTTTAGCTGAATTCCTACGCATGGCTTGGCGGCTGGGCAAAACTAAATGCCACCGATCCGGGCCGGGGTATAGCGTTCGAGCCTTTTTCTTTGGACTGCCCGGTGTGTGAGCTTGCACACCTCCTTCGCCTTGCTGGACGTATCGGCATGTTGGTGTTGGGGAGGGCTGGACCTGCATTGCGAGATCTAGTTCCATCTCCGGATGGGTTGCCGTGAGCCTCGGTTGGTTTATTGGCCTCTTCGAGAGAGGCCGGCGATGAGTAGAACCTTCGGGAGGGGCTCTTACGGATGAAAGGACAGCAGCAAAAGAGTTGCTGTAATCTGCAGGGGAAGGGCCGCAAAGGGCACCGACAGAGAAGGGGCGATTGGAGGAGGCGCCGCAACAAGACACGACCTGCTGTCTCGCGGTTGTTGCTGAAGTCTTCGATATATATTAATGGAGAGGGAGCAGCGAGCGAGCCGCTATAGTCCGCTTGATCCACGGTTGAGTGCGGAAGGCCAACAAGACCCGAGGAGCATGAGAAACGAAAGGCCATTAGCTCTCAATGTTGCACGATTGATAACAGAAGTTACTGGGGGCAGCGGGGGTAGTAGCACGGTTTAAAAAAGACACGGCGGGGTAGAAGGATCCACGATAACAGCGAGCGGACCAGCTGCTATTTGCTACACATGTCTCGTCTTCACGTCTCACTCCTTGTTGAGCTGCAACTCTTATCTCTCCCTCCTTGTTGAAAACCTCGGAAAGAGCGGACCAAGCGGCATGTTGAGGCATAGCGGCGGACCACAGTAGGGGCTGGAACAGCAGCAAGGCCAGCATTTGAAGTAGCGGTGGCACCCGAGTAGCGGGAATAGGAGCTGCATCTTGGCCCGCAACTTGACCAGCATTACCAGCATCCATCTCCTTACACTTGTGGCCAAAACAACTACATTTGTTACAAATAACCGGTCTCCACTCATATTCGACCAGCACACTACGAGTTACTCCATTTAATTTCACCCTTACTTTGTCAATCTTCTTGTCGGTTGCGAGATCTCCACACAAACTCTTGCATAAGATAACATTTTCATTTGTTCTCGTTCTTTGATCTACATATAACGGAATGCCTATAGCACTTTAGCTATTCCACGATACCAGTGCGAGACCACGAGGCTAAAGGGGATGTTTCTCAACCGTATCCACACCGGCACCTTTGAATGATTGTCCTTTGTGAGCTCTAGGAGGGGGTGCCACTTTGTTGCAAAATCAACGGGACACGAGCGACCGTGATAGGGCCACCGTCCCGAATGTTACGCCCGAAATCCGCATCGAGGTATCCGAAAAAAAGAAAAAGCCCCGATCATCCGCCATAACCTCCATGAGTTTGACTCCCCAAGCATGTTTAAGGGCGAGTCTCAACTAGCTTGAAGGGTAATCTTTTACCCACAAAATAACCAACAACACATTCTTTCCATTTAGGGTCCATAGCATCTAACACTTTTTCAGTGAATTCAACTACAGGTTCATCACCTAGTGATAACGGTTCAACATATGTGAGGTCATATCCCTTAATGGCAGTACGAGCCACGCTAGCCCAAGATCGCATAGCAGAGTTCTCCCCTGCATTCAACAAAGGGCCAGAACGCTGGTTTTGAGGAAATTGGCCAGCATTTCGGCTGTCTACAAATTTTTCACCAGGTACATTGCTGGCATTTGGCCGGCGTGCAGCTGGCAACAACGGGTCATCAATGTGGAGGCCTGGGTTTGCTCTTCCAGCCAAACCAGCAGGGAAATCAGGGGTACCCAGTCCACTTGAAACCCCTCGGTTCATTCTTGCCCTGCCCCGAGCGTGCTGTCCAGAGCGTGGAGGACGGCTCCGGCTCCTGTGCCGGTCTCTGGCCATCACCGGAAGAGAATGGGTGGGGCTAATACGGTTCCCAGCCCTAGACCCCTCTCCCAAAAGCCATTCACGCCCTGCTTCCATCTCAGAAGAACAGAGACAAACCAGCCTACCCTAGCTCTGCCTTAAGGGGAAATGGAGACATACCTTAGTTAATTCCTTCGGGGAGGAGAAAGAACAGGAGCGGGGGGAGAGATCCTCCGAAAATCAGCTCGAAAAGCGTTGAGCAGCCACCGGAAAAGCTTCTCCGGACCGGCGAGTGAACAGTGCTCAGGGAAATGTCATGGAGAGGTTTTAAGTAGGATTTCTGTTTCTAGCTGCTGTTTAGTCAATTACAGGTTAGAGGGCACACAACCACCTCGTTCACAAACCTTGCCTTTGTTGATCTTGAACGTCTGTTTGATTAATGGAAGACATCGTTTGGTTCAGATATCTTGCTGTTTTAAGTCCTAAGATCTATTCTATATTATCATACAGGGATGTGGTCTCAGGGCTTGTCCATTTGCATCGCTTAGGAATAATTCATCGAGACTTAAAGCCTCAAAGTGTCTTGATTACTAAGGAATTATGTGCCAAGTTATCCGATATGGGCAGTAGTAAATTCATTCCCGGGGATACGTCTCCCTCAGGATATCATGTCCTGGGTAAGTGCTCTTGACAGCTTTACCTGGACCCTAAATCTGCTTTGCATTTAAGACTGATCCATGCAGTTCTGAATCTGTTTGGGGATACTAAAACCTTCAGCCGTATAATTTTGGCCATAACAGTTGTCTTTTTTTATAAAGAAGATCTCATATTGAAAGTTGGACCACTTGACGTTTTTGTTATCTAGATTGTGGTATGATTTTGGAGATCAAACAGCTTCTGCTGCTGTCTCTTTTGATTGATTGTCAAATCCACAATGCCACATCCGTAAGTGTCTGAGTGACAATGGCTCTTTAACAAATGCGAATACCTAATGTCTATCTTGCAGATTGTGGCAGCCTGGCATTGCGTACGCCTGAACAGCTTTGTCCTGCACACCAAACATGCTCAGATGATATGTTTGGTCTTGGCTGCATCTTGTTTTTTTGCGTCACTGGTGGACGGCATCCATTTGAAGACAGTCTAAAGGGCGACTGTAATATCAAGGAGTACACGACTGACTTGTCCCCGGTGGAATTTTTGCCAGAAGCTGCAGATTTGTTCGCTCGTTTACTAAACCCCAATCCAAACCTGAGGTGAGAGTACTCACATGTAATGTGCATGATCTCTTTTTCTTTCTGTACTTCAATGAATTTTCTGCAAGTCCTTTGTTGACTCTCAATTCCCTGTCACTCAAATCTTCTGTGTATCCGTTTCTTCTGGAGGTACAATGACCGAACAATATTGAACCGTAAATGCCATTGATAGTTGTACATATTCCCACATAAGCCGATTACAGGTGAAACCATGGACAGCTAGCTGCTTTAACTGGTCAGTACCTAAAGATGCACATGCCAATTTTTCCTAATGTAATATTTATGGGACTGAATGATTCTCGGGGATTATAACTATGTTTCTTGCTAGTAAAGGAGGTTAGAGAAAATTGTTTTCGCCTTCCAATTTTTCATCGAAGATGCTTAGGGAATTGCTGAAGTTGGACTATGTCTTGCAGCTAAACAACAAAGACATTTGCATTCTGAACTCTTCTAAAATCTGGCAGGCCAAAGGCATTGGAGGTGCTTCACCATCCACTGCTTTGGAATTCAAAGACAAGACTGTCCTTTCTCCGAGACGTCAGCGACTGGGTAGAATTGAAAGCTAGGGGAACTACTCCTGATTTTAAGGAAAAATTGGAGAGCATTGCTCGGCAACTTTTCGATGAAAAATGGAATGAAAAGATAGATCCTAAAGTCATTAAGCATATGCGTGGGTTCAGGGCCTACAAGTTCAAAAGAGTCAGAGACTTGTTGCGATTTGTGCGAAACACGTTTAGCCATGCCATAGGACTTCCACGGAAAATTCAGGTATGTTTCCACTTTCCAGTGCAACTACTGCAGCAAAATTTCGCATCCACGATGACATGGACATTACTGATTACATCACTATCACCATACGTAAGTCATTAGTTTATGTTCGATGTCTATCCATCTACTTCACAATCATTAAACACGTCCGCCGGTGAACTATTGCTGTGAGGTTATACATGATTACTGCAGCTGAATCTCGGCAAGGCTTATGGAGTGAATGTATCCGTAAGCAGTAGTGTAGACATTGCGGCTCATATTCCGTATTGTTCTGATGCTTGGTTGTGGCAGGAGATAGTTGGATCATCTCCCGAGGATTTGGACAACTATTTTGCAAAGCGATTCCCCAGACTTTTGATTGAAACGTACAGATTAGTCTCCATGTGCTGCAAAGATGAGGAACGCTCTCCCTTTCTGGAGTACTTCAGCTGGTGATCACAATGGTTTATCAGCAACGAACTTCGCAATAATTCAGGCCGATGACCACAATTTGCAGGAGGGTCGATTTCGGCATCGTGCGTATCAAGAGGAAACATATACATTTAGGAAACCTGTATGTACATGTGTATATGATGTATATGGTTTGTGGCAAATTGTTATGTAGAGGTGATGGATTCATGCCTATATATGCCTAAAAGAGAAGGCAGAATTTTCAGAGCATGCTGACCCTCCATCCACATATCATACTGTAATTTCTGCTGCAAATGTTCTTTTTGACGGAATAAAATCGACTTAATCCACAATAAAATTGAGTGATAATTAACATTGAAAATCGATATACTAAATGATGTAATAGATTTCAAATATTTGAGTTACCAAGTGATACATGTGGGACCGACTTGGATTGTGCGAGCATTGACTAACTGCTTGGATTGGGTTGAGTGCGGAGCCTAAAAATATTGAATTTTCTGATTAATATAACCAAAAATTCCAAACTAGTACGTTCATATCACATTTTAGTTAGGTTACTGTGTTTTGATTTTCTATATAATATTTTACCTCTCACCTTGTTGAGTTATTGATAAACCTAAAGAGACGGAATCGGCCTTAATGGTTTTCATGATGGCATAATTTTCTTTAACTTGGTTATGTTCCATTTATAATTTTCCGTCAAATTCAAACTTGCGGTTTTTTAGAAAATAAAAACCAGCCCATTTCTTTATCATTACACTTCTAACAACTTTCTTCGCCCCTCCTACCTCAAAAGCCCGCTTTCCTAGTGATTTTTCATGTTTAAATTTCATTAGTCTAAAATATAATCAAGTCTCTTTATTTATAATACCAAATATTTGTGTTCTTTCTATCTTTAGAGAGACATTTTTACATGGTACATGTAAGACATTATAGGAGTATCTAGATATACATTAATAGTATCAAATGAAAAAAATTTATGCACACTGAGACATCTTGTATTTTTTGCAAACACTCCGTGAATAATAATAATTTTTGTCAATCCAAAATGAATGATGTTTTTACTGATATTTAAAAAAAAAATTCTTTTGTTTTGCAAAGCTTTAATTTAATTAATTTCATCATTTAATCTTTAAGGGTCTTTCTTTTTTTGTTTCATTCGTTCAGGTGACAACTAATAAGAAAGAGTTTCATGGTGCCATGCTAGGGCCGCCACCTTAATTTACAAGTGGAAGTTTGGAGGTAATTTTGTCTTTTTAATGAAAATTGGGTGGATTTCGTTGTATGATGGGTGAAAATAGCCTCGTCCTTTACTTATGTAGAAATTACCTATTTCAAAAGGAGAAATTTCTAAGAAACTTAGTTATTTTCTACGTTATCGATTATACTTGTACTTATGCATTAATTGTCAAGTATAATCTAAACAAACTTTTAACATAGCAAAGTTCTTAATGCAATCACATGTTTATTATTATTTTTTTTGTTGTGTATATCACCGTCAAACTCTTTCCTATCAGTTGTCTTTAATACACATTTTACATATAACTTACGGGAAAATGGAGTGGGTTTGGCCGTTGTACATTTAGAAATTTACATTGAACCGCAAATGCCATATAAGAGGTAGAAATGGCCCGGCCCATAAGCAATTAGTTTATCTAGCTATGAATTTTTATGACACAAGCGTCACTCCCAGTATATCAAAGATTTAATCCCTAATTATGATATGTCTTAGTCATTTCCCATATGCGAAGGTATTAAACTTTCCAAATCAAAAGTAGCTTCCTTACTATCTTTAATTAGTAACCTTTTTCCTTTCCGATGAATAATAACTTTTAGTATGGGAAAGTAGCTATCAATACTTTTTTTTCTTGGTCGGTAAAGTAGCTATCAATACTTAGGTGATTAAAGTATGATAACTTTTTCATATCATTGGTGATTTTAATTTTAAATATCAAAGAGTGCATACCATTATTTGATGAAAAGGCTTGTGGACCTCTAAGGGTGCGTTTGGTTCAACATTTAGAAAGCTCATTGGCGAAATGCAAAGCAATTTAGCCTAAAGGGCTTTGGGGTAAATGCAAAGACTGTTTGGTAAATTCTGCTTTGAGAAGCAACTTTGAAATGAATCTTTGTTTGGTAAATTCTGCTTTGAAAAGCTCATTTGCTGATTAATCTAAGCTTTTTAAATTTTACTTGTTTAAAATTTTAAAAAATGTGGATTTTTTAAAATTTATATTTGATAACAATGTTAAAGATGTTGTGCAAACAATTTAATTAAAAATAAAATCTTCTTTTTGCTAAAAATATCGAATGAAAAAAATTCATGTACCCTCTTTCTCAATTATAAGAAGAATACTTTCATTATAATAAACGTGGTAACATATGCTTCAAGGAAAGAAATTCATTATCCTTAAAAATTACAAACATCCTTAACTTAACTATTTCCTAAATTACAAACATCGTTCTTGTAGCGAAATAGAACGATGGATACAAACATGCCAATACATAGGCTCTGATGCATACATGCCCAAACATTCAATATGCTCTTATCCTTACTAAGAAGAAATCACTATAAGCAGCCTCCAACATAAAAATCTCATGCGCTCTCTTTCAATCTTTCTTAAGGGAAGATTACTTCAAACAAAGGTCACTAGTCTTAAAACAAATACAGCCAATAAGTTCAGGAGTTCTCAAAGCAACTTCACACCTGCTTCTCTCACAGAATCGATGACCGCCTTAACTATGCCATGATACTTTTGTTCTCTTTTCAAGTGGATGGCGATGGCAGGGATGCCCTTAAGCAGCAGCCTCTCTCCCAGTATCCTTCCTATCTTTGCAGCTGCGGCCACATCTTGAGTTGAGTCCATGCTTGGTCTCAAAGCCTTCTCCTGTGAGCTTGCCGAAGACGCGACAGATGCGAGGGGGAATGGATCACTTGGGCACTTACAAACTTGTTAGTGAAGTGCATCTTCAGAACATAAGGCTGTAGGTGGGTCCTTACAAATTGAACCATAGTGGAAACAAGATCCTTGTAAATAAGAAACTTAGGATGGGTCTAATTCGCGGAAAGCTCAAGATTGGGATAACATTTTCCCAAAAAAAATCACTTGTATTGCTTATAAAGAATGAATGAGAAATATTTTAATCATCTATGAAAATAGTTAATCATAAATTGTTGTCGATAATAAAAACATTTTTCATTGACTAATTTTTCTAAGTGATATAAACAATCATCTTTTAGAAAATGTTTACCAAATCTTGAGTTTTCTATGAAACAAATAAACCCTTGGTTCCGAAACCATTGCACTAGAACAGCGAAAAGCATTAACATTAATGCCAAGAGATACTATACCGACGCCGACAACGGTGATTAAGTATCTCATGAAGCGGTCATACAACTGATTATATGGGTTAAATAGAGAAAACCATACATGAACAAAGCCATCTCATACGATACTAGAAAACCGTTGTAACACAACTCAGTTTCGATTGGTTTCTCCATTCCACGTTTCAACGGCACATCATGCGTCAAACAAGCAAAGATAGTTTTCTTTTACATTTGTCTCCTCTTTCATAACTTTCATCAAACACTCAGCGTGCAATTTCCAAAAGACCATAACGAAGCATCCCACGGAGCCGTAAGGCCCAGCTTTTAAACTTCCAACTGAGGAAGAAACACGAGCGAATCGATATCACGCGAAACGGAACCAAAAAGAACACAAATTTGTCCAGAATTTTCCAAGGAATCAATCAGAAAATGCAGAACAAGTGGGTCTAACTCTGACCCCACAATGCAAATCAACTCAAAGACAAGAAAGCACCAGTGACGGACCCTTTTGAGAGGAAATATCACGCCGGCAAATGCACGACCGAGCTGATCCAACCAACAACGTCTTCGGACAGCGAGATGCGAAGAGGGGGAGGAGCGCGGAGAAACTGAGTGAGACTAAGGAAAGATTGAACCTGCAGATGGACCACCCGATGTTTATAAAAAAGGCGAAAAAGAAAACCCACAAATGAGACGAAGGAGAGATTGAACCTGCAGAGGAGTAGCTGCTAGCGAAGGAAGCGGACGCGAGGTAGCAGACGTGAGGGGAGCAAGGCGGCGACGCGAGGCGAGGGGAGAAGGGAGAGGGGTTTTGTTCTTTTAAAAAGGGGTAAATTTGGAATTCTAATGAGTTTTTAGGGCAAAAAGGAACTCTACAAAGTTTCATTAATAGGGCCTCTCAGCATTCCGAAAATGCTTTGAAAAGCTCAATGCTAGTCCCTACTAGCATTGAGCTTTCAAAGATTCCCAAACCAACTTTCAACCTAAAGCCCTCGAGAAGTGGTTGCTTGCCAAACACCCTGCATTTTCCCCAAGGGGCTTTGGGGCCTCAAGGGGCTTTCTAAATGCCCATCCAAACGCACCCTAAAGGCCTTTGGGTAAATGCTAGTGCGTTAGGCTTTTTTTTTTTTTAAAGCCCATTTTTCGAGGCTTTCTAAAGGTCTTTAGCTCAAAGTTCTTTCTTACCTACTTTGAGTTTTCTGACTTCTCACCATGTGGTAGACCTAAATTATTGAATTTTTTTAAATTTCCAATCTTAACCTCACTCACTAATCATAATTCCACATTTACCCCTTCTTCGTCCCAAATTCAATGACCATGGAAGCTCCGAAGAATAGGAATGTCACCTTCACGAAGCACCTAAAGCAGAAGCTGAAGCGCAAGGTCCATCGCAACGGTTTGCCCTCTCTCCGCAACTCCATCGGCAAAGTACCTTCGCTTTCGCTACTTAACTCTGCCACTAGTGTCCAGCTCAACCTGATCAGCAATTAAGTTACCGGTAATCGGGCTTGGGCATGATTCGGTTTGATTGGCTTATCTATGTCAAAACTGCAGTCTGCAGTGGCCATCCATTTGTTACCATTTTGTCCCGATTTTAGCTTGCTCGATCAAACTGAATGGCAACATCTCTTGATGGTTCTTAGGACTTCATTTTGCCTATCATGACGGATTGTCTTGTTCTGTTCTTTTGGTAGTAATACTCTCGGTGATTGGCTTGTTTTGAGTAGATTCGTCCATGCTGTGATTGATGGTCAGAATTATGACTGGTAATGCTGTATGATGGCAGGGAGCAAAGTGGAGAAGGATAAATGGCAGACTAATGGAGTTCCCTCTGCCTGGGGTATTGATTATTTGTCTTCTTCATGGTTGTTTTGTTGGGTCAAATCATCAGTCGGTGCAATGTGATGAATGTGAAGCTCTTGGGTTTGGTTCGTTAAAAGTTAAATTGGTATATTTTACTTGGTGTTTGTCTTAGTGATGCTTTTCTTGTCGTTTGTCTGGGAAATTAAATATTTGTTCTATGCTTGCTTAGAACATCTACTTGGGTACGGCACAAAATATATTTTGACAGATTTAGAACCTGGATGTAAACATTTGCAATTCTATTGTTGCTTTTGTTCAGTGTGCAACTGGTCTTTTGGAACTCCATATTTTTGAAGTTTTCCTTCTGTTAACCTTACTTTCAATTGATGTAGAGTTTTGGTTGAGTTCCTGGTCTAAGGTTCACTATAATTCCCTCTATGAAATACGAGGTGTGTTTTCCTTTTTGGCTACTTAAATCCTTTGGCATGGACTCTACAGTTGTATTGCCCACATAACCTTTTTCATTTTCTGCAGATGCTCCAATTCTTCAGAAACCGAAAAAGAAACACTGGTTTTCTAAGAAGAAGCAGGTTGCTCGATGTTGCAGCCTGCAGGAAAATGGGAACCAAATTTGTACAGTCCATATACCTTACATGGTTTTCTTCTTTTATATTTTTTACCACTTGGCTTGTATACTATTCATCAATTTTGTTGGTCACATGTTTTTCTTCTTTTATGCAACCTGCAGGAAGATGAGGTGCGATGATCCACAATATAAATATATTTTTTGGATTTTTTATGAGGCAGATGTTTCTCTCTAGCCTTCACCGGATACTTTTTAGTGTCTATGTAACACATTTGATATCATCAGAATTTCTCGAAAAAAGTTTCCTCTGAGAACAAAGATCGATGTTTTGGCTTGACCACAACACATTCTTTTTATACTTCTTACCCTGTTAATTCCCACATGTCGAAAAAATGGATTGAATGTGAGGGTAATGTTGAAGTATACCAATTCTTTTCAATTAAGATGCAACAATCTCAATTAAGGAGCTAGTGCTTCAAATGACAATGCATTTTTTGAAATGATACATTTACGTGACCAAATAGGCATGCTTTTAGGAAATAGTTAAAGATGTTTGTAATTTTTAAGAATAATATATTCCTTTTGTACATATATGATCATGTTAGTCATAATGAAATTAAGCTCTTTTTAATTGAGAAAGATCCGCTTGATGTAATTTTTTTATCCAGAAAAGAAATGCAATTTTTATATATAATATTTGTTGATACGCCTATTTTACATTACACTCAACATGAAAATATAAATATTATGGTTATTGTTTCTTTTCAATTTCAAACAAATTAATAATTAAAAAACTTAGATTGCTCACTCCAAAAAACTTCTCAAATATATTTTCCCTAGGGAAAATATCACTAAAAACCTCAAACTTTATCCCATGTGATACATTTACCTAAAATAATTTTATGACATCAAAAACCCCAAAATTTACCCCGTGTGATACATTTATCCCAAACTCTTATTTCAAATGGCATTTTTGTCTTTTAATTTGTTCCTTTTTCTTTCCTTTTTTTTTGGCGGCAAAGGGAAGCCTCTGGCGTCGGCCCTCACTTGACTCAAGCAAAGGCGACAACGAGGGCTAGCCTCGACTACCCAAGCAAGGGCCACCCTCGCCCGACACTAGGGAGGGCCGCCCTCACCTAAGTTGGCAGAGGGCCGATGCCAGGTTTTTGTCTAAAAGCTTCCTCCCCTTTAGGTCTCATTTTTCTTTTTTTTTGCCAAAAGTCTGATAAGGAGAAAGAAAAATATTGGAAAAAAAAAAGCAAAAATACCCTTCGAATTTGTCAAATCTGGGTAAATATGTCCGCTCTTTCTCTCTCCTCCGCGAAGAAGTTATGGAGGAAAAAATCAGACCGAGCATCTCCTTGAAAAAGTTTTGGGTTTTGGCGTGTTATAAAAAAATTTGGGCCGAAGACTGGCCGTGGGGCAGCCCGCCCTAAAACCCGACCCGCGTCGGTGTAGGGAACTGAGTCGTCGTCTTCGGAATCGTGGTGAAGCGCGTCTTCATCCGGGTCGGGACGCGATGGACTTGACACAAAGACAGGGCTTTCAGTCCGCGTATTTGTCTCGGCGCTTGGGATAAAAAAAATTTAAAGTAAATACATCGTACGGAATAAAATTTACGATATTTGGTGGTATCCTCCCCTTTGTTTTTGTCTATTTACCGACTCTTGAAGCCATTTGTACGTGTACAGTCAGAGTCCAGTAGTCAAGTCAACCAAAAGCCAATCATCTCTCTTTCTTTTCTATATGTTGGCCCATGTACGTCTTGGTCTTCTTAAACGAAGGTTCCCCTCTTTTTCTTTACGAGAAAACATCCTGCGGACTGGTCCAATAAAACAAATTAGTCAAATATCAAGAAATAATGAGACTCACGTTCAGTCCCATCATAGGAAAGAAAAATGGACATAAGCTTTTACATGTCAGGACCAGTTGTATGAACGCATTTTTCGCATCAACGAGTTCATCCGTTACTTCTCGAAAAGCACAAAGTACCTAACTCGTTATGATTACGAAAGGATGTTAGGTGTGCTGGGGGACCCCACTTAGCGACGAAAATAAACGTTCATTTGGGCTAGTAGGACCCTGTGGGCATTAACTACACTGCCTTTCAGTACTATGATCTTTCTTTTTTTAGTCTGACCATGGTCGGAAGAATGTCATTGTCATCCTAAGTAATCTTTCTCTCTTGATTTTTGCACATTGCAGTAATGCAGCAGGAAGGTCGATATGTTCCTTCCTTCGGCTGCTGCTGAGCCTTTCGGGCTCTCCTCAGTCTTGCTCGTGGTTTCATTAGACAGTCTGTAGTTTGGAGCTGATCCAGCGTTATGGATGTCGTCATTTGATCCTCACTGGCTGTCTTTTGGGCTGAGCAACGCCAAGTCACCGTTGGTTCGAAGCAGATGAGACGGAGCGTTGATGCGCTTGCCTGTTGGGATTCTCACAATTTCTTCCGGTTCCTTGTAATTAGAGATGAAGTAGGAACAACTACTGAAGAGTTCGTGAGATTAACTTCGAACGATCTCTTCCAGTTTTGCTTAGCAAAGAAGGGAGAGGCCGTACTCCTACTGTCAACATACACTTTTTGCCTTTATATTTTAAGGGATTACAGAAGACGAAAGTCATGAAGAGGACAAGCATGTCTCTTTAGAGAACGATGGCAGGCTTGGTAACAGGAGGAGGGATGATGAAGGTGATTCTAATTTGAAAACACTTACTGAGTGGAAGAGAAGATGCGAGTCTGGAAAGAGAAACGGAAGTCTTGACAGAAAGGAGGAGCATGTCTGTTCAGAGAATGAAGGCAGACTCGGTAATTGTGGGAGCAATGATGAGGGTGATCCTAATATGAAGATGCCTTCCAAGATGAAGAAAGCACACAAGTCAATAGCGAGTGATGGATGTCTCGACAAAAAGGACAAGCATTGTCTCTTTAGAGATCGAACGCAAGCTTGGTATTAGTAGGATCATGGTAAGGGTCATTCTAAATTGCACATGCCTTGCTTGATAAAGAAAATACACAAGTCAATAGCGAGTGATGTAAGTCATTTTTCCATCTTGCTAGAGCTCAGACATGACTAATATTGACTATTTACTATCCTCTCTGTCTTTCCCATGGTCTTTGGGACAGGAATCAGGATACTGCTCTGGTGACTGCCTTAGGTGGGACTGTATATTTGGTGGGCAGTGATCTCAGGAGGATCATCTGGTCATCCACAGCTGGACCTCCCTTTTAATATTCACATCGGACCAAGCAAAATCCTTGTGGACCTACCAGCGGCTTCTTCATAGACTGTGGTGAGGATGATTGGGAACTTTATGAACACCGTGGGCACTTGGGGAAAATGGTATGACTGAAAGACCACTAAGTTGCTCATGAATATTGAGTTCCGTTTGATATACCCTGATTAATTATCTGTGTTCATTCAACAAGTCTGCTAGTGCCATGGCCATGGCTGGATTGATCTTTATGCAGGCTTGGTCCATTTAGATTAGGTCGGTTGTTTACAAATAGTGTTAGAGCAATCCATAGATCAAAAATGTGGAAACCAGATAAGGCTGTCACCTAGCTGATGGCTAACTTTTTTATTCTGATTTCAGATGACACAGTTTTCTCAGGAAAAGGGATGACCGTACGTTCAAAAATTCGATTCTGCCAGTTAATCTTTTCTCAAGAAAGTAGGACATGCTAGCGATTGGGTTTATTGTGACGTTTGCATTTTCTGAAACGTGTCAAATAGACCATGTTGCTACCAGGAAAAATCTTAATTTTTGTCTTGAACGAATCATATTCTAACTCATTAAAATATGGATGACAAGCTTTTCAGACTTTTATCTGTTGGTACAGCGTGGCAAATCAGTTACTGCATTGCTTGGTTTTGGACCAGTGGATGGATGTTTAATATCATGTCTCTGTCTGCCTTAAAGAATAAGGAATATCTCCTGGTTACTGTGGCTGTAACTTAGTCTTTGGTCTCTTATTACTTGTAAAAACTGTTCACTGCTTTGCTTATTGCCCACTTTATACGCCTTGTTAAACTGACTCTTGTGAACACAGAAATTAGGAGCTAATGTCGATGATTTAATCCAAAGCACACCACTGCTATCAGGGGATGGATCAGCTAGACTTGGATCTAAGAGAAGCACTGTGTTTGAAGTTGATACTCTGACTGGAAGACTAGTACATGTTTATGGTTAATCAGATTTTCCATCTCCACGACATGGAAGAGAGTGAAGACACTGTTTTATTCATTAATGCTGTGAAGGATTTGGCAAAGGCAATCTGTAACAAAGAGCAGCCGCATCTGAAGATCATACAGACAGACCATTCACTGCCATCATTTTCTCCAAACTCCAATAAGGTTTTGCAGAGCTTGTCCCTAGCTGAGATTGAGGCTTCCTTACTTGGTAAAGAAGACAATGGTCATTCTGGTAGCGTATCTGCTGTTGATTATAGACATCAACTTGGTTGGGAATATGGAGACCCCTTTACCATGCGACTCTCTTTCTCTTGTCCACCTATTGTTGTTCGTGTTCGAACTTGTCAGATGTACAACTCATTTACTAGACCTTCTCAGGCTGAGATTGGTCAATCCTTGAGTTCTGAACCCAAGAATGTGAGACTTCCTTCTTCAGATCTTACACTTCATCAGCAACTAAAGATGAACATTATGTTAAGGTTGCAACACGAGGATGCTTTTGATGTGATACTGTCACTGCCTGCTCCAGAGATCCTTAATTCAGGAGTTGTCTGTTGGTTTTACCATACAACCTTCTCTGGTGATATGCCGTATATCTTTTTTGAGCTGTCAGAAGCTTCATCTATCATATTGATGATCCTTTTGATCATTGGCTGGTCTGTCTGCTATTCCGTTCAAGTGCCAAATGAACAACTGAAGCTGTTGGGAGTTTCTAATTTGAAAAAACCTTCCAAGAGGAAGAGAAGGCGTAAATCTAGAAAAAGTAGCGCAAGTCCTGACAGCAAGGACAAGCATGCTTCGTCAGGGAACAGAGGCAAGCATAGTAATATTAGGAGCAATGATGAGGCCAATCGTAATTTGGCAATGCCTTTCAAGATGAAGGAAACACATGACTCAAGAAACAGTGGTGGATGTCTTGTTCATCAGCAACTGAAGATGGATAGAATGTTGAGGTTGCAAAACGAGGATGCTTTGATGTGATACTGTCACTGCCTGCTCTAGAGATCCATAATTTAGGAGTTGTCTGTTGGGTTTACCATATAGACTTCTCTGGTGATATTTCATATATCTTTTTTGAGCAGTCAGAAGCTTCATCTATCATATTGATGATCTTTTTGATCATCAGCTGGTTTGTCCGCTATTCCATTCAAGTGCCAAATGGACAACCGAAGCTGTTGGCAGATTCTAATTTGAAAAAACCTTCCAAGAGGAAGAGAAGGCGTAAATCTAGAAAGAGTAACGCAAGTGTTTACAGCGAGGACAAGCATGCTTCGTCAGGGAATGAACGCAAGCATGGTAATATTCGGAGAGCCAGTGAGGCCAATCGTGATTTGGCAATGCCTTCCAAAATGAAGGAAACACACGAGTCAAAAAGCAGTGGAGGTCTTGTTCATCAACCACTGAGAATGGATAATATTTTAAGGTTGCAAAGTGAGGATGCTTTTGATGAGATACTGTCACTACCTACTCCAGAAATCTGTAATTCAGGAGTTGTTTGTTGGGCTTACCACACAGCCTTTTCGAGCAATATTTCATGTATATTTTTTGAGTGGCTAGAAGCTTCATCTATCATATTGATGATCCTTTTGATCATCAGCTGGTTTGTCCACTATTCCATTCAAGTGCCAAATGAACAACTGAAGCTGTTGGGGAATTCTAATTTGAGAAAACCTTCCAAGAGGAAGAGAAGGCGTAAATCTAGAAATGCAAGTCTTGCCAGCGAGGATAAGCATGTTTCTTTAGGGAATGACGGCAAACGTGGTAATATTAGGAGTGCCGGTGAGGCCAATCGTAATTTGGCAACGCCTTCCAAGACGAAGGAAACAATCGAGTCAAAAAACAGTGGTGGTCTTGTTCATCAGCGACTGAAGATGGATAGCAGGTTAAGTTTGCAAAATGAGGATGCTTTTAATGTGATACTGTCATTGCCTGCTTCAGAGATCCATAATTCAGGAGTTGTCTGTTGGGTTGACCATACAGACTTCTCTGGTGATATTTCGCATCACTTTTTTAAGCGGTCAGAAGCTTCATCTATCATATTGACGATCTTTTTGATCATCGGCTGGTTTGTCCAGTATTCCATTCAAGTGTCAAATGAACGACTGAAGCTGTTGGCGGATTCTAATTTGAGAAAACCTTCCAAGAGGAAGAGAAGACGTAAATCTAGAAAGAGTAATGCAAGTCTTGACAACGAGGATAAGCATGTTTCTTTAGGGAATGAAGGCAAACATGGTGATCTTAGGAGTTACAGTGAGGCCAATTGTAATCTGGCAACACACGAGTCAAAAAACAGAGGTGGTCTTGTACATCAGCGACTGAAGATGGATAGTAGGTTAAGTTTGCAAAACGAGGATGCTTTTGATGTAATACTGTCACTGCCTGCTTCAGAGATTCATAATTCAGGAGTTGTCTGTTGGGTTGACCATACAGACTTCTCTGGCGATATTTCGCATATCTTCTTGAAGCGGTCAGAAGCTTCATCTATCATATCGATGATCTTTTTCATCATCAGCTGGTTTGTATGCTTTTCGGTTCTAGTGCCAAATGAACAACCGAAGCTGTTGGGGGATTCTAATATGAAAAACCTTCCAAGAGGAAGAGAAGGCGTAAATCTAAAAAGAGTAAGGCAAGTCTTGACATCAAAATCAACCATGCTTCACCAGGGAACGAAGGCAAGCATGATAATATTAGGAGTGCCAATGAGACCAATCATAATTTGGCAGCGCTTTTCAAGACGAAGGAAACACGCGAGTCAAAAAGCAGTGGAGGTCTTGTTCATCAGCGACTGAAGATGGATAGTATTTTATGGTTGCAAAACGAGGATGCTTTTGATGCGATACTGTCACTACCTGCTCCAGAGATCCATAAGTCAGGAGTTATTTGTTGGGTTTACCGCACAGCGTTCTCCGGCAATATTTCATGTATCTTTCTTGAGCAGTCAGAAGCTTCATCTATAATATTGATGATCCTTTTGGTCACCAGCTGGTTTGTCCCCTATTCCATTCAAGTGCCAAATGAACAACCGAAGCTGTTGGGGGATTCTAATTTGAAAAAACCTTCCAAGAGGAAGAGAAGACGAAAATCTAGAAAGAGTAATGCGAGTCCTGACATCAAGGATATGCATGTTTCTTTAGGGAATGGAGGCAAACATGGTAATATTTGGAGTGACAATGAGGCCAATCGTAATTTGGCAAAACCTTCCAAGATGAAGGTGTCACGACCTAAAATTTTCGAAAATAAAATATGGTAGGTTTAGGGGTATTGTTAATCTCGGGCCGACGGACCTTAATTAACTCGGGCTCTCCCAAACCCATACCCCGCGCAACGTTGGAATATCGTGAGAGTCTTCAAATAGGGAGTCACCACTAGTCTATTAAGGTCGACTAGGAACCGAGGTGAGGCATGGGAGTGTGTCTTACCTTTACGCAACCAAAGAATCTAGGGTCGGGGACTTGATTATGTTAATCACGCGACTAACGCCCTTTCGGTACCTAACTTAATTGTGTGTTTCAAAATGCCATGGCAACCTATTCGAGAAATCTAAGACCTGTTCTAACCGTTCTAAGGTAAGTAAATAATATTTAAAAATTACGACAAAACAAGGTGCGAGAACATAACATGAAATAAAAACCTATTGTAGAGCCCTAAAGGCTTATTCAATTTTGATCTTTTTTTTCTTTTTAAGGCTTTTATGAACTTTTGCAATTTTTTTGATTTTCTGAATTTTTCTGAATTTTTATATATTTTTTAATTTTTTTAATATTTTCAAATTTTCCGAAATTAAAGAAAACAAGATTTCAAGATTTTTTTTTATATTTTTCTGACTTTTCTGAGAATTTAAGAAAAACATTTATTACTGTTTTTGGAATTTTCTAATCCTTTTTTTAATTTTTTTGGAATTTTTTAATATTAAAAAAAATAATAAAAAATTAAAATAAATTTTAAAACCTTTCTGAAATTAAAACAAAACATTTTTTTAATTTTTAATGATTTTCGAAAAGAAAATTTTAAGATTTTTTAAGATTTTTAATTTTTTTGAATTTTTTTATTTTTTGAATTTTTTTGAATTTTTTTATTTTTAATTAATTAAATAAAGTGATTCGGACCGGGTCGGGAGACCCGGCCCTACTAAACCGACCCGGACGTTATCGGTCCGGGCCGGAGCAAGTGACCGAGCGGGCCGAATGGCCCGGTCGAAAATTCTTCTAAATGGCCCATTAACAACAAAATAAAATAAAATAAGCCCATTTCCTATTTATAAAAACCCGGCCCAACTCTCAGCCTAGGCCCGTTCGGACAATGCTCAGCCCAGCCCCTTTGTTTAAACCTTCGGCCCTTTTTGTTTTTCTTTTCTTTTCTATTTTTTATTTCTTTTTCCCATTTTCCCATTTTTTATGTTTTCCTTTTTTCTCTCTTTTTTAACCCTTTTTGTCCTTTCTGCATGCATATTTCTTCTGCAGATTTCCCTCGCCCCATGCAGGTCTTCCATTCCCATGCACGCCTGCCACTCCTTCTTCTTCTTATTTTATTTTATTTTAATCTTTTTTGTTTCTTCTTTTTTTTTTTTTTTTTTTGGTCTTCTTCTTCACGTCTTCTTCTGCATGCTTCCCTCGACGCTGCAGCACGCTTGGAGCTCCATCCCCGGACCGACGACACCGGCGACCGGCGAGTCCTCGCCGGCCCTTGGGAAGTCGCCATGTCATCGTATGACGTCGGCCGTCCCACTGTCCGGCGCCGAGCGCCGCCGACTGCCGGTGACCGTGAACACTCACCATCGCCGGAATCGGGGACACCCCGTCCGACTCGACGCGGCCCACTCATGCAAAATCGTCATAACACTAAGAAAAGACGCGAAGGCAAGGGCGGATTCGCAATATAATAACAAACATCCACGAAACTAGGCTACTGAGCACGGATCCGGCGACGAAAAATTCTGGACTTCATTCAGTCATTTTAACAAACAGGTGGTATGCATCATCAAAACGAACTATTTCTGACTCGAACGGGAATCGACTCGGGTCTAAGCTTCCAGCTAAGCGTTACAGCACGCTGAGAGACATTTATGGAGGGACGACAAGAGCCGGGGCTCGCGCGAACTGGTCGGCACGAGCTCCGGCCCGCGACTTCATCAATAACAAACTGGGATGCTTGGGAGGAAGCCTACCTGGTTCAACTTGAAGACGCCGGCTGAGGAGACGTCGGACGGAGCTCGCGCGTGGCCGAGGTGTTGGCTGAAGCTCTCTTGCTCTTCCTCGGTCACTACCTCTCTCGGTTTCACTCTTGGTCCGTTTCTCCTCTCTCGGTTTTGCCTTTTTTTTTTTTGTTCCCGTGCTCTCTCTCGGTCTCTCTCTTTTTCTCTCAGTTTTTTTTTTCGGATCTTTCCCTGAAGAACCTTTCACGAGCTGCTCACTCTCATCCCCGGTTCCTCCTCCCCTCCTCCTTTTTTTTTTCTCTCTCAGATCTCGTTTTTCTTTTAGAACAGCCCCCTGCTCTCCCTTGCTCTCTCTCTCCTCTTCTCCTTTTTTTCCTCTCGGGCCCCCATGAACTTCCTACCTTGTCGACCTAACCCCCGCCTGACCCGTTGATCGCGCCGGAGCTACCCTCCCCTGATTTTCTGCTGCTGCCTTGACTTGCCTTCATTTTTTTATTTCTTCTGCAGGTTGCCGTTGCCGTGCGACGGAGGGAAGAGGAAAAGAAAGGCGCGGGCTGGGCCGAAAAGGGAAAAAGAAAAGCGGGCCAGGCCCACGTGGGGAAGGGAAAGAAGAAGAAGAGAAAGGGGCCGGGCAGGCCCAGCCCTGGCCCGAACCCACTTTTATTTTAAAAAATTTAATTTAATTTTTTTAATTAATTAATTTTTTTTTAAAAAAAATTTAGAAATTAATATGTATTTATATAAGCAAAGTAAATCGGCATTTAAGACAAAATAAACAAAATTTCGGGTGTCAACGGAAGGAAACACACGAGTCAAACAACAGTGGTGGTCTTGTTAATCAGCGACTGAAGATCAATGGGAAGTTAAGGTTGCAAAATGAGGATGCTTTTGATGCGATACTGTCACTGCCTGCTTCAGAGATCCACATTTCAGAAGTTGTCTGTTGGGTTGACGATACAGACTTCTCTGGCGATATTTCACATGTCATTTTTCAGCGGTCAGAAGCTTCACCCATCATATTGATGATGTTTCTGATCATCGGCTGGTTTGTCTGCTTTTCTGTACAAATGCCAAATGAACAACCAAAGCTGTCGGGTGATTCTAATTTGAAAAAACCTTCCAAGAGGAAGAGAAGGCGAAAATCTAGAAAGAGTGACGTAATTCTTGACAGTAAGGACAAGCATGCTTCAGGGAACGAAGGCAAGCATGGTAATATTAGGAGTGTCGATGAGGCCAATCATAACTCGGCAACTCCTACCAAGATGAAGGAAACACACGAATCAAAATGCAGTGGAGGTCTTGTTCGTCAACGACTGAAGATGGATTATACTTTAAGGTTGCAAAACGAGGATGCTTTTGATGTTATACTATCACTACCTGCTCCAGAGATCCATAATTCAGGAGTTGTTTACTGGGTTTACCGCACAGGCTTCTCAGGCGATATTTCGTGCATCTTTTTTGAGTGGTCAGAAGCTTCATCTATCATATTGATGATCCTTCTGATCATTGGCTGGTTTGTCTGCTATTCCGGTCAAATGCGAAATGAACAATTAAAACTGTTAGGGGTTTCTAATATGAAAGAACCTTCCAAGAGGAAGAGAAGGTGTAAATCTGGAAAGAGTAACGTAATTCTCAAAAGCGAGGACAAGCACGTTTCATCAGGCAACAAAGGCAAGCTTGGTAATATCAGGAGCAACAATGAGGCCGGTTATAATTTGGCAACGGCTTCCAAGATGATGGAAACACATGAGTCAAGAAACATTGGTGGAGGTCTAGACAGAAAGGATGAGCATGCCTCTACAGAGATTGAAGGCAGGCTTAGTAATATTGGGAGCAATGATGAAGTTGACAAAAAGGACGAGCATTTCTCTTCAGTGAACAAAGACAGGCTTGGTAACAGGAGGAGTGATGATGAAGGTGATTTTAATTCGAAAACACTTTCCAAGAGGAGTAAAAGATGCGAGTCTGGAAAGAGCAACGGAGGTCTTGACAGAAAGGAGCATCAAGTATTTCCAGAGAACGAAGGCAAGCTTGGTAATCGTGTGGGCAATGATGATGTGTGGATGAAACTAAAGAAACCAGTTGGTGGTGGCACTCCTGGGTGTTGGATCGGTAAACTCTTTGTATCGAATACAGAAATCGCTAAAGGAAGTAACAACACCATCATCTTCGAGGGCTTCTATGAAGGTCGACCTGTCGCTGTGAAGCGCCTTGTCCGGGCTCATCACTATGTTGCTTCACAAGAAATCCCGTCTCTGAAAGCATCTGACCAAGTCCCAAATATTGTTCGGTTGTATGGAGAAGAGACTGATCAGGATTTCATCTATCTTGCCCTGGAGCGTTGTGCTTGCAGCTTAGATGACTTAATACGAGCACATTCAAATTCTTCAGAGAAATCTGTCTTCCCTGTCGACCCAGCATCAGATGCTATCATTGAGTACAAAATGCAATTGGATTCAGTTAAGGGGACGGTGCAAGATGTTAACTTGTGGAGGGAAGATGGCCATCCCTCACCTTTGCTACTCAAACTGATGAGGTAATTTTTATGTGGTAAAATGTGAAAAAAAAGTTTGAACTGAGAGATTACTGTAGTATTTTGCTTCTGGTGGCACACCTGCATCGACTGTTGCAGACTCTTATTGTATTTTGTGCTTGCTTGCCTATGTTTTACTTTTACATGACTCTCAAGCATGTCTACAAAGACAATCTCCATGCCATATTCAAACTGAATCCTTTAGACCTCTACTTCTGCTGGCATTGAATCAGCTCTCAGGCAGCAATTTCCAAGTCATACATGAGACAGGCAATTATTAGGCCAGTAACTGGGCTTGAGTTACCTGATGGGTTCGATATCATGGGCTGAGTTTTGAACCTCACACGTCTCAGTTTCAATAAATTAAGGTCATTGTTATTATCTAGGCTGAATTGGGCGGTTTCTTACTTTGATACTCAATTGGTAACCATTTAGTGATGAAGGGACAGATTTCTCATTTTGATTAAATATGGCTCAATGGGGTGGCAATTTGTATTGTGTAACCTTGTTCATCTCAGTCTTTATTGTCATTTCATGTTAAGAAAGAACTGGTTTTTGAAAAAAAGGTCATGTAAAATCAGTTTTGAGTTAGCCGTCCACGTGTTGATCCAGATTCAGGTTTCTCCCTGTGAATGAGTTCTCGCTTGTCATCTCCAAATTTGCCACCCAACTTCTTCCGGCAGTTAATCAGAATGCAGAATTATCCTTTCCACATTTTTCTTTAAAAGTTAGTCCTAATAGTTATTTTTCTTTACTATCGTCTTGCATTATTTCATGTCTCCTTTCATTTTGTGATAGAGAAATTTCTATCAATCAAGGTATAACTGTCAACCAATGCGGTTTCTGTTTCTAGCTGCTGTTCAGGTAGAGGGCACACGACCACATTGCTCACAAACCTTGCCTACGTTGATCTTGAATGTCTGTTTGATTAATGGAAAACATCGTTTGGTTCAGATGTTTCCTAAGACCTAATATACATTATCATACAGGGATGTGGTCTCAGGGCTTGTCCACTTGCATCGCTTAGGAATACTTCATCGAGACTTAAAGCCTCAAAGTGTTCTGATTACTAAGGAATTATGTGCCAAGTTATCTGATATGGGCAGTAGTAGACGCCTTCCCAAGGATACATCTCCCTCAGGATATCATGTCCCGGGTAAGTGCTTTTGACAGCTTTACCTGGACCCTACATCCGCTTTGCATTTAAGATTGATCCATGCAGTTCTGAATCTGTTAGGGGATACTAAATACTTCAGCCATATAATTTCGGCTGTAAGAGCTGTCTTTTTTTCTAAAGAAGATCTTATATTGAAAGTTGGATCACTCAACGATTTTGCCATCTAGATTGTGGTATGATTTTGGAGATCGAACAGCTTCTGCTGCTGTCTCTTTTGATCGACTGTTGAATCAATAATACCACATCTGTATGTGTCTGAGTGACAATGGCTTTTTAACAAATGCAAATACCTGATGTCTATCTTGCAGATTGTGGCACCCTGGCATTGCATACGTTTGAACACCTTTGTCCTGCACACCAAACATGCTCAGTCGATATGTTTGGTCTTGGTTGCATCTTGTTTTTTTCGTCACTGGCGGAAGACATCCATTTGGAGACAGTCTAAAGGGCGATAGTATAATCAAGGAGTACACAATTGACTTGTCCCCGGTGGAATTTTTGCCAGAAGCTGCAGATTTGTTCGCTCGTTTACTAAACCCCTGTCCTAACCTGAGGTGAGAGTAATTACATGTAATATGCATGATCTCTCTTTCTATACTTGAATGGATTTTCTACAAGTCATTTATTGACTCTCAATTCCCTGTGCACTCAAATCTTCTGTAGAGGTAGAACAACCTAACGATATTGAACCGTAAATGCCATTGATAGTTCCACATAGTCCCACGTATGCCGATTACAGGTGAAACCATGGACAGCTAGCTGCTTTCACTTGTCAGTACTATAATTATTCCTAATGTAATATTTATGGGGCTGAATGATTCTCAGGGATTATAACTATGTTCTTTGCTCGTAAAGGAGGTTAGAGAAAGTTGTTTTTGCCTTCCAATTTTTCATCTAAGATGCTTAGGGAATTGCTGAAGTCGGTCTATCTCTTGTGGCCAAACAACAAAGACATTTGCATTCTGAACTCTTCTAAAATCTGGCAGGCCAATGGCATTGGAGGTGCTTCACCATCCACTGTTTTGGAATTCAAAGACGAGACTGTCCTTTCTCCGAGACGCCAGCGACTGGGTAGAATTGAAAGCTAGGAAAACTAGTTCTGATCTTCTGGAAAAATTGGAGAGCATTGCGCAGCATGTTTTCAACCAGGAATGGAATGGAAAGATAGATGATAAAGTCATCAAGCATATGCATAGGTTCAGGGCCTACAAGTTTGAAAAAGTCAGAGACTTATTGCGAATTGTGCGAAACACGTTTTGCCATGCCATAGGACTCCCAAGGAAAATTCAGGTATGTTTCCACTTTCCACTGCAACTACTGCAGGAAAATTTCGCATCTACGATGACATGGACATTACTGATTACATCACTATCATCACTATCACCAATATGCAAGTCGTTAGTTTACGTTCGATGTTTATACATCTACTTTACAATCATTGAACCCATCCGCGGGTGAACCATCGCTGTAAGATCATTCGTGATCACTGCAGCTGAATCTTGGCAAGGCTTATGGAGTGAATGCATCGACGAGCAGTAGTGTGGACTTTGTGGCTCATATTCGGTATTGTTGTGATGGTTGGTTGTGGCAGGAGATTGTTGGATCGTCTCCCGAGGATATGGACAGCTATTTCGCGAAGCGATTCCCCAGACTTCTGATCGAAATGTACAGATTCGTCTCCATGTGCTACAAAGATGAGGAACGCTTTCCCTTTCCGGAGTACTTCAGCTGGTGATCACAATGGTTTATCAGCAACAAACTTAGCAATAATTCGGGTCGATGACCACAATTGCAGGAGGGTCGGTTCGGCATCGTGCGTATCAAGAGGAAACATATACATTTAGGAAACGTGTATGTACTTGTATATATGACGATGTATCTATTTGTGGTATCTAGAGGTGGTGGATTCATGCCTGTGTATGCCTAAAAGAGAAGGCAGAATTTTCAGAACATGTTGATCCAACATCCATCAGCGTAAGATATATCACAAAACGGACTTAATCCAAAATAAAACTGAGTGATACTTAATATTTAAATTAACATATTAAATGACGTGACAAATGTCGAATATTCGAGTTACCAAGTAATACAAACGGGACTGACTTAGATCGTGGGAGCATCAACCGATTGCTTTGATGGGGGATGAGCGCGGGGCCTAAAAATATTGAATTTTTTGATTAATATCACCAAAAATTCCGAACTAGTATAATCATATCACATTTACTCCAAACTAATTTTTGTATTTCAAAAAATACTAAATTGATATACCTGTGGTATATTTAGTTCAAACTAATTTCGTGTCATGACAAATCCCAATCCGGTATACCCACGATGAATGTATCCTCTGCTAACTTCTATCCAATATCCCGTAAATTGGTCACAACTTAGATGATCGGCGTGTGACGAGAAATCGACGTGAAAATTCAACATAAAGGGATTCTTAAATGATGCCATTTTGGGTAAGTCAAATATGATGAATGAACTTAGATGGACATATTTGCTAAAATATGCTAATTTTGCCTAAGAGATTTCTCAAGTTTTGAATATTAGCCAAAATCTCTAATTTTGTCTTAAGATTATTGTAAATTTGTTACAATTATATCAGTTTTAGATTTTTTGTGATATGAAAATTTGTTCAGGATAAATGTAGCATGAATATATTTATTTAGAACTTTTTGTTATACAAAAATTAATTTAGAATAAATGTGACATGAGTATATTTGTTTGAAATTTGTTGTGGTGTTAACCTAAATTTTGTTCACGGAGACAAACAGACTTGAGTGAGTCTTAGTGGGCTAGCTTGAGTGTTTGAAAATAATTGATTCCCATTCTGTTGTGAACTTTTTATGAACATAATTTAGAAATAAGTGCATTAGAAGTCTTAAAATTTGTCAACAAAGTGCAATTTAATCCTAAAAATTTCAAAAAATGCAATCCAGTCCTAAAAATTGTAATGAAAGTATAATTGAGTCCTAAAAGCTTCAAGAAATCGTAATTTAATCCTAAAACTTATCAAATTGATCAAATCAAGTCCTGTTTTTGTTAGCATTTTTTGAAAGTTGTAGGATTCCATTATACTTTCTTATCGCACTTTTTGAAAATTTTAAAATTCGATTTCACTTTCATGACAAGTTTTAGGATTTAATTGTAGTTTTTGAAAGTTTTAGGACTTAAATGAATTTTCATGATAAGTTTTAGAATTTCTAATGTACTTATCCCCATAATTTATATTTTTAATATGTGAATTAATAATTATTATTGACAATGTTCAAATCCATTATAGAAAACCCTTTATGAAAATCACATTGAGCACACGTATAAAAAAGAACGGAACATAACATAAGTTGGTGCTAGGGAAAAATACCAAAAAAAAAAAATCATAAAATTAGTGCATTAGTATCAATTCAATTATGAACGTTTAAATTCAATCAATTTAATTCTAAATATTTTTATATTTTATCAATTGAATTTATCCAAATCAATTTTAACAAAAATTGCTAATATAGAAATTAGCCGTCTTACATGACAAGGCCGATGCTGATATGGACAATAATTTTTTTCTTTACCCTTGCTGGCTAAGATGAAAGGTATGAAAGAAAGAAAGAAAAAGAAAATAAAAAAATCAATAAAATATTAGAAATACTTTTAAAAATGTTCATGTTAGTGTCGGCCGTGTCATGTAGGATGGCCACTGTTAATATTAGCAATTTCCACTCGGATGAACTCAATTGACAATATATATAAAAAAAAGGTTTAAAACTAAATAAACCCAATTAAAAAGGTTAATCATTGAATTGACAACAACACAATAGGTTTAGTATTTTTTTCTTTTATACTTTACCAGTGTTGGAGTAAAAAATCATTTTTTCAACTAATATGAAGATCTTGTACCGGATGCATGGCTTTTATATTTTCAACAAATGCCAACTATTAATCTTTTCATTTGTGATTTTGATTAATCAGTTTTTTTTAAAGTTATTTTCATCAACTCAATTAGCTAAAAAGTGTTATAATTCTCTAAAGGATAAGAATAGCTTGGGCCTTCTTCTTTTTTTTGATCCTATTATTTCTAGTATAAATCCCAATCTCAGACTTTTGTCCAAGCTCCTTGTAAAGAGTGGAAGTCAAAATCCATAATTAAAATTAAATCGTTCTCACTCCAACCTTTAAAAATGTGAAAATTCGAATCAATTACATTTCTCTTTTTTAAGTGGAAAGTGTGATCATTAGAGTAAATCCAATAATATTGCATGGGCCTATTTGCATTAATAAGTTAAATAATATGATAGATTTCAAATATTCGAATTAGGCGAGTCTTAGCAAACCGGCTAAACCCCCAAGGAGGAAATTGCCCTGTCTCGATCCCGCCCCACTCGCACTTCAATTCAAAGTGCTCCCACGAATCGGTTCCAAGTCTCCGGACCGGGTCAAATACCACCACGTGTCGGAGCCCAATGCTCGAGCCCACCCGACCCGGGGCCGCCAGCGCGGGCGCGCTGACACCGTCAAACCAAGCAAACGCCGAAACAGTTTTTTTATACCACAGAAAAAGACAACAGCATCAGCTCGGGAGGACAGGAACATTCCCATCCCAATGCCGTTCGCCCGGAGAATCGCAGCCGCACGACAACGCAACCTCTGAATCCCAATCGTGATCCGGTGGGCTATCGGATTTAGCGGCATCTGTCGGAGATCCCAAGCCCGCCGCGACCGCGGGAAGCTTCGAATCTTCTTCTTCTTCGATTGCTGTTTGTCCGAACCTTGCGACGGTCCCCCGCCGCCCCCTCTCTCGTTCTATAAAGGGGAGGATCCGCTGGATTATCGGGTCGTTCCCCCCTCGATCTCGTCGTTACGTCGGCTTTTCGGGCGCGATTCATGAGAGGTGGGATTCTTCGGCGGCGGCTATGGGGGTTGTTGTCGATCACCGGCTGGTTCTTGGGGCTGAGCGCCGTCCTCTCGAGGTCGGAGAGCTCGGAGGTGTCCGTGCCGAGGCCGTGGGACAGGGGATTGACTCGCTTGCCCGTGAGATCCCTCAAGTCGATTCAACCGTGAGTTGGTCTCTTACTGTTCGGCTTTCATTTCTCGCTTCGTGATCGATTTGGAAGAAAAAATTTGTGATTGTTCTGGTCCAAACCCGGGAAGCTGTGAATCGTTTGGCCAGTTGAGCGTATGCAGTTCCATGCCGTGATTCTGATTGTGCGAGTTTAGTTTAGTGGCAATTCGGTGTAGTGTGTACTAGGATGCGAGCTTGGTTCTTATGGTGGTAAGGAGTTCTGCCAAAGATTATTAGGATTGGTATGTTTGAATGGCATAATGCGGCTGATAAATACAGGGGTCGAGCAGAGTATAAGTTTTCAGACGTGCATAGGTGTGGTGGGGAAAGACTGCTTATTTAGCTTGTTTAGAGGCACCTAATAGTCTTGTTATTAAATTTTGCAAGGACAAAAACCTTCATATGAGTGGAAGAACAGAAAGGGACAGAGAAGTGTGACTTGTGTATTAAGTAATAAGTCCCTGCCTTGCTGTCCACCTGTGTAAGTCATGTGGGAAATGGTCTCATCGATGTGCAACGTACATCAATTTGGAATTCTGCATGCTAATTTGTCTTGTCTAGACTCGTTACTAATATCTTCTTCCTCATTATTTGGTAGCAAATCAGGGTCTAATGAATGTATGATATGGCTGCATGACTTGTGTACTCCTGAATAAGAAATTAAGGATCAGTTGAAATTCAGCTTTGCTTTGGAGCTTAGTAATAAAGTGTTGCCAAAAACTTGTAAAAACTTGATATGTGTATTCAACCATTTGGAGCTCATGACAAGTACTTTCTATTCAGTGGTTGAAGCTGCTGATAAGGACGCCCAAACTGCAGTGGTTTGATGTATAATTTCTTCTAGCTTCTGCTTCCGATATGTCTTGTTGGCCTTTAAGCTATCAATGGTTAGTCATGAATCATTGACTAGTTTGAGTCCATTTTTCAGTGACTTGCCGTGCCATTCTCCTCTGTATTGGGGAGATAACTCTATCATTTCTCTGTTTTTTTGCATGCCTTTGTTTATCTTTTCTACTTTTGGACAGAAATCATGACACTGCTCTAGTTGCCGCCCTAGATGGGACAATACATTTGGTGGACAGCGACTCTAGGAGGGTGATCTGGTCATTCACATCAGGACCTCCCATCCACTCTTCATATCAGGCTCCAATTAACAAAGATAACGAGAATGAAAGTTCTTCTGGACCCAGCAGTGGTTACTTTATTGACTGTGGTGATGAGGACTGGGAGCTGTATATGCACAACGAGCACTTTGGTAAAATGGTATGGCTAAGACTTCTATTTGTGACGAAAAAAAATTGAGATCCTTTTAGGATTTGTCTAATTAGAACAACTGTTTGATCATTTGTATAATCAAGGATATCACTAATTTCATCACTTCCCTGTGCATGGTTGGTAGGGCTGCCTTGATGGTGGCAAAAACTTGTACCAACCATTGGGAGATATCTTATTCTCCTATTTTTGTAAGACACAGTAGATGAATGCATTCTACCTTTTGCTACTGCACAATGCTGTTTTCTGTAAAATACCTTGCTGCTTAAAGGTTTTTCTATGCCAGATGATTTTTACCCAAGAAAGCAAGGCATGTTTATGACAGGAAAGTATGGAGTTTGAGATACCTAAATGCCTAGTATGTTGCTTTGTTCAGGATAAAAATATGGCTGTCTTTCTTTTGTCCTGAAGATTTAACCTGGACTTGTTTTGCCTATTAACGGTTGTAAAAAGGATTTCCTGATTTTCCTATTTATACTTAAATGGAAAATGCCCTTATCTATATGTTTTAAACCCATGAACTTTAAATGTCATCTCTCCTCCTTCCGAAATTGGGGAGAAGTCTTGGGATTACAGTGGCTGTTTTTCTTACTGACTGTAAAAAAGGTTAATTGCTGCCACTATTGCCTGCTGTATACATCTTATGAACTTACTGTCCCATGCAATGCAGAAACTGGGGATGAACATCGACGATTTCGTAAAAAATACACCACTGGTATCAGAGGATGGATCAGTTACCCTTGGATCTCGGAAAAGCACGGTGTTTGAAGTTGACGCTTTGACTGGAAGAGTTATACGTACTTATGGTTTATCGGATTTTCCATCTACCTCTCCAAATGATATAGAACAGACTGCTTTACAAGATAAAAATGCCAATGATTTGGCAGAATCGAACTCTGATACTGCTCAGCTGCGTCTGAAGATTATGAGGACAGACTATTCTTTGCAATCATTTGCTGCAACATCCAACAAAGTACTGTGGAATGTGTCCGTGGCTGAAATAGGGGCTGCCTTACTTTGTCGAGGTGATGATAATTCTTTCAGCGAATCTCCTGTCAACTCGAGACATCAACTTGGTCTGGAATCTGGAAATTCCATTACAATGCCACTCTCTTGTCAATCAAGAGCTATTGTCTACCGCTTTCGCAAACGTGATATGTATTATACATTTTCTAGGCCTCAGCTTCATGACGGGAGGGAACTTCCATCTCCTAGTCCAAAACAACTACTGCTACCTTCCCAGCATGAAATTGATCCATCATTGAACCATCAGGTTGAAAATCCTTCTTCAGAGCTCATGCTTCCTCCACTAACGAAGATGGACAATATGTTCAACTCACATGATGGTGATGCTGCTGGGGTTATCTTGCCATTGCCTGCACCAGAGATCCATAACTCGGTAGTTGTTCCTCAGGATAACAATGCAACTGTTTATGCTGATGTTTCACATCATATGTCTTCTGAGTGGTCAGCGACTTTATATGTTATATTAGTGGCCTTTATGGCAGCTGTTGGTTTGATTATCCGCCGTTATTTTCGAGTGCCAAAAGAACAGGCTAAGCAGCTTGGTGAATCTAGTTTGAAAACACCTTCCAAGAGGAAGAAAATGCGCAAGTCTGGAAAGAGTAATGGAAGTCTTGACAGAAAGGAGAATCATGTCTCTTCAGAAAATGAAGGCGGGCCTGACAATAGTAGGAGCAATGATGATGCATGGATGAAGCTCAATAACCTTCTTGATGGTGGCATTGCAGGGCGTAGGATTGGAAAACTCCTCGTATTAAGTACAGAAATTGCTAAAGGAAGTAATGGGACCATTGTCCTTGAGGGCATCTATGAAGGTCGACCTGTTGCAGTGAAACGCCTCGTCCAGGCTCATCATGATGTTGCCTTGAAAGAGATTCAGAATTTGATAGCATCTGACCGACATGCAAATATTGTTCGGTGGTATGGAGTGGAGTATGACCAGGATTTTGTGTATCTTGCTCTAGAACGTTGTACTTGCAGCTTAGATGATTTAATTCAAGTACATTCAGATTCTTCAAATAACTCCATCTCCCCTGATGATCCAACATCAATGGTTGAATATAAAATCAAATTGGATTCGGTTAGGGGTACTATGCAGGATGTTAACTTGTGGAGGGCAGATGGACATCCCTCACCTTTGTTACTGAAACTAATGAGGTAATATTTATGTTTAGACGTGCTAAAATGGTTTGAGTTTAGTGATGACTGCATATCTTACTTATTGCGGCACTCCTAAAATCAACTTGTCACAGATTTGAATTTGTATTGAGCTTGCTTCCATGTGTTTAACATGACTTAGAAGCATCTCAGAGAGATCATTACCTTCATGAATTTTCTTTGCTGGCACATGTGGGTATTAGGTGCTAGTTGAAGGACTCAATAGCTCTCTGCAAAAAACTTCCCAGTGATACCTGTTAATAGGGAATTGTTAGGGCACTGCCTTGACTCTAGTTAGCCCAATGCAATTAACATCGTGGGCTGAGTTTAGAACCTTGCAGCTTCCTTTCTATAGTCATACATTGAACTTCAAAGTCACTATCAAGGCTTAACTCTTAGTTTCTAGGGAAATCAATTGGGTATTATCAATTACATAGTGTCAAAACATAAATTTTCCTGTTTTGGATAAATCGGTATACCTTCTCTCTTTGTGATTCATGAATGCTACAAACTCTTTATGCACTTAAATCAGTGAATGGTTATGTTATTGCTATGGCAATCAGTTTCTGTACCTAGATTTTTAGTTAAGTTTACAAAAAGAATCTGTAACAGGTTGGATTCTCAAGTCTACTTCTAGCATCCTTTCCTTAATTTCCAATAGGATATGGCTTAGTATAAATTATGTATCTGATGGTACTATTTGATTCCAAATATATTGTTAATTTTAAGTCATAATGTCTACTCTGTATTATAATACAGGGATGTGGTATCAGGACTCGTCCATCTGCATGACTTGGGAATAATTCATCGGGACTTAAAGCCTCAAAATGTCTTGATTACAAAGAATCGATCATTATGTGCTAAGCTATCTGATATGGGCATTAGTAAACGCCTTCATGGAGATACATCTTCCTTGGGATATCATGCCACTGGTAAGTGCTAACGACAGCTTGACCAGACCTTTGGTCTTCTTTTTCTCAAGACTGATCTGTGCAAATTCGAAGCTACAAGATGGTAATCATTTTCAGGTTCTTGGTTAGAAACTTCAGGCCAATAATTTAAGTTCTTAGAGCAATCTCTTCTTTTAAAGGATAAGTTATGTTGGACGTCTGGTTGCTTTATATTGCTTTTTATATCGTGTAAAGTCTATGGAGATTTAACGGTCTCCCTTTATTGACTGGTGAATCTATCATATCCATCTAAATATAGTCCAAGTGATGGCTGTTTTGTTGATCTTTGTTGTTTGTCTTGCAGGTTGTGGAAGCTCAGGATGGCAAGCACCTGAACAGCTTCTTCATGGGCGCCAAACACGTGCAGTAGATGTGTTCAGTTTAGGTTGTGTCTTGTTCTTTTGCATCACTGGTGGAAGGCATCCGTTTGGTGAACGTTTAGAACGCGATATCAATATTGTGAAGAATAAAATGGACTTGTTCTTGGTGGAATTCATACCAGAAGCTGTGGATCTATTTTCACATTTACTAAACCCAGATCCTGAATTGAGGTGAGAGTACTGTCAGCTCAAATTTGAATCACTGCCGTTTTCATTTTGCCGTTGGATAGAATTTGTGATCATTGTTAGTTGACTAATTTCCATTTTCCTTTATTACTTAAATCTTATGAATATCAAAGGTGGCCTGAAATTCATATGAACTTGGCTTAAATATCTGCCGCAAGGCTCTACTTGATGAGCAAAAAAGTGTACATACTCTAATCTCTTGGCAAATGACAATAGAAGCTGCAGAAAAGATTGACCATGTGATAGCCTAAATGCCTTAAACAATTGTGATTTTCCAGTGTAAGATGATCACTGTCGTTGCCTTGGTTATTGAAGTTGTAAGTTTGTTACTAGTCCACAAACATTTAAATTCCACTCATTGCGTATTTGGGCTATAGCCCATGAACATATAAATTACAATAATTTGCCGTGCACTATTTAGAGTATTCTTGCTGTACATACACCAAAGAGGATTTCATGTGGAGACTTCAAAGCTTTAGCATATGGCATGAACTATGAAATAAGAATCCTAGGAATTGAATGATTATGTTGCTAATTTAAGATGCTTCGAGTAAATCATTCATGGCTTCTTGTCATAGTAAATTGCCTTCATCTTGGAGCAATGAGTTGTGAAGTTCATAGAGCTAATGCAATTTTAATTGTCATAGAGATTGCACCAATGCCATATTTGTCATGCTAATGAATTTGGGAACTCAGTACATCTCAGTGGTGTTCGTGTATTTAATTTCTTTTAGCACTTGGGCTATAGTTTATTTTTTGTAATAACTTTTAATTTGCTTTTTAATTACTGGCAGGCCGAAAGCATTGGAGGTGCTTCACCATCCATTATTTTGGAGTTCAGAGATGAGACTATCCTTTCTTCGCGACATCAGCGATAGAGTAGAATTGGAAGACAGGATACCCAATTCTGATCTTCTGAAAGCATTGGAGAACACTGCACCAATGGTTTTTGGTGGGAAATGGGACGAGAAAATAGAACCTGAATTTATGGCTGACATAGGCAGATTTAGGCGCTACAACTATAGTTGTGTCAGAGACTTATTGCGAGTTGTGCGTAATAAGTTGAGCCACTACAGAGAACTTCCGGAAAGAATTCAGGTACTCTCTTTCTCAGTAGAATTGGGATGATTTCTGCAGCTGAATGCATATTGAGGCTTTTTAAGTAATTTTCTATATCTTGGATGGTGTGAACTTGTGGTTCATATCTGTTGTTGCTTTGATGGTTGTGGCAGGAGCTCCTCGGTTCAGTTCCTGAGGGTTATGACAATTACTTTGCTAAGCGATTCCCGAGACTCTTGATCGAGTCATACAAGGTGGCGTACAAGTTCTGCAAAGAAGAGGAATGCTTTCAGAAGTACTTTCGGAGTGATGCTCTTTGACCACTTGGCCCTCCACTGGTGATCAAAATGGGCTCATTTGCACGGTAAGCTTGCAATGATGCAAGTGGATGGCGGGAGCAGATAGTCTGTACAAAAGCGTGTAAAATAGTATAAGTATAATATGTATATGCGATAAACTCGTATAATTAACTCAATGAACATCCTCTGAACCATCCACGTTCCAGTTGCATCAGTCCTAGTTTGGTTTAGGCGATTGATTATCGCGCCACGTGAAAATGTTTTGCAAACCAGACGCCCGGTGGCTATCCATAGCCCGTTTTAATGATCCGACCTTGTCATCTTTTTCACAGCACGTTCGGACAATGCTCTTGGAGGATTTCTCAAGTTGTCTGCAAATTCTTACAAAGCTGGATGAGTCTCGGCGGGTTCTTTAAGGATTGATCGGCACAGTGAGTGCATGCCTTGTTTATTTGTGAAACCTTATCACTCGAGAAGTTCAGCGATCATTATCAAATCAGCAAAGCCTATGGACTTTAGATGGGTCGAAAACCAGAATATAAGGACGAGTGCATTACTTTATACTGTGTTTGGCAATTTAAGAAGCAAATTAAAGGAAATGGTGTGAAGGAAAATATAAAGGCAAATATCATCAAAAATTCTAAATTATGTCATTTATGATAATTTTATCCTAAACTTTTTTTTTTTTTTTGTGTTCCAAATATGTCACTTGTGACAATTTTATTTTAAATATTTTTTTGTGCCACAAAAAATCCCAAATTATGTCACTTGTGATAATTTTACTTTGAATTTTTTTTGTGCTACAAAAAACTCCAAACTATATTACTTATGAAAAATTTATCTCAATTTTTTTTTTTGGTGAAGAGCATTTTCTTCCTTTTCCATTTTCTTTTTTGCTTCTCCTTCCTTCCCTCTACTGGCCATGGCAGAGGGAAGTCGACCATAGCTGCCCTCGCTAGCATCGGAGTCAGTGAGGGCGGCCCTCACCAATGTCAGGGGAGGGCCATCGAAGCTAAATCTAGCAAGGGCCACCTGAGCCTCGCCAGATCCGACGAGAGCGACCCTTGCCTAGGTCAGGCAAGGCTCAAGCGGCCCTTGCCAGCGTTGAGCGAGGGTCACCCAAGCTAGATCGGGCAAGGGCTACCCTCGCCCAATGTTGGCAAGGCGACCCTCGCCCAACGACGTCAAAGCCCGCCCTCGCCTCGCCCAACCTAGGTGAGGGTCGCCCTTGCCGGATCTAGCGAGGGTGGGCGAGGGCAGCCCTTGCCAACTTTGACGCCGATGAGGGTAGCTATCGTCGGCTCTCCTATGCCAAGAACGAGAAGAAAAAAAAAGTAAAAGTAAAAAAGAAAATGGAATATGACGAAAATGCCTTTCAGTTAAAAAATATGTGGTAAATTTGTCATAAATGACATAATTTAGGGTTTTTTATGGTACAAAAAAAAGTTCAAGGTAAAATTGTCATAAGTGACATAATTTGGATATTTTAGCGATCCAAAAAATGTTCATAGTAAAATTGTCACAAGTAGTATAGTTTAGGATTTTTGGTGGTATTTGCCCAAAATATAATCCTTGATTGATAAAGAATCACTTTGTCTTACTCATCTTTCGTGGCAAATCAAATGAACGACAATAAAATAGAATAATCCAATATTATTGTCACGATAATAATTATCACTTTACCAAAAAAAAAAAAATTTATCCCAAGATTATACTAATGGGTGTGCATAAAAGGTCTTGTCATGTATTATGTCACGTATCACTTTTTATATTTCTCCTAACACCATTAACTATGAAATGAAAATTCCACCTATTGTTTCGTTTGAATACCAAGATGAAGCTCATAATTTTGTAGAAAGTAAATTTATTGTCATACAAATGATTTATTTTCTTATCAAATTAATTCATCATATCAAACTAAAGCAAATATAAAAAAAAGGCAATTGATTTGATGATGAGTATCAGCCACAAAATACGAATTGATTTGCCAATAAGATTTAGTTCCCTTCGCCAAATTAGTTCGTCTTATTTTTCCTTATCAAATTATACAAATGTCTTTCTATATGTTAAATCATTTTAATTTTCCTTTGCTTTACACATTAATCTTTCATTGTAATGATATCAAATTATAGGCAAATCAATTTTGTTATTACATCTACCGGAACATGGAAAGCAATACTTATTTGTATACAAATTACTGGAATTAAGTTATCAGCTTTCTTGAAGAAGTAATATTTTTTATCTTGTAATCAGTGCTATAGTAAGCTTTTTTAATAGGTATTACATGTTACATTTTGATCTCTAATCATATTAAATTTCAATAAATTCATTCAATAGTAAAGAAAGACAACGACCTCAAAATAATCCTTTTGCTAAAAAAGGGATTTCACAGAAAATGATGACATTAACATTTCTGAACCAAAAAAAATTACACGAAAACGAGAGAGAGAGAGAGAGAGAGAGAGAGAAGGAATAAAAGAAAAGGAAAAAATTATAATTAATTCTTACATTGGGCCGGTTCAGAAAATAAATAAAATGGGCCCAATAAAAATCTCGAGGCCCCCAGGGTTCAACTAAACCCTTCTCTCTCGCCCCTCTCTCTCTCTCTATCTGCACTTGCTAATCGACGTCCGCCACCGCCATGTCGACCTTAAAGGAGATCTTGACTCGCCGCCCGGTGGCGGCGACGATCAGGCTCACCGTCCCCGCCGGCGAAGCCCGGCCGATGCCGCCGGTGGGCCCGGCGCTCGGCCAGTACAGGCTGAACCTGATGGCGTTCTGCAAAGACTTCAACGCCCGGACGCAGAAGTACAAGAAGGACACGCCGATGTCCGTCACCGTCACCGCCTTCAAGGACAACACCTTCGAGTTCACCGTCAAGTCGCCGAGCGTCACGTGGTACCTGAAGAAGGCCGCCGGGATCGAGTCCGGCAGCAGCCGGCCCAGCCACGAGGTCGCGTCCACGATCGGGCTGAAGCACGTCTACGAGATCGCGAAGGTGAAGCAGTCGGATCCCTACTGCCAGTACATGTCCCTGGAGTCGATATGTAAGTCCATCATCGGAACTGCTAATTCCATGGGGATTCAGGTGGTGAAGGAGCTGGAGTGAGTGAGGGATAAGCGATTTTGCAGATGGGTCGGGGTGATTACCTTCCTGGGGTTGCGTTTCTGCTGGAATTCGTTGGTTCAGGTGAACGCCTGATGGATGAGGAGACATAGAAATGCATAAGTGGACTGTTTCGATGTAATTTACGTTTGATGAATTGGGAAGATTCCGTTGCATGTTTTCTTCTTGATTATGAGGTCTTACGTCATTCAGAAGAACAGGGTTTGATGTTGATTCGATGTTTAATTCACAGAAATTGTTGGGTCGTTTCTGAGATGCGTTTTCATCTTTCTGTGCTCCTCCTACTCAAGAAAAGCTTCAATCTTGCTCCTCAGATTGTTCACCAAAGGTTCTAGCTTTGGATTAACCTTCGATGAATCTCTTTCGATTTGGTATCTTGACGTGAGGAAATCGCCTTCTTTGAGAATTCGAAACCAGGCAAAGGCTTCGTGGAATTCTGCAGAGAACCTTTGCAGTTAGTATGTTCAAGGATGGCATTTTCTTCTTGAGGTGTTCGATGAAATGGGTAAAAGAAAAATCAAGTAGGCTGCAACCTCTCAAGCAATTTAGCTCCTCAATCATAGTCTAGAAATTATTTCAGGTCATCGTCATTCCACAAAATCAAAATAACATCGAACAATATGGACTGGGTATAGGTTTTTTTAACACCCACTGTTTTCTATCAGGACGAAACTCAGGTCCTCTTCTAGATTTGTAAAGCAAAGATAAATCTGCAACCCTTACAGACAGCAAATGACATTGGAGGACGGCTACACAACGACTAGTTTCCTCTAATTTGAGAATAGTATCGATCATTTAGTTCTATGTGCAGTTGGTACATTGTTGTTTCTCGAAGATCCGTTCATGACTCGGGGCAGCCTCCGAGCCAGCTCTTCACCCGCCTTGCTATTTGCAGTCAGCCTGTTCCTTTTGTATAGTGAGTGAACCGGAACGCGCTTCTTCAGCTTGTTCCTCTTGAGAGACATCTGACTGTTATTTCCCTCGTTGGAGAAAGACGCGACCACATCCAAAGCGCTCTTGGCTGCAGCAACTGCCTTGGCTGCAGCGGCCGCCTTCTCTTCAGCAGCTGCTCTAGCAGCTTTTGCAATCTTATCTGTGGCTAAAGCTGCCGATCTTGAGGCCTCCACGATTTCCTCAGGCGAAATGTTTGGATTGCCATAAACACTTAATAAACTGTTCAAGTGGGCATCATATGCACTCGACGACGAACTCGACGACGATGATGGAGGTGCAGCAGTTGAAGAAACAAGCGAGGCCCCTTTGGTATCTGAGTTCTGTTTCTTTAGTCCGGCAAGCAAACGCTTCCGAGGAGGCAACAACACATCAGCATCTGCTTGCCCGACGGCACATCCATTAGCTTCCATGGTTCCTTCTTCAGTCAAACGATGTAAACTCAGATAATGGGAACTGCTCCATCCACATCGGTGCCATAACCAACAACATCGAGATCTAAACCTTTCATAGCATTCTGCCAAACAAACATGTCATCCATAAAATGCAAATCTAACACAAAATTCAGTCACATTTCCGGATTAAATGCAATTCCTATACAAGAACTCAGTTGCTAGCAAGCCAGATCGCAAAATCGTCATGATTAATGAAAATGTGTTTCTCTGTCATCAGCATTTCACGTCGGGTCAATGAAAAATCATGAACAACAATCAGCAGATGCCAACAAAAACTCAACTCCGCTCATCGAGCGCGGTTCGAATTTGCAAATGACTTCCTAGAACTCAACAAGAGCACATAAGGAACATGAACGTCCTCTTTGGCATCATCCCATCCTAACTTCTTCAACACAAAACAGACTCAAAACCAATAGACAATCCCTGAAAACCTGCAGAGCAAGAACAGATGGTCTCAAAATGCATGGCTTCCCCATGATAGAGCAAGAAACCGGGGCGAAAGCCACCAATGCCGCGGTGGCATCGTCAAGAACACGGGCGCAGACGGCGAATTCGACAGAGAGTATCAGCGATCAAGACAACAACGGAGCAAGATACGATGGAATTAAGCTGATCCAACGGAATTCACACGAGGGAATCACGATGAGATCGAGGGGCAACACTAGGATTCTTCTGCACATGAGGGACCGCGATTACCTGTCTTGGTTTTTCCCCTATCCACTCCGAGGGGAAAGCGTTAAAGGGGTGCCGAGGAACGTCAGGAAGAAGAGCAAGCGATTAGGGTTTTTGAGGTTACAGAGAGAAGAGAGAGATGGTGGCGGTGGTGATGGCTCGTATGGGGGGGAGGAAATGGAGATCTTGTTCTCCTTTTTGTTTGGGTTCAACGGAGTGATGAAAATGTTTGGGTTGGGTTTTGGGTAAACTCAAAAGCTGAATTTATATTTGGTTCGAGTTCTAGAAAGGGAAACCCATCATGTAAATCCCCGAAAACTTGCCGAATTTAGACGTGCGACATCGTTTCCCATGATTTTACCTTTTAGTCCTTGAACTTTTGAATTTGTCTGATTAAATATTTCGATTTATGTAAATTTTTCTCATAAAATCCAGCCTAACTTGAACAGTTCAAGTGGATATGGGCGCCGGATGATACCAAAGTGTAACATGGAGATCTTCTCCTCTTTTTGTTTGGGTTCAATGGACTGATGAAAATGTTTGGGTTGGGTTTTGGGTATTGCAAAGGTGTCAAAAGCTGATTTTTTTTTTCCTTGCTCTAGAAAGGGGAACCCATTATGCAAATTCCCAAAAATTTGCCGAATTTAGGTGTGCGACGTCGTTTTCTATGATTTTACTTTTTGGTCCTCAAACTTTTCAATATGTCTGATCAAATCTTTTGATTTATTTAGATTTTTCTCACGAATTCCGACCAATGCTAACTTCAATAGTTCAAGTAGACATGGGAGCCGGATGATACTAGAGTGTGACATAGAGATCTTCTTCTCCTTTTTGTTTGAGTTCAATGGAGTGATGAAAATGTTTGGGTTAGGTTTTGGGTATTGCAAAGATGTCAAAAGCTGAAATTATATTTGGTTCTTGTTCTAGAAAGCAAAACCCATTATGCAAATCCCAAAAAACTTGCCAAATTTAGATGTGCGACATCGTTTTCTTTGATTTTACTTTTTGGTCCTCAAACTTTTGAATTTGTCTGATTAAGTCTTTTGATTTGTGTAGATTTTTCTTACGAATTCCGACCAATGCTAATTTCAATAGTTCAAGCGAACATGGGTGCCAGATGATACTAGAGTGTGACATGGAGATCTTCTTCTCCTTTTTGTTTGAGTTCAATGGAGTGATGAAAATGTTTGGGTTGGGTTTTGGGTATTGCAAAGATGTCAAAAGCTGAATTTATATTTGGTTCTTGTTCTAGAAAGGGAAATCCATTATGCAAATCCCCAAAAACTTACCGAATTTAGGTGTGTAACTTCGTTTTCTTTGATTTTACTTTTTGGTCTTCAAACTTTTGAATCTATCTATTAAATCTTTTGATTCGTGTAGATTTTTCTTATGAAATCTGGCCGATACTAACTTTAACAATTCAAATGGACATGAGTGCTTGATGATGCCAAAGTGTGATATGAAAAAAGTTAACATTCGTGGAAACACGCCGTGAAAAATGACCTTCATATTTTGCCTACGTAGATGAGCCATTGCCGGAAGCATTTTTCACTGCGTTGATTTGAAGTAAGTGGTGTTGATGATAGATGGAATTGATTAGAAAATGTACATGAGCTTAAGGACATATGATTAATCAAATCGAACGTTCAAGAGGCAAAGTCCAAGGAACTATGGGGCTCGTGATCAGAGGTCGAAAATTATTTCATATGTTATTGAGAATGTAACAAGATTAAAGTATTGGGATGGAGGTGATCATTCAGGTCCATACATTATTTATCAAAGAAAATATATACAATTTTTTTAAAGCGAAGTGGAGCTAGGATCAAGTCAGGTTGAGCTTTTCTATTCCTAAATGAAATTGCATAAGCCCACCCAAAGGGTTGAGATGATAATTGGATGGACATGAAGCGGAGGGTCTAACTTGTTACCCGGGCTCCCATCAAATAATATGTTGAGGACTCAAAATCTTTTTCTTTTTTCTTTTTTGTTGCAACAATAGTGTGGAGTTGAGATTTGAACCCGTGCACTCAAGGTTATAAGCCTCGCAAGCTATTAGGTTATTCCATCCCGTGACAAAAATAAAAATGCCTCGATAGATTAATAAGGAAAAAAAGGTTTGAATGCATCCCCTCTCCACAACAAATTCAAAAGTACATTAGAAAAAGTGATTGTTCCCGTCAAAATATGACCGTGTTGTTATATTGAGGTCTCACCCAATACATATACATGCACACACATATTTACGGGCAATCACTTGTTGGGAAAAGCTTACATATTTCAGACCGGACTTGTCTATCAAGCTGCTAAACGGGTCTCGTAGGGTTTTTTCATTAATCATTCTATGTCTTTATCTATATCCATCTAAATTCATATTCGAACCCATTTAACCCCGGCAAACCACGACCGTCGGTGGTCTAGCAGGCTCAAAATCAAAGCCCGCGAGTCCAGAACTCAAGAGCCCGATGGATCGATTGGATTGAGAAAAAATAAGATAAATTGGCACTAAAGTATTTTAATTATAGAATTATTTCCCTCTCGCGGCGCCTGGCGGGACGCGGGAGATGCAGTTGCCACCGCCATTTTTCCCCCTTCTGCGTTCTGGGTTTTCGTCGAAACCCCACCCGCCGCTCCATGGAGGTTTCATCATTAACCCTGTAATCGCATCGTCGTCATCGTCAAGACCCTGAATCTGATTTGTCTAGAAAACGCGCCGTCGACCCATTTTTTCTTTTCCCTTCGAGAATTCGCGTTTGGGAGCAAAATCTCAACTTGGCGTTGGGATTCAATGCGACGTTGCCGTGATTTAGCGTGGTCGTGGTTACAGGTACGATGATCTTCGGACGATACGATTGTTGGGCTGTTCCGGAGAATGGTTGTGGTGTTTCCATCAGTTCTGCTGGTTGAATTTGTCGGCTTGAGGAGTCATGAGTGTCGTGAAGCCCTTGTCCGGCGCCGTTCACAGTTCGATGCGTTCTGGGTGGTTTTGTTCGACTTGGCGAGTGTGGTCGAAGAGCTAGTCTTTAACAGCGTGGATGCTGGTGCCAAGAAGGTAAATTGCTTTACTCGAATGTCTCTAGCGGTCGACCCTCTGGGTGTGCTCTAGATAGTAGGTTTGGATTGTAAAATTTCAGAATCGGTAGTACCGAGTGACGCCACTCGGCAACTGCTTCTGCATCGGGTTGGAACCCACCCCGGAGGTCGTCCCACGGTTTTGGGAGATGCCAAGGTATCACAAGATGGGTTTTAATCGAAATGTAAAGAAGCAATCCTGGCCCTAAGATAGGGCCAGTTTCCCACCATTCTGGAGCCACTCGTTACTAGCACTAATTTAGAATAGCTTTACCTACAAGCTCTTGTTTTTTTCCTACGTGCCATCGAGGAGGGGACAGAAAAGGGACATTGTTTTCCATAATTTTTTTTTCCTTCTCCTTCCTTTTGATGTAGTGAACCTATACATACTTGTGCTGTGAACCTGACTTGAAAAGGCAGAGTGTTGCATGTAGTAGCCTTTGACGTTGGTTTACCTAAACAAGGACATATCCTCTGTGTGCATTGCGTAGTAAAAGGGAAAAAGGAAAAAGTCAAAGCAGAATTCAGTATTGAATAGCCAAAGCATTTTGATAGTTCCTTTACATGTGAGGATATCGAACTGAGTCACTCTGCACACAATGACTGGGATGGTGATAGTCTCATTTTGAAGAGAAGAGATTCATTAGTGACTATGATAGCTTGAACGGTACAACGAAGATAGTGTTTATTACGTTCCTCCTGTGATGATGATGATTCATCAAATAATTAAGGGGAAACTGGATTTCATACTAAATTAGTCAGCTTGTTCCAAATGCCAAGATGGGATAGACTTACCAATTTGTAACTCTACGGTTGTAATCATATTGAAGCATGTGATCTACATAGTGTCATTCTTATGTTTACATGCATATATTTGTTGAGAGATGTTCACATAGTGAGAATGAGAGTATACTTTCAGAAAAAAAGTAGTAGAAGCAATGACAGCATGAAATACATAATATTTGGTTGCTAAACCCTTTATTAGTGTGAATGCCCTTTTCCATTGGTTATATAGCATATAAAGGTATTTCTAAGTCGGAAGCTGATACTTGATGTTATGCATGGTTCCAGGTATCAGTTTTTGTGGGTATCAGCAACTGTTTTGTGAAAGTGGTTGATGATGGTTAGTGGTGATTTCCTCTTTTGAGTTGAATTAGTATACCATGCCTGTTTTACCCAATTTATTTTGCTTTTTAATTGATACACCTGTAGGATCTGGCATTACTCGGGATGGCTTGGTGTTATTGGGAGAAAGATATGGTGAGCTATTCATTACTTTTCTGTGGATTTCACATTAATTTGAACGGTCTATGCATGTCGACAGGTAGGTTTGCATCATCTGCATACTGTCAACCCAGTGTAGGAATCTTCCTTTTGCACTGTACAAGTACTGGTGCGAAATGTTGATCAATGTGGGGTAGCTACTAGTATGAACTTCCATGGAACATTGGTGTTTTATTTCACTAAAATCATGGTTTCTTGAACAACTTGAATTATTGATCTTAATCTTTATCATAGGCCAAGATGGAATAGTTCCTATCACAACAAAATGATCCTTTTCATTATATTCTTTCATCAACTTTAAGTAACAAAATCCTAATTAACACACCAGCAGTGGATCTTCTGAATCCTTTGCCCGCTCCATAAATTTGTCAAAAGTCAGTGTAGAATGAACAGTGATATCTGGATACCAAGACTTGGCTGTTATCTGGAGTCTTTGTAGCTAGACTTGATGTATCTGAGTGCTATAGGTAAGCTGTGTGAAGAGGGGTTTCTAGATGTGAGAGATAGGAGTATGCTGGGTTAGTGCATTTTCTGCTTTCTCATTGTATTAGCCAGCATTTTAGTTTGGTGTTTGATCTTTATGATTTGCTTTTAGCGACATCCAAAGATCATCTACTGGATGACATTGACTCCTGTTCTGGGAGCTTTGGTTCTCGGGGAGAAGCACTGGCTTCAATTTCTGATATTGCGGTATTGGAAATTATAACAAAAGCTCCTGGCAAACCGAATGGATATCGCAAGGTTTTAAAGGTATTGATAGCTCATTAATGGGTTAAATGTGGAACTTTACAAGCATGCAACCTAATTTCTTCTTGTTTGTTGAAGATTATGTTTTTTGTTGATTTTCTTGTTTTAGGGATGCAAGTGTTTGCATCTTGGAATTGATGATGACAGAAAAGATGCAGGCACATCAGGTAAGACATTAATTGGTAAGGTGGCTTTGCCATCAGAGAAGAAAGTAGGAGAATGGGCACCTTCCTTGCAAGTGGAGATCACCTGGAATTTACTTCCTTGTCAATATCATTTTGGGATGCTAGAAGTTGACCAATCTAATGGGGATTTAGAATACCCAGCCTCCAGTTGCATTTGATGGACCTCATTGATCATAGGCTTCAATAATATGTTGAACAATTGCCGAACTACAAGGCCTCCCTAGAAGAATTTTAATCTTGAGTGGCAATAGAACCCCATTTACTTGACTTGCAATTCTACTAGCATTCATTGCTTAATACTCATTTGCGTGCACATAGGATAATACACCAGATTTTTTCTGCTTAAGTAGATTGTATGAGCTGTTTGATTATATTCAGATTTCACTCTGATTCATATCGGCTCCTTGCAGTTGTAGTTCGTGATTTATTTTACAATCAACCTATTCGGAGGAAGTCTATACAATCGAGGTTTAACTTCCCTTCTCGTTAGTTCTTTCAGTTTATTTAGTAGATACTGAATGGCCTCGTAAAGTATATGATTTCTGTGATGTTATCATCTGCCTGATGAACCTTTAATTTCTCTACAAACTTAAAGTCCCAAGAAGGTCTTGCAGTCCATCAAGAAGTCTGTATTCCATATTGCTCTTGTTCACTCAGAGATCTCCTTCCAAGTTGTTGATATTGAGAGGTACCTTTCTATCACATAGATCACTTTTATCATGTGAGATCATCTTGTCCTCACATGATTTTGAAAAATTACAGTGACGATCAGCTGCTTTGTACGCGTGGTTCCACCACCCCTTTGTCAATTTTGAGAAGCTTTTTTGGAAATGAGGTTGTCAGCATTCTTCATGAACTAAATGCTCGTGAAGGAGCACTAAAGCTTACGGGTTACTTGTCTGGTCCATGTGACTCTTTTCCGATTAAGGTTACTTTAATCTCTCTCTCTCTCTCTCTCTCTCTCTCTCTCTCTCTCTGCGCACGCACACAGAGAGGCTTTTTATATTATTAGGACCTCATTCTATATCATGTTTGATGCAGGCCTTCCAGTATGTATGTATCCTTCCCTTGTGTATTGATAAATAGTGTGGCAATATTACTAGCTTATCTGAGATGGTCTGGCAAGCATCCTTCCACATGACACATTTGATTTGAACTTGACTAGAGTAGACATAAACTCTCGGTTTGTTTGCAAGAGCCCTATTCATAAATTGGTCAATCAACTTGCCAAGGAGTTTGAGTATGTAAATACAAGGAGGAGTAACAATGGTTTGCAGAAGGGCAAGAGAAGTAGGTCTTGTGCAGTTCCAGCATACATTTTGAAGCTGAGTTGTCCTCGCACCCTCTATGACTTAAGCTTTGAACCATCAAAGACATCTGTTCAGTTTAAGGTGAATCATGGTCTTGTTATCTCAGTTATGCTCATACTGGTTTTTGATTGTCCCCCTGGGAGTTGTGGCTTCTGAAGGTGAATCTCGTCTTGTTATCTCCATTCTGCTTATACTGGTTAATGATTGTCCCCCTGCAGGTTGTGGCTTCTGACATGATTGTTCTTTTTTTTTTTTTTTGTTTCCTTTCTAATGAACCATTGCTTCTCTTTCCATGCAACCAATTTGAGGATTTTACTTCAAGCTCTCTTCTGTTTCAATTGGTTTGCCACTAGTATGGATGGAAATGTTTTTCTTTTCTTTTTTCCCTAAGTGTAATCTATAGAAGTTCCAGAAGGGTAATGCTTTGTGCCTTTGTTTTTTTATGCCATCAGTCCAAGTCTATGGCTCCTTTTCTTTATTGGCACTGGCAGTGTTTTACAGTCAATTTTATTAGTGGTCAGATGTTACATCTGAGAGATTTTTTGGGAACCATTGCTGATATGTATGTCTTTCTCTCATTCCAAAAAGGATTGGGTTGCCATACTTGCTTTTATTGAGAAGGAAATTCAGCTTTTCTGGAAAGTAAATTCAAGTAGAGGTAGGGCATTCCATATACTTAATGTTGGGGTGATGTTATATATGAGATTGTGAAGTTCTTGATTTTCTTGAGTTGTTTGCAGCAATTTGCTTTCAGCAAAATTTTGATGCGCTAGGAAAAGATGTGGAATTTGAGGAAGACCAGAAAAGCCTCTTAGGAAAACTAGGTATTAGGCTTTCTATCCCAATTCATTTCGACTTGTTTGATTGAGTTACCTTCCCCATTGCCATCTGAGTGACTTGATTTTGCATATAACCTAATTGAACTATGCTTTAGAATTGGAATGACATATGACTCTGATGATATTTTTTTTTATGATGTCAAGTGGATCATGTCTGAAGTGTTTCCTTTCTTCCTAAACTAAACTTGTAGGTGGAGATTACTCTGAACTGGCAAGGAAAAAGTGCAGATTCAATGAGGAGGGCATTCTCAACCTTCCATCATTCCTTTTAGAGATGCCAGGCAAAGAGAGCCATCATAACTGTAAGGTGACCAATGGAGAAATTCCATTTAGAAAGAGTCGCCATAAGGGTGTAGACTTCAATGCCCAACAAATTGAAATGGATTCACTTTTACAAGAAGGTTATCCTCTACCACAATCGGATAATTCTTTTTCTGATCACATCTTGGGTGTGATCTCCAAGGATGATGATTATCAGTGGTCACCAGATAATAGTATTCAGCACACTCAAAATGGTGTCCCATATACAGAAGATGATACTTTGGTAAAATGTTTGAGCCTAGAAGGAAGATCTGAAAATATTGTAGGGGGTGATATTATTACCTCAACATCTGAAATTAAATTCTTTAACAATGATCCCCTGGGCTGCAATGGAGCAAAAATGAGCTCTGTATCTTCTGTTATCCTGGAAGGAAGTGACAAATTTGAGGTTGGATCTTGTAGAAAGAGACCGTGCCTGCAGAGTTGCTCCATACGTGATAATTTGAGATTCAGTCCTATGAAATTTGCTAGTTGTGAAGGATTTGAATTTGAAAGTGACATCTTCCAAATCAAACAAAAACAGTCCGGGCTTTATGAGGACCCCAATTATCAGAGATACAGTCATAATAAACAAAGCTTCAGTTCCTTTTCTGGGGCTCTGTGGCCAGATGAGCTATGCAGTGATGCTAAGCCTGTTCCCAAACATACAGGTAAGGAGGGAAAGCCTGTTGATGTGGATTTTCCATACGCTGCCTCTCATAGGTCAGTTCCATGTTACACAGATGATTTCATTGAGAAGGATGGTCTCTCTTCAAGAGATTTTTTTCAAATGCAAAATCCTGGCTTAGATTGTTGGTCTTCAGATTTTGATTGGTTTTCTGATATTTTGAGCCCCGTACGTCAAACAAATCCTTTTCGTGGGAAACACAGCATTGACAATTTTGTACTGGAAACAAGTTCAGAATGCCACAAAAGTTACAGATCTCCTTTTAATGAAGGAAAGAAAGTAGGCACGTATGATCACGTCTCAAAGAGCCCCAGCAACGAGATGTGCACCACAAGCCACATGACTGTGGAATGTGACATAGAAAACATTTCTAATCATAGTATAGAGCCAAGCAAACAAAAAGCTAGCAGTTCACTAAAGACTCTCCCAAAAAGTTGCAATGAATTAGCTGGTGACCATTACAAGGCAACAAGAGATTATGCAACCCAAAAAGCACCAATCTGTGATAACAATGCTCAGCAAAATAATTTTCATCGAGAAAGATTGAGAAGCCGTTCTGCTCCTCCATTTTATAGAAAGAGGAGGAGATTCATTTCCTTATATCATCTTTCACTGGCGAACCCAGGAAACTCTGATGCTGAGACCTCCCATGCTTCTAAGGCTTATCCAGGTTTGCCGCGCAGGCTCCTCTCTTGATTGTAGCATAATGATATGAAGATTGAAGTGACTGTGAACTGATTTTCCTCCGACCTCTGCAGAAGCTGGTGAACTGAAATATTCCCAACTATCTGGTAGCTTTTGTCATTTGTCTTATGGAAAAGGTTCTGTAGAGCTCCCATTCTATGGTAACAGGTACTCTATGTGTGTCCCACCTGACTTTAACTCTGTAAAATGCGGGGTTGACAAAATACTCACTCTGATTGGTGTTCCAGGATAGATATTGACAAGATGCATGACAGTGAGCTGAAAATCAAGGAACTTCATAAAGGTTTGAACTTCAAGTTACTTGATATCTGAACTTTGGGAAATTTGAACAGTCTCTTTAGTTATGCTTGTGCTTGTTAGGGTCTCACCGACCTTTGTCAATGGTGATTGGTTGATACTTGTGTCAAATCTAACATGTGAACATTGAGAAATGAAGGAGCACACATGGAAATCAAAATGTAAGATTGCAGGATTTAGTCCATTTTATCGTCTATCAGGTCACTAGAGATGTGAATATGGTTAAATGACAAACTGCATTTTACCTTCGTATCCACAGGTCCAGTAGATAAGCCTTGGAGAGTTGGCTGCCTAAGCTCTAATTGAACCTGATACTATCTTAAATCATTGTTTACTGCTATTGCTTTGCTTTACGTTTCAGATAGTATCTCTGGAAGTGTTCAAGAGTCGAGAGATTATGGGACTAAATGGCGGGATAGTTGTCTACAGGTTACTGTTGAGCAGCTTGGCAGTCTTTCTTCTGTCTAGTGTTTTTAATTATTCAGTGATTGAATGCCTTTTTTTGTGCAGAAAAAGTGTGGATCATCTGAGATTATGGGCCAGACCCATGTACTGGATATCGCATCAGGATTCTTGCATCTTGCTGGTGATTCATTAGTACCAACATCCATCAATAGAAATTGCCTTGTGAACGCCAGAGTCCTTCAGCAGGTTGATAAAAAGTTCATCCCAGTGGTAGCTGGTGGAACTCTTGCTGTCATCGACCAGGTTCAGTTTGCTAACCTTCTTTTTTTCTTTTTTGTTGTGGTTCTGTAGTTTGACATGGGATTCCTTTCTTTGGTATATGGTGACAATCCAACCAGGCTGGTGAATTAGAGATGTTAGCCATTAACAGCAAAGTTGTATGGCACTTATAAAGGCTACTAAGTCAAATGAGAATTCAAAATGCCCTTTTATACTCGAGATGCGTGCACACTTCCAAACAAGCTAATACTCAACATAACACAAACTGACATATCCAGCCCGTGCAAAGATGAAGCATCTAGATTTTCTCTAACAGCGCTTTTATTTTACTTTCTCTTCCAACAGCATGCTGCAGATGAAAGGATTCGGCTAGAAGAACTGCGCCGAAAGGTAAACTGGTGCTTGTTTTTTGAGATTGAACTAATTGCTATTATTTTGAGCTCCTAAGACTGGTTGATCTATAGGTGTTGTCTGGAGAAGCGAAGACAATTAGCTATCTGGAGTCAGAAAAAGAGTTGGTATTGACTGATATGTTCTGTGAAGGACCTCTACTTATGGCATTAATTATCAATTTTATCATGTTTACCTTTTTAAACTTCTGAAGTGCAGGTGTTGCCAGAGATTGGATGTCAACTTTTGCTCAACTATGGTGAGCAGATAAAAGATTGGGGATGGATATGTAATATTGATGCACAAGGTTCAAGGTCCTTTAGAAAGTAATTATTGTGTTCCATTTTGTGCCTCTTTTTCTTAACCATTTGCACATCAGGCCCTCATAGTCAAAGTTGACCAAGATGTGGATTATAATAGCTCGAGGTTCAAAGCACTACATCAAGTACCTATATTCATCTATGCAGTGAAAATTTGTAGAAAAAGTATGGAGTTGTAATTGATAAGAGAGTCTCATAGATCAGCTGCCATCATGTAGTTAATTACATTGGTTAATTTCACTTGATCTTATTGAGTCTTGATTGCAGGAATATAAACTTTCTCCAGAGACGGCCAACTATTGTCACTCTTCTTGCGGTGAAGCATCATTCTCTTAATCTCATCTTGCTGTACTTAACATCGATCTAGTTGGATGCTACTCAACCCCCAACAAGCTAAACCCCCTTCCCCAGTTCCACCAGCCTCCTGATTTGACTTTTTTGTCACTTTGAAGGTGTGATGCTGACTTATTTTCCAAGATCCATTTACAAATAAATTATATATCCATGCAGGTACCATGCATTCTAGGTGTAGATCTGAATGATGTGGATCTCCTGGAATATCTTCAACAGGTATATCTCTGTCCTGCTAGGCTTCCTCGTTTCATATCTATGCACCTTTTAGATACAGGTGCACTGCTAAACCTATCTCTTGATCTAATGTGCAGCTTGCTGACACAGATGGAGCATCAACTATGCCTCCAGCCGTTCTTCGTATTCTTAACTTTAAAGCTTGCAGAGGTATAAGGGATTGTTCTATTCTTTTTTAATTTTCCCTGTTCTTACTAGATGAGTTTTTGGGTGAGGTGTTCCAAGCCTGCAAGCAGCAATCTCCAAGCTCGAACCATCCCCTTTATATCTGTGTACTTTGTTGAGCACTGGGGTTTTTGTTAGTGATTGAATGACTTTGGAGTAAATCAGAAGGCTTAGGTTAGGGTTTGTACGTGATATAATCTATAAACAAAGCACATGTGCAATATGGCTACACATTCTATGGAAGATGGACTGGTGGGTCTTCATTTATGAGTTCTGTGGGGACTTATGTCCTCCACTACATATTGGAATAGCCTTGGCTTGGTTAATCTATTACATATAATTATGCTTAAGGAATTCTGGATCTTCACCTATACGCTTCTCTAACTCCATTTTCATGTGATCTTCAAGGAGCAATTATGTTCGGGGACACTCTGCTTCTTTCAGAGTGTTCCCTTATTGTGGAGGAGCTTAAGGGGACATCACTCTGTTTCCAAGTGAGTCAATCATCTCTTGGCACATATGCTGGTAATGTGATCTGGGAAGATCTTTTTTATCTAGTTCCTTTAAGCATGACGGCTTAGAGCTTGTGTGCAGTGTGCTCATGGACGACCTACCACGGTTCCCCTTGTCGACTTGGAGGCATTGCATAAGCAGGTAAAGAGATTGTGCTTGCCAGATGATGGTCCAAATGATTTGTGGCATGGACTGCGTCGGTGTGAAGTAAGTCTGGAACGTGCTGCAAAGCGGTTAGATGTGGCTTCAAGATAGTGCGTTATGACTTGACAAGAGAATGTTGGTACTCTGTATATTAGTTGATACGTATAGATTTGTTGTTACAGCACAATCAATTAACTGTACCAATCAACATAAAGTTGCAGGGTGACAATTTGCACCTGCTAGGTTCCTCTTTGCATTGTCAATGCAATAAAGCTGAAGTCATGTCAATGGTGTTCTCATTGTGATGAAGCTGGGTTTCAGTTTCCTTCAGAATAAATTTTGTATTTGCTCAATGAAAATTTTGTCTAATGACGAGTGGATGCTCATCTCAATTCTTAACATCAAGACTGCCTAATCAAACTGTCCAGCAACTGGCTGAAGGTAGCTTTGAGTATAGCTTTCTCCTCTTTTTTTGTAAAGAAAAAGATGGCCTGCGAATTTTGCATAATGCCACTTGCTAATCTTATTTATCCTTTCTCTTGGCTGGAAAAAGTTAAAAACTTCTTTGTTGCTTCCTCAATGACAGTGCTTGTTCACCTGCATTGAACGCACGCTTTCCTAATTGTGGGGAAAATGTTCATAAGAAAAACAACTAGTATCTTTGAACTGAGACCCAGAGTGCGATCTGAAAGTACAATCCTTGGCTTGGATGCAACCGCACAATTTAGTTCTGCTACTGCAGTTCTCTTGATTTTATGTTTTGGATTCCCTTAACATGACTGGTCAGAGAGGCAAAAGCATTATGTATTTCAATGAAGTGCGTTGTGTTTTCCCTTATTTTTTTGGCTGAGCAAATTCTATATGCTTCTTACCGAAGAATTGATAGTGAATTTCCAGACCTTTAGACTTCCAGGTATATCATCAAATTATCAAAAATGGTCTAAATACATACATTGGAAATCATGTATAGTTCACTCTGGCTATGGACCTCATTATGCAACTCCAACGTCAAAAGCATCAAGGAAAACTATGTACAAATGCACATGCAATGCTCTCGGCAACACCCAAATCCCACACTATCATGTACTAAACTGCGCTAGGTATGCACCTCCGCATTTTCCTTCCTATCAATGCTTGACCTGACCGAGAGAATTGTCTCGCAGATATAGATAAAGAAAAAGATCTTCCCTCGTACATTTTTTAACACATATCCTTTACAATTTCCTCAACTAAATCTCCAATTATCAGATTTTCCACCTCTTTCCCTAGTAGATTTATCTCATCATCCAACAAACCGAGCCATGGAATTGATTTGAAATCCCGGGCCGTCATATTATCTATTGAGTAATATGACCTGTCAATTGGAGGGTAAACAAAAACTCGTATGATCTCCCAAACTGAGCTCAGCAATTCCCTTCCTCGCGGATGTAGCACTCGGAATGAACCGGCAGTTTTTCTTCTCGGTGGTCCTAGAACTGTTGAAAGTGCTTCGTTTAACAAATCGTGTAATAACTTGTGCTCTGTTCTTTTTTCGTTCTTGTCATTCCCTGAAGCGCCATTTTCATTGGCCAACTTCCCATGAGATTCCTCCACTTCTTCATATACCAAGTCACTGATAGGCTTTGCAAGTGTGTCTATTCTGGATAGATACACATTAGATGATCCGTCATACAAGCCAGAAGCAACAAGCAGATCTCTTATATATTCTTCCATCTTGTCCTCTAACTCGACCATTTTACACTCGATAGGCTGCTCTTCAATTGTTGTCTCCAGAGGCTCATTGGATCCAAGCTGATTTAGTTGCCTCCTCAGCTCTGTGCATTATGGGATGATGTTAGGTAATATCAACGTAATCCTGAAACCCTATCATGTTTTAGCAGCTTGTCATTTTGGCTAGTCCAGGCAATATACAATCTAAGTTAATCATAAAAAAGCAATGTTGAGAGCCATAGGCTCATGGCTAGCTTGTGAAGAAGCCTTTCAGCACCACGTTTTCTGATACAGTGTAACTTAACGCTTGGCGAAAGATTTCTAGGGTGCCATAAATAATTTCAGTAATATGACTTCGTATCTTATTCATTTTTGAACTTTTTCACATTTGTCAGTTTATCTGAGTAAATATATTTATCTCAATACCACAAAAGTAAATCATTTTGGGACAAAAGCCACCATGACTATCTGGGTTTTCTGAACACTAAGGAGGTAGTTGAAGCTGCAATCTATCAAAAATGAAAGTCTAACACTCCCAACAGCCCGGAGAGACCATCTTGCTCCTTCATATCATGCGACAAAAGAGGAAAAGTATACAGCCTTCATGCTTTGGCTAAATAAACACCGAAAGGGTGAGTTGTGCCACTACTTGAACATGATCACGCTATTGCAGATGCACATTTGTATAGCACATATGTGAATGTAGAAGCTGGAGGATTGTTTCATACCATTCAGATTTAAACTGATTTCTCTGAAAACTTGTGGCACTGCATCTTCTTCTCCAACACTCCTGTCTGGCGTTGACATAGGGCTAAGGTTGTTACTTGGTCTCCAAAACTCCTCTTGAGAACTGCTGCACACAGACGCAGGGCTAGGGGGCACTTCTGTAGAATTCTCCTAGGATGACACAAGCGAAGGCAAAAACTAGTCAGTACAGTATAAGGTAAGACAGAAGAAACTTCTAGCACTAACTGTATGGAAATGTTTTCAACAGGACAACCAAATTCTTACATGCCACTCGCCAAAGTTCATGACGACAGTTGGCCCACTCATAACGTCTTTCATGAAGTCAGTCTCAAAGTTATATGATTCTCCTACAGATTGGACCCTTTTGCCAAACAGCCTCCGTCTCAAAGTGAATGTGTATCTGAAGTTATGGACCTTCTCTTTGAACTTGAGCTTTTCCTTTTTCACTTTCTTGGCATCTATGGGCACATTTTCAACAACTTCATGCTTTCTCCTGATATGAGCACCAGTCAAAATGTGACGGTCTTCGAGGAGAAGTTTCCCAAACGATGTTCCTGATACAGGAGCAGACAAGGATCTCACAAGGTTTCTTGGGGATAATTCCTTGTGGAAAACACGATCATCATCTGACCCATGTCTGAATGATCTAGCTTGCATTTGATGTTCATCTTTTACATTTTCCCAATAGCAAGGTTCATTTATCATTCTCAAAGCATTGCTCACATGTTTTATGGTAGGCCTTTCATCGCCTAACAAGGATGAACTGGAGCTGTCACTTGCTTCTCTGGGCAAATCCAAAAGACTATCACTCTTCAGAACATTCCTCAACCTCTCTGTCAAGAACTTCCTTGTATCTCGGTTAATAAATTCTGGGGAACCCGGTGGATTCAACTGAATTTCACTTCTATAAGATCTAGTTGATTCTGAACGGGGCAAATTCACCCCAAGATCCCTGGTAACACTCTCTCTGACTTGTTTTGCTATGTTCTGTGCTATTTGCTTTGAATCAGATGGTCTTTCATTGAAAGGGGTCTCAATTCCACTTCCTCTGAACACAGAACTCCTTTTCACTGCCTTTCCTTGAATTTCACTTTTCAACCGTTCTTTCACCTCCTGAAGAAAATCTTCTATGCTGCCCCTTTCATCCGTTCCGGAGGAACTGGGCCATGATTCTTCATGCCAGAACCTATCAGGACCAGGCTTCAAGATTACTATCCTCGTAGGGCCAAGATAAGATTCCAGTTTCTCACCAGAAATCACTGCACTACATTGTTCAATATCCTTGTCTAGACTTTTGCTCATCAAAGAACAAGACTCGTACCGCTTGGCCGGGACTAGTCCAGTTTTTCCACTGTGTAATGAATGGTCTCTTTCAATCGATTTCGCTTTCACTATATCAGTTCTCCTCGGCTTCTCCATGATGGTTTTTTCATGATTTGCATGAAGTGATATCATTTTTAAGTTACGGCTCTCTTGACCACCAGCCAACTGCATCGGAACATTGTCAAGCTCGACGAACTTTGTAAATTCCCTGAACCTATTTGCTTGCCAAGCTTCAAATTCTTTCTTGAACTTCTGCAGTTCCTCCTCTTGTGGATGCTCTCGGCGCCGGGGTTTTGTTGACTTCTGGGCACTTCTCCCTCTGTCAACATCCCTATCTGAATTATGAGAGGATGAGCTAAGCTCCACGTGCCTCGAAGAACCGGAGTTAGATGAACTGTGAGACACCAAGCCCCTTTCCTTCCTCTCTTTTCTTGAAAAGTTGGTTTTCATGCTCTCTTTTTTCTTTTCAGTTGAATGGGCTTGAGAATTGTTATCTAGTGGCAAGATATCTATCCCCATTAGCCGAGCCACAATGCTTGGCGAGCTTTGTCTGTTAAATGATCTGCTGGACATCTCCTCACTTATCAATTTCTTCATTGAAGCCTCGACTGGATGACGTTTCATCTTATACCGATCTTGTTCCATGCCATAAGAATACTGAAATTCAAAGCTACTGTATCAACACATGCTTAGCAGACAAAGGGGATGCAAATGTCAAAAGAGTAAACAATTGTCTGTTGGGCATATGTAGCATTCATCTCACTGCAGTATGACTAAGCTACCTTGTGAATTTTCCAGGGCAAGAACCTTAAAGAAATCAAAGATTGTCACAAGTTTGATCAAATAAGAGTGAATAAAACACCACTGTTGACGCAGGAAACACAGAGAGGTATCAAAAGACAATGATAAGGCTAATGTTCTTCACTACTATAGAATCACAGCTTAAGATGATCACCAACCTTCAGCAATTAAGCCACCAAAATTATTTAAGCCTCGAGGACATCTATAAGAGGTTCATGAGAATGCCAAGCAACAGCTCGTGTAGTAAATAAAGCCAATCCAGTGAGTCAAAAAAATTTCAGACATACCAAAAGAAAAGTCGAAAAACCAGTAGACCACCTTCTTAATCAATGTTTGGCCAAACAAAAAACTTCCTAATCAATGAAAAACAGGATTCATTAATATGTCAACATGTCACAGTGAAAGCAAGATTTTGTAATAAGTTCAATACCGGCATATCGCCTACAGCACAACAGCTCTCAGAAGCTTCTGCTTGCAGCTCTAAACTATTCCTGGGTGCTTCATGACCTGCAAAATGGTTCCATTAAGAAGTATTAGTTCCCTAAAAGAAGAAGAAATTGTAGAACTAATTTGTTATTTTGATTGATATCTACCCTTCATCAGGACCAACAGGACAGAGTTCACTCAAGATAACTTTCTCATGAAGACAAAACTGCAATAAGGGCTAATGGCCAATGCTCTCGTTTAAATAGTGGGAGCTTAGTCTTCATAAAAACATCATGGCCCCGGAAATCCAGACTCAATGACTAAAGTAGTGTAAATAGGATCTGTGTAAACGATGTGTCAAACACTTGTGAGTTCCCCAATGACTAACAGAAAATAAACCTAACATCAACGAACTCCCTCACTCTTCTTCCCTCTATCCATGTTAAACATCATTCCCATAACTCATTAGGTGATTGACAAGAAAATCAAACTGTTACATTGCCGGTCGGATATTTTCATCTCAGATACTAAATAAAAATTATCGCTGGTAATTGTTAAGCCTTGAAGAGAGAGTCAGAAGGATGTGCCTCCACCCAAACCAATAAGACTTCCCAGAATATGCCTTTTCTTAGATTAAATTTAAGGATCCATCTAGAAGAAATATATATTACCTCCGACATGTTTCTTTTGGGAAAAGACTTTCCTGGCCATGCTCCTTTGATCAAAAACATGTGATAAGCCTCCCATGCAGCTAGAGCATCCACTGCAGTACCAAATAATATTCCTATTCCATCTAATGCCTCACCAATCACCAAAGTTTCCCATTATCAAGCCAAGACACTCTCACACTTTGACATACGCCCTAAAAAGACACGGGATACCCAGAAACAGCTGAGGTTAGAGTTACACCAAGGAGCCTGATTTTTCTTGAACACAATAAACCTAACAGAAAAAGTAGCATCATGGATGGTTTAATAATCTACTTGCTTATGAATTCACAATCAATGAAAGAAAAACTGTGTATAAACACTCTCGTGAGAACACATTCTGAACTCCCAAAAATGCATAATAAACTGAAGAAAACAGGAAGGAAATGGCTATAGCACTTGCACAACAAGCTTGGGTATTTACCAATCTGCCTCGAGATGAGTCAACCACTGGAAGAGACACGGATGAATACAACATAGACAGTGTAAGGAGATGGTCATGATCCCATTAATTTCTGGTTAATCCTTTCACCTGTCGTGAAACGAATTTCCGGTATGATGTGAGAATTGGCAACATTCAGGTGCATCTGCCCAAAATTTAAAATATATTGGTGAACAACAATAGCCCTGATCGCTTATATACCAACTGTCCAACAAAGAAGTAGTGTTATAGGGAAGATTTACTGAATACTCCTACAATCATAGGATCGCAAATGGAAAAAGAAAATTAAAGAAAGAAAGAGGGGGCTAAAGCCGTCTCACTTTGGTCACGGCAGAAAAAACTTAGTGTTTCGGATGCAATGCAGCTTGCAGACACACACCTTTGCTATGAATAAAGACCCCAAGAGACTACAAGAGTTATATCTGAAGCATTTTACAGAAGAGATGAGCCACAACTTATGAAGGGACTCATCCAGAAGATCCGGTTCATATTGTCGTGCCGAAAAATAAAACAAGAAAAAGAAAAGAAAAGCAACATGATCTACAGGCATGAAGTCAGCCAAAATACAGATGAAAACATCAAAACTCATACCGGCAGATACCAATTTGTGGGAAACACGGTTTTACTACCAGACACCTCAGGCCGAAAAACGCAGTAAACCCATAAATCGAGCAAGCACACAGCGAATGACAAGAACGTGAGAAAGCGAAATTCCAAGAGCTCCAACAGCTAATGCAAAGCCAAATCTCTCTCTCTCTCTCTCTCTCTCTCTCTCTCTCTCTCTCACGCAGCACGGGACTAGAAAAAACTTGGAATCTTTGCTCCTCTCTCCCTCACTTTCTCCTTGTTTCCAACCCACCAAGCACGCATTTTCACAAATCAAGAAAATGGGTAGTTCCTATTCTCGAACGTACCTTGAGGGGAGGAGAGATCAGAACAAGCAGAATCCATGATTGTCATGGCCACTAAAGGGAGTCGTCTTTCTCTCCATTACTTCGGGCAAGTCAAGCGTCAATCACTCACCCATCAAGTGACATTCTTTCGCATTGAATAGCGTCCAATCTGTTACAACCAGCGTTGAGCTCGGGGGAGAAAAAGAGACGAGACGAGGAAAAAGCAGAGACACAGGGGAGGACTTCGGACGCTCGGTGAACAGGAGAAACTACGGAAACTCAAAGCTCGGATTTTTATGGTAATCAAAGTCTTTAGAGACTATCATGATGATGATGATAGTTTCTTTTTTCCTTTTCCTTTTTTTATTTCTTTTTTATGTGAAAAAGGAAAGTGTAAAAAAGAAAAAAAGAAAAACAGAAAGAGCTTCTTTTGCCGGGAATCAACCGATGGAAAGCGAAAAGATCTCTTTTGAGTTCTTTACCTTTATTCCTTTGTTAATCATTAATTAATCAATTAATAAACTGTACTCATGAATTGGTTGAACTCATTGTCCTCACGTGGGTTTCACCTTTTTCCTATCAAAAAAAACATTAGCCCTCGATTAATTACAAATGTCAATCGTTCGGTGAATTTTTTACTAGAGATGCATAGAATTAGGGCTGAAATTCGTTGCAAATTCTTTATTCAGAAGCATCAATTGGACTATAAAAACCCTTCCCCATAATATTGCTAAGCAAAAATCATAACGTCAAATTAGATCAACATGTTTTAATGTGCTTATGTTATGAATTTGTGATATCATTGATTACCCAAATAAGCTTGAATGGAATTTTTTGTCGGATGCGATTTCAAGCTCAAGCTACATCCGGTGTCATGAATTTATGTAATGACGAAAGTTTGCACAAGACAGAAATTATTTTTCAATTTCGTCATGAAATTTCAGCTTCTTCTGTTTTCCGTCTTTGGAAGAAATTTCAGCTTTGATTGAATCGTACGTACAATTCGTGCTGCGTTTAAGCCAAGGGAAGCGCATGTTTCCATCATGGAGTACGGAATACAGCTAAGGATCATGAATCCATTAGTTATTATTTCTCTATTTTTTTTTTTAATATTCTCTGGTCTTATATTAGATCGAGATGTTTTCGGAATATTTTTAATTTGTTTTCTAGCGACCTCGCTTTTTCGTAGGAGCACACACCGAACCAGCTCATCCTTCTGCCCCGACAGTTGCTTTCGGGCACGATGCCTCCATTTGGCGCCAGATTTGAGGGGAGGCGACATCGTATTCGTTTTCTTACAGCAGACGGATCGGTTACGGCACGCGCATGGCGAGCGCGTTGGCGTCACGCGAGCAGCTCTTGTGGCCGTTCGATGTTCGTGTGTCACGCACGCGCGGCGGGTGAGCGTCGGCCGAGCGGCGTGCCGAGGAATGTTGTCGCCGTGTATTTTATTTCGGCAAGCAACCCGCCGGTTTGACCTTTGACCCCCTCCGCCCTGCTGTTTCCGAGCCCTTTTGGTTAATTAACGAGCTCTCTTGCCCTTAGAACCAACTTGAGCTCGTACATTTCGTAAAATATAAATAATTTACAAAATATTTTTTAGAAGATGATCGTTTAGAAAAATTAATGAATGGAAAATATTTTTTATTGAATAATTTTTTTAGACGATATAAATAATTATTTATTTTTCGCCAAATAAAAGGTGCCTTCATTGCGATTTTCATGTAATTGCGGCATATGTGCCTAGAAGGATTGTTGCTGGACTTAATTTTCTAAGCTTGAGAAATAAAGAGATTAAAGTTTTGCATCTGCAACTTACCCTGCAGTTGCGCGTGTGTGGTGGGCCAAGACGCGTGTGGCGGGGTTTCTTTCCCTATTGTCGGAGGGTGCGGGGTTCCCTGGGTCATCAAAAAAAAAAAAAAAGTTTTGCATCTGCACTTTGCGGAGGTGAGGCCCATTTACGTGCGTGCATGCCATGTCCATTGTCCATCCACGTCTTATCGCAAAAATGGAAGGCGAAGTTGCCAGCATGCACGAGATAAAGTGAACAACATGCCGATGCTTGCTTGCTTTGCTTTCTTGCCGATGCTTGCTTGCTTTGCTTTCTTTCTTTTTGCCTTTTTGTGGTGTCCTCGAATAAAACCTCTGTACTTTTCGATTATTCGATCGGAAGGGAATATACAGTCTAGCCAATAATTGATCATACACGCTAAAGTGGACGAATCGCGTTGGTAACCCGTCTTTTTAAGTGAATTGTAAAAATTCGAATTTCATACCATTTGTATGTTTAAATGATCGATCATCTTAAGGCTAAGGAACCTAAAAAACGTTAAACTAAAATTCAAAGCGTGTTGTGGCTCCTCGACGGTGGTTAAGGTTTGTACCAGACCACAACCCAGAGCCCAAAAGCTCCGTTTGGGAGCCGCCCCACCTGCCAGGCGAATCTGACGAAATTAATAGGATTATATCTTTATTTTAACATGTTGAGACCCACACATCTCAATCCCCAATTAAAAAAGATATTTTCTTTCCTCATCTGATTAGAAGTACTCCAAAATTTTACGTCCTAAAATTCAGACATAACAAGAATATACTGAGGTCTAATGTGAATTGTAAATTTCGAAATTTTATATTATTTGGGTATGTTTATGTGAGCAATCATGTTAAGGCTAAGGAACCAAAAACCTTCAAAGGTAGTCGGAATTTCAAATTTATCATAAAATGTCATATATATGCAAGATTCACTGCTCAAGAATCGTGCACCAATCATCCGTTCACGCTTGAGATCCTCCTCTCGTCTTCCTAACAACCATCTCGCCGACTGAGTGTCATGGTCGGCACGTCAAATCCGATTATGCTCTCTTCTCGTATGTACCCAACCATAGACGCATTTCTCCAATTCAAGACACTTGCATAATCATATATTATTCTTTTCCAAAGTATATTCTCGACCCTTCCCAGAAGAACCACCCCATCAATCTCACGGTGAACTCTTGCTCCCTATAAATAAACAGAAGAAATGGAGAGAAGGTCCTCTCTCTCTCTCTCTCTCTCTCTCTACGCCCGCACAACTCAGGAAGATGATTGATGGTGGGGCTTGATTTTGCAAAAGGAAGCGGCTTCACCTAATGATGTCCATGAGCCTTCGTCATGTGCTTAGGGTAGCCTGCCTGTAACTATGATAGTTCCGGCTGTGGTTAAATGACTCCAATCATCACTCCTTTCCCTTAGTTCTTCTGAGGGGGACCACACTTATAACTAAGGCCATCTAGCTCTAGGAAATGGAATCATAATGAAGATCCACCTTAAGAAAGCACTGTGGCCATATTTTGGTTCATGCAAGCGTTATTGATATCGACATAGATATCTAATACCTATATAAATCTCTATATGTGTGTACACATGCTCGTGTATGTATGCAAATGTGAGTGCATTTGCATGTACCGATCCTAAGAGCGATGTCGGTTACTTCTACACTTGCATAAAAGTCGTTAAACTATGTTTGGTGCTTTCAATAAGAGGTCGGATGAGGTAAAATTCATTCTATTTAACATTTTTGGGATGGATTTCATATACGATAAATTTGGATAAGTCTGAACAAATACCGAATTACCCCTCTCTCTTTATATGTATATATATAAACATTTTATTGCGATGACTAGAGTGGCTATCATTACGTATCATGAAAAGACGTCCATCATAATGGACATTGCAATGGTTTAAGACTTTAAATCTAATGTTTTTCCCCTTTTTAGCTTCTCATCTCAATTTAGATTCATTAAACACTTGTATGAGTTCAGACGTGACAGTATCATATTATATCCGGTGCATTTTCCATACAAAATATCAGATATAAGCAATTCCAAAAACATTACCCCATCCTACTCGACATCTTTCGCCACGACCTTACACAAGTACCACCAGCTTCAGCTAAACGAGCTCTTTCTTCGTGGGAGTTCGGAGCATGCCACGTGGCGGTACGGCGACAGCGACAAGTGTCATGTTGTTAAAAGCAGCAGTGGCAGGGGGATCAAAGTGACGGGGAAAGAGGGTGTCGGGCTCCGGCGAGCCCACCGTGTCGGACGGAAAAGAAGGGGATGGTGTAATAATTGAGGGCGGCTCGCTGTTGGGGCGCTCCGGATAATAAAGCTGTGGGCCCGCCTCTGCTCTAAGCCGCTGCATCTTCCTCTTTTTCTTTTTTTCTTTTTTTCTTTTTTATTTTTGCCTATTTTGGGCAATTTACGCAGTGTCCCCCCTTATATTTGACTAGGAAATTAAATGCTCGCTCCTTTGATGAGAACATCGCACCTTCTCCACATCATTATCTTTTCCTATTTTGGAAGAGGAAAATGGCGTTCGATTATATGATGATGTTTGTAGAATTAATGATCATCGCGTCATGTTCCCATCTTTACTGGGCAAAATTAAACAACGATCATATTATTGTTGTCGTCGTGCTTAGGATGATTCCTAATGATCTTCGAATTGCCGACATAGAGCTTCGGTGCCCCCAAGAAGAAGGGCTGCATGAGAAGATTAAGGGTGAGTTTGGAAGCAATTTTTTTGTGGTCAAGATATAGAATTTCTTACTTAACTGTTACAAAGACGCAACTAAGTCGGGAATCAACACATAATAAAACCCAAAGTGAGCGAGGGTTTATACAACTAGCTATTGGGAAGTAGGTTATCCCGATAGGCTTTTGCTGTCCAATCCGTAGGCTTGTTAGCCACTCTAGGCACATAAGACACCAGACTCTTGTGAGTTGAGTCAGCAAGGCCTTGCAATCCTCTAAAATGAATTCCATTGCCCATGGGCTTGTGGCGTGGCTTGATAAGATCTCCACTACTAATAAGCTATCAGTTTCTACTTCAATCTCACAATTCAAATCAGTTGAAACCGACGACTTTCGTTTCCTTATCTCCACCAGTCTCGACAAAACCGCATGGAGGACTAAAGAATCAGCGTTGATTTTTGAAGCAAAGCCGTCGATGAGGACACCTTCATCATTACTGCAGATCTCGACCACAGCTTCCTCCCTCTGTTCATCAATTCAAGAGCCGTGGATATTATACTTTAGAGTTCCTTTCGCCGGGGGAACCCATCTCACGGGTATTGGTGTGATTCCTTGAATCGAAATTAGTTTGGAAGCATTTTGGAAAATTTGTTTTTAGGCTCATGAAATTATCGAGTCGAAAGACTTGCTATATAGTCAAATCATCCCGAAAGCTTGTTTGAGTTTGAATCTTACATTTTCAAAGCCCAAAACTCAAATCAACTAGCTAACCATTTCCCTCAACACTCATCTATTTTACAGAAAAAAATTTATCCCACGGAAGTTATAGGGAAAATTGAGGTATTGTATACAAGAGTTGTAAACAAGTACTTCGGGCTACCAGTTAAGTATACTTTGTTCAGAATTATTCAATATCTAAGAAAAAAATGATTATAAGTATCACGAGAGCAATCAGTATATTGAAAGCTATGAAGATAGATTCTACCTTGTTTTAGAATAGGACAATTGTTGTGGGCCAAATTGATGCCCAAAGTCCTTAGCTAGTTATTGGGCTCAAGGCAGCCCATGTGGCTGTAGGCTGCATTCAGCTGCTAGTTTCAGGATATGTGCATCGAGTTCAAAAGATCAGGGGCCGTGCCCTAGAGGCCCGATTCGAGTGTCTTATGGAATCGAATTGCAAAGGAACGCTTTGCTGGTTCAATTTGAGGATGATTCAATTTTCATGGAACACTACGTTGGGCTTGGGCCTAGGCCTAGGCCTGACTGCTTTCTCAAGGCTTCCGTGCCTACTCATCTCTAACTAAAAACCCATCATTTTGATAGAAGTTGTTGAGGAGCTTGAGCTCACGGCACGAAAACCCGGCACGGAAAGACCAGGTGGAATTAGCCGATTCCATGGTATCTCATGGAAACTCAAAAAATTGACTTGTCCTACTTGTTGACATATCGTCACCAGTCCTGACATAAACTAATTTATTAAGTGTTTTATGATAGCACACTGACAAATCTAATTAGACATCATCAAAAGGATCTTGACTGCAAAAATTGGGGAGCTTGACACACGGCCCTAATGAGATGCATCTTGATAGCTTTGGTAAGGCCGAACTGAGTAATTGCGAATTGATCCGCACATCTTCGTTAGTTCCACAGAACACATCTCTCCACAACGGTTGTAAACCTGATTAAGGAATATCTTTTCGCGAATAAAGCGAAAGGAGATATAAGATAACGAAAGCATTCTCAGCCAATCAGGAGGCGCAATGCCGATTAACTATTGGTAAATCCAAAAAGGCCTAAGGCAAGAATGCTGCCCCACGCGGGCGGCAGGTGCGGTCCACGTGTCGCGACGTCGCTCGTCTTGAGGGGTTCGCTGTCGTGACAAGTCGCCCCGTTGCTTTTTTTTTTTTTTTTTTTTTTTTTTTTTGCTTTGTATCACTCTCAAGTATCGAAGCTGTCGATTCGTTGGATCCGATTTGCGGTCAAAACGTCAAACATGTTTCCTGTTCCGGCAATCCTCTGGCTCACCTAATCACCCTCCACGTGTCCTCATCGGAGGCCCTCCGATCTCGGGTAATCCCCTGCTCCCGTCCCTATAAAATAACCGCTCCTTTTGTCTCTCTTCCCCATGCGAGCCAGCTTAAAACTAAAACAGCGTTCAACCGTTTCTCTCACTAACTCCACTACCCCCTCTCTCTCTCTCTCCGACGGTTAACTCAAAGCTCTCTCTCTCTCTCTAAAGCCAGAGACCGCCGGTTCCTTCGAGCGGCCGCATTTCCGTTCGACGGAGATCATCACCGCCGATTCGCCTCGATGTTCGTGAAGAAGCTGGTCGAGAAGGCTGCGAAGAAGGTAAAGTCGTGAATCGACTCTCTCTGCTTCAAGTTGATCTGCTTCTTCTCTGCGTGCGCGATTCGATCGGTCGTCGGTGTCCGTTTTCTTGCTTATCGTCACGTTGATTCAGAGTCTGCTAGGTTGAGTGCTCGTTCCGAGGTCGTTCGCCGCACATGATTTCGACCGATTTCGATTCGGTTTCGAACTGACCTCCGTGCGATTATGCTTGTTTCGTCGTCGTCGTATTAGGTAACGAATAGCGGCAGATATTTTTGAATCAATGAATTGCCGTTGGCATGCTGGTTTTGCTTGCTCTGGCTCTGGCTCTGGCTCTGGCTTTGATCTTCGACGAGGGAGAGAGGAGGATATGTTTCCTGGTCAGGAGGGAGAGATGTCATTAATGCGATGCTTACTTAGGAACGAGCTTAAACTTTCGAGCAGTGATTATCGTATCCGGCTCATTGAAATCAGCGATGAGCAGTCCATTTGAACTTATCGGAATCATAAATGGAAGATTTTACGGTCTATGTAATTAGTATTTATGGAGAGAGATGGTCCGGGGGATCATGTGGAGCTCCCTGTTTCCTCGGGTTCTTCCGTCAGTCAAACGGACCGTACACGTCGAAGGTAGCCTAGTGGGATGCGATGATGATGACCACGAGACGCGATCGAGTGGGTTTGAGCATTTGATAGAACTGTGAATTATGGAGTGAAAGTCTAATTTCGACCAGATTCAAGTGAGATTCCAGCCATCGGAGCAGTAGGATTATATCGGAGAAGCTCTCTTTGATCTGGATTAGATGGATATAACCATGATTAGAAAGACGAGCTGCAGACATCCGTTGAAGTGGAGGAGCATTGATTGCGATTTGATCTTTCCTTGTCTCCTTTTTCTCTCTTTTCCCTTCAGGACACGTCGCATCCTGCTTCTTCCGGCCAGCCTTGGAAAAATATAGGGAAATAAATTACATGTTGGGTCTGGTTAAAATGGAAGCTAGTCTCGATTGTTATTGTTTTTTTTTTTTTGGGTCCTTTTCCCGATTGTAACGCCCGACTACGGTTTCGACGAAAGGCTAAAACGCCGACGACCTCATGCGGAAAGTAGTAGACAGCGACTTTCCATGTGGACCAATTAGAGGTAAGTTTGTCTTGTCCGATGGTTTACTTCCTCCTTGTTATCGTGTGGTCCCGTCTTCCTTCGATGTCTCCGAAAGATACGTGGCCATTTCTGTTTTTTCCTAAAATCCGAGGTCAAAGATTTGGACTTTTTCTAAAGGAGTGAGTAAAATCATGCGGAGTATTGTTTCAGATTGTCCTGAAGTCCAGCTAAAATTTTTGTCACGACATTTATAATCAATATTATAGTTCTCGTTTATTAGATCTGGGGTCCTCAGGTAGGATTTTAGGATCCGTTTGGAGCTAGGTTGGTTATCACGATGAGGACAAGTTAGGGACCTCTGACAAAGGGGAATTTCCTTGTTTGGGCTGGGTCCAAGCAAGTATTTACCTTGTCGCCACCTCTGTCCTTTGCGCATAATTCGCTTCTGAAGTGCTGATTGTAATCATCCTGGTAGATTATAAAGCTAAAACGGGAAATCCATGTGATGGCCCTGTAATGGGCGGTGGCACTGTAGTCCACAGTCCACGTGTCCCCTTTAAAAGGTCAAACTCATGCTTTTATTCTTTTCCTCGGGGGCATCCAAATTCGATACGCTATTGTCCCTAATTATTTTATTCTAAGCAGACCCCGTCTCTTAATTTATTCTGTTCCTTTTCTTTATCCTTTGGGCCAGCGTGTAGCGGAAAAATCGGACCGAAACCACCGACCAGTATCTAAATAACTGTGAATCGGAGAGTGACCAAAAGTATCTTATCCATAGGATTCTCCTTCCGGACTTTAAAACTTTGCCTGCCGAAGACAAGGAAACAACGAATGGAGCCATCATTAAATTCAGCGGACGAACCGACCCAAAAAATAAAAAAACTTAAGCCGATGGACCTACTTGGTCCTCCCGTCTACATGATTACTATTTTGTGGGTGATTGGGTTTATATCCTCCAGGGGGATCAAAAGGAGTATAGCCATGGGTTATGTAATAATTTCCCATTTTATGACCTGAGACAGCGCGTGATATGATCGGTACATTTTCTTGATGTCAATACTGAAACGTCCTTACTATAGGATGTTTGACGTGTGTGATGGATTCTTCTATATAACGTGCCTCAACTTGTGCGTCCAATTTAATTTAACCTAAGTTTTAAGGCATAATCATCGAGCAACATCCCTATTGTTGGTCACAGATACTAGTTTGTCCTTGGTACATAAATTGAACCTATGCCCTTGGTCATTGCTATTGCTTAGTGTGGTCATTAATTGTGATATTATGTTTGATTCTTCTGGCAGCCTGGAGGAAGAAGCACAGAAGGACTGAAATCCAGCGATATTGACCCACATATCGTATTTCATTATGGGATTCCATCGGGATGCACCAAGTTCGCCTATGACTCAATTCAGAACATACTTGCTGTTTCCACAAAGTATGATTATTCCCCATTGTTAATCTATCCTCTCATGTTTTCCATCAATGGAGTGCAATATCAATTTCACAGGAAAAACATAACTTGGACTAGGATGAATTAGATAGCTCCTGAACAGCTCTGACCCTCTTAAGTCTTAAGATGCAAATGTACAAATGCTACATTTTCTCTCCCTAACCTGGTTATTTGATGCAACACTTTGAAAACTGAAACTATTAAGAAGCAGAAGTAAGGTATTGGTTGAAATTTCCACTCTCATTGCCTTTCAGCAATTGAAACTTCCTCCCACAACTCACATTTTCTCTTGAAATAGCAATATGATGTCTATGTTTTGAGGCTTTGGTTGCTGATTCGATGGAATCTCTTTGACAGATATGCTTCTCTTTCGTTCTGTTATCCAGGAATGGCCAGATCAAGTTATATGGGAAAGATAATACTCAAGTCATACTTGAATCTGAACAAACAGGACTGAGCAAGTTTCTGCAGGTTTTCTGGTTTAGTCCATGATTTGCATTACCATGCTTTATGCGATCGATTGCCTTCTTAGTTTCTCTTCAAAAAGTTGTTATGTTATCATCTTGTGAATTCACTAATTATTAATTCACACCATCATTGTCAGTTTGTCGAGAATCAAGGCATTCTTCTGAATGTGACCTTCAATAATCAGATCGAGGTAAGTCTTCATTAGGACACACACTCTGGCCATGTGTAGTGCAGGGGACAGTCTCATGAATGTTAAATATTTAAGTTTTTTTATTTATATTTCAAGTTGTTCTTGAGAGATCCATTTAAGCGGGAATTATTTTAGGTTTGGGACATAGACAAGAAGCTATTGTTGCACATATACAATTTCAAAGATGCAATAACCTCTTTATCAGTCCTGCAACATAGTTTTTACATGTAAGTGTATTTCCAAAGTCAAATTGGTCTGGATAATAGAGGCATGACATCATTCATGTTATTGTTTGACACTTATATTGGCAGGTATGCTGGAGATTCTCTTGGAAACGTGTCTGTTTTGAAGCTTAATGAGGATCCATGTAATCTAGTCCAAATGAAGTATACAATACCTTTTGAAGTATCTCATGGTTAGATGCCTTCCTGTTTATTTGTGTTTTTATTGATCTCATTAGTGTTTTTAACTAGTCTTAATTTCAACTCCTTGTGATCTTACAGTGCCATGCTTTACTATGATATTTATATGCAAGGAGAATATTTTTTGACGTTTCATGTTTGATTAATCACCATATTCAGGAATTCAAACTGAATTATCTGGTCACGCAGCTGTAATGCATGCACTGCCTCAACCGTTGGCTGAAAGCAAGAGGTAGTCTTATATCTGTCAATTTTCTTGTTGCAGTGTTTACATTATTCGGAACCTATGATAATCTAATGTCTTCATGCCTCTAGAGAAAAACTATACTGTGAAATGTCCCATGTTGCATGAAGCTTTAAGGTGGCTAAGAAGCACCTTTTCATTTCACTGTCCCACATGCTTTGTCCTCAAACTGATACCACTTTTGATTGACTTGCAATTTTTTTCTTATGTGGCTACTAGTTCAGTATATTCGTAATAACTCTGATATGCTTGACGAACTAGTTCACACAGAGATGTAAGGTTTTGCCCTAGTGGCATCATATTTTACACATGGTTTGCAAACTTGTATAAACAGCATTTAGGATTTGGATTCCAATAAAATCATAGACTTGGGAAATATAGTGAATGATGTGGGGACTTTGTTACTAACAATGAAATGCAGGTTTAGGTTATTGCGCAGTTTTCATTACTTGCTCCAGTTAGGCATCATCAACTCATGTGCTTCCATGGCACTAAATAGTTGCTTGCTTCAATTTCTTCTGCTAATTCTTTGTAGTACAGATTTATCTTATATTACAGTTGTCAATATTACCTCTGTTAAGCATTGTGAGCTCATGTAATATCACCCTGGCACTAGATTGTTGTTTATTTGAAGTTCTTTACATTGATTGTCAACTATATATTTCTATTTTCAAGTCCACAAACAGCTGTTTCAGTATTATATTGTCCAAATACAGGGTGCTAATAATATACGAAGATGGTCTTTTTGTATTGTGGGAAATACAAGAAAGCAAATCAATTTTCAAAGGTGGAAATGTATTGCAGTCAGCACATAATGAAAGAAAGAAAGTGACATCCGCCTGCTGGGCATGCCATTTGGGGAGTAAAGCTGTTATTGGATATAGCACTGGGGATATCTTCATTTGGAGTGTTCCGATCCCAAATGGAAAAAGTGAATTAGTGCCAGATATAGGCTCTCAAAGTGGTCCGATTTGTAAATTAAATCTCGGATATAAGCTGGACAGAACTCCTATTTCTTCTATGAGATGCGTTCATACAGATGGAAAACCAAGTCGTCTGTATTTTTTGGCCGCCCCTGATGCAGCATCTTCAAATCTTTTGCAGGTATGTGACATCATTTAATTATCCTGCATAAAAATATTTTCTTGGTTTTTGACATAATTTTCATTTTAAGCGGACTCTATCGCTTGACTAGCTTTTATAGCCTTTAGATGTTTGATTGTGAGGAATTACCTTTGAAGAAAATTTTTCTAATATTGTCATATTATTATTAGGCATTAAAAACACTAAGATAAGGCAGACCTTTTTTTCTCTTTTTTATTTACATTTCAAGATCCTAACAGTACGAAATATAGAACTTCTTGAAGTTCTTGCTACTAAACTTTCAATTATCTCCCACAAATATTATATGTGTCTTGCCTGAGAGGGCCAAATAATCTGCCACCTCCTCGTTTTAGTACAACCATTTTAGAATTCCATGGTACATCAATCTTCTCGAACCTGAAATTATTGAGAGTGCTTATTGGAACTTAACATTTTACTTGTCAGGTAGTCTTGCTGAATGATCACTCTGAATCCCGCACAATTAAGCTGGGGCTTCAGCTGCCTGAGCCTTGCCTTGATATGGAGATCATCTCAAACTACAGTGAGCAGACAAAGCAGAAACGAGAATCTCTCCTAGTTATTGGAAAATCAGAACATCTATATGAGTATGATGACAGCCTAATTGAAAAGTATCTCCTACAGTGCCAATCCAAGTCTTCTCCATCCATCCCAAAAGAAGTAAGGCTGAGGATACCACTCACCGAATCAAGCATCACTGTGGCAAAATTCATCACTAGTAGCCAGTATATCTCCAACTTAGATGACAAGGTGCGTAGATGTCATTTTACATGTCCTCAGCATAATGTGATCATCTTGGTAAGTCTGATTTCTCTGGTTATGTAGGATTACATACAATTGGTCAAAAAGGTTCCGCCCCTTCTGCAAAATGGTAAAGACGCATCTCAGATAAACCCAATCCCATTTGGTGGGTTTGCAAAGGTCAAAAATTTGTATGTAACCGGACATAGCAATGGAGCCATCAACTTTTGGGACATGTCATGTCCACTTCCTCTTCCTATCTTTTCCGTAGAGCAGCAGGTGTTCTCCCCTTAATGCCTCATCTATTTTGCTGGAATCCCATATGCATTTTTATTTGCCTTTACACTTCTCACGCATCAGTGTTCTCATTGGATTAAACTCCAAAGTCTTGCTTTACTTGATAAAAATTTTGAATCATCTTACCTAGCACTAACAAGAATATTCATCCATATTGGTGGAAGGATAAAAGAAGTCAAGACATCAAATTTTGGGAAGATTCTGCTTAAATTGAAGGATTCTTTTGCGGTTTAGTGGCTTAACATGAATTTGTGTTGGAACTGAAGGAAAGAGACTCCATGGAACATAAGTAATTTAAAAGAGGATCGCACTCTTTTGGTTGTATGATTTGAGCTTCTTATTATGGTCTTGTTCTTGCAGAGTGAAGATGACTTTTCTCTGAGTGGGGTTGCACTTACGGCTTTGTGTTTTGATGCAAAGCACCAGATCCTTGTTTCTGGAGATCAAAGTGGAATGGTTAGCCTCATACCTACAGATTTAATAAAATATGACCACTTACTTTATACTGCAGTCATAAGGTTCATATTGTTGATCTGCTTATCTAACCACAGGTTCGCATATATAAATTTAAGCCCGAGGCGTATTTCTCAGGTACGTCTACATGTGGTTTAATATAGTTTAAACTTGATGCATTTTCTAGTCAGATTTTAAGTACTTCTTGCAAGAATATAATACGTCAAATCAACAATTATGACTTCAAGTTCTCTCTTTTAGGTAGTGCAAAGAGAGGAAACAATCACATGATTGGCAGTGTAAAAGCTTTGAAGGTTAATGGTGCAGTACTTTCATTAAATATGAGCCACAGCTCCAGGAATCTTGTTGTTGGTTCTGATCAAGGATATGTAAGTGTGTGTCTTTTATTCTAAGTATATATTATAGCTTCTTTTTATGATATTTAAGTCCTGATAAGAAAAAGTACGAGAGTGATTTTGCAGTGTTTGAGGATATTGCTGACATATTAAGTTTGGACATATTTCTTTATCTATTGCAAATTCAAATGGGCTCTTTCCTTTGTTTTGCTATTTTTATGGGATCTTTCTGCGGAATGGGGGGAATCATCCCTTTCAAATGCCATAAGCATCGTCATTGGCATCTATGTTTAGGAATTTTTTGTGAGCCTTGAGAGAAATGGTTACATAGAACAGTGAGTGGTGTGGGGAGGTCATGGAACATTTTAATATTCATGTGTAAGGCTCATAAACTCCAATAGTCAGCAAGTGGAGTATTTTGCTAGCAGAAGACAAAAGTAGTCTCAACATCTTACATTATAGTGCCATAAGCAAATTAGGTTTTCTCCTAAACATTCAAATTTTGAAGCAAAGTGCTCCAAGTTGTATTTCTGCTGCACCATTTCTTCATCCAACAAAATCATTGAAAATAGTGGGTTCAAGTGAAGTTGGTTGGGACATGAATCTAATGCATGTGCCTTTTTGCTATAGGTCGCATTGATTGATGTAGAGGGGCCTCAAGTACAATTTACCAAGCAAATTTCAAGTGACATTTCTACAGGCATAATCTCTCTTCATCTTGGTACCTGCACTTTGCATGGTTTCCCAAAGAACATATTGGTGATGTCGACGAGGGATTCATCAGTTGTGGCCTTGGATAGTGATACTGGTACAATACTGAGCAATAGCATGGTGCATCCTAAAAAACCCTCCAGAGCTCTATTTTTGGAGATATTGGGTGAGAATCAAGTTCTGCAGTATGTTTTTGAGATAATTTATTTTATGCAATTAAAAAGTTTACTTATTATCTCACTGTTCAGAATTGAACACGGAGGATATGGTTGAGGACTCCATATTTAAGCAGGGACTATTGTTGCTATGTTCAGAGAAAGCTGTGTATGTGTACTCCTTGCCACATGTGGTTCAGGTAATAATACCTAGCGCTTTTATATACTTCTTTAAGAGCCAAGAAGAGGATTATATATCTCTCTTTTTGTTTCAGGGAGTCAAGAAAGTCATATATAAGAAGAAATTCCACTCCTCATCTTGTTGCTGGGGTTCAACTTTCTATACTCCCAATGCTGGACTTATGCTTCTTTTTACTTGTGGGAAGATTGAGATAAGGTATTGAACAGTGAATTACCTGCAACTTTGCTGATGAGACAGACAGGGTCATTACTTGTCTCGCTGTAGTATTTCACTCCAAACATTTCTTCAAATATAAAATTTTGCTTGCTTCTTCCGTCTTCTCTCCTTAGTATATGGTAGTCTTATACGTACTAATTGAGCAGCAGGAATGCAAAACTTTCATTAGTTTAGTTGAAGTTTTGCTGGACATTTGATACTTACCATAATTATTAATCATTTAGAATTCTGTTCATTAGATGTTTCTTTTTGGCACTTTCTGCAGTAATTGTATGATTTTTTGTGTCGTCCTTTGTACAAGATGATGCTATTTTGGAGCACTTCAAATCTTGGTAGACAGGTGCATGTGAATTCATTTATATATAGAGAAATCACCTCTTTATCTAGATTAGACACGGGATCTACTGAGATCCTCCTCCTCATATCTTTATTGGAAAGATCCAACTGAATAGAGTCTACTTTGCTCGTTGCTCTACAGTCCACTTTATTCAATTACCCAGTACCTAGGCCACAAAGAATTTATTTGGAGGTTTATCCAACTGCTTTTTAATATTTATATATAAAATCGTATGCAGCAAGTTGTAAAACCAAACTTTTGCTAAGCTTGTCTTCTTATTGGGGCTGTTAGGTCCTTGCCCGAGTTATCTTTGATAAGGGAAACATACATAAGAGGACTTGCAGGTCCCACGTCAAAGGGAAGCACAATAAATGATAATTTGATATGCTGTTCTTCAGATGGGCAACTTCTCATGGTACTTTTACACTTCTCAATTGTCCTAACTTTGTACTTCTGGATTTATGTGACCTTCATTTATTTCCTGGCACAGGTGAACAAAGACCAGGAGATTTTTCTTTTCTCAGTTCTACTCCAGACAAATATGTTCAGGTATGTTCAATCTCTTCGCCAACCTTCTACAACAGTTCCATAATATGGTTCCATAGAACGTCATTTAAAAGCTTTTCATAATGCTATTTATTCTCAGAAGGGAGAGTCCAATGAGAAAGCTACTTGTGACGAAAACTAGCTTTAGCTTTCTTAACTGCACAAGACCAAGAACCCCTATAGAAAATTAAGGCAAAGTCAAAACCTGTCAATGAACTAAGAGAAAAGGTGAAGTTTCTCGGTTAATGGATTTTATCTAAAGAAAATGTCTCCATAAATTTTGGAGAACGAAGGAAATCTTTACTGTTAAAGCTCCTCCTTGAGGCATCATGAATTTCCTAACACCAGTAGACTAGGAGCTCTTACCAACCATGCATCTGCGAACTTGCTGGTCCACTGTGTTAGTCATGCACAGCCATATGCTCATCTATATTTCATGCTCCTTCTGCTCAATATGATGTGTTTTCAATTATTCTTAGACAAGGAATTGATATTATGGTTATGTTTCTTGTAACTCTTAAAAACGAAATAAGTAAACATGTACTTTTGTCGTAACTCTTGGTAGAATGGTTAAAGTTAATTTACGTTGTCTTTTGTTCCTCTTCATAGGCTATTGGGGTCTCTCAGCCAAGTCTACCAAAAAGACCTGGTTCATTCAGCGGAGGGCCTTGCTCCTGTGCGTGCCATCCAGAAGGAGAAGCCCAAGGTAGTATTAGGTTGGAGTTGTTGAGTAGATTGTTTATTAATTACTGGTTTGTAACAATGTTATTTTGCACAATCAGGGATTATTTAGCTCTGTGTTTAAAGACACAAAAGTCAATAGAGAAAAGCAATCGCCCGATATGTATAAAGAAGATACTAGAGCAAGTATTGAAGAGCTCTCCGCTATCTTTTCAACAGCTAATTTCCCTAGTAATATTGTGGACATGGATGATAGTGGCACCAAGATTGAGAAAAGAGAGGATTTGGCTGGGGATGAAGATGATGATGACTTGGATATAGGTATGGCTGAGAACAAGGGTTTGCAGTAAATTTGCCTGCATGTGTTTATGTTTGCGCCGAACAAATTGTGTTTACTGTTTATACTATTCAAATTGAACTTTAAATTTAACTGACTGAAAATTTCTTCTATGTGAAGATGATATTGATATTGGTGATTGTGAGGAAAAACCTCGAGGACAGAATTTCTTTGGAGGTCTCAACAAAAAAGTCTTGGCAAACAAATTTCAGAGCTTTAAAGGTGAGTAAGATAGATGAATTTTCTGTAAGAGAACTAGCTATTTCATGCGGATCTGTCATCTTTAAAAGCAACATGAATAAAAGAGAGAAATTTTCTGGTGATAGCTGAATTTTTTGTCAGTATGTGGATCCATTTTTCCAAAATTGAACAGAATCTCATTTATAGGGAAATAGAACAAAACTCGTTGTGTCCTACTTTCTTCAATAATTCTCCACATCCAAATTGACATTCTATCATTGCCTTGTCTTGCGTGAACTGATGTGGGAGAAGATTAAACTTTTGACTGGGTCAAAATGGTTGAACACCCTGGCAAAGTCTATTGCTTTTCTAGTATCGGCAGTAGTGCTTATCATATATTCACAGTTGCCATATACAATCCACCACCATACATTATCATTGTTGTTGATTTTGTGCTAGGTTATCATACTGTCATCCGTTTACATTCTAGTCGCGTACACAGTAGAACAAGAACATTTAAAGTCTCGAAATGAATAGATTAATAAATTTAGGAAAAAGAACCAACAAATCTTTGTCATATGAGATATTACACAGCCAAATGATATAGGTAAATGGTGCTAGGTGTGTTCACTAAGCTCATCAGTTTTCTAGGAATTGCTAAAGATGTTGCTATCCAATGTGGTTGACATTTCTGGAGATGATCTTGTGTTGTGCTAATAATCTTGAGCTTTGAGAGGTACTCCAGCGGTAGATGACAGGATACACCCACCCTTGTTCATTTCTATCGGAAAAGGATTTAGCATCTACTCTTACAAATAGCTTTTTTTTTCACCTATTCCTCACAGGAGCATTGAAATGAGGGGATGCCTTGCTTCAGAACCCATGATACTACCTTCCTTGGCAATTAATGTGGATTAAGTAGAAGTGACAATAAGATTTATGATCCATATACATGTGACGTGGTTTTTCTGTGTATTTGTGACCAAAAAATTGCAACCTATACCATATACAAAACTCACACAGATGTGCAGATCATGTTGTAGAGGGATTAGTAATTTGAAGCTTGGTATTCCTGCCTTGTCACAATTGAACTAGAAGGTGCTGATAAGGAGAAGATTTGCATTGGATGATGTTACCCATTTATATATTCTGTTGACAGGAAAACTCAAGCCTGTAAAGATCAAGAAGGAGAAGAATTCCACAAAAGAAGAGCCACAGGATGAAAAGATTGGTACAGTCGATCAGATCAAGAGGAAATACGGGTTCGCTGCTTCTACTGTAAGTACATTACTGCCACGTGCCTTAAAAAGGCAAAGATCTTTGTTTCTTTCTGTTCCCCTTTGTGTCCTGGTTGGTTTATACCATTTGCCGAACTGGAAAATGAGGGTCCGGCCTGTCAAATCACGAATTCACTTTGACAACATAGTTGGAGGTACTGCCTTCTATGTGTTGGAAGGAATTCAAGTCGCTAGCATGTCATCAACGAGAGGGGATTCAATTGGACAAGAGCCCAAATGGCTACAAGTTGTTGATTAGTACGTTGATTGAAGCAGTGAGCTTGCTTTCTCTATATTACAAAAAGGTTCATCAGGGACGATCATTCTGTTTAAACTAAAAGAATAAATATTATGAGTGTCTAATAAAAGGAGCATAAGCAATTCCGTGATAAATTAAAACGACTGAACAGAACTTCCATGGCTTTAGGTAAAGAAGAGAATTTTTATCCGTGGGATCCAATATTGATGCCGGATTAGGAGACTACACATTTTAAGTATGTCTATGAAGGACAGCCCTTTGACCCTAAACATACTTTTGGAGAACGTTCCGTTAAGCAGGGCACATGGGGCTGGGGACTTGTGTGGCTTCTTTCCGGCGGTTTAGATCCCCTTGACTTCTCTTTCTAATCAAAGAGCATGACATTGTGATATAATCCTGTTCAATGTGCAGGAAACAACAGGCGCTGCCAAAATGGCAGAGAACAAGCTGCAGGAGAACTTGAGGAAGTTACAGGTAACACTTTTAAGACATTCCCTCAGCTAATGCCAAAGTTCTATACTTTGCACAACGCTTTTAGTTCCTTTTATCTTTCTTTCCTAATTTTTCCGCCAGCATTTCAATCCATGATATTCGTCATACGCTGCAGGGAATAAACTTAAAAACTGCAGAGATGCAAGACTCGGCGAAGTCATTCTCGTCGATGGCCAAAGAGGTGCTCCGGGCCACAGAACATGACAAGCGAAGTTCATGATAAAGTGACCCTTGTTAACACATGATTCTGTATATTATTGGCAATGTTGATTCATTCTTTCATACTATTTTGTTGCGTGTGGAGGTGCCTATGTGTGTATATATACGTTTGTGGGGTTTGTATATATACATAAAGAAACGGGTGGGTTCTGTCTTACCTCTCTTTTGCCCGATCCCGGGATGAGTTGTACTAAAGCTAACATTTTCACACATTGTCCTTGTTTGCATCTTTTACTTGGGAAATTTCTCTCATTTTATATGCGGTGTACTCAAAAAGAGAGGGAAACAAAAGTGGGAAAAACCCACAATTCGAGCCAAGAAAAGTTTTGATGACCATCCAGAAAGCTTTTCGCACTGAATTTCAACACTAGTTCTTGAAAATTGAAAATAGCTCATCCACAACGATGAAATCCCAAAATCAGTAATTCCCGGGGACAAAATGTCTCCAAGAATGTCCTGGGTGAATACAACAATTCAGGAAAACGCGCCCAAACACTATACAGTTTTTGCACCTAATAAGGAAATCCATTTCATTTGCAGTTTGTATCAATATTAATCACGGGATTTATAAATAATCTTTCTAAAAATTTTAGGAAGTACCCAAAACTGACTATTACCATTCCTCAGCATGTTAAGTACTTTACTTATAGTAGTCCCAATCTATACAGCCATTTATAATGAGACTCACTAGTCCTAGGGACAGACATAAGCAAACCATTAGGTTTCTGACCCAACACAAATGTACAAAACCCCCCAAAATAGACAATGCATAGATTCATCCCTACCATCAAAATCCATTTCATACCATTTGCAGGATATCTTTGCATAGGAGAAGAACACAACTTTGTTAGACAACCACTTCTGATTGATCCTAAAATCCCGCCAGATCAAAAGAAATTACGATTGACCCCCAAAGAAGCTAAGCAGAGGAAACGCAAATGACTAGTCCAGCATTGACTTCCTCGTTAAAAGCAGAAGCCAAAAACTAGATAGTCACAATGCAATTGAGCCTAATAGTAGACTAATAGACACCACTAAGGAAAGTTAGCAACACCTACCTATCCCTTACAACAAGTAAATTCCATTCCTTAGCGTCCATAACCTATTATGGATTTCAACAAGTAGATTCCATTCCTTATTGTTTATTACCCAATAATCCCATGCAGAAACTGTCAGCACACTACCCACAAACTCACCTCAGATGACAAACAGTATCTCCACAAACGTAAAAAATGTTACCAAGTGACCACAATAATGGATTTTGGAATCTTTCAAGGGAAAACTGCCAGAATTCTCAGGAAAGAAAAACGAAATTCCAGTAATCTTCTACAACAAGCCAGCAATGGCATTTGGCCCTCAAAAAAATATAATTCAGGATTGATTGATTGATTTAATCGATCGATCAAAGCACATTCACACATAAAACCATTCAACTTCTTCATCACACAAGTTTAGAACCTGGATATAGCGACATTTGTTTACGAAATATCTGCTTAGCAGCATGGAGATATGGCATTATCAGGCTCACATCAACATCAAAATCCAACCAACACCAACGGATCCCATAAACACCAAGAGTCGTCTTTATTTCTACCTCTTGGGATGGGATAAAGAGCTAGTATTTGTGCACTTCAGAAAATAAAATCACATTGCGCCAAAGACTCCAAAATCCAAGATAGCATAGCATAATGGTACGCACATTATAATATGACATAGATTGGAACCAACAGGACTTCTCATAATGGAGAAGTGATTCATAAGCAGGCCTAGAAAAGCCTGCTCCGATGGGATTTGGAGCTAACAAGCCTTAGTCACCAAAGCATGTTTAGAAATGCATGGAATGAGATGCAAAGCATCAACACACCCTGGACCCCTAATGAGGAAGCCTCATGCTCATGCATAACAGACCAGAATGTTAAGATTCTTCAACATGGCTGCATCAGAGACAAGTACTACAGTCAAGATGTCACACCTTTTAACACATTTAGAGGAGCCTAAACACGTATCTCAACAAATAGAAAAGAAAAACAAAAGCGTAATGAGTGCAAAGAAGCTTATATATATGAGATCAGGGAAACGAGCTTCAGCTAAAATCAGCATAAACAACTAACTACAGCACTATTCAAGCTCCAGATGATACTCAAGCCAATCACCGTTCTCCTAATTATCTAATATGAAACCATTAAGGCAAACAACTACATGTCCAAAATGACAAATTTTTCATTGCTCGTTGATGTAACAGTTTACACATACTCCTCAAGGGTAATTGTGACTTAGTCATCATCCTCGTCCTCCTACAGTTGCCAGAACAAACAAAAGACAGATCAGTATATATACACCTCATAATGCCAACTTTCCTATTTAAACCATCCACAGTGTCCAGCACTAACCTCCCCACTCTCATCGCCATCCTCATCATCCTCATCATTGACTTCAGATTTTGACTTGTCAGACTCTTCATCGTCAGCAGCATTGGTTCCTTCAGCCTATCATTATCGTTTGCAAACAGGTAAGAAAATTTCCTCAATTACTACAACTGCAAAAAGACAAACTGACATCAAGTTCAAGGAAAAACTCAAAATCAGCATTCCATACCGATCTTTTGTTATAAGCCTGCATCTTCTTGTTGTACTCATCCTTCCTTTTCTCCGCCTTTGCTGCGAAAGGAGCTTTCTCCTAAAAATTTACAAAACAACAATGAAGTCAACACACATAAAACGCTCGCAGGTAGCAGATAAAACACTGATTTATTCCAGCAAGCGATTAATAAGCCAAGACACTCACAGCTTCTGACATGGATTTCCACTTGTCTCCCCCAGCTTTACCGACCTAGCTCATTCAAATGGCAGATTGACAACCATAATCAGCAATGATTTCAGAGAATGGCTTGCAGACCAAATCAACAGCAGTGTATCCGCAATCAATAATAAGCAAGAGAAATGACTCACAGCAGCAACGGATTTGTTGTTAGGATGCTTCTGCTTATACTGCACCCTGAAATCTTCCCTATATATCCAGAAACAGATTGGACAAGAGAACAAAAAACAAAAAAGCCAAAGTTAAGCTCGCATTCCTCGATCGAAACAAAACAAAAAAAACCGGCCAAAAATTTCCTAAAACGCCGGAATCAACGTGAAAACCTAATCGCAAGTTCCACGGTTTTCCATACATGAAGATGAAGAATGCACTGGCAGGCCTCTTCGGCTTGTTAGGATCCTTCACTGCCTTCTCCTTCTTCGCCACTTTCTTCCCAGCTCGCTGCGTCCCCGGGCCTTTCCTCTTCAAACTACACATCAAGGCACAAAGTCGAACAGGAGACAAACAATAAGAGGCCAAAAGCAAAGGAAAACGACATCTAACGCCACAGCAACAACAACAAAAACAACAGAAGCGCGATCAACCTCCATCTCAGCGCATTCGACCTCCGTCTAGGGAGCTCAAGACTCGAAAGAAACGACGAGAAAAAGAGAGGAGAGGCGAAGGACTGCGAAAGACTCTCACCTGGCGTCGGCTCTGGTCGTCTCCGCCTTCCCCTTAGCACCTTTCATGACGGAACCTGCGAGACAACAAAAACCGCCGCGGAAACCGGTGAGAATCGCTCGGAAATCGGCCCGGGACCGGCGAGTCAGCGCCGCTAGGGTTTCTTCGCGTTACCTGTAAGCTTAGGGCCTGCGAGAGAGGGAGAGAAAGAGAGAGGAGGCGAGCGTGTGCGAGTTCTAGATGTGCTTTGTGTGTGTGTGAGAGAGAGGGGGGGGGGTAGAGAGAGTATATGTGTGCGTGGGTGTTCTAGATGTGCTGTGCTGTGCTGGTGCTTGTGCGGAGGGGATCTTTTCTGCGGGAGAGAGTGGGAAAATGCCCAGGGGCAGTTCCGGGATTTCGCCCAATCGGGGGAAGGCTTCGAATCCGCAGAGCCCCGTTGGGGTCCGGGGTTTGGGCGGGATTTCAAAAAAAATTATCTCCCACCCCCCTCGGCCACTGCCACGTCACCGATCCGCGTGACGCCGCGCCATTGGCTGGGGGTCCTCTCCCTCCCGCGGCGCGCGTCGCCTGTCAGGAAGGCTGGCCCGATGGATCCCCCCTAGCCCGAAAATGCATCGGCGGAGGGGACCCGACACGTGGGCGCGCCAGGGGTTTGACCGCACGTGCGAGGCCGGCGGGGCGCAATGACGAGTTCGCCCCTGTAATTGTTGGGGTGGTTGGAGGAGTGTGTTAGGAAAGAAAAACTTCGGGGATTGAAAGCGGCAGCGTGGATAGGATAAGCATTGCTGGGTCATTGACTTTGGGGAATGGAGGGCAGATTCGTAAATGCACATCCTTGATATTTTTGCGCATGACCCTGGGGCGAAGTCGATGGACGGCAGGAGACTTCCGATTGACGAAGTGCTTTGTATTAAAATCGCTTGCGTTGGTAAAAATAAAATCTCTCTTTCGGAAATGAAAAGGTGCGTTATTATGCAGGGCTCCAAAAAAAATATGAGGAAAAAAAGAGTGTAGTCAAGAAAGAAATATATATATATAGTAATTGTGTAATTTATTATTTTCTATAACGTTAGATTAAAGACGAATAATTTGATATCTCAAAAAATTTTGATTTTGTCAAACACGATTTAAGGTTAATGGAAGGAAAATTTCGATGCTATGATGCTGCAAATCTCTTCTATTTGAGAATAACATGTATTTTCATTCTTTTTCGCAGCAAAATAATCATCATTCCTTAAATCTATTTTCAAGATTATTTTCATTGTGTCTAAAAGGCAGCATCATTGAGAAAAAAAATCATATGAGCCGTGCCTTATTTTTTTAATTTAAAGCTCATATTGTAAATGATAAATGTCTATAATTATCGAAGCATGTGTTTAATATAGGATGCGATAAATTTTGCTTGATCATACTACTATCATTGAAAACTCTTGGATTTTTCTCTTCTCTTTGCTTTGCTCATGATGATCTCTAATTTTTCAAATGAGTATTCCCACCAAGATTCATAAATATTGCTAATGTAATATTTAGTCCCAATTAGCTTGTCAATAACTAGTCCTCTTCATTAGGCTGGGGATTAGACCTTGACAATGAGATGTGACTTTCTCTAATTATCTTATAGTCGATAGGTGAATAAGAGATGATTTGAAAGAGCAACATAATTTTGAATCCAAAAAAAAAAAAATGCAGGTTAATTTTTATGGAGATATTGAAACTAAATAATTTTGGTTTATAATAAATCGTCAAATCATCGGTCATTGCTATTTTCACAACTTAGCCTTGTTAGCCTCAACAACCCTCTAATCTAACAAATGAACTGGGCCTAAAATCCTTAGCGACAAGACAACATTCACAGTCAATTCTAAAGCCAAGCCACTCCAAACATAAATTGTTTTTAAAGAACTCCTAAATTGATCATTCCTTTAATAACTACTACTACTACTAATAACAGTTGTAAATATAAATCAGAGTGTTGGTGATTGTTTAATCGATGATTAAAATTTTTACTTTGATAAATAATATCTTCAAATTATAAAAAAGCGTCAATTAATCAAAATCCAAATTTATAATAATATGAAATCCGACCATTCCCATATGAAATATATAATCATCTATCACGCGTTAATTTTTATGCTTAGATTATATTGAGTTCGAGACACAACCGTGAATATTTTAAATCTTAAATTCTTAAACTGGTCAAGAGAAATCCTCAAAATCGTCAAATTAATTAACATCAAAACCTCATATATATATATATATACCAATTCTTTTTTTCCCAACACATTCATGTCCTTTTTTTTCCCCTCAATCGTTCCGAATTCGAGGTTATTACTTTGTCCGGTCACCCGCCTCAAAACTCTCGCACCAATTAGGGTTGGTCTCTCGGTACCATCGCGACCGAGGCTCGACCAGGAGGAGCAGCGGGCGATCGTTCTCTTTGGATCGAATCGAACCAGCTTCCGCTGATTCAAAACATCGCAGGCATGTACGGATCAAGAGGGTAAGTCGCCAACTCTCATCTAATTCTTGCGAAGATCGGCGTGCTTGTTGCTTGGTGCCCATGTTGTTTCTGCATCTCTGAATGGATTGAACCCTGAATTTTTTGTCATGTCTAACGATTTTCGGAAGATGCGTGCTTGGAATTTGAGGTCTTTCTCTTTTCTTGGCATTGGGTCGCTGTAGTCCGTCGAAATGAGCTGCTGACCTAGGCTGAATCAATTGCTTGCTGCATAGAGTTTGTTTGGTCTTGAAGTGTGGAGATGTTTCTTTTGTTTCGGTAGATTTGAGGTCTGATGAGTTCCCGTTTGTGAGTTTTCCGGCGAAAATTGAGAATCATAAGCCGTGAACAAAAATTTTTTTAACCGATCAGTGCTAATTGCGAAGGGATGGTTTGACACTAGTGTGTTATTGGCGTGCGCTAGAAACGGTTTTGGGAAAATTGTACCCTAAGAGAAACTGGCCACTGGATAATACGACGGTGGCTTTTCTTGTCACCGTTGAATTTTCTCTCTCTGCCTCACTGGGCTTTGGATACTTTTGCCGAAGTGTTTCTAAGAATTTTCCAGGACCTAGGGTCTGTTTGTTCGATAGAAAACTGCTTTCTGGATATTGTTTAAAACTTATTCATGTATGGAAGATGTTTTTCATGGACCGAAAACAATGAAATTATATTAGGGGAAAACGATTTCTCTTTCTAACAAGTAGGAAATCACTTTCCCTAAACTATCAAACAAACCATTTTTCTTGAAAATGATTTCCATGGGTAATGTTTTCCTTTATCATGAAGTTTTCAGGGAGATAAACACACCCTTAACTTGTGGAGATGCTTTATTGTCCGGTGTTAGCTTGATCCTCATGAGTAATGACTGTTGATGCTCTGTGCTTGATTGAAATCACATATCTATCTCTGTAATCAGATGCAAAGACTCAAACCTGCTAAACATATTTATTGGGAATTGTTGTGTGGTTTGTGTCATTCACGTCTGATTACGTCTCAGATCTGATGTCCTGTCAACTTGCTAGTACCTGTATGGTCTTACGCACTAACCAATAGTCGATTGTCTGTTGAATGTTGTGTGTGCCAAATATCTTTTTGCGCTGCAAAAGTAGCCTTTACGTCTTCTCAAATGTCTTCCAATCTACTTCTCTTGCTCCTTTTCCTAAAGAACTGAGGTTTGATCCTGAGCATTAGTAAGCAAGTTTAATTATTTGCTGTATCACTTTGCTGCTTCACTCTGTATTTGGTTGCTATGGTGTTCTTTAAGTTGTCAGTTTAAATATTTCCAAAAGGATAATATAAGAAAATAGGAATTAGGCAATGTGGGTGTGGGTTGGGTTTGGTTATATTAACGGGTTTAGTGGGGGATTCTTTGTTGGTATGAAATATTGAAGGGCAATGTTGGGAGGCGGGGGGGTGTCAGATGGGTACGAGGTCGGCTCAAAGAGACAAAGAATGATGGAATCAAATCCCTACTTCGCAGTGAGCAGCGGTTCGGGGGGATATCAACCTTTTGGATATGGTGGTGGCTTCCATCCCCCTTCCTTTCCAGTTGTTCGTCTAAGGGGACTACCCTTCAACTGCACGGACATTGACATCTACAAGTTCTTTGCTGGACTTGATATAGTGGATGTGCTGCTGGTCAATAAGAATGGACGCTTCTCGGGGGAGGCCCTTGTTGTCTTTGCAGGAAACATGCATGTTGAGTTTGCCCTCCAGAGAGATCGACAAAATATGGGACGTCGCTATGTGGAAGTTTTTAGGTGCAAGAGGCAAGATTACTACAATGCTGTCGCTGCAGAAGTTAGCTATGAAGGGATTTATGATACTGACTACTTGGAAAATCCTACGCCAGCTCCATCTGGACCAAAAAGGTTTGATGAGAAGGACCAAATGGAATTCACTGAAATATTGAAGATGCGTGGACTTCCCTTCTCTGTGAAAAAACCTGAAATAACTGAATTCTTCAAAGAGTATGATGTGGTAAAAGACAGGATACACATAGCATGCAGGCCAGATGGCAAAGCAACTGGAGAGGCCTTTGTGGAGTTTACCTCTGCCGAAGAGGCCAGGAGAGCTATGACCAAGGATAAAATGACCATCGGGTCAAGGTATGTGGAGCTGTTCCCTTCAACTCGTGATGAAGCTAGGAGGGCAGAGTCAAGGTCCAGACAGTGATGGGTATAGTGAGGATGACGGGTTTAATCATCCACTGAGGTTAAACTTTGTATTTTCCTAGCTTAAATGTTACTTTTCATATCCTTGTGAACCTCTTACTTGACAATGGAAGTTGCCTTTAAACAGTTTTGTGTTGCTAATGTTGGAAGACGTTTGCTTCATATCTTCATGTTGACTTAAACGTAAATTGAAATGTCAAGACTGGGTTGAACCAGAGCTGAAGTTTGGCGGACGGGGTCTTTTAATGTGATGCAATTGCCATTGGCCTGCCTATTTGCTCCTCGAGGCTTTTGGCTTGGGCAGGCTCCTACAGGCTGCGTACTTGTTTATCAAGTAGGTTGCCCGGCATGTGAAAATCAACGCCTGTAAGCGATTGCTACTAGTTTCTCGTGAAGTTCTCCTTCCACTCTCCTTGATTACTTGCTTGGCAGGTCTTTGCCAACCCGTACGCATGGTTTTTGGGCCATCATTGATGGCCAGGAAAAGTTGATCCCATTTTGAATTTTCTTTGGGTAGATTGGTATAGCATTTGTTTCGTTAGGTGATTCGGGAGTGATGTGGTCCATCTCTCTTTATTATTTGAATTTATGAGGCTGAGTAACACGGCAATGCCCGGTTTCAACTGGTTCGTTGAGCGCAATTCGCATCTAACAAATACTTAAAAGACTTCGAGGAAGTGGGTACCTTTGGTGGGTCCTAATTTTTCTCAAGCGATTTGGGTGCATGTGGAACTGATGATCATAATCTTCGACGTTGGCGAGTACTTCGTGCGAGTCACATAATTTAAGGTTTGGGGTGCACTAAGTTTCCATGCACCCAAGATCGTCTCTTGGTCGACGGAATCAATTGAAATGGTTAAGTGTTTTGGTTGTAAGCAAGCTTGGGCGTGACCACTTAAAACCCTAATCGTCGCACCTATAATTTTTCACTGACCACACTAGAGTTAGCCCATGGATTAAGGACAATGTATACATAAGAAATACTTTTCTCATTAGTTGTCTCGCAATTTCCTTCACGTCCATCCGTACAAAGTTATAAATGAAACAATTTAAGTAGATCCGGTTACGAAGACAACGTTAGGTAATGCGACACATGTATTAAATGTATGCACATCAGCAAATCTAATGGAACCCGCCCGTCAGATTTGTTGGTAGGATTATACTTTTATATATGTCACACTTGCAATATTGTTTTCCCTACTTCAGCAATAACAACTTGGAGATTTCTCTGTATATCCGTTTATTTTTATTGTGTTGCTGTTTTCTTAATTTTTTTCTTTTAATTCCATATCCAATCAAATGCATTATTAGCCGTAAGATGAACAAGAACTAAAGCAGAAACCAAAAGCCAAAACGACCGAGTTTGGATCCGAGAAAGGGAACAAGAAAGGGGAAACATCACAGACTCTCTTACCGTTTTAACATCTGTTCTCGGACTCAGCTCCGCCAACGCTGGTCGCCATATGCGCCTGCCTCTCTTCTTTCTTGGCAAATTTTAGTGGATAAGTTTCAATTCTGATCTCACGTTGACTGACATCATCGTTATTAGGATCAAACAGATACTTTTAACAATCAATGTCTTCATTGAGAGGGTGAGTTAAGATGGGTGTCTCGCGAATGAAAAGCGACCCCATGTCCATGCTTTCATGACATCTGTCTCGGAGCGATGGACGACAGCCTCGCAAATCCAATGCCCCTAGAAATTTCATGCCTTCTCAGTTTTTGCATTTCTTGGGGGCCGGTAGTTTCCAGTTTTCTGAAGAACAGTGTCTCGCAAACTCACACAAGCAAATCATCCACAAGTTTCGCACGGCAGAAAATTCGAAAAACGTTTTCTCAGAAATTATTTTTCGTGAAACGAACGGAATCTAAGTAATGCAAACTTCATACTCAAGTCCAATCATAAACATGGCTGGCTTTCATGGGTAAAGATCATCTGGCATAGAGAAACATTTAAGCAACAAGGTATTCTACAGAAAACAACGCTATGCTGTAGTAAAAATGAAGAATGCATTCATCGACTCCATATTACGAAGAATAGGAGAATAAGATCTCTCCCTAAGGTCAGGACAAGTTTTTTCCACCTTCAAGGCAGCCCTACCAACCTTGATCTAATGAGTTGACAAAAAAGAAGAAAAAACCTTGATCTAATGATGAAAAGGAACAGGGAAGAGCTGAAGTAAGTGATATCCTTGCTCAGAAAAATTATCAAACGATTGTTAATCAGACCAAACCTAAAACGATCTCAATTTTCTTTCCACCAATACAGGGCCCCCCAAAACCAAATAAAAAATCATCAGTCTATAAAGAAACCAACGGGTTCGGAAGAACTTTCAGTTTCGTTATATTGGTTAATTGGAGCCTGATATGAAGAGTAGATGGGAAGCTCTGAAGTGAATGACCAAATCTCCCTCCAAGTATCACCGTCCACCATTTTATTGTTGCAGCCAGGGCACTGTCATGATTTCTATCCAAAAATAGAAGCCATAAACAAAGGCATATAAAAAACAGAGAACAGTGGAGTTACCTCCCCAGTACAGAGAGAAGGGCCTGGCAAGTCACTGGAAAATGGACTAAACTGGTCACTCACTCATTAGCATGCCATTGATAGCTTAAGGCCAAGAAGATATACCAGAAGTAGATGCTAGAACTATTCATCAAACCAGCACAGGAGGGAGTCCTTATCAGCAGCTTCAAGCACTGAATAAAAAATACCAGTCATGAGCTCCAGATGGTCGGACACATATCGAATCTTTCCGAGTCTCTGGCAACACTTCATGACCATGCTCCAAAGCAAACCTGAATTTTCGACCAATCCTAAATTCCTAAGTCAGTATTACACAAATCATGTACCCAGATCTTGCATCTAATAGACCCTGATTTGCTATCAAATCATCAGGAAGAAGAAATTAGTAATGACTCCCAACCAAACTAATGAATATGCAGAATTCCAAGTAGACTTTGGTCGGACATCAATGAGACCATTTCTCATGTATGTCCGCAAGTAAACAGCAAGGCAGGGTCATATATTTGGATAGATAAGTCAAATTTCTCTAATCCTCTCTGTTCTTCCCCTCATATGCAGGGATTTTGTCCTCGCAAAATTCATTAACTAGACTAAATATCGAATCTTTCCAAGTTTCTGGCAACACTTTATGAGTATGCTCCAAAGCAAACCCGAACTTTCAACCAATCCTAAATTCCTGAGTCAGGATTGCACAAATCATGCACCCAGATCTTGCATCCAATAGACCCTGATTTGCTACCAAATCATCAGGAAGAAGAAATTAGTAATGACTCCCAACCAAACTAATGAATATGCAGTATTCCAAGTAGACTTTGGTTGGACATCGATGAGACCATTTCTCAAGTATTTCCGCAAGTAAACAGCAAGGCAGGGTCATATATTTGGATAGATAAGTCAAATTTCTCTAATCCTCTCTGTTCTTCCCCTCATATGCAGGGATTTTGTCCTCGCAAAATTCATTAACTAGACTAAATATCGAATCTTTCCAAGTTTCTGGCAACACTTTATAACTATAATCCAAAGCAAACCCAAACCTTCAACCAATCCTAAATTCCCGAGTCAGGATTGCACAAATCATGCACCCAGATCTTGCATCCAATAGACCCTGATTTGCTACCAAATCATCAGGAAGAAGAAATTAGTAATGATTCCCAACCAAACTAATGAATATGCAGAATTCCAAGTAGACTCAGGTTGGACATCGATGAGACCATTTCTCACGTACTTCCGTAAGTAAACAGCAAGGCAGGGTCTTATATTTGGATAGATAAGTCAAATTTCTCTAATCCTCTCTGTTCTTCCCCTCATATGCAGGGATTTTGTCCTCGCAAAATTCATTAACTAGACTAAATACCTATCCCTGCGTCTGGCGAGGGTCGCCGGCCCTTGCCCAGGCGCCAGCAACCCTCGCTGCCAGCACTGCCGCCCCACCGGCTATGGGGCGGCGGCCACAGGCGGGGTAGCCCCTCCCGCCTGTCCTCTGCCTTTTTTTTTTTTTAAATTTCGTTTTTAATATTATTTAATTAATATTTATATAAAAATCTAATTAAGGTTAAAACGGGTCGTTTTGAGCTGATTGTCGTTTCGAATTTAAAACTCGAAACAAGAGAAATAAGCCTTGTCAAATTCTGGTGTAATACGAGTAAATTGCTTCCATTCAGGCTGATGGCGGTTGAACTGGTGCTGCCATCTTGAGATTTTTCTTCGCATCTTCTGCAATTACATGGCTAAGTTTGATACTACCATCTTAAGAAAAAAGTTATGATCAAGTTGGTGATCATGTTAATGTTGAGTGAGCATTAGTTGATGAATAGTTTGCAGTGCTCCTGTTGAAAATTTGTGATGATTTCGTTGTTGAACAAAGATTCACATTAAAAGTTTCATTTGGCTCTGTTCTTTTTCAAGAGGTGTATCCAAATTTCTACTTCCAGTTTGTATGGTAGTGACTTTCTGAATCAATGGGCAATTTCCTCAAATCAGAAGGGTTCATAACCGCTGAGCTTCTGATCATCCCTTTTGAATAGTCAGCAAAATGCAAGTTTGGGGAGATGAATTGGGTTTGGATTGCAAATATGGTCATTGCAGATGGGGACCGGGAAAATGGTTAACTTTCATAAATTTTTAAATTTAGCAACCAAGGGGTGGAGTTTTGGGCTGTACCTTCTCCTCCGGTTTTCATTCAGTTAATGCTAATTGACAGCTTAATTTTGGGTGCGGTCTTCTTAGTGCTACTTGAAAGCTGACGCTTTCCTTTCCTAGACGAGCATAGGGTGGAAAATGCAAGTAGCAGTCCATCGATACTATGCTTCTTGTTTCAAGATGTGGAGAACAGTTCGTCTAGGGATACAACATCTGTGGTTGTGTTTTAAGCAATCGCTGCAATCATCATGAGAGGTTGCTTTTGCTTAGTAAAACTCTGTTGCAAATTGGAACCGCATTAGTGCACAAAATATGCTCTCTTTTCTAGAGAAATCAAATGAAAAACAGCATGCCCATTGTAGCTGAAGAAAGACAATGAAAGCATCCTGCCTCATTGTGATTTCTTTCCTAGTGCGGACACACATCAGTTGTTCACGTTGGCTTTGCATTGTGCTGTTACTAAGCTTTCTTCTGTATTGTATAGTTCCCACCTGCCATTCTCTTTTGACTCCAATCTCTTTGGAACATTGTCCACTCCCTTCTTCATTTAACGCCTGGATATCACTTTTCAGTGTCTGAGCATGAATTCGTCTTTTGCCGGTCATCTATGCACTAATTGGCTAAATTTGCTTGTGGAACATACAATGCAGCAAGAAAGCAGCTTTAGCAGTAAAATCATGTGAACTATTTGTGTTTTTCTGAGAAAGTGCTTATTCAGAGCCGATCAGTGGCCCCATCCCCAGTCACGTCAATTTCATCGTGGATGGAAACAGGAGATATGCTAAGAGGCGAAACCTAGTAGAAAGGGATGGCCATAGGGCCGCATTTTCATCTCTCATGACTATACTTGTTTACTGCCATGATTTAGGAATAAGGTACGTAACATTTTATGCCTTCAGCATTGACAATTTCAAAAGACAGCCTGATGAGGTCCAATGCCTGATAGATTTAATGGTGGAAAAAATTTGAGTAATTGATTGAGTCAGGAAGTGTTCTCAATCGATATAGCATAAGGATTTACTTCATAAGGAAATTGAAACTCTTTTATGAGAATGTTCAAATTGCAGCAGAGAAGGCCATGAAGGCTACTGCAAGCAACAATAAGACTGCTTTTGATATGCGTGACCTATGCTTCTTGCGGCGAAATAGTGCAAGCCATCCAAAGACCCTGTGAAGAGAAGCTAGATGAAGCTAATGCTTTTGAAACATGTAGAAATCAAGGAAATGAATGGTCAGTGGGATGAACTAGAAGTGCCTATATCCCCTTGCAATTGCAGAGTCAAAAGAGTCAAGGGGCAGAGACGAAAAACAGTATCTTCAAACATGTTGAACAGGGACTAGATGATTTTGAGATGATGCACAAGTATCCAATCATGAAGTTGGTAGATTTCCAGAAAAATATGTACACGGCGGTGGCGCCTGATCCAGACATAGTCTTAAGGAGTTTGGCTGAGACTAGACTGAGCAATTTCCTTCTTTGGCAAACCGCTTACTTTCCCTTATACGCACCTGATGCTCTTTGGCCTGACATGGGGTTATGGCACTTGGTGAGGGCAGTGCTCAGTTTTCAGAGAAGCCAATCTTATTTGCAGAAGAAGAAGAAACAGTTTCAAGTGAGAACTAAATAGTAATCACAACAATGAACTTGCTATCACCTGAAGTAAAAATGAACACACAAAAAAAGAAGAAGAAGTTATCATATCCAATGAACTTGCTATCACATGAAGTAAAGAAAATGATCATGTGCATGACAAACAATGAAGTCAGACATGGCATTATTGACTCTTAATTTTCCAACAGATTTGCCAGTGGTCCCCCGATTCTGAAGATTGAAGATCTTTTTCACTCAAAGCAACAATTTAACTATTAGGCTAAATAACCTGAACTATTGCAGTGTTTTCCGTATTTGACTGGAAATCTAACAACCATCAATCCGCATGACTCTTGCCTCCACACCCCACCTAGTAGCTCAAACATACTTCGTGGAGGCTAATAGTATTACTTATCAATTAAGGAGCAACTGTTATCAAAGTTGGCTTTGGACAAGAGAGAGGATAGAGACGGAGAGGAGAGGTTGGTACTCTGACAACAATGGTGCTGTTCTTGTTCCCAGTATCAAAGGGATATGTCAAGGTAATTTATAAGAATGGTCGTGGGATGACTATGCAGGTTATCTAGCCACAAATGAAAATTAGTAAAGCTGAAAACAGATTGGTTCACAGAGTAAGGCAGCAACCAGCCACCACAGATGTCCATAAATGTTGTTTTTCCGTGTACAATGCTTACTTGTACGATGCCACCATGGATGACTGAGTCAGGTCTTTTTTGTTCTTTTTGCAAACTTTGCTTATCGGTTTTTTCATAAAGGCCGACTGAAAGCACTGGAAAACATTTTCATGTCAAACCGAACATGAATATTTAATTAATGTCCTTGGAAGAATTAGAAACCATCTGTATTAGATCCCAACTCCTACCTCGTGGTGCATATGCATGGCAGAGTGACTGAGGCTATCATGAACTACTCATACAAGGTTTTGCCATATCAACAATCTTCAAAGTATAGGTCAAATTTGAAGAAACTCCCTAAGAGATGTAATTTGGCAGAATAAAGACAAGCATATCAAGTACCAGCAGCATTTCTTTGTTTGGAATGACATTGATGTCTTCAACTTGACCACTCTCAGTCTCCTTTTTATAGGCAACGCCTTGGAGTAGCAAACTCGTTCTTAAGTTCAACTGCTTCTTGTTCTATCAACTGGGAACATTCACATATCAAACAGGGATCAGCAGTAATAAAAAATTTCTTATCACCACATAAATTATCCAATCATGTTTTAAAAAATCCCTCATTCAAGGGGGATAATCAATATCAGCAGTGAAACAATGAGGTAGGCACCTGCTTGAAACAGTCACCACAAACAAATCCAAATGAAAGGCAGTAAAGCCAACAGAACAGTAACAGATGCATAAATTATAATCAGCAAATCAGAGCTTTAGATCCTTTCAAATCTACGAACAGCACATAATGTTGCATCTATTTAACAACTAGTCACCAGTAATATATTTTTTGTGCTTGACAAGAGTTCCTCTAATCTAAAAATTGTTCCGTCATTGATTTGCTTTCATCAACAAATTTCTTTCTCTGAGCAGCACGAACTCAGAAAAAGCTATCAACACAAATGAACAAGATCAAAATAAATGAAAAAATGACTTCTGCTCCACTTTTTGGGTACCTTTGGAAGTGGGAGTCTTCTTAAACTTATGTCAAGATTAGCTTTGGCTTGTTTTTCAGACAAATTATGCTCTGCACCAGCACTATATTGATGAGATGTATATCAATAAAGAGGCTTCCCACGTCAGTAATCACAGAAATTTCATTCTACCAGTGTGGACAGCATTTTTGGCGCAAGATCAGATCATAAGAAGGGGCAAAACTGTTATTCAACGAGATACTAAAACTGGTGATTAAAAGATTAATCTTGAGGAATCTGAAGATTTCTCTTTCAAAAGAAAAAGCCAAAAGTAGAGTTATCTCAGTAAGAGCATTTTTAACCCCCCAAAAAAAGATAAAAATTCAAGAGGAATGGGGAGAAAAGCAGGAGTTTTAACATCTGAAATTCCCTTACTGCTGCAGCAATGTTTAACTTTGGTTTCTTTAAGTTTCTTTAAGTTATCTTCCCACTCTCCTTGATCACCTGCCGCGTAGGTCGGCCAACCCTACGCATGGTTTTTGGGCCATTGATGGCAAGGAAAAGTTGATCCCAATTTGAATTTTTTTTTTTGATAGATTGGAACTGCATTTGTTTCATTAAGTGATTTGGGAGTGATGCGGCTCATTTAAAAGCCTAACCGCCGCACCTATCATTTTCCATAGACCGTACTAGAGTTAGCCCATGGATCGATTGCATCCTATAATAAGAAACAATGTTCTCATAAGTTCTCTCTTTTTCTCCTTTGCTTACATCCATACAAAGTTACAATTGAATGGATTTAGGTAGACTGATTGCGAATACAGCGTTAGATAAATGTGACACATGTACTAAAATGTATGTATATTGGCAAGTCTAATGGAATCCGTTAAATTTACTGGTAGAATTATACTTTTTAATAGGACACCTGTCTTATCACTCGTTTACAACACTATCATCATTAGGATAAACCAGATATTACTAGAGATCGATGTCTTCATCGGAGAGGGTGAGTTCATGTGGATGTCTTCGCCCGTGAGTGAACGACGGCCTCACAAATTCAATGCCCCCGGAATTTTCAGGCCTCTTCGGTTTTTGCCGTTCTTGGGGGCTGGCAGTTTCCAGTTTTCTGAGAAGCAGTGTCTCGCAAGGTCCTAGAAGCAAATCAGCCACAAGTTTCACGATATCCCTCGCGCAAAACCTGTGGTTCAGCGGCAAAGCTCACTGTTTTCGTCCTCTTCTTCAGTCATATAACAAAGGTTTTGTAGTCGAGTTGTTGTAATGTTCATGTGCATGTTTCTGAAATGCCTTGAGTTCGGAGGTCAGTTGCTTTATACTTCATTTTTTATGGCGTGTTCTATTTTTCGTCAGTGGCTCCATCTGAAACTCTCTTTCCAATTCGCTTTTCGTTTTAGCCTTGTCAAATTCTGGTAATACGAGTGAGTTGCTCGCATTCAGGATCATGATGCTCGAACCTGGTGCTGCCATCTTGAGATTTTTCTTCGCATTTTCTGCATTCACAGGGCTAGCGTTTGATACTGCCGTCTAAAACCACAAAAAAAAAAATTATGCCCAAGTTCGTGACGAAGTTAATGCCGAGTGAGCACTTGTCAACGAATAGTTTGCAGTGCTCTTGTCGAAAATTTGTGATGCTTTCGTGGCTGAACAAAGAATCACATTAAAAGTTTCGTTTGGCTCTGTCACTTTTGCAAGAGTTGTATTTTCAGATTTCTACTTCCTGCGTGTATAGTGGTGATTTTCTGAATCAATGGGTATTTTCCTCTAATCTGAAGGATTCATAAGCCCCTAACTTATGATCATCTCCTATCAATTTGAATGGGCAAGCTGGTCATCAAAATGCAAGTTTGAAGGGGTAAAATGGGTTCGGATTGCAAATATGGTCATCACAGATGGGGACTGGGAAAAATGGCTAACTTTCATGAATTTTTAAACTTAGCAGCCAAGCAGTGGGGTTTTGGACTGTACTTGCTCCTCCAGTTTTCATTCAGTTAATGCTAATTGACAGCTTAATTTTGGGTGCTATCATCTTAGTGCCTACTAGAAAGCTGACGGTTTCCTTTCCTAGACGAGATAGGGTGTTAAATACAAGTAGCGGTCCATCGATAATATGCTTCTTTTTTTCAAGATGTGGAGAACAGTTCGTCTAGCGATACAACATTTATGGTCACGTTTTAAGCAATAGCTGGATTCATCATGAGAGGTTGCTATTGCTTAGTAAAACTCTGTTGCAATTGGAACCGCATTAGTACACAAAATATGCTGTCTCTTTTCTAGAGAAATAAAGTGAAAAACAGCATGCCGATTACAGCTAAAGGAAGACATAATGAGAGCATTTTGCCTCATTGGGATTTCTTTCCTAGTATGGACACACATCAGCTGTTCCTGTTGGCTTTGCATTGTCTGATACTAAGCTTTCTTCTGTATCATATAGTTCTCACTGAACCATCTTTTCAACTCCATTCCCTTTAGAACATTATCAACTCTCTTCTTGAATTAACACCCAGACATCGCACTTCGCAGTGTGTGAGCATGAATTTGTCTTCTGCAGGACATGTTTGCACGAATTGGCTGAATTTGCTTGTGGAACATATAATGCAGCATGGAAGCAGCAGCAGCAGTAAATTCATGGGAACTATTTGTGGTTTTCTAAGAAAGTGCTTGTTCAAAGCCCTGTCGGTGGGCCCCATCCCCAGTCACATCGCCTTCATCATGGATGGAAACAGGAGATACGCAAAGAGGCGAAACCTAGCAGAAGGGGATGGCCACAGGGCTGGATTTTCATCTCTCATGACTATTCTTGGTTACTGCTATGATTTGGGAATACGGTACACAACAGTCTATGCCTTCAGCATCGACAATTTCAAAAGACGGCCTGATGAGGTCCAATGCCTTATGGATTTAATGGTGGAAAAAATTGAGGAATTGCTCAAGACAGGAAGCATTCTCGATCAGTATGGCATAAGGATTTACTTCATAGGGAACTTGAAACTTTTGAATGAGAATGTTCAGATTGCAGCAGAGAAGGCCATGAAGGCTACAGCAAGTAACAATAAGGCCGTACTTTTGATATGCGTGGCCTATACTTCCCGTGATGAAATAGTGCACGCCATCAAAAGATCCTGTGAAGAGAAGCTAGATGAAGCTAATGCTTTTGCAGGAAATGAAGAAATCAAGGTAATGATTGGTCAGCTGGATGAACTAGAAGTGCCTACTTCCCCTTCCAATTGCGGAGTCAAAAGAGTCAAGGGGGTGGAGATGAAAAACGGTAACTTCAAACATGTTGAACAGGGATCACATCAAGAAAAATCAGATGATATTGAGAAGAAGCACAAGTATCCATTCATAAAGTTGGTGGACATCGAGAAGAATATGTACATGGCGGTGGCACCTGATCCGGACATAGTCATAAGAAGTTCAGGTGAGACTCGGCTGAGCAATTTCCTTCTTTGGCAAACCGCTTACTGCCCCTTGTACACACCTGATGCTCTTTGGCCTGACATGGGGTTTTGGCACTTGGTGTGGGCAGTTCTCAGTTTTCAGAGAAGCTACTCTCATTTGCAGAAGAAGAAGAAACATCTGTAAAACCTTCCTTCTCGCGCCTGTCAATAAAACAGAAACATATCAACTGCATGTATCATGTATTTGCTGATAGTCGCGGCTTCGGGGGCTCTTTATATCTCATGGATAACGGTTTTATTCTTAGGTCATTCAAATGGAAAGACTTAGCCGGAGTTTCACATGAAAGTAGGGTAGTTACTGAATTGGTAGATGGCAATTGCTATACATTGCAAGTACAGATTAGTCCCACATGTACATCGATGATAGATATTGATTATTTCTTTCCGAATTAAGCATCATCACGGTGTTCTCCAATGGCCTGATTACTTTCTTCCTAAGGAAACATCCTTACGACCTCATAACATGTTCCGTCTATAGGAAAATCTTTATTTTCCGAATTACTCTGCTCCTTATGATTATGCAATTCCTCACTCAGGGGTTCGTCCTGCTTATATCTTTGCATTCATTTTCATCATAACCTTCTTATATTCTTACCTGCAACAGATCATCGTCCACAAAAGTTATCTCCATGTGATTCGCTGAATAACACGTATGGCGCCAATATGGTAAGATAACACGGGTGACATAGTATGTTCTGCTTCTGCAGCGTTAGAGCTGAAGTTGTCTGACTATGATGCTTGTAGACTGTGGTGGTGGTTTTCTCAATTTGATGAAGCCAGGATTATTCAGCAAAATTTCGTTGTATGCAATCTGTAGTAAAGAAATAGTAAATTGTTAGTAGCACAAAAGTGAACATATTCCAGAAAGGTCATTAGAATAGAAGAAAAATGTGGGCAGGACACAATCGAGAGAAAACCAAGAAAAGGATATGAAAAAAAATAAAAATCTCAAGGAATTACAGAAAGATGTAAAGTACAATGAACAAAATAAAGAAGGAAAAACGAGATTGAAGTTAGATGGGATTAAGCACACATTCCCAATGCATGATGTATTCACTTCTAATTTTCTGTCCATGCATTTTCATATTACTTAGTCAAATGAGTATCCTAACAAAGCAAGTGGATAACTATTAAATTAACCAGAGACCTGTGGGAGGTTTTCGCCAAGGAGGGCAGAATTGTTGCATCCAAGGAATCACAAGACGAGTATCAAAATCAGCGAAGGGTACACTAAGAGAGATTTGTGTACATAATCATGCTATGCATCGGCATCGTCTTTGTGTTATGAAAAGACGATCTCACTGTCCTAAAGATAATGTGTTGCAATCACTTAGAATTGTTACGGTTAATTTAGGTATTGAAGGATTTCCAATTCAAAAGTTGGTCATCCTCTCAAATCTTATCAATTTCATGCAAACTACTCCTGAAATGTGCTGCTTATGCAAACCAAAGATCAAAATTTAATCGATAATGAGATTTATAGGGTGTTAATAACTCTATTCTAAGTACAGCCCCTCTTCGTGCCATCTTCATCAATTCGGATGTTTTACTTGACATAAATAATTGTTGTAGTCACGGCTTAAAGGATGCTTGTTCTAGTGGGCCCCATAGGAAATGTCATCTGGACAAAGTATAAGTCGATGTAAAGTTTGAAGCAGTAAGAGACAGAGACAACCCCACATGTTATTTTGCTTTCGGAATAGCATGCAATTCTTAGGGTAGAGACACGTTATCTTTTCGTACTTCAGACTTAAACTTACCGGCAATTTTCTTCATTTCAGGTAAGTTTGCATGAGCGGTTGCGGGACATCTGCTTCTAAGCCAAGTTCTAGTGGCAAACCTGCACCATCATCATCATCCACTTTGCCCTAGATCACTCCACAAGCACCCACGAACCGTCTCAACAGTGTCATCATCTCATGTGATTCAAGAATCCCATGAAATTTTATCGCCATTTCCGTGCATGATACCATTCACTATCAAACGACTGCATTGGGTCTGGTTCTAAAGGCGAAGGTGAGAACACATTCTCCTCACCATCCCTGTATTCTTGACTTGCCCAACGGCAACTTGTGCATCTTTTTGCTCCTAGTCATCCATAGCAATTAACTAGAAATACAATCACAAATTCTAAAGAACCAGCAAATGACACAGTAAACAATTCCAAGTTTAAAGGGAAGAAACATTTCAATCAGCCACAGAGGCAGGCACATCAAATTTTTATTTGAAAAAATTGAGTAGCAAATGATCAAAACATAAACTGATAACTGTGGCATGATTACATACAGGGAAAAAGCTTTTGGGGTATGGCATTTAGACAATCATAAGTCTAGTTAATGATGAGAAATGAAAAAGAATGTAGAAGCTATGAATGAACTCATCCTTACAAGTGCCAGTTAAAGAATGTGAACAAGCATTCAAATAGATATGCAGTGCCCTCTTGAGTTCAAGCAGTAGAATCATTATATTACCACCACACCGTCCTCTTTTTCTAGCCCCCGTTCCACTTTCACCCTCAATCCATTTACAAACGAAAGTGGTTTTCATAGAAGTCCATAGCTAATAATTTTTCACACGATCTAAATCTATCCTAATCACAACTTGGAGTTCACAACAAGATCAGTTCTAAACATATATTGTTTAACTGTGTTCGAGATCCACATCCAGACATATATTTTATATGTACTCATCGAGTAGAATACTAGTGATAACATCAACAATAATAACAATGACTATAATAATCACACTACCATATGATAATAATCATATATATAGTGAGAAGTAGGATTTCTACCAATAATATCGTGAAAATATTTCTTTAAAATAATTATCAATGCTATATAGTGAAAACTCAATAGGATAATTCACATTCAAAAAGTAAGTAACCAAGACACCTAAAACTGAAGATTTTCACTCCAATGATACAAGTTCATAACAAAAACTAGTACGTCTGAATATCATGGGGCACATCATGCACATTGTCTATGTGTATTTCTCGAATAGAAAATTAATGATAATGATGACTATATCAATCACGCTACTATGTGATGTCTTTCACATATACAACTAGAAGTAGGATTTTTACTCAGAAACTAGTGAAAACATCCCTTTAAAATAATTGTCAATGTGATATGGTGAAAACCCAATTGGGTGATTCTCATTCAAAGAGTAAGTAACCAAAAAAACCTATTACTAAAGATTTTCTATAATATCTACGTAGAAGTACACAAATGATATAATTTCAACACAAAATCCAGTACATTTGAATATAGTGAGGCACGTGTGAACACATTCTTTATGACGAACAGAGATGTTTTTCTTATAAACAGAGAAGTTTATCTTAATTGACAACTCATGCCAACACTTTGTATATATTTTTCAAGTAGAAAACTTATAATAACATTAAAATAATAACAATGACTATACTGGCACTTCTATAGGATGACAATCAAATATACAGCAAGAAGTAAGATTCCATTCAGAAAGTAACAAAAACATTTCTTTAAGATAATTATCAATATCATCTAATGAAAATTCAATAGGATAATTCCCACTAAAATAGTAAAAAGTTAAGAAGAGACAATACTAAAGATTTTTATGCAAAATGTAAACCTATTTACTTGAATGATGCAAGTTCATACTAAAAACTAATACATCCGAAAGATTTTAATATAGGTTCATAACAAAAACTAGTCACAACAATAACAATAACAATTATGTATATAATTAATGTGCATAAAGTAAACCTACGTCTAAAGATTTTAATACATGTTCATAACAAAAACTAATACATCCAAATATCATGAGGCATTATGCACATTGATTATATGCATCATCAATTAGAAAAGTCACAACATCAACAACAATAACAATGACTATATTAACCATACTACCATGTGATTACAATCATATATAGTGAGAAGTAAGAATCACACAAAAAAAGTAGTGAAATCTTTCGCTAAGATAATTATTAATCTCATATAAACTTATTTGCTTGAATAATACAGGTTCATAAAAAAAATTAGTACATTTGAACATCACAAGGCATATCATACACATTTTTTTATAAGTATTCATCAAGCAGAAAATTAGTGATAACATCAACAACAATAACAATAACTATATGGATCACACTACATCATACATACAACAAGAGGTACAATCCACACTAAAAATTAGTGAAAACATTCATCTAAATAACTATTAATGTTATATAGTATAAACTTTGTAAGATAATCCCCATTTAAAAAGTAAATAGTCAAGAAAACCTACTACTAAAGATTTTTTGCAATATAAACCTATTTAGTCAAATAATATAGGTTCATCACATAATCTAGTACATTCAAATATCACAGGGTATATCGAACATGTTGTTCATATTCTTTGAGTAGAAAACTAGTGATAACAAAAAAAATAGTGATGACAATCATATATGTAATGAGAAGTAGGATTCTCACTCGGAAGGTGGTGCAAACATAATTTCAAAACAATTATCCATGTCATATAGACATCTCAGTAAATAAATTTCCATTCAATAAGTAAGTAATCAAGAAAATCCACTACTTAAATTTTTTTTGCAAGGTACAAACCTATTTACTCTCGAATAATTCAGTAACTAGTACATCCAAATATCATGGGGCATATCAAAGACATTGTTTATATGTACTCTTTAAGTGAAAAACTAGTTATAACATCAATAGAATAATGGTTATACTAATAATATATTATTATGTGATAGCAATCATATTTACAGTTAGAAGTAGGATCTTCATTTAAAAAGTAACAAAAGTATCCACTAATATAATTATCAATGTCATATGATGAAAATTCAGTAGGATAATTCACATATCAATATTAAGTAATCAGGAAAACTTAGTACTAAAGATTTTTTTTGCAAGATATGAACCTATTTACTCGAATAATATTGGTTCATAACAAAAACTAGTACAACCGAATATCACGGGTCACATCGTACACGTTGTTTATACATATCCTTCGAGTAAAAAACTAGTGATAACATCGACAATAATGACTACATTGATCCCATAACTACGAGTCATCATATATACATTGAGAAGTAGGATCCCCACTTAGAAAATCGTGAAGACAACTTTCAAGATAATTATTGTTGTTATAAATGAAAACCAACATAGTAATTCCCATTCAGAAAGTAAGAAATCGAGAAAACTCTGTACTAAAGATTTTTTTACTATATATAAGCTTATTTACTTGAATAATACAAGTTCATAACAAAAGTAATTATTTGAATATCGTGGAGCACATTTATATATTGTCTATATGTGTTCATTAAGTAAAAAACTAGTGATAATAAGAAGTAGGATCTCCACTTAGAAAGTAGTGAAAACATCACTTTAAGATAATTATCAATGTCATATGAAAACTCAATAAAAAATTTCCATTTAAAATTCAAGTTATCAAGAAAACCTAAACTAACGATTTTCCTACAATACATAAACCTATTTACTCAAATAATATACATTATAATAAAAATTAGTACATCCAAATATCACACTACACATCATACACATTGTTTTTATGTATTCATCAAACTAAAAACTAATGGTAACATTGGCAACGATAATAATAACCATACTAATCACATTACTATGTGACGATGATCATATATACAGTGAAAAATGATATCCCCCACTCCAAAAGTAGTGAAAACATCCCTTTAAGATAATTATCAATAAAGTGTAATGTAAACCCAGTAAGATAATTCCCATTCAAAAGCAAATATCGAGTAAACTAAATATTAAAGATTTTTCTGCAATATATAAACCTATATACTCGAATAATACAAGTTCAAAACAAAAACTAGTACATCTAAATAATACGAGGCACATCATACACATTGTTTATAATCAACAACAATACAACGACTATACAACTCAGGGTGTTCCATGGATCATTAGTCTAGAAATGACAAGTTCATGTTTTCCTTTCTAAACTTCACCATAGACTCGAGTGGTTGCTCCACATATGAGAGCTACCTACATTTGTCCCCTAATGGGTGTCAAACTAGGTTACATTTCTTATTTTAATGTGTTGATGTTCGCATATCTCATACCTCTCATTGATAGGTGGATATTTTTATTCCCCGCAATTAAGAAATATAGGAGGTGATATTGTTGAGTCTTCCCACCTAGGATGGATCTCCCACCTATTTCTTCTCTCTTGAGCCTTTTAAGGACATGCTCAGGTCCAAATATCATACGATTATATGATCACAATAATTTATATAGTGTGAACTAGGATCCCACTGAATTAGTAGTGAAAATATCAACTAAGATAATTATCAATGTCATATAACGAAAACCCAATACAATATTTCATTAAAAAGTAAGTAATCTAGAAAACGATAACACAATACTAATAATTTTCCACAATACATAAACCTCCTAGAAAAGGTCTTGTCTAAGTGCCCTCTCTAGCTTTGGCTATCACTCTCACCCTCATCAAACCAGGTTGTTACATGCTCACCAACTTCCACCCGGCTCATCTCCAAACCACACATTTCTGTTGCACAACTTTGATACCAAGTTGTTCCACAACAAACTAAATCAAATAATATTGATTCCTAATAGAATCTAGTACATCCAAATAACACAGGGTTATATCCACCCTTAACACCCTTGTGCATATGCATTCATCAATTACTAGGTAACTAGTATTAGGGACAACAGTGCAACCTAGTCACAAAGAATATTTATCAACAACAAATTCTTTGTCAACAACAATCTCGTCTGGTCGTTTTGATCTAGGTAACAAGAAGAAGAGTAATTGAAACCACAAAGTCATTATATTTACCATCAATTAATTCAATGATACATGTGTGGCTCCATCATAATATAAAGTGGCCAACATCTTCAATCACAAGTTAGGCAAATTGTAGATCCAGTGGCAGAATATCATCATCAGATAATCATCCATAGTTAGTGAACTATATAGTGTAAGTAGCAAAGGATAAACCACATGCCCATGTATAAAACATAGAGCACATATCCAGAACTCGCGATCAACATATAACGGCAATCATTCCAATCAGAAACAATCGTCTCCATGCTTGTGCAACTCAATAATCAATTCATAAAATAAGGAAAATACAAACCCCAATCCTTCAAACTCAGAAAACTGACTCAAGATGCAATCTCTTAATAGAGATGAAACCAGAAATACCAAGGACACACCCGAATGAAGAAACAGCCTCATACTTCGGCCTCCAAATAAAAGGACGAAACAGTCTTGTGCATTTCATGCGATGCATTCATCACTCCTAGTACTAAGAAATTCAAATGGAAGTACAAAGGCCAGTCAAAGTAGAATCCACTCTCTTCGTGCATGCATGCACACGTTCACGTACTCCATTTAGGCGCCATCGTTGTCGCCACCTCCCTCTTCATCCCCGTCTTCGGGGGCTTCCTTGTTCAGATCCAACCCCATGTGGATCTTCTTCCTCTCAGCCTCTGTCGATGAAGAAGCGGCACTGCCCTCAGCCACGGCACTGCCCTCAGCCACGGTGTTGCCATCACCTTCGGTTTCATTTTCCTTTGAATTGTCCAGAATCCTCTGCCCTATGTTCAACAAGGTCGATGTGAGGTCCTCCGCCTGCACTTCATGCGCCTGCTCCTTTGGGGGTGATATTGGTGGAGGGAAGACGCCCCGCCACTGCCGGTCCTTGTGGCTGCGCATGTGTCCGAAGATTGCCTTCCAGCTGCTGAATGGCCTACCGCAAATACTGCACGGCTTCGGGAATTCCTGAGCGTCGAACGCCGCCCTCTTCCTCTTCTTTTTGAGGGTCTCCCCTTCTGCTTTACCGCCTTCTAGGATCTCGCTTGGGGGTGGAGGAGACCCATCAGCGCTGGCAGAGGAACCATCTTTGAGGGCCGGTTCTTTGCCCAGCGCTCTCACCGGCTTCACGCTCCTCCCCCCTTCGCCGCCATCCTTTGGGCTCCCTGCCGGGGGCGGGGGAGAAGAAGAATTGCCACCCCCAGCACCAGGGGACACAGCAGAAGAACCGCTGCCGATCGGTCCAGTTCCGGCACGTGGCAAGGCAGGGGGAGACACATCTCCATCGTCCCGGATCACTTCGTCCTGCTTTTGGTTGGAGGATTTGGTCGGGGAGGGTGATTTGTCCATAATATGAGAAGTGAAATGATGCAAAAAACCACACTGGTTGATTATCTAAAAGTTAAAAACGAGAATTACGTCCGCCTTGATCTGAGTGAGAGGAAAATGAAGGAGTACGGCTGCTAAGTTTTAAAGACGCTAGATTCGAATGTTGGTGGTTAATCATTTGCCGTTCTGCTGCAGCGTTGCCCTAACTCTCTCCCTCTCTCTCCGGGCAAATCCGTGAAAGAGTGCTGCTTATAAACACGACGGTTCACTCAAAACGATTCCGGTATGACACGTGTGCACGGGACAATAATAATTCTTCACGACGTCAGAAGGAAGCCAAAATGGGCAAGTGCACTGGACGTGCATTGCTGGAACATGGCAATATCATAAACGTGAATTGGCGAAAAGGCTAAGTGAGATTATCCTTAGCAGGATTTTAATTACCCAAAACGGCTCTTCCTCTTATCCCCTATCGACTGGCACGAGTAAATTCCTTCAGTATAACGTTCACATGATTATCAATTGAGTCATGCTAACGAGTGTTCTAAAGGTACTAATTAAAATTACTGAAAAATTTGCTTAACATATGTTAATAAATTTCAAAAATTTAGCGATATCGCATTTTGTAAAAAGTCATTAGTGATGAGGGACGAGGTTTGGCTATAGCTAGGATTGGACATTTGTCGAGCATTCGTGATGTGTTTGGGCACCAACACGTGACCATAACACGGAAAGCCATCAATCTTACTAAGAACGCAATTTATCTCCCTCTCCTATCTCTTTAGTGCTTGACCATAACAAAAAAAGCCATCAATCTTACTAAGAACGCAATTTATCTCCCTCTCTTATCTCTTTAGCGCTGTAGATCGCACAGGCACCCCCCCTGATTCTTGTCGGCCGCCACCTCCCCAGCCATTTTCTCGACCGCGACACAAGCACCACAGTCATGGCTCCTCCGATACTTTGCTCCCTCATCCCCCCGACCTTCTCTGCCTCTCATCTCTAGACTTACCTCAGAACCGATGGACTTGAGGCTTGTCGACCTCTGATCCAGATGATCTAAAGTAGACCAGAGCTTCGACCACCGCCATTGACCTCGAACTGCAGAAGGCGATGGTGGTCGGCATGGCCATGCCTGGGATGCTTTTAAGATAGCGAGAGACACCAGGGACAATAGCTTCCATGGGAGTGACAGGCAGCCATCGACCGGCAGGGACAGCGACATCGATGTCGAAGTCAAGGCGGCGAGTGTCGTAGGGTGTGCTTATGTCATTATAAAATCCATTAATGGTCGACATCTGTCCTAGCAACAGAGTTAACCTTGAGTCTTAATCAGTATTTTGGAGGCATTCTTTAATATTTTCATTTCAATTAATTTTCGTTGCAATCTTTGAAAATTTAATAGGTTTTTGCTTTTAAAATTGCCCAGGAAAAAAAATAGTATGTTGGTTTTGTTCCGCACAGGCATCGAACCATTACGAGGTACAAAAGTTTTACTTTATAATTGTAAGATATATACTATAATTAACCGAAATTTGGATATCTGAACTGTGCTCCAACCGGTTTGAAATCTTTTTAGTGAAAAGTCGCAGTGATGATAATGACATGAGCACAACCCCGAAGGACCCCGTTTGGTTCAGCTTTTCCAAAAGGTTTCAGTTCCCAAAGCCCATTGGGAAAAAATTTTAGTGTCTGGTTCAGCATTTGGGGACCTCATTGGCCAAATGTTGGCATTTGGAAGTATTGAGCTTTCAGCATTTCCAGAATGCAAGTTAATCTCCTTTTGACATTTTTTTTTTTAAGAAACCGGTGGAGCCGGCCACCGCTGCTGGGTGTGACCCCGGCGACCATCGTTGGAGGTCGCGCGACCCCCGGCGATCGTCGCCCGGGGTTGCGCAACGCCTGGGTTCCCGCGCCCCAAGCGTCGCGACCTTCGGCGGCGACGCGCTTGGGTCGCGTGAACCCAGGCATCGCCGCCGGAGGTCGAAGGTCGCAGCGCGACGCCTAAGTCGCGCGAACCCGGGCGTCGCGACCTCCGGCGGCGGCGTGCTTGGGTTGCGCAAACCCGTGTTGCCGCGGAGGTCGGAGGTCGCGGCGCGACACTTGAGTCCGCGCGAACCCGGGCATCGCGACCTCCGGCGGCGACGCGCCCGGGTTGCGTGAACCCAGTGTCGCGACCTGGTGGCAACGCGCCCGGGTTGCGCGAACCTAGCGTTGTCGCAGGAGGTCGGAGGTCGCGATGCGACGCCTGGGTCGCATGAACCTAGGCGTCACGACCTCCGGCGGCGACGTGCCCGGGTCGCGAACCCGGGCGTCGCCGGCAGAGGTCACGACCTCGAGCACGACGCCCGGGTTCGCGCGACCCAGTGTCGTCGCCCGAGGTCAACCTCGAGCTAGGCCGCCGCCGATCTAGCCGCCGGACAGCAACACCGGTGGCCAGATCTGGCCGGCCACCCCTTGTTTAAAAAAAAAAATTAAAAGAAAAATAAAAAAATGCTATTTGTAAATGCAAGTTTATCAAACGGTATTTACACCAAAGTCATTTCGGAAAACTCAATTTGCCAAACACTTTTGCTTTCACCAAATGTCCATTGGGCTAAAGATACTTGGGGAAATGCAAATGCATTCCCTAAAAGTTGAATCAAACGGGCCCTAAAGGGTTTCCTACGGGCACTAAAGGGTTTCCTACAGCTAATGTTGAAAGCCACCAAGGCCAAGCCACAGCTACAGCAAAAGCCAGGATCAAAAGTAGCAGCCAACTCCAATTTACAAGGTGCATTGGGAAATTTCTTTTAACTGTACGTGGTGCACACGAGCCCCGATTCACATGCACCGTTTATTGAGATGGGCCCTATTATTCGAATGCATCGCCGGTTTCCCCCAATTTCGTATTTACTTGCCATGCTTTAACCTAGTAATTACATGTTAATCATTTGATAGATGATATTCAAATTCGAAGCAACTCGAAGGTTAGCAGGTCATAAGGGTATGGAAGGCAAACTCTAGAGGTATATATGTTTGAAAGAAGCAAGAGAAATGTACTTTCTACATATATCTTTGCGCCTCAACATTAAAATTAAAAAGAAAAAGAAAAAGCAAATGTGAATAATTTTTGCAATGCGATCATCCATATCCACTTTTATTAGCTGAAAAATCGATTGTATGTGTATTTTGACATTTCTATTGTTTTGGCCAGCAAAGTTTCTATTTTATGCATCTCCCGAGAATTAAAAAAATAAATATGAAACATGTCCGACGACGCAATTGCTGCTCAAGACTTTCTGAAGCATTCAAATAAGCACAAACCCGAGATGCCTTTAGATAAAGATAGCAGATTGGATGCTTTCATTGAAGCAAATTTTGCTTATTTGCTTTTAATACTTTGATGATATTTCAGAGATAAGAGTTATAGCCTAACCTATGTTGAGAATTGGGAAAAGTATCAAAAAATTATAAACATTTTCATATATTGCCGATTGAGTTCATTTAACTAATTTAGGCCGAAAATTACAAACATGGGCGCTGGCCATCCATTTTTATAAATTTTTTAATTTTTGTCCTTCTTTTCCTTCTTTCCCTTTTCTTTTTATCAATGGTGGTCACCGAGCCTTGCCGTCGCTAGATCTTGTGAAGGGGACCCTTGCTGACACTCACCCTTGCCCAGGCTCGGCTCGGCGTGACAACCTTTGCTCGAGCATGGCTAGCCAAAGAGAAGGGGAAGAAAAGGAAAGGAAAATATATATATGTTAGCGTTGGATCTACTCAAATAAACCACAATTAACAAAATATAAAAATATTTATAACTAAATATACATAATTGAAAGGTTTATGATTATATTGATACAAATATAATAGATTGATTACTTTTTTTTTTTTTGTACTTTTCTTACTAGAAGATTTGACAAAGTGCCACTTATAATCTGTAAAGATTGTACATGAATATTTTTTTTTTCACCTAGTTGCTATAACTTGTGAGATTAGTTTAGATTATATAATGCGTCATAATATGCTATTCTCCTGATCATGTAAAGTCGAATCAAACTACCCATTTATTCACACGACAAGTTTTTGATTTCTTCACTTCGGGAACATCCTAAGAAATGGAGGAACCACTGGATGTTGCACTATGAGAAAAAATCAAAGGAAAAAATTGCCCAAACACCTAGTGCACGAGTGGAATACTACTAAATCAAGTAGACGGGCCAATATAAGAGCGGGGCAAGTTGGGATGGGAACGGGCTGAAACCTGCGATTCCAAAACCAAGTCGGAGACTCAACCTAATTCGAACTTCGGCATGCCACGGTGGTCTTACCACCTCTCATTGTCATTATTGTAGGTGCTTTTTCAAACCCAGACATGATTAAACGGTCTACTTTCTGTCAGAGGCACGTTTACACTAAGCTTTAAATATAGTAAGCGTGCATCAGAATCGTCGCCTATCTTTTCCCAGTCGCAAAGCATAGACATGCGCTCCTCCCTATCTTTGTCAAACATACATGTGCCTGACTATTATGCTCTCTTTTCTTTTTGTTTTCTTTCTAAAAATACATTTCTCATCACCCCATCTAATTTCTTTTTCCCAACCAAGGAATTTGGGATTTTTGTTTCGTGCTTAATGCAACAACTCAAAGCCATGGAACTTAAGATGTGCATGCCAAACACCATGGTCACAATAGCCTCATGCTCCCATTTCGGCTTGCAAGGATAGTATTCCAACACCCACGTCCACGACATTCTGCGTTTGGCTATTGGAACATAAGGTTGAGATGTGATCGGATTAAATGAAAATGTCTCTCATGGCAAAAAAATCTCATTGTGCGTTTTAATATTGCTATGGAAAATTCAAGTTCAAAATTGAAAAAGCAAAAAGAAAATAATATAGTCTATTGCAATAGCTGTTGTAGTGATCAACCACTATCGCCACGATGGTCACCATTTGTGACCACACCCATGGTGATCGTCTTTGTTGCAATTATCCAACAGCGACATAAACCACCCAAGATGGTTTGAGAAACCCCACATAAGATAAGGTTGTCATATTCAAATCTTATCCGGTTCACCAAATACTGCCACAAAATATATGAAGATAATAAATATATTAAATTTCTTTGGGTAGAAAGATATCTACCCACATTATGATTTGGGTTACCGTTGTATATCAAGTAAGCTAAGTTTGGTCTGCATACCCACATATTATGATTTTACCAATTAGCACTATAACTATTAGACCGTGCTACTTTTGGACGCACCACCTAACACAAATTTTACTTTCCATCTATTTCATCCTTAGACCCCATCCTCATGAAAGAACTATTTAATTTCTTTACAAAACATATCGATTCCAACCGATTATGGTTACTAGAATGAGAGGGGCTTCGTTTGGCATGTTAATCATGTTTTGTTGCACAACTCCAATTCGAATTTAGAGATTTATGGATATAGATCAATAGGCTGGTAATGCCGTGGATTCACAAGTTAAAATGCTGTCAAGTTAATTCTTATCCTTTAAATTGTAATTTTTGGTATATTTCTCTGGGGAAGTCTAATGAATGAGAAAATCAGATATTTCCCATAAATAACGATTGTTAAATGAGAGGACAAGACGTGATTGGAAATAAAATCCGTCTTGTCTTGGAAATTTCTGAACAAAGGAGGAACTCGACAATCATGTTCAACTCCAGCGCACTAAAAAAAAAATGCCAACTCAGCAAAAAGGGCAAAAGTTCGAGGAACGGGCCCCACATTCTGTCCGACATCACCCACGCGTCGCTGCTCCATTCGTCCACGTCGACACGTGGGAGCGGAGCGCAGCGCGGAGGCGCATCCCGGTCCGGTCCGACGTGCCGTAAGGACCAAACCGTCGCATCGGATCATTGGAAAAAGCCCCCACAGAAATAAATTTAAGGGAAAAAAAAAACGAGAAATGCGAAATTTGAAATCAGGTGCGGCACGCCGCAGGCCAGCGCAAGTGACCGTTGTTCGGACCACAAAAGCAAGAAAAAAAACCCAGAAGAGAAAGAAAGTCGTCGCGAATCGGCACGATCCAACGGTCTCGCTTCACTAGCCGTTGCGTTCGAAAAAAAATCGAAAAAGAAAAAAGACGAGGGGGGGCCTTCTTCCTCCTCTTCTTCAGACATCTCAAACCCTTTATCTTCTCCCTCTCTCTTTCTCTCTCTCCTGCTCGCAAGATCAAAAGGAGTCGACGCTCTCTCTCTAGGTCGCTGGGTGGTGGGTGTTTGGGAGGGGGGGAGAGAGAGAGAGAGGAGGGAGGGAAGTTTGTGTTTTGAGGTGTTGGTTGTTCTTCTTCCAGATAAGTTAGCAAAACGAAAATGGGTTTGTGTGATGAGAACAATGCTGCACTGAGCAAACCCACGAATCTTCAAGGTAAATAGAGAGTTCTTGTCTGGGTTTTTCGTTCTCGTGCAGTCTCGGTTCTTCGGATTCGATCTGGGCGAGCGTTTCTTTTCCCCCCGCTGGATCTGATATCGTTTGTTTCATGGATGTCAATCCATTTTAGTAGGAGGGTTGGAGGTTGGAGGCAGGAAATTCGGGCAGGAGATTAGGCAAACCAGGAGGGCGTTAAGCGTGATTAACCATAATTTAGTTGGAGATCGTGCTTACCCATGTCATGTCGTCAACAAGAGAGGCCACTCCAAGTAATTATTACGATTTATTCAAACAGTAATCAAAGAGAAGATTACAAATATTAATTATCTTGTCATTTAGATTGCGACAATGCGCTAAAGCTGGTTTATTTTGGCTCTGAAATGCAGAAGAGATGCGGTGTGCGGGAAGGATCAGGTGGATCCAGTTCACAGACCAGTTACAAGGTTAGACTTTTTTATTCTTTTTGAGACTTGAGCTTGACCCTATCTTTTTTTGTCTTCGCAACTCCTCTTTTCGCCTGGTTGATGTCTAGAAAGGAGAAAGTGAGAAAAAGGATGATGTTGAAATTTCAAAATTTCAAATTTAGATCTCCAGCACAGACTGTCAAAAGTCAAAGTGTTTGAGGATGCTCAGATGCAAAGTGGATCTCTTAGGAAACTAACCAGCTGAATTTGAACCCATGCATTGGCCCAAAAGAATTATAGTCATAATTCATGAGTAAGCGCACGTATATATGCATTTTGATGGATTGAAACATGTGGATATATAGGAAGTTCGCAGCGCAAACGGCAAGCACACAGCAACATTGCCCCGAGGTTCGCACTCATTCTCAATCTTATAACTTTATTTCAAATTATTATCTTATGTTGATGGAGCGACAGCACGGATTTAAGTGAATGCTTCTCTTATACATGACGTTCTTAGTAGATCTTCTCTATTTTCCTTTTATGGTCGACTGTCCAATTATTCAATGAATTAGAGGAGCGGAAAAGGAAGGAAAATATGGTATATAATTCACTGACCAGACATAGCTTGATTAACAGGAAGCTAAGAAGCCAAGAACGGCGGTTCAGGAGAGAAATGAATTTGGAGATTGCATATTTGTGGACGTGGAGGACTGCCAAGCATCTTCAGAAAATCAACCAGTCCCTATGTTTTTGGAAATCCCAGAATCAAGATTGGATGATCAAATGGTATGTTACTTCCCCTCTCAAATTTCAGCTGCAGTATGTCTCCTTAATTTAATCATATGAACTTTTCAACTAATTTGGCAAAATTAGAGCCATAATTGACCTTCAGTTTAATCTATTCGTCTCTCGATTTTGCAATTAATTAATCATTAGGAGGAAGTGGAAATGGAAGATATGGTGGAAGAAGAGGAAGAGCCAATTATGGACATTGATGGTAGAGACAAGAAGAACCCACTTGCAGTGGTTGACTACATTGAAGACATTTATGCTTACTATAGGAGAACGGAGGTAATTAATTTCTCTCCCTCAATATTCTTCATGAATTGGAACAGAAGGGGAAATATTATAATTGTCTTCAATGTACCCATTTATCAGATTTTTAATGCATGCATGGCAAAATAGTTATTTCGATTGGTTGTCAGCTTTCCATACAAGGATGCATCCCGAGAAATTCAAGACGGGTTCATAGTATTCTCGTGGAAAAGCCATCATGTTCTTCAAGGATTTAATTTCCCATGCTTAGTTACTCCCGAAATTTAAAAATTCTTTTTGATTCGGAGTTTCAAGTCACTCCGTGTTATTCTAGCTCTAGTTATCTCATTTATGGAGTTAATCAATTAGTGTTTTCTCAAGAGGGTATTATACAAAAGCCTAAGATTTTGAAGTATATTAACAAAATCCGCAAAACTTGAGAGGCTACGTGCTGGGCTGAAGAAATTAATTCATTCACTAAAACTGGAATATAACTTGGGGAGTATAAGGTACCATTATGGACGGTAAAGATCACTTTTAGCCATAATAATTCTATTTTTGACCATTTCATAACTCACTTTATGCAGAATTGTGGCTGTGCCTCCGCAAACTACATGGCACAACAAGCTGACATTAATGAAAAGATGAGGTCCATCCTCATTGACTGGCTTATAGAGGTATATAACTCGACAAATTTTCCCATAGTCGAATTGCCAACCATGTTATATCCCTTTTGATTTAACCACGATGTTTCCTAACAAGTTCTGCATTGATTGATCTGGAACAGGTGCACGACAAATTCGACCTCATGCACGAGACTTTGTTCCTTACAGTCAATCTCATAGACAGATTCTTGGCTCGGCAATCTGTGGTGAGAAAGAAGCTCCAGTTGGTGGGGTTGGTGGCCATGTTATTAGCATGCAAGTATGAAGAAGTCTCAGTTCCTGTTGTCGGAGATTTGATTCTCATATCAGACAAGGCTTACACCAGAAAGGAAGTTCTTGAGATGGTGCGATTCTTAAAATCTTGCAAACGTTCAATATCTGGCCGTAACTGAAATCCTTTTTATTTTCTAATTAAGGAAATTTATCGATCCTAGAAAATTAACAGAACGTTATGATTTTCTTGCTCAATTTTTTTTTCCAGGAAAGTTTGATGCTCAACTCGTTGCAATTCAACATGTCAGTGCCTACTCCATATGTTTTCATGCGACGGTTTCTCAAGGCTGCTGAATCTGATAAAAAGGTTAGACAAGTTATAATCACTCACTATATCTAGTGCAATAGATTCACACTTCGGGAGAAAATAGAACATTCGCAAGAAAGACGACTCTTAAGCAAGTGTCCTATAAGCTGGTATCAAAGCTTCCACAAAATCAAGTCTTCTGGACTCAGTCGATGATGCTTTGTGTACCTAATAAGCATGTAGAGAATTCAATGAACCTTCTTTCTTCTGAGTAAGCTAATTTTAAATGAACAGCTTGAGGTGCTATCCTTTTTCTTGATTGAGCTTTCACTGGTGGAGTACGAGATGCTCAAGTTCCCACCATCTCTTCTAGCCGCAGCCGCGATCTTCACGGCTCAGTGCACCCTCTATGGTTTTAAACAGTGGACCAAGACCTGTGAATGGCACAGCAACTACACAGAAGACCAGCTCCTGTAAGCGGCGTCTTCAATTCTTTTCTCAGTGATTTTCCTTTTGTTGTTTTTGCCATTTTTACTTCCCCTAGTTCTTGAAGCAACCACCCATCTTGACCCATCTATGGTTATTTGTTCAACTTTAATGCAGAGAATGTGCAAGGATGATCGTGGGTTTCCATCAAAAAGCTGCAACGGGGAAGCTGACAGGAGTACATAGAAAGTACTGTACATCAAAGTTTGGTTACACATCAAAATGTGAACCTGCTAACTTTCTATTAGGAGAGATGAAGAATCCATAGCAGGAGGACCAGCCTGTACAGCTTCTTCTGCTTCTACATACTAACCTTTTTTTCACTGAGAAAAATTGGGTGAAAAATAAATTTTAGCAACTCGGGTTGCGCTTCGGAATTGGTAAAAAAGAGAAAATTCTCTAGATTTAAGCTTAACCCTCGGTTGTTAGTCTCTTACAGCCAATTGTTTCAGATATCTCATCATTGTTGGTGATTGATTGAAGACTAGACTAATGCTTTTCCTTTCCAATTGTAGCTCCTGTCTTTTATTGTAACAATAAATTGATAGATGGAAATAATATTTCTCACAACAGCAGGATCTCTCACTTGTGAACTCATTTTCACACATGTATTACTTGTATAATCATTACATAGTACTTTCATATCCCGCATACAAAATTATGCCACATACCTCGACTTTCACACGAAGTACATGTCTTATCTGTGGCGTAGGTTCTTTCTTCTTGGGCGTTGGTTGTATGAAGTTGATGAGCTTCATTCACTTGAGTCGGTCATGCCGCTTCTCTTCCTCCTTTTCTTTTATGGCGAGGAGGGCGTTAATTGTGAATTTCTTTGGACACTTCTGCGTTTACTTGGGACCTTGGCAAATGAAGCAAGGATATGGCAGGGATTGATTGAACTTACTCGTGAAGTCTTCTTGGGTCGACTCTCGCTTGAACGATCCTTCTCCCCAAGACTTGACTTGACTGCCTTTGTCTTTGGGGCCGCGGGGTTCGTCTCCACGTTTGTGGATTTGGGGTTTGAGCTTCGAGAATTTCTTCATATACTCTCGAACTGAGACTCTTTGCTTGAGGTGATGGGAGCTTGTTTCTTGTTGAGCAAACTCGAGAAAAAAGTAGTCTCAAAACTGCTTTACGAAATCACCCCATGTTTTCACAGGATGGTCACCGTGCTTGGTTTCATCGCACCTATTGTGCCACTAAAGCATTGCCGTATTGGTGAGGAACATAGACCCTCGTCTCTCTGCTTGAGGCCACTAAAGCATTGCCGTATTGGCGAGGAACATAGACCCTCGTCTCTTTGCTTGAGGTGATGGGAGCTTGTTTCTTGTTGAGCAAACTCGGGAAAAAAGTAGTCTCGAAACCGCTTTACGAAATCACCCCATGTTTTCACGGGATTGACACAGCGCTTGGTCTCATCATACCTATTGTGCCAGCATTGCCGTATTGGCGAGGAGAACATAGACCCTCGTCTTAGATGTTGATGGCTTCGAAGTATGGTTCCATACTCCGTTGTCCACCTCTTTGATGGACCGATTTCCTTTGAATTCCTCTGGCTTGGGCACTGTGCTTGCTCCCTCAAAAAGTCAATCGACGATTCAAGGAGATTGTCCTTGGGGCTTGTAGAGGGACTGTGTCCATCGACAAATCAAAGACATCGTCCTTGGCTTGTAGAGGGAAAGTAATATGGTTCCATACTCCGTTGTCCACCTCTTTGATGGACCGATTTCCTTTGAATTCCTCTGGCTTGGGCACTGTGTTTTCTCCCTCAAAACGTCAATCGACGATTCAAGGAGATTGTCCTTGGGGCTTGTAGAGGGACTGTGTCCATCCACAAATCAAAGACATCGTCCTTGGCTTGTAGAGGGACCGTGGCATTATTGATGGCGTCTGTGAAGTCTTGACAAAGCATAGTCTCGACCTCCATGATGCGATCTGATGCGATCTTGAACTTCATCGAGTCCTTGCATGAGCTCGGCCACGGCATTTCGCATCTTCGTGAAATACTTAAAAATGCAATCCATTTCCATTCCATTTCTTTTATTTCTTCAACGTGGCATCAAATTAATGATTTAGATTTTAATTACAACCCGTAGACAAGATTTAGGTTTTCTAGTGCATTGTTTTTGTGTGTATCTGAGAGAGAGAGAGAGAGTCACAGCATTGAAATATTTATTCATGTATGTTGGAATGAAGAAAATAACAAGTAAACAGCTGCTTCCTCTTTCCTTCACAATAATCACAGCAATTACAGCGGGAATTGCCAATGTGTGTATCCTCTACCTCTTGGTCTAGTGTACATTCTCTCCTCTGTAGTATGTTCTTTACAATATCTCCGCACTTCGCCTGATAATATTGATGTTAAAAGAAACAAGTTTTACAGAACTGCAGACCACCTTCTAAGCACCAACACACGCGTTCGCATCTTTGCAGCTGGAATGTGATTTTGCAGACTCTGGTCAATTAACAAAAGAATTCCCGGTCTTGTATTACTCTTGGCCACTATGAAAATGAGAATCTTGAGAGAAGCGACAGAGCAGATCCTGAAGTATCATTTGGTGGAGTTGGAGGCACATCCGTAGCAGCCCGGTAAGCTTGTTGACATTTCTGCATCTGCAATTGCATTAAAATGCATATTTAACTTTAACTTGATGTGCCCAGAAAAGGAATAGTTTAATACCGAACTTCAGACAGTGAATAAATATTGGTCGTTTCGCCATGATCATCTTTCCCCAGAAAAATAAAAATAAAAGAAATGCAGCAAGTTTCTTGTGTCATAAAAAGGGTCCATGACTACTTTTAATGAACATATGGTACCACTGACACACTTCAGACCCAAGATGACAACAAAAATTTTCTCCTTTGACATGGAGCTTGATGTATAAGACCATGACTGACCTACAACTCATGGGATGGAGAAAACCCTCACCTCTATCTGTAATACACTAGCATTAATTGAAGTTCAGACTGATTTATGACAATATTATGTATGGTTTTAGAAGTCTTTCTGGCATGAATGCTGATAATCTTTCTTGGATAGAATCTTAGACTTAGAATTGGGCTTGCATCAGCAAAAGCTTTGCATCACAATCAGAGGTTGGTAAGGGACCCTGACGATGAATAGTCATTTCAACTACTGATTATAATTTATTGAACACTTCAAGCTAAAGCTGAGAATTTAACCTCTTCCGGACTGAACTGAAGCAGCATAGCAACTACTGGTAACAGGGCCTCAACCTCACCTAAGAAGGAAAAATGGACCAAAGCACCCCATTACACGAGAGTTTAAAAAAAGAAAGACAAGAAATCAACATTACTTATAATTTGATGTTACGCCACAGTATATCTGTTGCCAAAATTACCGGTTTCAAGGAGCTTCAGGATAACATTTTTTAAATATGTCATATCTACCCCTTCCCTCTTCTGCATCCTTTCCATGTTGCGAAACTCTTCCTTCAGTATGGCCTCCTACATCCATACAATTAAGATTATATCTGAGGAGGGAAAAGGAATCTAGAACGTACTGGAGCTGCATTTATATCCAATATCATCTCCTCCCAAAATGAGACGGAAAAGAGAAAAAGAATGTTGATAAAATTAAAAAAAGTAAATGATAATTAGCTACTAATTCATCATAAATAGGGGGAAAATAGAGTTCAAGGACGTAAGTGCAAGAAAAGGACACCTCATACCTGTAATCAGCATATTTAAATGAAGACTTTACAGTATTAGTGACCTCCGTTTTCCTCATTGAACCTCCACTTTCCTTCTTTTCCTCACCTTCTTTTTAAGTTAAACTTCCAGGACCCAACTAACATATATGATTCCTACTTGCACAAACATGTCCTAATCCATGTAATTACCAATTATAGATCATAATCGAATAAGTTCAGTTTTGTAATAATTGCTTTATCATGAACTTCTTGATTCCTATGAATGTGAATGTCTCCCAGACTAATGGGATAAACTGCAGAAGATGAACCAAATGATCTAGTCGTCTTGCTACTACCTCAGAAAAGTATATTGTGCTTTCCAGCTTCCCATACAAATTAACAACTCAAAATGTACCCTTGGAGCTCACCTGTTGACTGTGAAGACGATTTTCACGCTCAAGCTCCTCAATTTCTTCCTGAGCATTAAAAATATATTAAAGAAGTTTTGATAGCATAACAAGAGAATATAAATGCAAATAAAGTTAAGGTCTATACTTGAAGTGCCAAAATATGCCTCTGAGACTGAGCCAACTCTTCCTCTCTTTGAGCTTGTTGCCTTGCCAAAAGCTGAACATTCAAATAGGTTAAAGTTAAGTCATCTGAATGATCTGCACATCCTCTAAACGGAACTCTTCCTCAAACTACAGTGTTTAGAGTACTTATATTTACTATTGATATGGCAGCTATATAACCAAATGAATTCACAACATTACATGTGCCAACTTTGAATAGCAATAAGAGCTCCCCAATTATGGCACTTCTACTAATTAAAGGACCATAACAACTCACAGCCAACAAATTTTCAAGTAAAACAAAAGGCTCATACCAGAATTTGCTGTTCAGCTGCCGAGCTAGCTGAGTTTAGTATTTCCTGTTTCTGTGAGGCTGAGAAAACAAATTTGTCAGCCTAAACCAAGTTAGAACATTACCAGCTGCTCACAGAAGCATCAATTCCAAAATCTTGTACGTGTAAGAGCTATTTTGTCAGATTACTCTAGGAACAAGTTTACATACCTGCAGTGTAATAATCGTCGTGCTCAACCTGAAATAATTTTGACTACATTGTCAGCAGAATAATTGTGAGAGTAGTAATGGTAGTAGGGAAACATATCATTTTCTCTTTCTTTGTTCTCTTCCGAGGAACAAGGAAATAGGGAAAGATTTCATGGCACTCATCTATCTAAAGTACAATAAAAGACAAACCAGTGGTCTTGATTCCAGAGATCGTTGAAGATTCTTATTATCATCAAGCAACCTGGAGATTTCATTGTCCTTCTCCTCAATCATTCTATCAGCTAGATCTCTAAATGAATCATGCTCCTCCTACCAAATAACATGCCAAAGTAAATAAGGAGAAAAGAATTAACCTTGTGAGAGAGAGAGAGTGCAAGATCCATGTTACCTTCAATTTTTTGTAACGAGATTTAAGCTCATCTAATTCTGGCTTTACATCTTTCCCTGAATCTGCCTTAATTTCAGCTTTTAGTGCCTCACATCTATCTGTTACATCATGAGACATTTCAAAGCAAGAACAGTTTGAATTCTCTAAAATCTAGAGGTAACGGAAGTGAAAGAAACATAAGAGAAAAAATTGTTGAGATTTACTTCGCCACATTTCTTCCAAGTTTCTAAGATCTACTTCCCATGCTTCTTTATCTTTTTGATGCCGAGCATTCATAGAGTCAAGATTCATTTCAAAGGTCTTCATCTGCTGCTTGGCAGTATTAAGAGCTGCGTCTCTGCAATCAATAAATAAGAAAATGGTCATGAAAAGATCTACTGCTTGGCAGTGTTAAGAACTGCACCTCTGCAATTAATGGATAAATTAATTGTAAGAATTAGGTTACAGTGAAAAATGACATTTTTCACAAAGAGCATCCTTTAAAGATTTATCTCTAGGATTTCAATGAAAGAAGAGCTCAATTACTCTCTACAAGTGGATTTCAACCAAAAACCTAGTTTCCCAGTAAAATAACCAGGCCTAGTGGAAAAAAAAAACTTACTGATTGGATTGGCAAGGTAATAGATAGCAAGTTGAGAAACCTAATACTCTTTATCCCTTGTCCCCATGGAGACACACTTCATCATAACAGTAGAATTCTCATGTCAATGGTTACTAATAAGAACGGGTTCTCTTCAAATAAGTATGCTGTGATAAATTCGACTGAGCAAAAATCAAGAGCTATGACTCGATGGAAGCTTCCCTGACAGCAAATGATATATAATACTAACTCAAAGTCTACAATAATCAAACATTCATCTCCAAAGAAATAATCAAACATGTGACCATGATTGACTATAGTCAATAATAAGATTGAGGAAGAAAGTGCAAGTATACAAAAAACCTATCACTATCTGCAAATGAACAGAGGTACAGTTGGAAAAGAAAAGGTCTTGTTTAGATAAAGCACAGATCAACCATTGGCTATGAAGCACCTCAATTTGCAATGAAGCACCATAACAAATTTCGGGCGATCATGGTAACTCTAATTAACAGCAGAAATGCATCATTCATGTAGCGTATTGAGGTCTGTAATGGATTGCCGGCAGCAATTTTACCTTTCCTCGAGTTCTTTAACATGATTAGCTAAAGCAGCCTGAAGATCTTGGATGGCCTTATCCCTTTCTGCAGATGCCTGTAGGGCTTCCCTTTCAGTTTCCTGAAGAATCAGATGTGAAATGAAAAGAACAAATTAGAAAGTAGCTAAAAACAATCATTAATTCAAGTCCTTTCACTTATATACACAGGCTCAGGGCAGCAAAGTTATTACCTTAAGTGCTTCCTCAAGAGCTTTAACTTCTTCAGAATCCTTAGCTGAAGCAAGTTCGGCATCCTTTTTCTGAAGAAGTGCGTGGGCACGAGCCTTATAGGAAGAAAATTCACTTTGCAGGCAATGGATCTACGTGTACAAGAGTGAAGGAAATAGGAAATGCCAGACATCAGAAATATAACTAATGCATCAACCTGCAGCTCCACCAAATAGAAATGTATTTTAAGCAGGAAAACCAGAAGCTATTGTAAAGCAGCTCCGTCACTCAACCCTATCTTCAGTCAAAGCATTGCATCGACAGAAAATGCATCAGCCTACCAGTGGAAAGGAGCTTGTTACCCTTGTTAGTGTTTTAAAAAATTGAAAATTTAGCCAACTATACAAATTAATCACCAGAATCCAACTTGTCTTGATGGGGGGAAAATGCAGAAGTGAATACCTCTTCTTTGACAGCTGCTAGTTCAGCATCTCTAGCATTCAATAACTGCACATGTGAAGATGCTTCTAACTCCAACTGACCTGTCCAAAAGCACGGCCATCAGATTCATAATTGTGCTTATTATGCACATGAGATCTTCCAAGCTTGCAACAAGGGTGAAGTACTTTTTAACTTAGCTACTTCAACTTCAGCGTGAATGCAGTTGCTCTCAGCCACCTCAAGCTTTATTTTAAGTGACTGACAAGCAGCTTCCCAGCTTTCCTTTTCCTTATCCTGAAAAACACACACACCATTGAGATAAGACTCACTGAGAAAACATGAAAGGTAGCCTATCATAGAATGCCACAACATATATGGCATAAACATCATACTCGGCCGAACCATCAAGAACAGAAACTCTTCCAGAATTTACAAAACCAAAAACTAACAGAAAATTTCTCCATCCAATTAACTTAGACACACACAAAAAAAGGCAAAGAAACTTCTCTGGAGTGGTACATATGTCCAAGCAACAGATTATTGCCATTAATAATTCAAAAAAAAAAAACTTAAGGTGTATTTGACACATTCCGCAGAATCTGGGACATTCAAAAACCAAAAATAGACACATCATCAGAAAGCAGATAATTACCGAGGATTAGAATTAAGGACAATATCCAGCCAGAGAAAATTAAGCTGATAGAACTCTAAAATGAAGCATCCATGCCACACACCCAAAGAGAAAAGAAAACTAAAAATTCAAAGTTTACTTCATAAACTGCTTTTCATTTCCATTGCATCTCCATTAAAGTAAAAATAACAATAATTTTGGCTCATACATGTTCACGTTTCAAATGTGCGACCTCTCCTTTAACAGATTCCATTGTGGCTCTAAGTCTTGCTGCTTCACCAGTTGAAGCTGCATCAAGCTCTGCAATCTTAGATTCTTTTTCTGCAAGTAGGACCTTTAATCACAGAAAAAATATAAGCAAATAAATAAAACAATGGATAATAGGCATTTAAATTCAAAGTTGAGAAGTTCTCAAACTTCTAGGCATCCTCTTAGCCTACAATATTGGAAATCACAACATCTATACTAGATCGACATACTAAGTCATTTATTTATTCTAGAAGCTGAAATAAGCCCCTAGGAGCATAAGGCAAATGCTATTCAACTGTATCAATGGTTATGCTATTTAACCAAACAAATAGAGCAAATAACTGCAAAACTCTCCTCAGATGTTGCTCATTTGTTGTCAATAGGCACCCATTGTGGAAAAAAGGTCATGAGGAAAAACTCTCACCTGAAGTGAAGATATCATTTCAGTTGCTTTGCTTCTGTCAGAGGCTGCATCAGCTAGTTGGGACTGCAAATTCTCTATGCTCTGATAAGGAAATAGAGAAGAGCAAGCTTAAAACGTCTTAGTTTTGAAACCAAGGCAATTATCAGATGGCAAATTAGGATGCAGATACCGGTTACCTTCTGATGTTTGGCAGTGAGTTCAGATAGAGAAGCTTGCCTCTTCTCTTCTGCAGATTTTAGCAAATTTCGCAGGTCTTCCAACATCTAGAGGTAAGCAACTTTAACATCAGCACTATTTCCACCAGCAAAGACAACAATTCAGCATATCCTATGCCTTTTACTGTGCAAGCTCCTCTACCTAATAGTTCATCTCAGTTTGTTGGTTTGCTACTGAACAACTTTCACACATATTATCATTCAGGTCCAACATGGTGATTGCTAGCCCTGTTTACCAAGTTCCCAATTAACATAGCTACTAAGATATTTCAAAATAGTCACCTTACTTCTAGTTGTATAATGGACATGAATACGCAATACTGAGCAGAAAAGGAGAACCATCATTCAGGGCACTACAGGGCAGATGAAATGAAACTTCTAAAGTCGACCTACCTGCTCTTTCTCAAGAAGGGACTGTTGCATTGACTCAAGGGCAAGATCTTTAGGTTGCATGGATCGCCGCAATTCCTCATTGTCATCTCGAAGTCTGTGTTTAAATAAATGTTAGCACCATGATACATAGAAAGAGCATAATATGAATGGAAGAGACTTATCATTGATTTCATCAACTTACAACACTTCAATACAGCAGCAACGGTTTTTATATTTAATCATTAGAGGAGAAAAAAAAGGTCATAGCAATGACTCTAAGGTATATTGTATGTAAAGAAACTGTGGATATTGCGAGTATTCATTTTCTAAAGAGAGAATTAATTATTGATGATGTAATCCAAGAACTCTACAGATTGGTGATAAATGGCAGGCCTAGGAAAAGAAAGAGAGAGATCAAACCCATCATCAAGTTTAAACTGGAAAAGACACCAATTTGCTAAGACATCAGGCATCAGTTAAATTTAAATGATTCTAGAAATGTAACAAGCTAGCTCTATTCGGACGGAGTCATCACTGCACTGACTGAGAAAGATGAGCACAGGTGAGATCATCCCCACAGGTGATAATGACTGGAAGGATGGACATAAATGACATGAACCACACAGAAGACCATAATTATGAATGAAAGACCTTAAAAACAGGAACATACAAGCAATGTGAAAACTACTCAGCCAATGGCATAATGTTTCGTTATGAACAGGGAAACAAAATGAAGGATCCATCTAATCACTTCAATATGAAAAGATTAATGTCTAACAACGCCAACTAACCTCTTTACATCATGTAAAGGGTTACTCAGTATGTGTAATGGGCAAGTCACAATTCTTTTCAGTTATTTTTGCCTTGAAATTTTAAGTGAGATGCAACATTGATTATAAATAATTGAATAGAGAGAAATACTGCTAGTCCAATTTAGTTTCTATTAATCGAAAATTCTAAATTAGGCAGAAGGATGTACAATAGCATAGATTAATTTTGGTACTAGTAACTTTTAATTCAGTTAGTTTGATGAGGTAGCTTGGACTGCCGATTTGGAACGTGAGAGTCTGAAGTTGGAACAATGTTTCCAGGACCATGGTTGGTGAGGGGGCACGACAATCCCAACAATGGATGGATCAGACAAATTGTATATATTAATAACAACTTGGGGAATTTTCCTACTCCTCCAGGGACAAGGGCAGAAAGGAACTAGGACACTCATAAAGATAACAAACCAAATAGTTTCTTAATTTAGTTGGATGGAAAAAAAGTTTACTTATTGCATGCACTTCTTAATTGCTGCCTCTCCGCATCAATTGCCTTCATTGCTTCGTTTGCTTGTTGACGAGTCCGATCCACCTCTTGTTGTAATGCTAACTGTTGGGATGAAGCTCGTTCAGCTATTTCATTTACTTCACGGAAACGAGCTTCAAGGTCATCCTTCTCCTGAAATTAATGATCCCCAAACACACCTAAGGTCAATTCGCAAGCCAACAGCGAGCAAAACATCCAGCTAGGTAGTAATTTGTCCACATTTAGATAAAACGAATCTTCTGAAAAGATTATCAGGATGTAACCAAAGGATGAAAAATATGGCAAATGGATTCACCTTTTGAACATCTTGAATGCGCTGTTTGGCCCTTTTATGAAGTCTGCTAAATTTGGAATCCAGTTCAGAGTACTTCTCTTCCCTCTCTTTTATTTCTTGATCCATCTTCTGTTGAGCTATGAGAAGAACCAGGACATAACTCAGACCGGAAATATAAGACAAATCATTATGTGCTCTCTTAGTTGCACAATAGCACTAGCAGCAGACAACAATGTTGGTTAATCAAAATTTTTAAAATTCCAGTTTTGCATTCAACAACTAAATAAGTCCAGAAAATGCATTCGACAAAACCCAAAAAACAAACGAATGCCAATAAGGGAAACTGCTTGCAAAGTTAAAGTTGTTATCCAATGAAATTTTAGTTACTTCATTGCAAATCAAAATTAGAAGGCTTGGAATAGCATAAATAGCCTCTTTTGCAATTCTGGTGAAATACAAACACATTATTATGATTTTGTTTCTAAAAGGGATTTGGTATTGGAGGCTAAACATATTATAGGAAACTTTTCTCTGAAACAAAGCGACACTAACAAATTTGAGTTTCCCCTTTTCAGTTTTCATACTCCAAAAAGCGCAGTCCAAATGGCTGAAAGTTCAGATGCAAACTGTATCCAACTGAAATACAGATCCAAGCAAAAAAAGCAATTCAACAGATTCCTAACCATCCTCAAAGTGTTTCAGTGGTACAGCATGTGAAGAAAATCTCACTAAATACCAGACATGAAACTTCATCTGACCTTCAGCAAGCCTGGCTGAGAGCTCCTGGGCTCGTGCATCTGCCTCTGAATGTGCTACTTGAAGATGCTTCAGAGCCTGCTCTGCTGCACCTCGCATTTGCTTTTCCTCCAGTAGTTCTCTCTCCAGAGATTCTATTCTCTCATTGAGTCTCTTCACATCTTCACCTTCCAGCCCACCCACTTTCATTTGTTGTTGAGAACTAATCTCTTCCAAGTGAAGATCTTTTAGACCCTCAAAATGAGACTTCAAGAACTCGTTTTGAAGCTTGAGTTCAGTAACCATCTGCACGAGCTCATCATGAGTATCACCATAATGCGGGGTGTTTTCACATGATCCATTCTCCTTCGCAGGCAGCCCATTGCTAAGGCTAGTGTCATTCATGTGATTCCCTGTCTCCAAGGAATCTTCAATGTTACTTTCCCGCATTGTAGCAACCTCACCTCCCTCTGCAGACATTCTAATGCTCTTGACAATCAACGCGTCCTCCACCCAAATATGATGTACCCCTTATCGCATATCACCACATGCCTTGTAGAATGAACCAAACTAAACACCGAATGTATGGGCAGGCACATTCAATATCTTTTCCAAGTACATCACCCGTTACACTGCCTAATGTCACTGAAAACAAAAACCATAACAAAACGCACTGGTTAAAGCAAAGTTCAATATCTTTCGGATAACTAAGCAGAAAAGCAACTGCGCGCATTGACAAAACTGAATAACCGTCGGTGATCGAAGTGAATCACCATCTCCCAACCAAAAACTCCGGCTTTAAGGACTCCGATAGTCTGAATCCAATCGTGTCACGCGCGAATGCCATTGCGCGAAATTCAATTAAAGCGCACCTCAAATCAACCCAAACGGAGCAACCCATGTTTCAGCAAGACCAATCAAACAACGTAGAGAACGAAACGGAGGACAACGACAATGCAAGAACATCCACCTGCCCCGAACAAACAATTCCGTACTCTCCGATGCAGATGCAAATCCGACAAAGCTCGAATTTTTCTCGCCTAACTTACCGGCGAATCTTCGAAATTCGGAAACTTGCAGGTCGCGGGGACGAGATTCGAGATCGGTTCGTCCGAACGATCGGATCTCCTTGCCCAAGCGCTCTTCGGGCTGTCGGGTGCCAGGGAGAATCCAAACCGCGCCGTTCCGAGCGGCTCTGTATCTCCCTGCGAGGTATGTATGCTAGAAGGAGAAGCAGACAAGAGGAGAGGACGATGAAGTATGAAAAGAATTGCTTCTGACTTTCTGAGTGTCGGAAGTAGGGGTACTTTCGTCAATTGCGAATCACCCTCGCTCCTCCGCGACTTCGGCGGCGCGTGAGGTCGCGTGGGTTAGCAAGAGTATCTCCCGTCGAGGGATATGTCGTCGGGCGATTTTTCGCATTTTCCCAACTAAACTTTTTTTTTTTTCATGAAAAATAAATATGCTCTCACCTTTATAAACTCTCTTCCGCTGATTTCATGAAAATTGGACTTTGTCAAGATATAATAAAGGTGATTGAACCTAAACAAATCCTTAACAGGCTTACAAGGAAGTAAAGGGTTCTCTCCTTTCTCCTCCAAGGTAGGAGACCCTTTATGCCCTTGTTGAAAAATGATGGGGCTCATTCTTATGGTGGGAGTGAGTCAATTGATTGCCACCGGCTCCTATATGGGATGTCATTCAGTGTAAAACTAAGGGGATAGAGACAGCTCTCATGCCTTGAAAAAATATAATGGTTGAATACTCCTCACTTTGAATTTGAATAGGTCCTTAAAAGACTTAAGAAAGAAGAAACAAGCAAAAATCTATCTTGGGGTGAGACATCCAGTATTCCTTGATTGATAGGGAAAAAATATTCACCTATTAACGAGGGGTGTGAAGTCTTGTATTTTCTTATTAGTGAGAAAGAAAAATATTCACCTATTAATGAGGGGTGTGAAGTTTGCGGGTACCGATATGTTAAAATAAGGAATGTAACTCGATTAGGCACCCTAATAATAGATTATCATAGGCGACTTTTACAAGTGAGCAACCATCTAAATCCGGAGGGAGATTAGAAAAGAATACATAAATTTGTCCTTACCTAGTTGATGATCATCAGGCACGCCCCATTAATAATTACTTAATCTTTTTAACGATCGATAAGGCCCCAAAAACTAATTTTGAGAGATCTATTGCTGAAAAACACTAAAATATTTGGGGGGGTGTTGAGGAAACAATGCTCGTGTTGAAGAAACTGGTCCGGTAGATGGGCCTCTCTTTTAAATCGAGGAAGGGGGCCTGGGGAAGGCCGATGACTACATGAGGGGAAGCTGTCTACGATAGGGGTGATCGGTTCTCGGTTCCAAGGTGGAACCCAGAACCGGACCGGGAGGACCAGGTTCCCATTTTTTAGGATTGTGGACCCGACCAATGGTCCGGTCCAATAGGACCGACCACTTAGCCAAAAAAAAAAAATACTATAAATATTATTATTTTAGGGTTTATTGCATTTTTTAAGAATTTTAAAAAATATATTTTAAATAGAAAATTGTTGGTCCGGTCCGGCCCTAATCCCCCCAGAATCGGGAACCGGACCAAAAATCACCAATTCCATTTTTATGGAACCGGGAACCGAACCGATGCTCCTGGGAACCAGACCAAACCGGCCGTTCCGGTCCGGACGGTTCTCGGTTTGAGCGGTCCAGTGTGCTCACCCCTAGTTTACGAAACTTTGCCCCTTACTTTACAGAGATTCTTTTATTATAAACTTACCAAATGACTATATTTTCATTTTATCAGATTATAATTCTAAAAATTCTAAAATTGTTTTCTCCCTTTCGCATGCTAGCACACTTAAGTGCTATGATACCAAAAAGGACTTTTAGAAAAGTCAAGAAGGCGAGAGGATTTGAATGGCACCAAAAGAAGTTTGGAGACCAATGAGAAAAATTGCGCAAGTTGAAGGACTAACATTGTCTCGTCTTGTTAAAGCATGCTTGAGACAATATTGAGATCAATCGCTTTTGCTAGCACTCGTAGAATTTGACCACATCAATTGTTGTACTCTTCTCAAGTTTCAAGATTTTGGGTAGAAAAGGCATTGTTGGAGCGCTGTGGCCGACACATACAAAATCACAACAGAAAATTGGTTATCGTAAGCAAGCAATGCATGTGCGAGGAACGAACGATACTCCCAAAATACCAGATTATCTCCCTGAACAATCAAGGACCTGTCCTAATCATACATGCTTAGAAATAGCAATATGATCCAAATCCTAGTATAGCACACTAGATAACCTTTTGGAAAAGTTCTTATCTTTCCCTTCTTCCTTGCCCCTTTTGTCTTGGGCCATTGTTTCACTCCTGAAACCATCTCTATCAAATCCCGCTCAAGAATATCTTATATCTTAAATCCCTATAGGCTTCTCTTTGGGTTATGCTAGCCAAGCCCTATTTTTGTGATTTTGTAAGGAGGGTATCATGCAAAAATTTGACATGTTTGACTACCCAATCGAGAAGATGATTACAGACAGACTAGAGGTTCACCGAGTTTAGATAAACCTCTCCATGTTATGTTATTTTTACACACGATAGTGTTCACTCCGATTTATGGAGCATGAATGCCTGGCCAGCAGCGTCTTCACCAGAAATATCGATGCTAGTGAGCTTTATCATGCGCTTTTGTTGTTTCTTCCCAGATCTTGAACTCCTGAAAATAATTCAGACCACTCTGAAATATGTAGGAGAAAACCCAGTCCCCTTGGGTTTTTTGTGCTATCGACATAGATATAAGAAAGCTCTACATTTTCCAGGGAAAGAAACGAAAATGCCAAAAATTTTCACCTGTGGACCTTCCACTTTTGAATTTCACAGCAACATGCTCGAAAAAGTCTCTGGATGCATCTGCAATTCGAAGTAATTAAATGAGATACATGCCGGATACAAAAAGAATATTATTACAATCATTAACAATAGATTTCTGGATGATCACAAGCAGGATACTGCAAGTGTAAAGAAAACGACAAATCAAAAGCAGTAGAATGTTTAGCGCAGTGGCAGAAAAGATAAAATTGCCCCACCTGCATAGAGCTGTGATGTTGTAGTAGAAGCAAAAGGACCAGCATCGGAAAAATTTGCCAACACAATTGAAATTATGACCCTATATTCCTTACATAAGCGTGCATCTCTCAAATGGTCACATTTACACTCTCAATTTTGTAGTGGAAAATTATACTTATTCATCCACAAAAATGTAGAATTAAAACTAAGTCTTGATGTAGATAACACCATATTAACTTCAAATCCATTTCCACAACAAAAACATTAACAGTGACTGCCAGGGAATATGTGAAAGAAACATAGGAAGGGAAAAAAACATATGGACATGCATGACATACCATGTTTCATTGTCAATGATGGATCTTTCTCAATTACATAACCAATCACCTTCGCTGGTATTCCTGCTACCATGCTTTGGTGGAAAAGTAAGAAGAAACCATAAGCAAACTTCACCAGTCAGTCAAATTAATAGAAAGACAAATTTATTAAAGCGGCAATTGGGTAGTCATTAAGAGCTTACCCATGTGGAGGGATATCATTCAATACCAGGGAACCAGCTGCAATCATTGCACCCTCCCCAATTTTAATATTTCCAAGTATGGTTACACTTGCTCCAATAAGTGCACCTTCACCCACCTTCGGATGACGATCACCGGTCTCTTTCCCGGACCCTCCTAGAGTCACACCCTATTATCCATTTTAAATAAACATAAAGTTGTCTCTCTTTCACAGAAAAGGCAAAGGAATAAACAGAAGACGACTTCTTGAAGCACGTGTTCCTCTTCAGATTGGTAAAAGCATTATTCTACAAGCAGGGCATCGTATTATATGAAATGAAATACACTGGTAAAAGATGACAAGTTACAAAAATAACTTTTGCTTCTTAAAATGTGTGATTTCTGAAATTTGAAGTTCGTCAACATGCACAGATGACAACTAACAATGAAGCAGTTATGAGTTTTGAAAGGCTAAGTTTCAAAAGATCAAAACCTAATATAGTAAAGAGCCTGTATATTCGTACTAAGAATCCTTCTGATCATCGTCTCTTAACTTTTGCCAAACAAAAATGGTGTCTAATAAGTCCATAGTACTTCCTGCCATTTTATAAGCCTAAGAATTAACTGATGCATCACAATGCATAACAAAAGCAAGACTGCAGTAATTCAGATCTTCGGTACCGAGCCATGCTTAAATGTCATTTATGATTTGTACAGGTCCCAGGGAGATTTATATGCATCAGCAAGCAGCAAAAAATCTAAGTGGCTGTGAAAAATAGAAACTGATGGTTTAGAAAAGAAACAGAGGGAAAAGAAAATTTGGTTTACCTGCATCAAGGAAACTCTGTCTCCAATAACAGCAGTCTCACCAATTACCAAGCCTGTCGCATGATCCAGTAGTATTCCCTCTCCAATTCTAGCAGCTGCAGAAAATAACCCAATCAGAATAGATCATGAGATAGCATTGCAAGTGCAACAAAACTCTTCCCAAAGATTAACTTTTATCCAAATCTATTAAAATCATCTTCATTGTTTCCAAAAGTCAAAGTTTAAATGACAAAACACGATTGAGTAACCTAGAAAGTCTAGATTTGTTCAGTGATGTTTTCTGAAAGTCGGCACCAAATGCCACTCTCCACTATTGCTGATCACAAAAGCTTATGCACAAGTTCAGATGATGTGATTATGCATCTTCAGTAAAATATAGAAGTATAACTCAAGAATACATGAACCTTAAGAAAAGAACTAAACGTACCAGGATGTATGTCAACTCCGAAAACCTAGAGAAAACAGGCAGGAAAATTCTTAAGAAAGCAAATTCCAGACTATAACAGATAATGAGAATGATCTGACAAGCCTACCTCACTAACACGGCTTTGCAATGCCAGGGCGAGTACTTTCCTTCCTTTTTCCCACAATGCATGTGCTACTCGATATGATTGCAAGGAATGGTAACCCTACAAAACAAAGTAAAGGAAGATCTGTTGGTATTACTTTTGCATTTTGAATGCTAATCAAGAACTTCTCCAAGTATTGCATGACCATAGCCTGAGACCAGTAAACTATCGGTAAATATGTTCAAAAATATGCAGAAGTACAGTGCTAGTATATCTGCAATTAAAATCATGACAACTGAAATTTTCAAAATCAAGATGAACATTTTGCTCAAGATTCTTCTAGTTTCTTATCATGAGGACCATGAGTACTAACAGCATGTCTGACTTTTGCTAGTGAGATGACCTTGAATTGCTGTAATTATTTCTTCAAGACTTTGCAAAAACAAAGTAAGAAGACAGCCTGAATAAGTAATAAAATCCAGCTTTTAGCAAGGAAATCCACTTAATTTGAAAATAAAGTGATTAATTATCAAAACATTAAAAAGATAAATCTTCTCTTTGATCTAACTTATTAATAGCTTAAATCCAACTAAGCATTCCGTAGCGGGTGTGGGATGTCATGGCGATGGTCAAAGGGGTCACTGGACTGGTAGCCTCTCCCCATCATTTAACTCGTTAAAAAATCATGTTAATAATTTTTAGTCTTACTTTCTTTCTGAAATATTTATCAATAACTTAATAGTGATAAAGAAATTGCGAATTGAAAATAAAAATTCTTAAAAAAGTAACTTCTGTGCAACTTATAGTTAAAGAAATCATTTAGTTGAAAATCAAAAGTAGTACCAAAATGCAACATTACCTTAAGATACAATAGGGCTGAGCTATAAGATATACAAGCTGGATCTCTGTCTTTGAATGCCTACGAAAGATAAAGCTCCAAGATCAAACCAACTGCATCAAAGGAGCAAACCATGACTACTTAAACTAAAAGTATGTTACCTGCACATCCAAGCGGATTGCACGTTGAATGGCTTTATCATTCGTCATAACATCATAAAATATGTCAACAAGTTGTGTTGCCAACAGTGTAGCATTTTGGAGCCGATTGGCCAAAACAAACCCCAATGCCTGCTCCAAATTCTCATGTGATAGGATACTTGCATATAAAAAGCTGCTCAAAATAGGCTCCTTCTCCGCCTGACATGAATTACAAAGCAACTAATTTTAGCAAACTTTTTAGGAACACTACACTCGAATGACCAGAATGCGGACATCACTTCACAAACAAATTTACAAACCAGGTGATGTGGGTATGCATTCTTCTACAAAAGAACTTGACCTTGAGCTCGTTTAAGCTTGAATCATTTGATTAAACAGTAAACTGTGCAATTCTCGAGAAACTTTTAAATGTAAAAAGAAAGTTAAACTTGGTGTTGAAGATACCATATACTGTGAGTCTCATATATTCGTGAGGCTTTCATTCAGCTTTAAAGAAAAATTACCGGGCCTAGCCAATCCAAATCCGACTTCCAACAAATCTCATCAAAAGCGCTAAAACTACCCACACGACAAACCCGCCACCTCTCTTCAAACCAACGTAAAAAAGACGAAACAAGAAACAGAGCAGGTTGATCAGCACGAGCAGAGTGTCCCCGGACAAAGACATGCATAAACCAGAGAGACAGAAAAAATTCGCAATTCCAGAAATTGGGTCACCTCTAGCTTGGCCTCTTCTCTCACGGCGTCCCAAATCAGGTCGCCAGAACCCGAGACGGCGACCACGGACTCCGACTCGGGCCTCCAGAACCCCATCGCGTAGACGGGGAAGACCCTCTCGGGCGGGCACTCCAGGTACCCCTCCAAACTCTCTCCTTTGATCGACAGCCGCCTCGGGAACGTCTCCAAGAGCAGAGAACCGCCGCCGCCGCCGCTCCCCTCGTCGCTCAGGCAAGTCATGGCAAATGGGAAAAAAGGAAAGAGGGGGAGAAGACTAAAATGGCTCGAGCTTCTATAGGCCCGGACGAAGGAAGAAGGTCCCCATAAATAGCGGGAATGGCGGCGAAACTGCAACTGGAGCCGCGCCACCCCACCGCCGCCACCTTCTCTTCTGTTCCGCCGTCGCCGGCGTCTGTGCAGTCGTACTCCTATCGGTTCTCTTGCTGGAGAGAGGGAGAGGCTCCGGAGGCAAAGAAGAAACGGACGCCAAACGTACGTCCCGACAAGCGCACCACCACCCCTCCTCCCCTCCCTCCCTTTTGTTGCTATGTTGTGCCGTGAATGGCTCACATGTGGCTGGGCGGCCCAGGCAAGTGTGAACGAAACTCTCGTGTCGACCGCTTGACCGCCGGGGGAGGGATCTGGACCGTCTGGTTGCGCGAGGCCGTAAATCCGACGGCTAGGATCTTTCCATTTGGGATGGGTTAAATATGGATAGGAGGGATAATTACACAAATAATCTCTATCGGTATAATTAGATTGGCTTTATATCGATTTATATCCATTTCCATGGAAAGTAATTCAATTTTTCCTGTTAACAATTGATTTCGTTTTTTTTTTTTTTCGAATCTACTGTACTCATATTTTAATTCTTACTTTCAAACCCACACTTGAAGTTAAATCGTTCTTACCTCGACTTTTGAGAAGGTAATGATTCAAATCCCTCTACTTTCCCTTGCCATGCGGGAAATGTGGTCATTAGGGTAAATTTCAGTGATTAATTAATTTCCACCTTGAATTAGGACATTGGTGAAAAAAATTCTCCATGACTTGGTCCTATATTTTATATTTGGCTCAAAACTTTCGCTGTTTATAAATATATTTAGAAAACTGAATTGAAAATAAGCCAGGTTATCGAAGAGTATAATTTGTCTAGTTTATCTTTTATACATGTTTATATTTTGATAAGAGATCAATCTTGATTGCACTTGTTAAAATGGATGCATAACCCATTTAAATATTAAATGGGTCATAAATGGATCAGGCTCCCATCTAAAAGAAAGCCTGACCCATTTATGACTCATTTAATATTAAAATGGGTCACCCATTTTAATAGGTGTACCTATAATGGGTTTAAAATTAAAAAGACTAAAACATATGGGTCATTAATGGGTCAAAGTTTAAACCTATTTAGAACCCAACTACTCTTCAGTTCTCAGAAATGACTCATCTCATCTCCGCTCTCAAATCAAAACGAAGAAACCTTTCTCATCGCACGACAGTGCGTCGTTTAGCTCCCACCGCTTGTACAGCAACTCCTCTTTTCACTCGCACGACGGCACTGTCGCACGTGATCGCCACCATTGTTGGATGGTGGCTTAATTGGCCATCAAAACCCAAGTGAGTCTCGTTCTCCCATCTATGTGCGTGATTTTTAAAAAATATAAATAATTTAAAATATTTGAAATAAAAATTATTAATAATTCGATTTTCTTAAAAAATAAACAATATTAAAGGAATATAATCTTTAAAAAAGATTATGAGAATAATTTTTCCTAAGTTTAATTAGATATGGAAGTGTTTTAACAATATGGGTCGGGTAGGGTATGGGTCGGGTATGGGTCGAAAATTTTATACTATGCTTAAATGGGTTATAAACGGGTTAATTTGTCAATTTGGGTCGGATCATTTATGACCCGAACCAAACCCGACCCGACCCGACTCACCTGTTTAATAGGTCTAATCTTGATATGCTTTCTGATAATTCAATATAAATAGAAGGGGAAAACTAAGAGGTGGTTGAGTATAATCGAAAATGCTTTCTCTAATTATCCCATTTTTTTCAAGTTTAAATTTAGTAAGAGAAAAAAACTTCAAATTTCTCTTTTTTTATTTTTAGAAATTTAAGTCTAATAAAAGGTAGAAACCGCGAGATGACATATCATCAAGCTAGAAGCCGGTCCACTAGTAGGCCATATCACGACCCCGGGCCACCTAGCATGCCATGATGCCACACAGTAAACACTGAGAACAGAATGTAGTCATACGGCGAGCACCAAAGCAAACATTCGTTCAATCAATGCTTTCAACTATATACAATAGAATAGATACGTTGATCCTAAGTAAATTCTTAAACTATTTCGTTTGAGGATTGTAGATCTCGACATAGAATAGATATGTTGGTCCTAAGTAAGATCTTAAACTGTTTTATTTGATAAGATCTTAAACTGTTTTATTTGAGGATTGTGGATTTCGACATCTCTCGAATGTAAAACATTTAGAGGGTGTTTTCTTTTTGGAAAAGATAAAGATAAAAGGGAATTAGGGGTTGAGGTATGCACGTAAAAATAAAGAACATGATCCTATCGATCTGTTAATGGAATATCTGTTACAAAGGCGGGATGGTCCTCAATGGTGTCGAAAGGCACCTATTTCTTAGTGAGGACACATGTACTCACTAAGAATCAAAGCGTATCCAAAATTACAAATGTGCCACGTCGCAAGCCCGCACTGCCTAGCGGCATGCCGTGTGGTAAACACAGAGGGCAAAATGAAGTCCCGACGGACGCCAAAAAAACAAACATCCGCTTAATCACGACTTTTAACTATATACGATATAACAGACACGAAAGCCTTCCGATAGAATGCAAAAATGGCGTGTGAACTCAACTGCTCGAGACTCGTCTCTTCAACATCACTTGAAGTTGCACCAAGAAAAAGCGAAAAGTAGATTACTTGTGGTCCTTATCGAGCGGCGGCGACCACACGCACGACTTTGCGATCGGTATCGAAGCGAACAAGGTCTGCACGACCAGCCATTATCGTCAAATATATTCAACTCCATATGCCGAAACGTAAGGACAAGACATGAACGATGGACCGATTTTGATGTGACCACGGAAATCTCTCCGTGAAGAGGTCGGCGTGGTGGACAGAGGGGAGTAGGGACAAGGACCTAGGACATGGCGTGTATGCTCCCTTTTGCTTTTGTGGTCCTGGTGCCATTCTTGTGTGTGATGCACTCTGAATTGGATTTTTTGCTGCCGTGCTTTATTATCCTTCTCACATGCAAGCTGAATCAGAAACATAAGCTGGGGTGAGATTTGGCTCTAATACGATGTTAGAGATTCTGATCCAAAATTATAAATTGATAGGTGGATATTGATTATATGCATATAAAGAGCATATAAAATAAGTAAATAAATCATGATGAATACTTTATTATTTAAAAGGCATGTAACCACGTTGAAATGACAATGCATTAATATTTGAGTCTGTTACAAAACCACACTTGACCAATGATGAAAAGCTTCGTTGGCTAGTCGATTAAAGAGCTGTTTCAATGGTTGATTTATGATGTATATTGCCTTGGAATATATAAGGAGTGTTCAAGATACCTTTCAACAATATTTGGGAAAATTACCAAATAAGTACTAACCATATTATACGGATATTAATTTTATTCTAAACTTTTCGATTTTGTTGATGTAGTCCTAAATCTTTGCACGAAATTCAAATGTAACCCTTCTAACCAATTGTCGTTATAAATTTCCGACGTGGCTCCCAATCATCTCCCGCCGTCCTATATGGTACATAACGTGGACAACTTATGTATCGCCATGACATCGATTTTCAACAGCAATTAACTGGAAAGATTATATTGAAATCTCCCGTAAGAGTTTAGGATTGCACTGACAAAATCGAAAATTTTATGACTGAACTAACATCCATATAATAATTATAGGACTAATTAGGTAATTATCTCCATGCATAATGACCCATGGACACAGAGAGGTTAAGTCATTGGAGCATTTAGCAGAACATCAAGCTTCCATGGCCCTTGCTGACCATATAAAAATCAAATTTAATCAAACAAAATCTTCTTATGACAACATCTTTTTCCATTCTTAAAAAAGAGAGCCATCGAATGATGTAATGGAGCTCACATGAAAACAGTACAAAGAACAGAAAAAGCCAGCTGAACATGCCTTTTCCTTTTTTTTCCACCATGAACTTGCAGTGCGTTCGGCATGGTTGAATGTAGCCACGGAAGAGGCCAGGGACATCCTCCGGCCGCTCTCCCTCCATTAGACAATTATGTCTGCTCTTTCTTTTTCTGGTTTTGGTGGCAATCAATCATGCACTTTTTTAATCAGTGGATCTATGACCGGGAAAAGAAAAATCGTTGGATCGGCATTAAAGATTCGAAATCGAAATATAATGGGCTATCATCACTCTGACTTGGATGTTGTGTTATGTTGCTGCTCGACGCAGACTCTGCATTTGTCGTCTCCCGTGATGTAGACAACATTTTGACCATGGCACTATGATAAAGAAAGCATGCTTGAATGTCTTGAGAGCAAGATTGAATGATTGAAGATGTCGTCGATTTTGAAAAAGAAATTAAAATGTTTAAAATAAAAATGAAGATCATGAATTAAATTAAAAATATGTTTGATCATATCACCTGCCATTCATTCCTAATTTGATTGTTTGTAGGTACCCTTTTACTATCTTTTTTTTTTTCTTTGTCTTATTTTAATTCTCAACTTATTCTTAAATTTTTGCTATGCCTCTTTACATATACTTAAAGTTAATTATCCCTACCCCAATCACCTAAGAAGATTGAGATTTAAATTCACCGCCTCCCATTTTCTATGTGAGAGGGTGACCACTGAGACAAACTCTAATGGCTACCCTCTTACTAGTTAAAACATTTATTTGGTGCAATTTCCACATATATATGCTTTACTTATGCTAGTCACTCAGTACCCATTTTCATTTGGTGAATATTGAATAAAATACAGATCCCTATTCTCTCCTTCTCAATATTTCATGAAATAGCCAAATTTTATTTGTCCACGCATAGGCCAATTTCCTAAAAAACCCAAATTTTAGGTTCAGTATGAAATCTATCATAAACTTTTTTTTATTTCAAAAAAACCCCTAACTTTAGATCATATCCCAAATATACCTCGAACTTTTCTTTTGTTTTAGAAAAAACCATAAATTTTAAGTCCAATCCCAATTCTGTCACAAACTTTGTTTTGTCTAAAAAAATTCCAATTTTTAATCTATTTTCAAATCTACCCTATTGCGCATTTCCACATCGATAATAAATATACATCAGTAATGCGATATGGAAAATTATCTTCAAAATAAAACCATTTTAGTTTATAAAAATTAGGGATGACTAACCATGACTTTTGACCAAAGGGCTAATAGGGGGCAAATTTAGGACTAGAGTAAAAATTAATGATTTTCTTTTAGACAAAAAAAATTGGAGTAGATTTGGGATTGAACCTAAAATTTAGGTTTTTTTTGACAAAAAAAAGTTCGGGGTAGATTTGAGACTAAACCTAAAGTTTTGGGTATTTTCTAAGATAAAAGAAAGTTTAGGGTAAATTTGGGACTATACCTAAAGTTTGGGGTAAATTTTGAGTAAAAAAAAGTTTGAGGCCAAGTTGGGACTACTTTTTTCAATTTCTGAAGTCAAGGCTCTTGTGATCTCATTATTTAGGGAAAAAAGACACTAATAGTCCCTAAACTTTGGCATAATATGCATAATATCATCCTTAAAATTTTGATTTGTTAAATGTGATCATTGAAGTTCTCCCAAGCATTTAATATAATCCCTAGACTTTCAAATTGTTCAAAATAGCCCATTAATAATCCATAACAAGGTCAAATCAGTCCTCTAGTACTATTCACATGTTTTCAAAATCATACTATTGCCCATATTTTATAATATTATTTTTATTTCAATCCATTTTCCACATTAACAAAAAAATATGTCATCTTTTCGTTACTTTTTTTATACATTTTTGGTCTTTATAAATATTACGATGGTTCCATTTATGTATATTTTGGTTTATGATCATAGACTAGTAAAAGGAAAAAAGAAAAAAGATTGCATAATTATTCGTTAATTTAGTAAATGGAATGAAGCATGAAGAGATTTTTAAAATGGCAAATAGTATAATTAAGAAAAGTTGTGAATGGTATCAAATGACTGATTTGAATTTGATATAGAAAGTGTGGGGCTAGATTGAACAAATCTATAATTTAGGGACAATATTGGACATTTAGGAATTTGAACAAATTAAAAATTCAAGAATCAAATTGCACAATGCGCCAAAATTTAGAGATTATTAAAATGCGCATGACAATCATTTCATTTCTAATTCACAACTATTTTTCTATTTCAAACTTGTTTTTGGAATTGAAATCCATTTGGTACCTCTTCTTTAAAAAGATCTTTTTTTATTTTCATGGCGGTCAGTACCTTGTCGAGCCATTTTTTTTCCATTCCAAATCATTATCTAACGAAATCCAATTCTCTATCGATATGTTCCTCAAAAAATCCGATTTGGGCGATTCTTCAAAAAAATTTCTATCTCTTTGATGAGAAATGTGAAACGAAAAACAAAAATTCATCATATTTCATCATATCCGGGATGTGATATGGTTTTGAAGGATGGACTAGATATGCTGGTTTATCAAGAATACACAAGAAAAATATTTCAATTGTTGATTCATTGCTAGAGATGGCTTAGAACCAATAATTCATTATCTAATGGATTTTTATTCTAATACTCCATTCGAGAGTTATTAGTATTTATCAAATCTATTAAGATTAAAGATTATAATTCATAACCCTAGCTCATTCCCTTTTTGGGCGGAACAGATCTACTAATTTTTGATTCCAATTAGTAAGAGGGATCTTGAACTTTGCTCCATCAAGCTTTTGCCCATTGCGGAAAATTCCCCACTACTACCTCTTGTAGGAGTTTGGGCCAATCTTTTCATAGACGTTTGCCCCCAATCCAATCAAGGGATTGAATTGATCATAGAACCATAAGTTTAATTAGTCGATTTATTAGTGAACAAGGAAAAATATTATCTATGCGGTACAATCAATGCAAGTTTTTCTATTTTGACTTACTCCTCTGTGATAATTGAATGAGAATGGATAAGAGGCTTGTGGGATTGACATGAGGGGTAGGTAAAATAATTTCATTTTTTTATTTTTTTGGAATAGATTTCTATTCCATAAATAGATTTGGAATAAAAATTAAAAGTAAATTTTTTGTAATTTTCTATTTATAGAATAAAAATTATAAATTATTTTTGTCTTTTTTACTTTTCACCCGAAGAACTCTCTCACTAACTCCTAACCATCCACCTGCCCTCCAGTTGCAATCGCTGGCCATCGGCGGCCACCATCGCTACCCCCTCCTCTCGTCTCTACCGTCACTTAAGAGAGAGAAATTTTGAATTTCTATTTCGAGAATAGAAATTTTGAGTCATTATTAAACGCATAATTTTATCCAGAAACCCATCTAAAAATAAAATATAGAAAAATTAATTTATATTCTAGAAATTTTATCATAAATTTTATCGTTTGCACCCTTAATGTCGTTATTCTTATCATTTACTCTTCAACTCCACGGACATTTTTTTGTAACTTCATTTGAAACACATCCTATATTACCTACATGTGGGACTTATGTGGTATTTTTTTCTAGATGAAATTCCTCTCTACCTAATTAACTTTTGGATTAGAATTTTTAACAATTTCGATACGGGACTTTTCATTGAACTATTGTCGAGAATTTCGGGTTAATTTTCGCGTTCGGGACTAAACTCACTTTTTCAGTCGGGTCAAACGCTAGCCTTCTAGAGACCCGGGCTCAAAACTTTTCCACGAGGAGTCAATGGTGGGGGGACGGACCGACAGAATATCCCTGCTTCGATTCCGCTCGAATTCAGATCCCAAAGCACCATCGTACGTTGTTTATTTGACCAAAGGCCCTCCCAAATGGGCCCATATCTTAACACGAGCAATAAAGCCTATCTGGACAATGGGGAAACCTAGGAATAATAATATAAATGCGCATCAAAAGCTATATCGCTTTCACCCACATTAAAAATGGTCTTCTTGTTATCCAACAATATTAATTGACATCTAGACATGCAAAACGGATCATCTGAATCGGAAACCATTCGAACCGAACCAAATTGGTCGGTTTGATTCAATTCTTGAGAGTGTTGGTTCGATTTCTAATTTCTAAAAGTGAAACCGGTGTCCAGGCATTTCGATTCCCAATTCTAAGGAAAACCCAAGAACTATACTGGATTAAACTAGACAGATCATATGTATATTTTTTATTATTTCTTAAAAAAAAAAAAGTAACTAGTTTTTTTTTTTTTTAAATTTTTTCATTACATATAAAATAAGTATTGGGAAAAAAAGTGACATGTTTTATTGAACCAGACTGGAACCGAATGAACTGGTGGTTCGGCCTGATTCTAGTTAGGAACCGATCCTTTTGGCCTGGTCCCTGGTTCCCAACTTTGGGAACTAATCCTCTTGATTGACTTCCCGATTCCAAGATGGAATCGGATCAAATTGGAAATCGATCAGCCCTAACTAACGTGATAAGGAATGCCCTTGTTCGACCGATCCGCATCAAGCATCGCTTAGGGTTCATTTGTTTGAAGCAAAACTGTTTCGGAAAAATTATTTTAAGACTTTTCATTGTTTGAATAATGAAAAACTAATCGATCTATGAAATACGTTTTCCATTGATTGAAAACCACAAGCGTGGATTTGGAGAAACGATCTCCCCTCCTTCGCGCAAGAAGTCTCTAAATCTCCTTATAGATTAAAACTAACCATTTTCAAGGAAAACGATTTCCATAAAAAACATCTTATTATATAAATGAAATTTTTAGTGAAACAAAGTACCCTTTATTAAAACATAATCGCTGCGGTTGGCTTGACTTCATTATGCAACAAGAAGCCTCTAATCTAATTTGAGGCGAAGTATGTGAGGATAGTGTAGGGATCCGCAGTACAAGTAGTTGCCAATCTTGTTCCCGCTCGATATCAACAACAGCTGCGGATCGTAGTAATGCGCGACCGGCGTTCCCTCCGAGTCGACTTGGAAAACCCCGCTGTTCTTCTCCATCACCGGCCGTCTGTTCAACCTCTCCAGGATCGCGGCCGCTTTTCTTATGAACGGATACTTAAACGCCAAATCCCACGACACCGAGTTCCCCTGTGAAAATTCGAATGAAGATTCAGCGCACCATGCATATTCATGGGGACGATGCTGCTGCGTTGCACCGGAGATTGTTCAAGTTGGAGCAAAGCAAGCAAGAACTGCAACGATGTATATTTCCACCAGAAGAAGAATGGACAACAAACTCATCGACAACGATCGACTCACCGAGGAGAGCGCAATCCAGTAATGGCCTTCTCCGTCGTATCTGATGTTATCCGGATACCCCGGCAAACTGCTGATGAATGTGTCGATGTGCCCTTTTCGCTCGCCATTTATGTAGTACCTCTTACACCTCCTCCTAAAGAACCCAAATCAACATTCTACAGCTTGTAAATTTGTAAGGATTTTGGCAAAATAAGTCTCTGCAAACATCACGTCGAACTCACATGACAGTCTCGCAGAAGATCACGAAGGTTTGGTCGGGTGAGAGCGCGATGCCGTTGGCAAAGTAGAGATCCCGAGCCAGCACTCGAGTCTCTTTGGTCGCCGGGTCGTAGCTCAAGAGCCTTCCGTGCGGCCGACCTTCCAGGATGTCCCAAATGAACTCCCCGAAGGTGTACTTGTACGAGGCGTCGGTGAAGTATATCGCCCCGTCACGGGCCACGGCAGCGGCGTCCGTGAGTTTGAACTTCACGCCTTCCGCCTCGTCCGTCAATAGCTCCACTGTTCCGTGTTTGCTCACATTTAGTAGCCCCTGTTGCATACGACAGTGTTAGGAGAATCAATACTTAAAACACATTCTTAAATTTACTCGCTTCTCCACATCAAAAGATAGCTAAACATGGGAGCTAAGATAATCACTCGAAAGGTGTTAAACCTATTGTACGGTGATTAATTTAATTATAAATCTTTTAATTGTATTAATTTATATCCTAAACTATTTGATGATTTGTTAATATAATTATTCAGAACAATTTTGATTGGAAATCAAATCAACAATGTAGACCAAATCATTTTATGTAGCGGGGTTAGTGCTAATGTGGACAAGTTTTGCAAAAGATGGTTTTATTTTTTCTTTTCTTTTTATCGTTAAGGGTTGGTGGAAGGATCGGGACCTGTTTGATGGCGTTTGTGTTCCTCAATATTTATGTTTTTTTTTTCTTCGTAATAAAAAAAGAATGAAAACATGTTTGGTAACGTTAGCTAATTATATTTTCCGGAACAGATCAGTGGCCATAAAATAGATTTTGAACATAAACAAGAAGTTTAAAAAAAAAAAAAAAACTTACTTTTTTGGTTCATGGAAACAATTTATGAAAGAAATCTTCTTCTTTTTTTCCTTTTCTTCTTTTCCTCCTTGATCACTGGCCCTTGGCAAGATTCGACCTCACTCAGCCACCGTGAGGTAGACCTCGCCATGGCCGGGTGAAGCCAACCTTCCGATGGTTGGCAAGGCTATCTTGCCCAGCCATCGGCGAGGCTCCCCTAAGGCTGTTGAGGTTGCTCTTGGCTCTCAAGTCAATTGCCTTGCTGAGGCTTGGCGATCGGTTAGAGGAGGAAGAAGAAAAGAAAAGAAAAAATTTAGAAAAATCTTAGAAAATTATTAGAAAACTAAAAGAAATTTTAGTTTACAAAAAAATTTGAGAATCATAGCAAATGTATTCTTGTTCATTATTTTGTTATGGAATAAAAAATCTGTGTAGTTACTAAATATGTTCAAATGTTCAAAAAATTATATACGAAATAGAAATAGAAAAATTATTTCTGAATAGAAATTATTTCGCGAACATAAATGTTACCAATTACATTATTGGGGGCCCATGCCATACAATTGAAAATTCTTAACTAAATTGGCCTAAAAAGGTTTATGACTTTCTGAACAATATTTCCAATGGGTGCTAGAAGAGAAGTTCATTCTGTTAAGACCAAATTTATAACGGTTATGAATTATTAACACTGAAAAGTAATTGTTCGCGTGCTTCAAATTTATTTTTATATCTATGCAAAATTAAATTGACAGTAAATGAATATTCGATTTATGTATTCTTACTCATGGGCCTGAGGACGGCCTGATATGCATCGGACTTAATAGATCTGACGTGGCCCAATACACCCAAGTAATTTATCTTTGTAAATCTTTTTTTTTTTGCAACCTTATTTTTGCTAGAATACATCAGTTATTTAATGATTTTCAGTGATCCTGATCTTCGCCCCCAAATAAATCCTAAAAAATTCGTCTGACACCAATCTCGAAACTTCATTTTAATTATCTGATTCTCCATAAAAAAGAAAAGAAAAAGAAACACAACTAGTACTTGTTTGGATTTGTATTTTCACTTTTCAAATATGCTTTATAATATAATATTTTGATTTTCCATGCAGGCTCGATACAGTTGTTTACCAAGTGCCCTGCCGAATTTGGTTTACAGTTTCGTGATTTTTTTTTTACGTATTTTCTAGAAGCAATTCATAAAATTAAAATAACTATAGATTTACGTTGGAAAGGAACTTGTGGCTCAGAATTACACCGCAAATAAATATCCTTATTTTAATAGCTCCAATCTTGAAAGAAAGATTTCAGGTCCCTTTCGTTAGGCACTCCAAGGACGTGAGCTTTAATAGATGTGACGTGGGCTACAATAATTCTAGTGTTTCCTATTTTGGAAATCCAATTTCTTATTTCCGATAATTTTAATAATATCTTTTTAACGATACTATTTTCATATATTTTTCAGGGAAAATTTTATATATAGATTTGAAGTGTTTTCATTTTTTTAAATAAAAATTTAAAGTGAATTTTATTTTAAATTAAGGCTCGAAGTAATAAGGGCCTACAGTAAATCTTATTTTAAACGAGAACTTGAAATGTTATATCATCACACGTTTTATCTCACTTTCCAAACAATGCCATTTCCATCATTTACTTTTTTTAAAATTTTCTTTCCTTTGTTCTTTTTTTTTCCTTTTCTGTAAAAGGAACCATATATATACACACGTAGGTGATAGGGCTAGCCAACCCTCCTGTCTTTCTTTATTATTTTGTGTGCTTTTTAAGGTTTTAACTTTTTTTAATTTGTTTTTTTATGGAAAAAAATAGAAAAAGGAAACAGGAAAGAAAATTAAAAACGTACATGATTGAAATGCACACATAGGTGAGAGGGCTAGCCAACCCTCCTGTCTTTCTTTATTATTTGTGTGTTTTTTAAGGTTTTAACTTTTTTTAATTTGTTCTTTTATGGAAAAAAATAGAAAAAGGAAACAGGAAAGAAAATTAAAAAAAGTACGAAATGCCGTTAATCAACCAATAAGGTCAAGTTCATTCTTAACACTAAAATGACACTTCAAACTTTTATTTGAAATAAAATTTAAAAGACAATAATAACTTCAAGCCTTTATTTAAAAAGATAATAATACTTTGAGTTTTTATTTGAAATAACATTTAATTCAAAATTTTATTTGAGAAAACAGTAGTATTTCAAACCCTTAATTGAAGTTTTGCCTATTTTTCATCTAGTTTTTTTATTTTTTATTTATATCTACGGAGCCGTCCTAAAGAGTAACTCCGGCGAAGACAAAATCTGACGGACAGCATGACAAAAATCGGACGGCTGGTAGTTGGTACTGACCTTGTAGGGGTCGCACACGATAAGTTCGCCGTCGCGCCCGAAGGCGAGGCCGAGCGGCCTCCCGCCGGTGTTGACCCAGTCCTCCACCGTGGAGTCGCCAGCGGAATCGCTCACCTTGACCCTCTTCACCCACCCGTCCGCGCAGCCCACGTAGATGAACCCCGACGCCGGGTCGTACGCCACGTCCTCGGGCCCCGCCACCCGCCCAGCCCCGACCGTCTCCGCGCCGCGCAGCACGCGGCCGTTGACCAGCGGGGCGGCGACCGTCCCGGGCAGCTCGTGGAGGGGCAGCGGAGCCGGGTCGAAGGGCTCACGTCGGAAGAGGATGATGACCGCAAGAATCGGAGCCAAGATCGATAGGAGCGTGACTGCGAGCGAGGGCATTAGCGAGGATTTGGGTGGTGGTTGTGGTGGTGGTGGTGGAGGTGGTGAGTCGGTTCTTGACTCGGACATGGGTGCGGCGATGAAGAGAAGTCGGCGGTGGATGTTTTTACAAGTATGAAGCTCGCCGGGTGAATCAGGAAATGGATCGTCGTCTTTCTCCCGCTTCGGTACGGAGGCGAGGTGAATTAGCTGTCAACGCAGATGCGGCTCCTGCAACTTTGGGCATCAAATCTTGGAATGGGCGGTCATATCGTTGTTGCTTGTTTTGTTTGGGTTCGCAACTTGGAGTGCTTGGCGAACCCACATATATCTGTCCGTCCACGTGAACGCTTCAGCGATGAAATCCGTACCGACCCGATCAGCGTCCAACACGTTCCTTGACCCTGGAAATCTTTGGGAGCGCGTGTGACAACGGCGACTGACTTTTCGTGAGCTATTTTAACCTGGTTCGGATCATGAGATATCTAAATTTCCAAATGGAAATCTGGCGTTACTCCTCTCGTCGTGTTTTAGAAAGTCGACCGTATCAGGACGGCTGTCATCGCATCGATGTGAAGAAATTCCTAGGGTTAGAGTTTTGCCCGTGTAAAGATGCCTTTTTAACTTTCATTTGATGGAATTTCGTTTCTTTTCGACGTCCGGAAAATTGAGAGATTTCCCTTAGTGGCACTTTGTGCTTTTAGGTTTCGCGCATACGTTTGCGAGTTTACTCGTGTCCGTCCGTTTCCATTGCATTAGTCTCTGTGGGCGGTAGTCTGTCGTCTCGAAGTATATCCAGAAAACCGGGGCAACGATTCGATGGGATGCATCGGACTATTGACGGGATGCAACGGACTATGACCACGGTTGCGAGCTGAACTTGGTGTCTTGAGGCCGGAGAGAGACCTGGATAGGGACAACGAAGCGGCCCGTGGCAAATCGACCCAAGGATCACCGGTGATCCAGAGACTACACATTCAGATTGAGAGGATTCTGAAGAGTTTGGGTGGGTGATCATTAATGAATGACGGAGTTCTGCCTCTTTTCAGAATACAGAATATTGAGAGATTTGTCTATGCACACCCTGGACGTGTATGTTTGTACATTTTATATGTAGTTTGTAAAACAAGGGAGTAGGTGCCTCGTCCTAGGTGGAGGTTACATATTGGTGGTTATTTCAGAGGGTTGCAACCTTTTTAAAGGTCGTATATGCTCAGAAATAACCGTCACCTATATATTAATTCGATATTTCTATACAATATTTTTAATTTGAGATTTCGTTTTCTTTCTAATGATATACAGCCATAATTTCCAATTATTTCCTTCCGAGAGATCCTAAAGATATGTAAAAATTGTTATATGGAGCGATGTTGTGGAGCAAAGTAGTTCCTTAAAAGAGAGTGTAATCACGCCCTAAAGTCTCATTCTATTTCTTCCCAATCCAAAGCAATTTTTTTCCAACAATTAAATGTATATTTTTGTGACGATGGAGACTTCATAAAAAAAACTGAACCTTGTTTCTCCTTTGGTTAATTTCACGCCATTTTCGAAATAAGTTAAGGTTGAAGTGTTGTGTTATTCATTTTGAAGACACCCACTCTCACAAAGAGAGTCAGGTAATTCAATTTGCGAAATCCCACCAACAGGTCCAAATAAGAGGTGATGGATATTAAGATGGTTTTTCTGATGAATTTCAAATGAAATTTTGATATTGGGAAGGTGATGGTACATGAATTAGAAAGTTCTAGGAGATAAAATTAGAATATAAGTAATTTTTTTTCAGATGAAAATTCCATATAACCCTGTTTATGCCATTCCGCATATTATCAACTTGAGTTTGCTCAAATAAAAATTGTTTTCTTAAAAAATTGTGTCGTAACAAAAAATAGGGGCTTTTTTTTTGTAAATCATTATAAATTTTCGTAACGTAAAAACACGATATATTTATATCAGCGTAGGATAATAAAAAAAATCATGACGAGAAAGAATTAAAAGCGCAATCATGCGTATGAGAGAATAATGAACTATTTTACATGTTAAACTAGTCATCTAGCAGTTTAATAATCTCACAAACGTGGACGGTTGATACTGACCTTGTAAGGGTCGCAAACGATAAGTTCGCCGTCGTGCCTGAGGGCGAGGCCGAGCGGCCTCCCGCCGGTGTTGACCCAGTCCTCCACCACTGAGTCGCCGCCCGAGTCGCTCACCTTGACCCGCTTCACCCACCCGTCCGCGCAGCCCACGTAGATGACCCCTGACGCAGGGTCGTACGCCACGTCCTCGGGCTCTGCCACCTGCCCGGCCCCGACCGCCTCTGCGCCGCGCAGCATGCGGCCATTCTCTAGCGGGGCGGTGACCGACCCGGACATCCCGCGGACGGGCAGCGGAGCCGGGTCGAAGGGTCATGTCGGTAGAGGATGCCGACCGCTAGAATCGGAGCCAAGATCGATAGGAGAGCGACTTTGACCGAGGGCTTCAGCGAGGTTTTGGGCGGCGGCGGCGGCGGCAGTGGCGAGTCGGCTCTTGACCCGGCCATGTGTGCGGCGATGAAGAGAGGTTCGCGGCGGATGTTCTTGCGAGTATAAAGCCCAGCGAGAGAATCGGGAAACGGCTCGCCGTCTTTCTTCACTTTCAGTTCAGAGGCGGGGTGGAAGTATCTGGCAACGCCAGACAAACTTGGGCGACGACACCGTTCCGGTCACCGTCAGACATGTCTTGATCGTCGGGGCGATGATGCATGCGAGGTGGATAACCTTTTTTTTCTATGAAACACTGTTTATCTATTTTTTTGTGTGGTCGTGCTGTTTATCTAGTTCGAATTACTTAAAGATAATTTAAAATATGTTTCAATGCCGTCCCCACAAATCGACCGGAACTTATCAGTAATTTTGTGAAAGATGCTTAATAAAGAAAAATGTCTTTTCAAAAAGGTTGATTGCGTGTATCACGAGGACCGCCATTTCATCGAGAATTGCAGTAATTTTTTTTTTTTTTCATTTGGTTGCGTGGCAAGTGTCCATACGATGCTTTTTTAACCCTTTTTTGGAATTTCAGTAGTTTTATTGTTTTCGAATTTTAAAGGAAGGAATGGACTAAAAATTATAAATAAGTGATAACGTAAGTCGCGAAAGCGCATCAAAAGTATCCATAACTTGAATCAAGAATATATGTACAATCAAATAAAGAGATTTATGTACTAAATTTAGAATCCATCGGTTTTGATGCAGAATAACGACGATGTTTCTCCTTTATCGCCCTTTGTATTATTGGCTTATTGAGACTACTTCTCCTCTTTATTGCCCTTTGTATCATTGGGCTCTTCTTTATTATTCTTTGTATCACTGGTTCAATGAAACATTTGGATAGCGTAATACAATGTAGAGTTGTATGTTGCAGTCGGGAAGGATACATTGCTCCCAAAAAGGAATTTATTGATTCTCACCCTTAATGTCTTGTAGCTGCTCTTTATGTGCTGGTACATGAATTACAAGAATATAAGTAATTTTTTTCAGATGGAAATTCCATCCAACCCTATTTAAACCATTCTGCAGATTACCAACTTAAGTTTGCTTAAATAACAATTGTTTTGCTAAAAATTTCTTTAGTAACAAACCAAATGATGTCAGAGAATACATTATTTGACTTTTCTTTTCCAATTTTTCAATTTTCTGCACATTTTTAAAATTGTCTTTACTTGAGCTTTTCAACGTCTGTTTAGAGTTGATCCCTTCGAATTCCTAAAATTATAAAACCATGAAGGCTTGAGGTCTCTTAAGATCATTAAATATTCTTCATAGTTTATAAATTGCACCAATCTTTTAAACTGTACGCGAAAATATTTTTTTCCCTCTTCGATGCTTTATATTTTATTAATTTTGTTTAATTTTCTTAAGGAAAATGAAACAAAGAACAGCTTAAATAGAAAAATGAGCACTCGGGCATGATTTTTTTTTTCGTTTGTTTCTTTTGCGGGAGACGTTTCATTTCAAGAGAGGGCCACGTGCATACCGCTGCCTTTGCAACAAAATATATGTGAACCATCGCATTAGATTTGCGTTCCCTTCATTTATTCTATTGATTTCGCACCGAACCCACTGCCCCCTTTGCAATAAATATATATTTACCCAACATTTCTAATCAATACTTTTAACTTCCAATTTTGATTTATTTCTAAAGACATATGATTATAATTTCCAATTATTTTATTTTCTAGAGATCTTGGAGATATACCAAAATTACATATGATATTCTTATTGAGACTTTATTATATACTGAGAGATTTTTGTAAATAATCATTAGCAACGTTATGGGACGAATAATTGCTTAAAGAAAGTATTATCGCGCCTTAAAGTCAGATTTATTTCCCAATCTGAAGCAATCATTTTCCCCAACACATTTCACGAGTTTACTAAGATTTACCACTTTTATCTGTGTCACTACCAACTATTCGACATGCATTATTTGCATGACATCAGAAAGAAGAAAGCAAAACCTCATCCAAATCAAGCATAGCATACTTAAAACATGATCACGTCAGTTGCTTAATCCCATAATTACAGCAAGAAGCCTCTAATCTAATTTGAGGCGAAGGATGTAAGGATAGTAGAGGGAGCCGCAGTACAAGTACCCACCAATCTTGTTCCCACTCGATATGAACGATAGCTGGGGATCATAGTAATGTGCGACTGGTTTTCCATCCAGATTGACTTGAAAAACCCCGCCGTTCTTGTCTATCACCGGTCGCCTGTCGAATCTCTCCAAGATCGCAGCTGCTTTTCTTATGAATGGATACTTCAACAACAGTTCGTTGAACATCGAGTTTCCCTGCAAAAGGATTTCTTTATGTTACGTGAATGAAGATACGGTGCACAATGCATATTCATACACATAGTTGGTTGTGGAATTCAGCCAGCATTTGCTACCTACAGAAGTAATTCGTCGCAAGGGAATTGCAAAAACCTCAACACGATTCATGGGGTTGATACTTGATATGAGTTTAGCAGTGTCGAGCATCATATTTGACTCATCGACGGATATAAGAGATTCAATGCCTTGATTCTCAGCGAGTTGTGTTGATAAAAAGAAGCTTGTTAAATGAAGCATGCATGTTGATGCACTGAAAATTGCAAAGTAACAGATGAAGTTGACGATGATCTTACTCACCGAGGATAGTGCGATCCAGTAATGGCCTTCTCCATCGTATCTGATGTTGTCTGGAAAACCCGGCAAACGGTCGATGAATGTGTCAATATGTCCCTTTCGCTCACCATTTATATAGTACCTCTTACACCACATCCTAGAGAACCCATAAGAAAAGAAAACAGAGAAGATTCAATTGATCTCATCCACAGTTTATAACTCAGAAGTTTGCAAGGATTTTGGCTAAGGAAGTCTCTGCGAGCATCGCATTGAAACTCACATGACGGTTTCGCAGAAGATCACGAAACTTTGGTCGGGGGAGAGCGCGACGCCGTTGGGAAAGTAGAGATCTTGAGCCAGCACTTTAGTCTCTTTGGTTGCCGGGTCGTAGCTCAAGAACCTCCCGTGCGGCCGGCCCTCCAGAATATCCCAAATGGTCTCCTTCAAGGTGTACTTGTATGAGGCGTCGGTGAAGTATATCGTCCCGTCGCGAGCCACGTCGGCGGCGTCCGTGAGGTTGAACTTCAAGCCTTCTGCCTCATCTGTTAATAGCTCCACGGTTCCGTCGTGTTTGTTCACTTTCAGCAGCCCCTGTGAAGTATGACAGTTTCGATACTAATGCATGTTATTCGAAAGTCCTAATTCTGACGTATAAATGGTTCTTTTTGGGAGATCATGCGACATTATGACAATTTACTAGTTTCGACCTTTTTACTCATTTTTAAGAATAATTACTTTTCGGTCATGAAATGAATTACTGGACAATTACAACAAAATATGGGGGTTGGGACATTAGGAATGCCATTATTTTCGTACGGCGCTTACTTTAGTGCCAAAAACTTTTTTTCGCTCACTTGAGTGCTTAAATCGGAGTGAAATCGATCACTTGAGTGTCGAGCTTCGCCCTAAAAGGCGACGTGGCCATCGGAATGCGCGTGGCGTCGGAAAACAATATTTTAATATTTTAATTAATTTTTTAGATTTTTTTGATTTTTTGATTTTTTTTTTTTAAGGCGGCGAGGGCCACCATTGACCCTCGCCGGCCGCTAAACTCTCGCCCAAATTGGGCGAGGGCCCCTCGCCGTCGGCCGCGAAGGCTTGGGTGAGGCCGAGGCTGAGGCCCTAGGTGAGGCCATTGACGGCCTCACCCGCGGCGGCGACGGCGAAGGCCGGGCGGCCCTTGCCCGGATCCGGCCCTAGGCAAGGCCGCAATGGCCCTTGGCAATTGTGGGGAGGCTGTGATGGCCTCACTCAAGGCCTTCGCGGCCAACGGCAAGGGCCCCCTCGCCCAAATTGGGCGAGGGTTCCATGGCTGGCGAGGGTCAACGGTGGCCCTCGTCGGCCTTAAAAAAAAAAAAAAAAAAAAAAAAATATAAAATTTTAAAAAATCAAAAAAATTAATTAAAATATTATTTCCCGATTGCCACGTCATCATTCCGGCGGCCACGTTAGCTTTTCCGGCGAAGTGGCACTTAAGTGAACGATTTTACTCTGATTTGGCATTTAAGTGAGTGAAAAAAAAGTTTTGACACCAAAGTGAACGCTGTACGAAAATAATGGTACTCCTAGTGTACTTATCCCACAAAATATGCTTGAATTGATGCACTCATATGTGTGGTGGTTTTAACAAAAAATAACTATATATTTTTTTGCAAATCACTATAATTTTTTTTTTAAAACCCAGGGAACCCCGCAACCCGCCGACAATGAGAGGAGAAACCCCGCAAATCATTCATTATAATTTTTCGTAACATAAAAAAATGATATATTTATATCAACAAAGAAAAAGAAAAATAATCAAAAGGAGAAAGAATTGAAAGGAGAATCATGATAATGAACAATCAAAGGGGCAGCCATCGCGCATTAATATAATATTTGTGTGTTTAATAAGTGCTCCACCATATTTGATGTCCAATAATTACACATAAATATAATATTTGTTTGTTTAATAAGTGCTCCACCAAATCTGATGTCCGTAGTCACTATGATTTTCTCACGTTTTTTCCTAAAAGTGAGTTATGAATTTCAAAAAAAAATGTTTATCATTTTGTCATATATAGTTTTTGCACATTCATCTTATACCGACACTAATTAAAAGAAAAAGGTTAAAGACGACGACCCGGACACACATAGAGCTCAAGCTTACTCCATTTAATAACAAGTTATAACAAGTTATCATCTTGCAAAGATTGTCCATGAACAATACCATATATGTAAATATCGAAACAAATTTTTTGTCCAACACTATAATTTTTTAGAATAGTTAGTAGTATTTCTACAAAATTTCACGTAATATCAAAGTAAGGGGTTCTAAAATTAAAATTTTCCAAACCCCTAATCTAGGGAAAAATTCAACCAACATATGCGTATGGGAGAATATGGACTATTTACATGTAAAACTAGTCATCTGGCAGTTTAATAATTTCACAAACGAGGACGGTTGATACTGACCTTGTAAGGGTCGCAAACGATAAGTTCGCCATCGCGCCCGAGGGCAAGGCCGAGTGGCCTCCCGCCGGTGTTGACCCAGTCCTCCACCTCGGAGTCACTGCCCGGGTCGCTCACCTTGACCCGCTTCACCCACCCATCTGCACAGCCCACGTAGATGACCCCCGACGCCGGGTCGTACGCCACGTCCTCGGGCCCTGCCACCCGCTCGGCCCCGACCATCTCCGCGCCACTCAGCATGCGGCCGTTCTCTCGCGGGGCGGTGACCGACCCGGACATCCCGTGGGCGGGCAGCGGAGCCGGGTCGAAGGGGTCATGTCGGTAGAGGATGGTGACCGCTAGAACCGGAGCCAAGATCGATAGGAGAGTGACTGTGACCGAGGGCTTCAGCGAGGTTTTGGGCGGCGGCGGCGGCGGCGGCGGCGAGTCGGCTCTTGACCCGGACATGTGTGCGGCGATGAAGAGAGGTGGTTCGCGGCGGATGTTCTTGCGAGTATAAAGCCCGGCGAGAGAATCGGGAAACGGATCGCCGTCTTTCTTCACTTTCAGTTCAGAGGCAAGGTGGAAGTATCTGGCAATGCCAAGGTAGCTCCGTCGCTTTGGGCTGCAAACCTCGGAACATAAATAGCCTCTTGTCGTCGCACGCTTGTCTGGGTTCTCGCCTCAGAATCCGTTGGCCACCGCACGCGTGACGACACCGTTCCGGTCAACGTCAGACATATTTTCTCGATCGTGGGGCCGATGATGAATGCGAGGTGGATAACCTTTTTCTTTATGAAACACCGTTTATCTAGCTCGAATTACTTCAAAATATTTTAAAATACGTTTCCATGTCGTCCCCACAAATTGACCGGAACTCATCAGTAATTTTGTCAAAGATGCTTGACGAAGAAAAATGTCCTTTTAAAACGGTCGATTGCGTGCATCACGAGGACCGCCATTTCATCGAGAATTGCAGTAATTTTTCTTTTTTCATTTAGTTGCTTGGCAAGTGTCCACACGATGCTCATTTAACCCTTTTTTGGAATTTCAGTAGTTTTATTGTTTTCGAATTTTAAAGGAAGGAATGGACTAAAAATTATAAATAAGTGATAATATAAGTTGGGAAAGCGCATCAAAGATTTCCATATCTTGAATCAAGAATACATATATAATCAAATAAAGAGATTTGCGTACTTAATTTAAAATCCATCTATCTTGATGTAGAATAATGACAACGCTTTTCTTTTATTGCCATTTGTATCATTGGCTCAATGAGACACTTGAACAGCGCAATACAACGGAAAATTGTGTGTTGCGTTCAAGAAGAATGAATTGCTTCAAAAAAAAAGAATCTATTTATTCTCACCCTTAGTATTTTGTAGTCGCTCCTTATACAATAGTACATGAATTACAAAGTTCTTGGCGATAAAATCAGAATAGAAGTAATTTTTTTCAGATGAAAATTCCATCCAACCCTATTTATACCATTATGCGGATTACCAACTTAAGTTTGCTTAAATAACAATTGTTTTGCTAAAAATTTCTTTAGTAACAAACCAAATGATGGCAGAGACTTTTCTTTTCCAATTTTTCAATTTTCTGCACTTTTTTTTTGAAAATTGTCTATACTTGAGCTCTTTTATGTTTGTTTAGAATCGATCCCTTCAAGCTCTTAAAACTATATAACCATGAAGACTTGAGGTCTCGTAAGATCATTAGATATTCTTCATAGTTTATAAATTGCACCATTCTTTTAAACTGTAAGCGAAAATATTTTTTTCTCTCTTGGATGCTTTATATCATATTAATTTTCTTTAATTTTCTTAAGAAAAATGAAACAAAGAACAGCTTAAATAGAAAAATGAGCACTCGGGCATGATTTTTTCTCGTTCGTTTCGTTTGCGGGACACGTTTCGTTTCAAGAGAGGGCCACGTGCGTACCGCTGCCTTTGCAACAAAATATATGTGAATCATCGCATTAAATTTGCGTCCCCTTCATTTTTTTATTGATTTCGCACCGAATCCGTTGCCCCCTTTGCAATAGATATATATTAATTCAACATTTCTAATCAATACTTTTACCTTCCAATTTCGATTTATTTCTAAAGACATGCAATCATAATTTCCAATTATTTTACTTCTAGAGATCTTAGAGATATACCAAAATTATTATATGATATTCTTATCGAGAATTTATTATATACTGAAGGATTTTTGTAAGTAATTATTAGTAACGTTGTGGGACAAATAATTACTTAAAGAAAGTATTATCATGCCTTAAAGTTAGATTGGGAAATCCAATTTGAAGTAAGTTTTTTTTTTCAACACATTTCACAAGTTTATTAGAATTTACCACTTTTGTTTGCGTCACTACCAATAATTTGACATGCATTACTTGCATGACATCAAATAGAAGAGAGCAAAACCTGATCCAAATCAAGCATAGAGTACTTAAAACATGATCACGTTGGTTGCTTAATCCCATACTTATAGTAAGAAGCCTCTAATCTAATTTGAGGCGAAGGATGTAAGGATAGTAGAGGGAGCTGTAGTACAAGTACTCACCAATCTTGTTCCCACTCGATATGAACGATAGCTGAGGATCATAGTAATGCGTGACCAGTTTTCCATCCAAATCGACTTGAAAAGCCTCGCTGTTCTTGTCCATCACCAGTCGCTTGTCGAATCTCTCCAAGATCGCAGCTACTTTTCTTACGAATGGATTCTTCAACAACAGTTTGTTGAACATCAAGTTTCCCTGCAAAAGGATTTCTTTGTGTTACGTGAATGAAGATACAGTGCACAATGCATATTCATACACATAATTGGCTGTGGAATTTGGCCAGCATTTGCTACCTACAGAAGTAATCCGTCGTGAGGGAATCATAAAAACCTCGACACGGTTCATGGGGTTGATACTCAATATGAGTTCAGTAGTGTCGAGCATTGTATTTGACTCGTCGATGGATATAAGAGATTCAATGCCTTGATTCTCAGCGAGTTGCATTGATAAAAAGAAACTCCTTAAATAAAGCATGCATGTTGATGCACTGATAATTGCAAAGTAACACATGAAGTCGATGATGATCTTATTCATCGAGGACAATGTGATCTAGTAATGGCCTTCTCCATCGTATCTGATGTTGTCTGAATAACCCCGCAAATGGTTGATGAATGTGTCGATATGTCCCTTTCGCTCACCATTTATATAGTACCTCTTACACCACATCCTAAAGAACCCATAAGAAAAGAAAATAGAGAAGATTCAATTGAGACTAGTCGGTTGTCAGATTGAGGTAGCCCTGCGAGCTTGCCTAGCCGTTGGCAAGGTGAACCCTCTGACTAGATAGGTGAGCTCTCGCCAGATCTATGGAGGGCTTGCCTCGCCAGCGGTCAGGCGAGCTCACCCTCATCTAGCAACAACAAGGCGAGCTTGCTGATCGATTAGAGAGGTGAACCCTTGCTAGATTACCCTACCAGCAGCCAGGCGAGCTCGCCCTTGCCTCGCCTCGCCCTTGCATAGCGACGGCGAGACGAGCTTGCCTAGTCAACTCAGTCTGGCAATTGGCCAACCCTCCTCTCTGGTCGATCACCAAAGCAAAGGAAGAGGGAGGGAGGGAGGAGGGAGGAGGAAGGAGGAGGGATGAGAAAAAAAATAGTTGCTAGCGCCAGCAGGCCAAATTTCGCCGGATGGACTAAATTGTCACAATTACAAAATGTTTTCGACTTGGTTAGTAAAAAAAATAAGTTTGGGATTGAATTGGTACAATTGTAATAAATTTATAATTTTTTTGGTAATTATCCCTTTGAAGGACCATAAAAGGATCAATTTATAGGACTTCTTTTGTTTGAATCATGTAGCTTCTGTAACTCTAATTTCCATAGCATTTGGAAATGACTTTTGGGCTCTAAAGGGGTTTAGCCAAATGTAATGTTGTTCGGTTCATTTTTTGGAAGACTTTTGAGAGATGCAATTGCATCTCCAAAGAGATCTAAGAGCCTTTAACCCCAAGTAGGTTCGGAGGTCCTTTAGGAATAACATTCTCGGAATACAAGTCTTGGCCATGTACTGTTCATCTTCTTCATGATTTGCACGGAGAAGGTGAATGGCGGCCGACAATAGTTGGCCAAGGGACCATGTGCACTGGTGACCAATACCTGAGGGGTCACCCAACTCGGCAGATTATTGCTAGGGGTCATGCGACCTAGGTGTGACCTAAGTGTGACCTCAAGCGATCGTTGCTTGGGTTCACACGACGATCACCTGAGTTCCAATGATTCAAGTGACGCCACCTTGAGGTTGGGCGACCTTAAGTGAGGCTGTTTGATTGCTATTTTGATTGTCGGTGGCTAAGCTCTATCAAAAAGTATTTAAAACTTTTTTTTAAAAAAAAGTTTAGCAAAAATCCTTTTATAAATGTAGTTTTTACTAAATGACATTTAAGCCAAAGTTATTTCTCATTACACCTTAAAATTATAATTTACCAAACATTATTTGTATTTCAGAAAACTCCTTTAATCAAAAAATATTTGTATTTTCTCAAGATATTTCTCTAAAACCGAACTAAATGGGCCCTAAATCAAAACACACAAATTTTCGACTTGTTCAAACATTAACATATGATATTATGCATAATCTGTCATAGCTTTTTGTTTTTTGTTTTTTTTGACAATTATTAGATCCTAGAACACATAAAACTTATGAATAACCAGAACCCATTTCGGTTTACAAATATTAGATCTAGAACCTTAGCTTATATTTCGAAATGGATCTTGGACTTTGTCCTTTAGTATAGAGTCCAAACTCCAAAGCAAAACCACGTGCTTTGCTCACGACGTTGGGCCCCGAATTGGATTAATCCCATTTACTTCGACACCTTAATATCTGCTCCAAGGACTGTCGGTTTCGTGACCTTGTCATCCCCGAAAGGCCAGCGGATTATATTTAAGGACAGATCGGCGAAGGAGAGCTCACTAGCCGTATCGTTCATGCTTATCGATTGGGACATTTCTTGGGGAAAATTGTCTTGACTAATTTCCTCGAAAAATTCAAGATGTTTTGGACCTCCGACAAGAAAAATTGGAGACAATTTTATTTGCCGGAAGCAATTTATATCTTGTGGAGTTCCACCGTGTCCAAGGGCGACAGCCAGGTGGTCGTCCACCGGTGTTAAACCAGTCCCTCCACCACCCGGGTTGCCTCCGGAGTTGCTCACCTTGGGCTCGCTTTTCCAGCCGTCTTCGCACCCAAGATAAATGATTTGCGATGCCAGGTGATGCGCGACATTTTCAGGTCTGAACGTGTGCCGTGCCCCGACCGTCATCGCACCACGCAGCACGTGATTGCTCGCTCTCGGAGCAGCAATCGACACTGTCATTGGATCCGGGTCAAAGGACTCGATGTTGGTATAGAACCATGGCTGCTAAGATGGAAGCCAAGATTCGATAGAGAGCGAGCCAGGGCCTTCGGCGAGCCTTTTCTGCTCCTAGGTGAGTCGGTTTTTGACTCGGCTGCGGTGTGGTGCAGACCGAAGAGTTCCACTTTCATGGATTCGTAAGGGAAAGTCTGTAGGAGTTTTGGATTTGAGAAAATAACCATTTTGTTGCTTGTTCACCGAGCTTGAAGTGCTCTGCCGCCATCAATGTCTCACTCGTAGTGCCAAAAAAAAAATAAACCGGATCTCGTTTCCGCTTGTCATCATTGACAACTGAGGATCATAGTAATGTGCGACCGGCTTTTATTGATGGCAAGCCTGGTCTTGAGTCGGACATGTATGTTATGAGGAGGTTTCAGTGACTTGGTGTCGGATGAAGTCGATGTTTCAGGCTTAAAAGAGATGGCGAGAGAGATATTGCAGCTTATGATTTGCCATAATTGGCTCTCGCAAGAAGGAAACTGTAATAGAATACAGAAGATACACTTGCAGTAGTTGATTTCTACACCATGATTTTTCCTTCTCTGAATTCCTCGGCACCATACGTGCGACTGGATATCAATCGTGATTTGCAAAATTTGGAGACAAATGCTATTCTCGGGTTTTCCTCGATTAGCCGAAAAAACAAAGGAGCAAAGAAAAGGAGAGACTTAGAATCTGTCATTCCAAAGTAGGTGCATGCGGAAATCTTTCTATCCATGACAATTCTAATGCGGATTCACAGAATATATAGCATTTAATTAGCATGGCCCTTGGAAGCGACCATAGTCAATGATGATAGTAATTCAGGGAGAGAATTGAGACATAAATATTTAGGCCTTACCGATGTTACTACACGTGTTTTAAATGCTGCAGAATGAGCGGCGAACTCATCTGCTACGATGAGTCGAGCACAAGAATCATATACAAACTATACAGGAGCCACACAGTGTGTGAATGGCGGTGCGACTCCATTGGAACCGAGAAGAAACCTGGGGAACGACAGGTCCCCACCTGATTCTCATCTCAAATGGCAACCTGCACAAGTAAGTGACTTGAGAAGTTAAGCTGATCCTTGACAGAACATGAAATTGTGCTAGTATCGAACATATTCAATATAGCGTATGCTCAACAGAAGTTTCGATAATGGAAAAGAAATTGCCCAAAAAAAGTTACAAATTGCTTAGCCGCAATATCTGTCATCAAATGTTAATAGCATTGTCACTGGTTAATGCTTTCATGTGGCAAACTTTCGGATAGTATCACATGACAGCACATGCAGAACATTGATCATTGAAGAAACATTACCATAATGGACTATGAAAGTAGCATCATTAACAATGGAAGTTTGACCACCCACCTGCAACTTATAGTTGTCTCCATGCAAAAATTTCCACGGACCTTCCTTCGAGCTTAATCTAATAATGCACGGCACAATTTTGTCAGATCTTATAAGCATTGATTGGTGCATAACGACACAACTAGAAACAATGTGGTGCATCAAGAGGAACCAATTGTAGGTGAAACGAGAATAAATGCTGATGCTAACAAGTAATGGAGAAAGAAAAGAAGCAAAGGGAGAATGAACTCCGCACCTTGCATATCCGGCTAATGTTCGCAAGCCCATAAAAAGAGTTAATCCAGACCAGACTCCCGAAAGACCGACAATGGATGGAGCGTAAAGCAAAAACACAGAAGATAATGCGCCCACGGCCATCTGCCCATCATCGTAGTAATTATCAGAACACATGCTAAATAGATAGTTTGAGAACAATTGAATCATATCTCAGACATGCAATTTCTTAGGTGAGACTCATTTACCATAGACCAAGCTGCATATGAGAAGTCCGACACGCCGTAATGGAGACCGTCAAAAATATAAGCCAGAGCATTGATTGGTTGGCTGGCGCTTACAAACTACATAGATTGAGTTAGAATCAATATAACTGAAAAGAAAAGCTAATTTTAAACAAAAATTTCATAAAGAACGAAAAAATTAGTCAGGAAGCGTACCAATAAGCCTGATCCGACAATTTGTAGTACTTGTGCGTCCTTGGTGAACAAAGTTGCCAAAGAGTTAAATGACAACCCCAACAACAGAGCTAGGGACACACCAGTAATTAGTCCTGTCTGTAGAAAACTATGAGTCATGAAACATGAAGGCCTAAGAAGAAAATGAAATGTAGGTCAAGTACAAGGTAGAAACCACAACCCAACAATCTGTCCAAATATGTTACCTTAAGAGCGAAGAATGCAATTTTCTTTACAGTGCTATAGTCACCTTTTGCAAATGAACTCGCAATCATAGCCTAAAAAAAGGAACCAGGATTTAGCAGATGATTCAAGTATCTTAGTTTGCACACCATTCAGGTAAAAAAGAAGACATCAACATAAAAGTGGAGATTCATTTCAAAGTTAACAACAATGAGCTTGAGTAAAATTCAGAAAGAACTACAAATCCAAAAGGTCAAGCACATCAAAAGTCCTAAAACTTATAGCAAAAGTCCTAAAGTTTTTAAAACATGCAACAAGTCCAGACGCTTTCAAAATGTACAGTCAAGTTTTAAAACTTATCCGAAAAGTGCAATCGAGTACTTCTGTTAGTTTACAAGTTAAACTTGTACTGCACTTATTCCATCCAATTAATCAATTGGATAACATACGGGGTAGAAGAGTGAGTCTGGTACATTTTTTTCCAGCTTAGAATTGCTTAAAGGATGAATTTTTTTCTGGGATAAAGGGAATTCACCGTCTCAGGAGTTGCAACTAGATTTAAGGTCGAGTTAAAGGTCCTCAATTTTTTTTCTTTCAATCCTTCCTAAAGAAGGGAACCACTGATCCAAAGCTGAACTGAAATGTACAGAGTCTGTCATAGGGAGGCATATTGAACACCGAGAGGCAATTTTGGATAAAAAGAAAAATATGTTATCCACATAAACTAAATTCTAGTAATTGGCATGCATATTTATCAGGAAACAGACTCATTTATGAATGGGGGAAAACGGGGAAAGCTTGGTTAGCATTCCAGCGTCAGATGAGCACATTGTTGAAGATCACTTACCTGGCCAGCTGCTGCTTGCGCATCGACAAGGAGAGAAACGGATAACCAGACTTGCAAGCATATCTGATGTGCAGCCATGGCTAATGCTCCCTGACGAGCGGCCATAGATGTGCTCAAAGTTATGGTCATCACAGCAGCTATAGTTCTCCCTAGAAGAAAGCCGCCTGAGCAAAATGGCTTATTGGTTAAAAAACTTAGAACATCTTTCTTGTACTTGTAAGACAGAAGGAGTACTTATAGATGTAACAAGGCAATTACTAGGAAAAGCATCAAGGACTACATTTTGATCCACACATCAGATGTCTGAGCAATGATTCGGGAGGTAATGAAGTTTCTCTCGTAAGACCTAAGACAATAGTTATCCCAAGAAAAATATCGGAGTCAAGGTAAAGACCCACATACCAGATTTCAGATAGTCACCGAAATGCAAATTGTGCGCGTTAGGAATTGACACGACAGTCCTCTTGTTGAGATGCCAAATCATCAAAAAGGCAACAATGTATCTGCAGAAAAAGAATCACAGCATGGTCATTTACTTGATATATTAGTAAGAAATCTAGACAGAAATAGAGAGAGTTACATACTGAGACAAAACTGTAGAAATGGCAGCACCAGTGACACCAAAGCGGAAATAGTACATCAACAGTGGGAAGAAGAATACAGCAGAAAAGTTGCCCAAACCTGTTGATAATAGTTCCACATCAGTTAGCAAGATGGATTAAGCATAACAAATGATATTTTTTTTTCTTCAATGTAATTTCAGACAGTAAACCAAATCCTTGCCTAGAGATAGAATGGGTGTTTTTGTATCCTTGAAGCCACGAAATATGCCCTGAACAGCCAAATACACGACGACAGCTGGAGCACCGATAGCTCGTAATTTGAGAAAGTGTTCTGCCGGTATGCGCATAGAAGAACCCTGTTCAGAATGTAAAGGCTTTTGAATGCCGGCACTAGTCAAAGAACAAAGACATTGAACACAGAATAGAAGACTTAAGTGCAATGTGGAACCAGAGATCTACTCTGAGTGTCATTATGAGTATGGATGACCAAGAAAATTCCACTCACTGATGATATGCCCATCATGTCAAGAAAAAATCCTGAGCCAAAGTACAAAGCCAGTGCCTCAAAGACACCAATTGCTAGAGCTAATAATAAGGCAGTAGATACTGAAGGCAGCACCTTCCTTTCATATGCTCCATTTCGATGCTGACCACCTGTGCATCAGGAAATTCGAACTGAGCGTGCAACTGAATTTCCAGCAATATCAATCTCTCTTTTCTGGTCAAAGGGTACTTACCTGTAGCTGAATTGCTGCCCGCACTCCTTGAAATGTCTTCAGCCACAAACGAAGTTGCAACACTCAGGAGAGGAATATTAAAGACCTTAGACACAATGTTGAAGATTGACATCGAAACGCCCGCAGATGCTAACTCCAGAGGTCCTTTTTGTCAGAACATGAGTGAGATTCTGGCGTTATGCTTATATTCTAAGCAAGTAATATCAATATAAAATATTTGCTCGGAAAATTTATTGATGCAACTTTAATTCACAGGGAAGAGAAAACTGAGACAAGAAATGATAATATTATTAAAACGATTAACAAAATGTATATGCAGGAAGTAGCTCTGATGTCTAATATAAAGCCCAAGGACTACAAACTCTTAAGTTTTGAAGATGTAGCTATTATGTACAGTGTCCCAACTTCCTATGACCAATAATATCTATCCAGCTGGTAAGACTCTTAGGAGGCACATATTTGAAGAGTTTTGGGCACTAACATGAAACTGTGTTTAGCTTAACAGACGAAACCATCCAAGTAAGCGCAAGGATGTACCAAGTCTACCAATGTACGCTGTTTCCATCAATTGCGCTAAAGGCTCAATCGCTTGTCCAGCAATTGCAGGTAAAGAGAGCATTATCAACTCAGTCTGGAGATTTTGGGAGTCTGTTGAATGTTGTGTCGACTCACTGCAGGAATAGATGACACAGTGAGTGAAAAACCAGTTGTATGAAAAATTCAGGTGATAAAGATTCATATGGCGGCACCTGTTTCTCCAAAAATGACACTCAAAGCAATACAGGGTCACGTGCTCTCCAAATACGGCGAAGTCTGACACGCCTTTCTTTCACTCGTATTAAGTTGACATGCCTTGTGTTTCTGAAATCTACCTTATCACAACCTAAAATCTGGTCAAACTTACCCAATAATTCAAAATTTTGGCTTTTGGAATGAGATAACCCTTTATGGCCAGAGAGAAAAGAGATGACTTTGTCATGTTAAGGTCACATTAAACAGCAGAGCAAGGAGGATTATCATAACCAAAGCGAGTAGTCGTTAATACATGTCCAAATATCATGAAATAGATATAGCGCACGGCAAGAAGTGCTTCGGCAACAAAATGTCGGGTGTGGAAACTAATAAAAAGGGGGGACAACTGCAGGTAGCGATCGCAAGAAAGAGGTAACAACTTATAGCTACTGAGACTTACTCATGCAGTGCACTTTCATTGGTTGACGCTGAGATATCTTCAAGATAAGGATCTGTATGCAATTCAAAATCCAACGCTTGCTGATCACTGATTGACCGGCAACGCCTAGAAACACCACCGAAGATCGTCACTCTCCTCTTGTTCACCAAGGAAAGGCCACCAGTTTGAGCGACTTCCGATCTATTTAATGGCAATTCACGGCTCAAATTCATAAACTGCCTTCTTTCCCTTTCCTTGCCAGCCGCACCCCAGCGAGGTGCATTGGTGAATTGAGCAACCGCCATAACTAGAGGTACAACGGAGATGCAGGGTCAGCAAGTAAGAACCACCAAAGGCAGACTCTGTCTGTGATTTAGAGAGAATCACATTACAATATAAACTAAACTGGACTCATATCGTGCGCTCTAAAATTGACATATCAGAGTGACGTTGCCTGATATAGACAGAAACTTGCCACTCATTAATGTTTTGTTTAGTCCGATAGAAAGTGAAGTTTGAGTAATTAGCCAAAATCAACCATAGTTATTCTATTTATGGAGCTCGATAATGCAAAGAAGCTCCAGAATGTAAATGAAAACAGCAGATGGGAAAAAGAAATGAAAGCTACGCCCCTAGATTGAGTAATGTGGGTCGACCCTTTGACAATTTCCTCAATCCAAGCAAGTCCCACAGAAAAGCTCGTTGTTCTTTCCTCATTTTATCCGAAACTGAGAACATAATTCAAGAAACAAGGACCGGTGAAGCAACATTTTTGCAGCAAATCGCTTTTGACTCTTTCTTTTATTATTTCTGCTCTTTTTTTCCTCACTGCAGACAAATTTTGAAGCTTTGTGATCAACAAATTAGCAGAAACTATCAAAGGACTAGTTTTTGAAACGAGAGAGAGAGAGAGCAATGAGCATACCTCCTGTGACTCTGAGCTCTCTTTAGCAATGCCTCTGTGACTCCAAGCTTTATTTTCAACTTCTTTCTAGACGATCAAAATGATAACGTGGCGCTCGGAAGAGGTTTCCCAACAGAAAACTGTGGACAACGTGGGAATGGGACCCTTCCATCTGAAGAGTATCGTTGGGGAGCGCAATGCAATTACAGTAACCATGTATCGCAAGAAACATTGCCGTGCCTACGAATGTCAATATGGTGAGTTCAAACCAAGTTACTGCATCTTTACCCGATTAAACCATTATGTTCGGTGGCACATTCACTCGGTACACACAATAATTTCCCTCGATTCAAACCATATCGATAAGTTTGTGGCCCAACAATACTAACACCGAACAGTTCAGCAGGAGGTACTCGTGTACTGTTTCGAGATTACCCAGCTCGGTTAACTCTTGCCGGATCTACTACTTCATAAGATCGCAATGCCTCGTGAAGGAAAGCGAGGCACGTGACAGACAGCGCCATGTGTTCTCCTCTCCACAAAGTTTGGGGGGGGCCATGATTAAGGAAACAACTAACACCAATAATGACTCCCCAATCCCTTTCCTACTCCACACCGCCCAAAGACAACAACATGGAATAAGCATGAGGCTGGCGATGATAGTCATTGCCTTCTCCTTCACCAGTTTCTCGCTTCTTGGATCGAGGGGTCGGGACCAAAACGCCATAATTGTATGTTGCTTTCATGCGATTATCTTGGGGTCGATGATTGTTCTTCCTCCCTAATTGGAGGGTTCCTGTTCCGGACCACGTTTATCAGATGAAAGGGCCTTCTTACTTCTTACAGGGCTCAACCATCGATCAGTCGCCAGTTGAATGAGAGGTTTAGGTGGGATTCTCGGTAGACAGACATGTGGCAATGCATTCAATAGGCTTTTGCTGATTTAATAAAAGTTTTGAGTGATGCCCTCAACAACCCTCTTTTGAAAAGGACAACCTTTATTTAACTCAATCAATATCCACCGCTTGTCGGCAGACACTTAAGTGCCCTTTTCTAATATCGCAGGATAGATTAAGACGGATTTATAAAATTAATATGCTAAATGATGTGACTTATTATGACATTTCAATTTAAAAAGAAAGAAAGAATGCATCACATTAAAATGCAATCACAATGCATCACATCACGCAATGCATTAAATATTAGCTAATTATCAAAATAATAGGTTCACCCAAAAAGAGGTGAATCTAAAGAGGATTTATTCAACTTTTCCCAAAAATAAAAACTAAAAAGAAAAAAAATCATCAAAAACCTTAGATATACTTATTTTGACATATTTACTCTAAACCTATGATCATTGTGCCACATTTATTGTAAATTTTTTTTATGATACAAAAAATCTCAAACTTACACCTACGTGATATATTTACCCTCCATCAATGTTCCGTCAGATATCTAATGTTGACATCGTCCGCATAGATAAATTTTTAACAATGCTCATTAATAAAGTATTGGTGGAGGGTATGTGTTGCACATAAAAAGTAATTGAGATTTTTCGTGTCACGAAAAGAAACTTCTGTGAAAAAAACTCGAATGTCTTATACTATACATAATTTTAGGTTTTTAGTGAGTTTTCCAAAAAAAATAACTGTTGGGAAGTACGGCTAAGGTCCACCACATGGGAGTGGGCAGTGCCTGCCAGGGCCCTGGCACGTGTGCTCCATGCAATTTGGGTAGCCCACGCGGCGGTGGGCCTGCGATCCTCTCCGTTCATAGCACATGGCACGATGTCCCGTGACTTCTCGGCATTCTAAATCCCCCACACAATCGAAACACGATAGCGACCATATGTAGCAAAAATGACGAGAAAACCCATCTTAAATTCGTGAATAAAAATTCGGTTTTTGCGTGATACACCTCGTTAACTTCATTACTAGGATAAAAACTAAACTCGAGCAGGTGGCCCAAATATGAAATTAATTATCGATATATTCTTTTTAAGGATGTTGTATCATTAATAATTAACTTTTCAAATTATTAAGAAGAGTATTCGAGTATAATCTTGCTAGAGATTAAATCAGTATAGCAATGGACATTGATCCTTTCGATAAAGGGATGAAAACAAATGGGAAATTTTGTTAAATTAAATCGACCATTTTGCATTAAGTTCTAAGAGCTTGGGCCATTGTATATAATTTGTGAAAGTCGTTAAAATCCCCCGCATAGTACGAACAGATAGGATTAAATAGAAATAAATTAATAAGTTAAGGGATGACACAATACATGAGAAGAGAATGAAGGGTGGAACGTGGGATTTCACCCAAAGGAGCAGCCATGTGAGATCGCACTTGAAAATGAAAGGCGATTTGAATTCTGACATGGTCCTAAAGGTCTAATCAGCCGAATACGTCCATCTATTGCTTGTGTACCTAAGACATTCGTCGAGCTTAATGCAGTGGGCCGTAATAGCATCGTCTATGGACTTTATATTTGGGCCAACAAGACCCAAAGTTCAATTTTCGCTTACACATTTGACCAAAAATTAAATAAATCTAATCTAATTAAAGCCTACCCATGCTAAGAATTACCTTCCTCGACATGGACCTACGGTCTGTAGCACGATGTAATCCTGACTTTTCGACTATTAACATAAGTTGATACGTTCTTTTGTGGATCAATGGTCAGCTCATTCTAATAAGTGGGATTGAGATTTGGTAGTTTTGATATAACATATTTTCGGATCACCGATTAAAACTATGCCGTGATAGATAATGTGACATGTATGAGATTTGGGTATTGGGAAAGGAGAAAAAATTAGCTTGGTAGGAGCTTCAACACCCTTTTTATGAATTCATTCAATAGAAATTTTTAACAGCCATCGATAGAAATGATACTCTGAGAGATTATGCCATAATTAAACTAAACTAAACCACTCGAGTCAAAATAATTACACTAATAATAGACTAGGCCGTAATTAAACTAAACTAAACATTCCTTCCCCAATTTTATGAATTGTGGCACTACCTTTTGTCTTTTCCATTGATGGAGGAAACCAACACATCCGATTGCTGGATCTCATCAATGCCAAGTTGGTCACATTTAAATTTACATATAATCGAATAGAATTTCATTTTGATATATTCATGAGATATGACATTATTGAGGTGATTTAATTTGTATCGGCACCTGATGGCAGTAAAAAGTAGATAAAAAGTTGCATCATTGAGGTGGTTTAATTTATAAGGAGCACGAAAAAGTAGATAAAAAGTTACATTATTGGGGTGGTTTAATTTATAAGGAGCATGAAAAAGTAGGTAAAAAGTTGTATAAGGGTAAGTCTTACCTAATTTTAGGTAAGCCTTCCATTAAAAAAGTCACGTGAGATTATGTGTTATGTATGATTTACATGAATGAATTAGAATAATGAAACTTCTACTCACTTCCCTCCCCTCCTCCTCTGCTAGTCTCCCCAATCGATTGCCTTGATAAATTTGATGTCTTAACCACGTGATCTCCACCACCACCATGCCATTGCCTTCCTTCTCCACTTTTGTGACTTGTCGCACTTTTTGTCTTTTCCATCAATGAAGGAAATCTACACATCTGATCACTAAATTTCGTCAATGCCAACTTAATCGCTGTTAAATTTACATATAATGGAATTTCATTCCGATTTATCTATAAGATAGGATATTAATGAGTCGAATTAATTAAAGAGACAACTAACACTAATAATAACTCCCCAATCCCCTTCCATGTCCACACCGTCTAAAGACAACAACATGAAAAAGCACGAGGTCGTGAGGTTGGCGATGATGGCATTGCCTTCTCCTTCACCTGTTTCTCACTTCTTGAATTCAGGGGTTGGGACCAAAAGACCATAATTGTATGGTGCCTTCATGTGATTATCTTGGGTCGATGATTGCTCTTCCTCCCTAATTGGAGGGTTCTTGTTTCGGCTCACGTTTATGATATTCAATGCCCTTCTTACATGCTCCATCATCAATCAATTGCCAAATAAATTGAAATGGATTTACGAAATTGATATGTTAAAAAAGGAATGCATCGGCATAATGTTTTAATTTATTAAATTTAGCTATTTATCAAAATAACGGGTTCACCCGAAATAGGTGAATCTAAAGAGGGTTTATTCAACTCTTCCCCCTCCCCCAAAAAAAAAAAAAAAAGAAAAGAAAAAGATTACTGGGACGGAGTCTTGTGGCCAATGTGTACGGGGTATTACGGTCCACGACATGGGAATGAGTAGTGCCTAGGCCTTGGCACGTGTGCGCCATGCAAACTGGGTTAGCCCACGTGGCAATGGGCCACTAGACCTACGACCCCCTCCATCCACAGTACATGGCATGTCCTGTGATTTCTTAGGCAAGACCAAACTAGGACCCAAAAAAATCCAATCGAAATTGAAATCCATTTGAATCAGACTCAATTTTTGTGCATTTTTTTTTCGATTTTGAATAATGAAAAAACAACATTTTTTTTGTTTTGATTCGAAAATCACCTGTATTCTTAACATTATAACTCACACAATTTCTCTCATTTTCCATTAAATTCTTTTTAATATGTCAAAAAGAAAATCAAAAAGCCGAACCAACTATTTGGTTTAGTGAGCAATTCAATTTGAAGTTAATGCACACCCAAATGGTTTAGTTCGGATTTCCTAAAAATCCATACCAAACCAAACTATTGACAACTTTAATTGAAATATAGCAAAAATACAAGAAAATCCATTTTAAATCTTGCATACAAATTTCAGATTTTCATGAAGTACCTCACTAATTTCATTAACAAGATAAAATCTATGGATAAGTTGGAGTAGGTGGCCCAAACATGAAATTAATTGTCAACATGTACTTTTTAAGATCATATCATTAAGAATCAACCTTCCAAGTTGTTGAGAAAAATATTCGCGTAGAATCTTGCTAGGGATTAGGTCAATATAGCAACGGACATTGATCCTCTCGATATAGGGATGAAAGCGAGCAGGAAATATTGCCAAATTAAATTTGTCATTTTGCATTAAGTTCTAAGATTTAGGGCTATCATATATATTTGTGAAATTTGTTAAGATCTATCACATAGTATCAACAGAAAGGATTGAATCGAACAAAACAGACAAGTTAAAGGGACGGAATTGCACTGCGGGGTGGAATATCGGATTTCACCCACAGGAGCAGCCATGTGAAATCACACTTAGATATGAAAGGTTATTTGAATCCTGACATGGGCCTAAAGATCTAATTAGCCGAATACGTCCATCAATTACTTGTGCAGGCCTACGACATTCGTCGAGCTTACCTTAGTAGGCCGAAATACCATCATCTATGAACTTTATATTTGGGCCAACAAGACTCAAAATTCAATTTTCCGTACAAGTTTGACTAAATAAATAAATAAATCTAAGCTAAAGCCTACCAGTGCTACAGATTTCCTTCCCTTATCGCGATGTAATCCTGACTTTTCCACTATCAAGATAAGGTGATAATTACGTCTGGGAACCAATAGTCAACACATTCTAATCGGACGCATTGACATTTATGGCACCTTCGATATAACATATTTTTAGATCACTGACTAAATCCATGCATAAGAAGATGAGGCGACACGTATGAGATTTGAGTTTTGAAAAATGAGATGGAATTAGTGTGGTAGGGGCTTCAACACCTTTTTTTGGAATTTGTTCCGTGTAAGTTTTTAACAGCTGTTGATAGGAATGATAGTAATTGAACTAAACTAAATCATTTGGGTCAAAAGAATCACACGAATAAGACCGCCAGTTCATATTTTCTTTTCTAAGAGATCATTTCATTTATGTTAAAATTCGAAACGATTGACAATTTCCTCCTCCAATCAAGGCTACAAAAACTGAGAAGTGCCCTGCACAATTGGTACTTCTCCGAGGTCTTGAATTGAATTGAATGGGGGGTAGTTTTTCTTTGACCGAAGGAATTCACGTCCTCAAGCCTGGGTTAAAGTTCCGTGACACATACGACTTGATCTTTCATCATCTATTTCGGGACCACAAATTGATCCATTTGGGTTCGATAAATCAATGTCCAATCCACTATTAAATTATTGAAACATTTAACGCTCTAGTATGCTCCACTTATTCATCCATGTTGGTTTGGGGGTATGGTGAGTTCATTGGGAGGATCACCCTCCTGATTCAAACCTTACCCTAAAGAAATAAGTGTTTATAAAAGCCAAAGAAATGAAATGACTCGAGTAAGACTAAGATATTTAACCCACTTGCCCTCTCCATTTTTATTCCTTGGTGATCTCCCCAATCTCTTTTGTAGATGTAAATCACATTACGTGAACTATATAAAATCATAAGTTTTATTTTTTTGCCATTATTTTGCAAGTGGAACAAACCGATGAAATATATACTAAAAGTTATGGTAGATATCTATATATCCTTCGCTTATAAATTTTTCTAAAATCTTTCAAATTCGAATTGATTCTAGTACTGTTAATTTGTGATGGTTGAGTTATTTGAAAATTGTAAGTAAGCTGTTTGATTCTTATAAAAGTATTATGTGTATATATCGATAAGAAGAAGTATGGTCACATGACACCGAAGAAGATTTGAACAAGTTACTGCCGTGACAAGCGGTGCAAAAGAAAGCCGACGGTGCACGGCATGGCCAAGCCGCCGCGTACTTACACAAAACGTCAACAATGGACGATTTGAGGAAGACCGTCACTAGCTAGTCTTGTCGGTTTACTCAGTTGATTAGTCATATCCTCAGCTCCCCTTTACTCTCTCCTCTCTTTCTATAAATACCCACTAGCACAAACATCGGACTCCAACCACAGACAACCTTAACACAACACATACTTTCGCAAGAAATGGGGTTCGGATCGTTAATACCGTTGCTCCTCCTGGCCTTGGTGCTCGGAGCCGCCGGCGGGGATGTCAGTGGCTTGATCAGTCGAGAGCTGTTCAATGAGATGCTGAAGCATCGAAACGACGGGAATTGCCCCGGCAAAGGGTTCTACACCTATGATGCCTTCATCACGGCTGCCAAGTCGTTCGCCGAGTTCGGGGTGACGGGCGACACGGACACGAGGAAGCGAGAGATCGCAGCATTTTTGGCTCAGACGTCGCATGAAACCACAGGTTTTATCCTCAATTATTGTCAGATCGCGCACGTAGTAATATGTTGCCGCAGCAAACCAAACGTACGCACGCTAATTTCCATTCTGCATTGCCATTGAAATCAACCATTTATTTTGTAGGCGGATGGGCAAGTGCACCGGACGGTCCATATGCATGGGGATATTGCCAGTTGCGAGAGCAAGGCAATCCTGGAGACTACTGCGTTCCCAACCAGCAGTGGCCCTGTGCTCCTGGCAAGAAATACTATGGACGCGGTCCTATCCAAATCTCTTAGTAAGCTCAAATAAAATCAACCTTCTATTTCATTGTGTATAGTAGTCTGCTCATGATTTTCGCCAGTCGTATATTACTATATAGGTGCGAATCTGGTCGGTGTAGGTTCGGATTTAGGAAAGATTGGTTATCTCGGAGTTTGATATATTTGGTTGATTGCGATTTTCCCAGCAACTACAACTACGGGCCGGCGGGGAAAGCCATCAACTCCGACCTCTTGAGCAACCCAGATGTGGTCGCGACTGACCCAGTCATCTCCTTCAAGACGGCCCTCTGGTTCTGGACGACGCCACAGTCCCCGAAGCCCTCGTGCCATGCTGTCGTCACTGGCCAGTGGCAGCCTTCCGCCGCAGACACCGCTGCAGGGCGAGTCCCCGGGTACGGGGTCATCACCAACATCATCAATGGCGGGATCGAGTGTGGGAAGGGCTCGAACCCGCAGGTGGAGGACCGGATCGGGTTCTACAAGAGGTACTGCGACTTGCTGAAGGTGGGATATGGCAACAATCTGGACTGCTACAACCAAAAGCCATTTGCCTAGTTCTATTACTAGATCGAGTCGTTGCTCACGTACTGGTGATCAATAAGCTGGGATGTACTGCTAGATTTCTATCCCCACAATAAAGGACTAAATAAAGGATATCGACCATTCTGTTATCTCAATGAAGCTTGCAGAAGTTGTACAATATGTGCAACTAGGATTACAATCAGTTTGTTTACCCTGAACTTATCAGGAAACTTGAGACCTGAAAGGCTTTAAAGTCGAATTTCACCCAAATGAGGATAGAATGGAAAATGCAATGTTGGTGAATCATTTGAGCCGAACCGTCTAATAAACAGCAAAAGCTACTGCATCGGCGAGCATGCCCGCTGGCTAATGAATGTAGTAGCTCTCTCGGAGGTGCTTTGGCAGAGCGACAATCCACCTCTATGAGCATTCACAAACATCGCATGAAATCCTAGGTCGAGTGCAAAGTACAAACACTTCGTGGGATTTCAAGTACAATGCAAATGGCAATGTCGCAGCTACACAGAATCTCCGTCTGAACGAGTCAACAGCGATTCCGTGGCAATCACGTTCTTGAGAAGCACAGCAAATTGATCGTTTTTACCCATTCTTCAAGAAGCAACAAACTGATATCCCTTTGCCTTGCATGCTCCATTTATCTAACGGTTGCTACAAAGTTCAGTCTTCTTCGGCTCAAAGATTGGTAACAAGAAACTCCTACTGTATAAATTTCACCAATTGAAATAAGGCAATCACATTCAAGATACACAAAGCAATCACATACATGGTAAAAGGATTCTGGTTTCAACATTCGTCCATGCAGTATGCCAAAGGAAATTAGGGCAAGCCAAAAAGTTGCTCATTCTAATATTCGGTTTGGATGAGAGATACAATAGTCAACCAAAATCACAAACAATCCTGAATATAAGTTTGGAAGTAAGGTTCAAAATCTGGGTAAGATTGATTAATAATTCTTGATACTTCCACCAATATAACAAGGCATACAAGCTGACAAGAATTTGATATTGACAAGAAAAACTCGAAAAACAAAAAACAAATACAATTGCCATTTCTACATTGTCGCATCACATGATAAATAAATTAACGGCAATATACCTCCAAGCCAAACTCATTATATACTTCAAGGGCAAAAATTGGAAAAACAATGATAAGATCTCTAATTTCAACAGCATAAGTGACAAGTAAAAGCATCCAAATAGCTAAATGGCTTTGACATCTCTTCCAGTTCCTATGCTGTGAACATCAGTTCTAGATCATTTATACGGCTTCTGACACAACAAAAGTGGTACAAATTTCGGCAAGCACCTTTGTTGGAAGGATAAACTTTTTCGAAAATACCTTTGCAGATTGCAAGAGAATTGCATGAAGAAGCTGGTACATTGGTGGTCAAAGAAGTGATGGCTAGAACATTGACATGAAGACAATCTCTTCTACCTATCTAGCTAAGCTTGGGTCAAATGTAGTACTCAATGTTTTGCACTTGCATGTTCAACCAAGCCATTCTCATGGATAGTGAGTTGAAAGAAAGGATCATGCTATATTATATGATTTGAAGTCCATTTTGCATCTTTTCAATTAGAAGTTGGCCTTGCTGTAGGCCTATAAAAAAATGTCTGATTGAATACTCTTGGCGAAAGTGCATCGTGCCCATGAAGTAGGCCTGAACTACTATTTCGGTTACAGGTTACCTTCAGAATGACTATGCGTAAAGAACAAAATTTCTGTAGTAGCAGCATACGGTAGATGTTGTCCACCACAACAAACCACAAAAAATCCTCATTCATGCCCGAATAGTTGTTCTAGTGCTTCCGCTTCTTTATTTAAAGGTAAATCTATGTATATTGTAGATAACAGACACAACATCAATACATGTACCAACCTAAGATACGGTATACGTCTGGGCCTTATGAGCTCATAGGTGGTCTGATTTGTCAAAACAAGGTAGCGGCAGATAAAATGATATGAGAGTGGCAATCTTTAATCAATGCATTAACAAATCAAAGAGCATAAACATTAAGATCAACACCTTCTAAAATCACATAACCCAGAAAGTCATAAGGAAAGAATTTTAAAGCAATCACTTTGTGACATTTTTCCTTACACTTTAGCTATATTCACTAATTTCTCAATTTAGCCAATGGTGCCTCCCTCCCTGCCCCTAGCAAGTCATATCAAACGAAATTTAAAGCAATCAATCTGGGCAAAAGTACAGCTCAAGTGCCAAAACTTGGTATGAGAGGACACTTAAGTCCCAAAATTACAAATGTACACTTAAACGCCACTTTTTTTGAAAATTGGATTACTTAAGGTTTAACTTCGGCAAATGCTACCAAAAATCCGACTTAGCTTATTTTAATAATATAAATCGCTTACATGACTCGTTGGAAGCTGAGTCAGCAAAAACTCAGCCAAAACGATGTTGTTTTTGTGCTGACGTGGCATTTAAAAAATGTATTTAATTAAAAAATATTAAAAAATATATTGTTATAAATTGATTAATTAAAAAAAAAAGGAGGAAAGGGATGATCGGGCGAGGGCTGCACAGCCCCGCCGCCGTCGCCACCCCATCGTCGCCGGCCCTTCCCGGTGATGGTGGGGCGACAGTGGCAGCGAGGGCTGCACAGCCATCGCCCGAACCCTCCCCTTCCCCCCTTTTTTTTTAAAAATAAAATCGATTTTTTTTAAAAAAAATTCTGGTATGACTTGAACAACTTTGTTTTCTTAAAATTGCCAAGTGGATATTTTATTTTGAAAAAAAAAAAATGCTCCAATTGCAAATAAAATCGCCGGAAAATGACATGTGGCAATTTGGTCGGATTTTTTCACCATTAGCACTTAACTAATATTTTTTCTTCGATTTTGGCACTTAAGTATACCTTTTCAAATTTTTGGCACTTAAGTGTTCTCTCATGCCAAGTTTTGGCACTCTAGGGGTCCGCACGTCATCACTTTGTGACAATTTTCCTTACTATCGAACTATATTCACTAATTTCTCAAATTAGCCAAGGGTCCCTCCATCCCCAGCAAGTCATTTTGAAAGAAATTTAAAGCAATCACTTTGGACAATTTTCTTATAGTCCAGCTATATTGACTGATTTCTCGAATTAGCCGAGGGTCCCTCCCTCCCTCCCTTGACAATTTCCCTTATAGTTGGCTATATTCTCCCTCCCTCCCTCCCTCCCTCTCTTGTTTCCCCACACTAAAGATTAGCACTTCAGCTCAGAACAAAGCCAACCAAACTATAGTCTACTAAAGCCTGGGTCTACCTAGGCTCACTGAGTAAGCTACAAGATAAAAACTGAAAATCCCTACCTCAAGGATGGCCACTTCTAGGAATTTTTGGTCGCTATATATTCGTGTTCTTTCATAGACTAAATAGAGTTCGGAAGAGCAGGTGTTCAATCCCATTGCTGTTGGGAAGAGCAATCTCACATGGGAGATAACTGGCCTGCTAATCAAGACAGCAGAAAGAAGGCAACCCTTTTTGCCTTTGACACTGGAACTTAGATGTAGCACTCGACACAAGAGAGGCAACTCTAAAATTCCAATTCAAACGGAGAAAAAGTCAAACAGACTGATGATGTCAAATGACACTCCAAAAGTTGGACACATGCTCAAAGAAGGTTAACTGAATTATTGAATATGGTCAAAGTTTAGACCTAATAAGCACACACATAAGGCAGCCGCATTACAACCCAGTAAGCACACAAGGCACCCAATGACCCAAACAACCAAGTAGCTTAGTGACATTAGGAATGTAGCACATATAACCTCATATGACAGATGCATGAAAAAGTAGACAGCCCATTCCGGGAAATGTGCATTAGAAAATATTATGGCAACATTGAAATAAATGACATGTCATACCTATGGAAGAGCAACAAGAGGAACAAGAAAATCAAGGTAATTGATAGAAAAATTAATAGCACTATCATGACTGCATCCTTCCACCTGACAATAAAATCAAAGATAGAAATTAGCTGAGTTCCAAATTGAAAAGGATGAAATTGCAATTGAAATTGCATTATAAGAAGTCTTTTGATTTCTTTAAATAAACTAACCATCTCTTCTTTTTGAGAAAAGCATCATTTGATGGGATCAAAATATATTTTCACCTAGCTAATATCTACTGCAACTTCCTTGAAAGAATGAAGGATGTGATATAACATACCAAGCCCTCGATATGTTAGCTGTCAAGTATGTAATGTAAGATCCTAGTCCAAAAGCATAATGCAATCTCTTCACAGCTATACCACCTAATATAAGAAATTTTAACAACATAGTATAAGAAATATTGCTACAAGCGAATGTAGGGGGATGCATGGTCAACCTAATAGATTGGATCCCTTGATAGCTTGTGTGAGGAACAAATCAGACAAAAAGTGGCAATGTATAAAAAAGTGATAATTACCTTTCCCGACACGGGCCTATGGTATATATCACAATGTAATCTTGACTTTTCCACTATCCAGATAAGGTGATAATTTCTTTTGGGGGTCCAATAGTCAGCTCACTCTAATCTGTGCCATTCACGTTTGTTAGCTTCTATATGACATATTTTTTATCATTGACTAAAACCATGCATAGAAAGATAAAGCGACACCTATGAGATTTGGGTATTGAAAAATTGGATGAATTATTTCGGTAGGAGCTTCGACACCCTTTTTTTGAATTCATTTTGCATAAGTTTTTAACAATCGTCAACAGAAATGATAGTAATTAAACTAAACTAAATCATTCGGGTCTAGAGAATTACACGAATAAGACCGCCGGTCCGTATTTTCTCTTTTAAGAAATCATAGCATTGTGTTAAAATTCAGAAGTACTCATTGCTCGACCGACAATTTTGTCCTTCAATGAAGGCTACAAAAACTGCTAAGTGTACCGCACGATCGGTACTTCTCCGAGGTGTTCTTTGACCGAAGGAATTCACGTCATCAAGTCATGGGTTAAAATTCCGAGACACGTACGACTTGATCTTCACCATCTTGTTCGGGACCTTAAATGGATTCATTTGGGTCCGATGTCTAGGATCGATGCCCAATCTGCAATTAAATTATTGAAATCTCAAGTGCTCTAGCATGCTTTACTTATTCGCCTGTGTCAATTTGGGGTATGGTTGGTTCACTGGGAGCTTTGCCCTCCTAATTCAAACCTTACTCGAAAGAAATAGGAGCTTACCTAAGTCCAAAAAATGAAATGACTCGATTAAACAAAAAGGTATAATCCACTTGTCCTCTTCATTTAATTTTTTTTCCCTAGAAATTTCTCCAATCTTTTCTGTAGATGTAAATCACATTAAGTGAACTACATAAATCCGAATTTTTATTGATTTCTACCATTATTTTGCAAGTGAAATGGACCAATGGATTATATATTAAAGTTATGGAAGATATCTATATATTCTTCACTTATAAATCTTTCTAAATCTTTGAATTCGAATTAATTCTAGTATTGTTAGTTTATCATAGCGAGTTATTTGGATATTAGAAGTGAGCCACTTGACTCTCTTGAAGTATTATGTGTATACATCGACACGTGACATTCTGAAGAAGATTTGAACGAGTTTTCGGCGTCCACGTGACCAGCGGTGCAAAAAGAGAAGTCGCTGGTGCACGCCATGGTCAAGCCTCCGCATACGAACCCAAAATGTCAACCATGGGTGATTTGAGGAAAGACCGCCGCTAGCTCAGCTGCTCTTGTCGGTTCACTCGGTTGAATAGTCAAAAATCGTCAGCTCTCCTCTCTTTCTACAAATACCCACCAGCACAAACCTCAGACTCCAACCACAAACAACCTTAACACAACACATAATTTCGCAAGAAATGAGGTTCGAGTCGTTAACACCGTTGCTCCTCCTGGCCGCGGCGCTCGGGGCCGCCGCTGAGCAGTGCGGGAGCCAAGCCAGTGGAGCCAAGTGCGCTGGAGGGCTGTGCTGCAGCAAGTTCGGCTTCTGCGGCAGCACTCCTGCCTACTGTGGCGATGGCTGCCAGAGCCAGTGCACTCCTAGCGGCGGTGGTGGGGACATCGGCGGCTTGATCAGTCAGGAGCTGTTCGACGAGATGCTGAAGCATCGAAACGATGGGAATTGCCCCGGCAAAGGGTTCTACACCTACGACGCCTTCATCACGGCCGCCAAGTCGTTCGGTGAGTTCGGGACAATGGGCGACACGGACACGAGGAAGCGAGAGATTGCGGCGTTTTTGGCTCAGACATCGCATGAAACCACAGGTTTTGTCCTCAATTAAATTGTCAGATTGCGCATATGTTGCAGCAGCAAACCAGACGTACGTGCACTGATTTCCATTTTGCATTACCATTGAAATCGACCGAATTATTTTTATAGGTGGATGGGCAAGTGCACCGGACGGTCCATATGCATGGGGATATTGCTTCAAGCAAGAGCAAGGCAATCCTGGAGACTACTGCACTCCCAACCAGCAATGGCCTTGTGCTCCTGGCAAGAAATACTATGGACGTGGTCCTATTCAAATCTCCCAGTGAGTTGAAATAAGATCAACCTTCTGTTTCATTGTGCATAGTAGTCTGCTTGTGATTCTCGCTAGTTGTATATTCCTATGTAGACGCGAATCTGGTCCGCGTAGGTTTGGACTTAAGAAAGATTGGTTTTCTCGGATTTTGATATGTTTGGTGGATTGCGATTTTCCCCAGCAACTACAACTACGGGCCGGCGGGGAAAGCCATCAACTATGACTTGCTGAGCAACCCGGATGCGGTTGCGACCGACCCGGTCATCTCCTTCAAGACGGCCCTCTGGTTCTGGATGACGCCACAGTCGCCAAAGCCCTCGTGCCATGCTGTCATCGCCGGCCAGTGGCAGCCGTCCGCCACAGACACTGCAGCAGGGCGTGTCCCCGGGTATGGGGTCATCACCAACATCATCAACGGCGGGATCGAGTGCGGGAAGGGCTCGAACCCGCAGGTGGAGGACCGGATTGGGTTCTACAAGACGTACTGCGACTTGCTGAAGGTGGGATATGGCGACAATCTGGACTGCTACAACCAAAAACCATTTGCCTAGTTCTATTACTAGATCGAGTCGTTGCTCACGTACTGGTGATCAATAAGCTGGGATGTACTGCTAGATTTCTATCCCCACAATAAAGGACTGAATAAAGGATATTGACCATTCTGTTATCTTAAATGAAGCTTGCAGAAGTTGCGCAACATGTGCAACTAGAATTACAATCTGCGTGTTTACCCTGAACTTATCAGGAAACTGGAGACCTATAAGTCAAATTTCACCTAACTGAGGATAGGAATGGAAATTGCGATGTTGGCAAATCATTTGAGCCGACCCGTCTAATAAACAGCAAAAGCTACTGCATCGACAAGCATGCTTGCTGGGTAATGAATGTGGAATGTTGTAGCTCTCTCGAAGGCGCTTCAGCAGAGCAACAATCCACCTATACGAGCATTCGCAAACATCGCATGGAATCCTAGGACTACAAACTTTGCATCGATATTTAGTGGGGGGGGGTTGGTTTGTGTCGCGTAAAAGGCTACTTCTATCACGAGGATTCTCTCTGTCGTTTTTCTGGGTGAGTACTAATTGAAGCCAATTGATTGATAAAGATCTACAGAACGACTTTTTGGTCAACACTGAGGGAAGTCCATGCAAAGCAAGTAGCAAGCTAACCGGCTCTGTCCATAACGATGTAGGCAGACTCAAAGTCGAGTGCAAAGAAACACTTCGAGGGATTTCAAGTACAGCGCAAACGGCAATTTCGCAGCTACACATAATCTCCATCTGAACCGGTGAATAGCGATTCCGTGGCAATCATGTTCTTGAGAAGCTCAGCAAAGTTGATCGTTTTTAACCATTCTTCGAGAATCAACATACTAATATCCCTCTGCCTTGCATGCTCCATTTATCTAACACTTGCTACAAAGTTCAGTTTTCTTCGGCTCAAATATTGGTAACAAGAAACTCCCACTGCATAAATTTCACCAATTGAAATAAGGCGATCAACTACATGATCACAAAGAATCACATACATGGTAAAAGGATTCTTTTGTTCAAGCAGTGTACCAAAGGAAATTAGGGCAAGCCAGAAAATTGCTCATTCTAACATTAAGTTTGGATGAGAGATACAACAGTCAACCAAAATCACAAACAATCATGAATATAAGTTTGGAAGTAAGGTTCAAAATCTGGGTAAGATTGATTAATAATTCTTGATACTTCCACCAAAATAACAAGGCATACAATTTGACAAGAATTTGATATTGACAAGAAAAACTTGAGAAACAAATACAATCGCCATTTCTATACGGTCGCATCTCATGATAAATAAAGTTAACGCCAATATACCTCCAAGCCAAAGTCATCATATACCTAAAGGGCAACAATTGGAGAAATGATAAGATTTCTAATTTCAACAGCAGAAGCGACGGATAAAAGCATCCAAATAGTTAAATGGCTTTGACATCTCTTTCAATTCCTATGCTATGAGCATTCGTTCTAGATCATATACACTGCTTTTGGCACAACAAAGGTGGTACAAATTTCGGCAAGCACCTTTACTGGAAGGATAAACTCTTTCGAGAATACCTCTGAAGATTGCAAGAGAATTGCATGAAGAAGCTGGTACATTGGTGGTTAAAGAAGAAATGGCTAGAACATTGACATGAAGACAATCTCTTCTACCTATCTAGCTAAGCTTGGGTCAAATGTAGTATTCAGTGTTTTGCACTTGCACGTTCAACCAAGCCCATTCTCATGGATAGTGAGTCGAAAGAAAGGATCATGCTATATTATATGATTCCAAGCACATTTTGCATCTTTTCAATTAGAAGTTGGTCTTGCTATAGGCCTAAAAAATGTCCAGTCGAATAATCTTGGTGAAAGTGCATCATGCCCATGAAGTAGGCCTGAACTACCATTTCAGTTATAGATTACCTTCAGAATGATTATGCGTTAAAGAACAAAACTTCTGCAGTAGCAGCATACAGTAGACGTTGTCCCCCACAACAAACCACAGAAAATCCTCATTCATGCCCGAATAGTTGTTCTAGTGCTTCCATTTCTTTATTTAAAGGCAAATCTATGTACATTGCAAATAATAGATACAACAACAATACATTTTAGTGTACCAACCTAAGAGATGATATACGTCTATGCCTTACAAGCTCATAGGTGGTCTAATTCGTCAGAACAAGGTAGCTATAGAGAAAATGATATGAGAGTGGCAATCTTTAATCAATGCTTTAACAAATAAAAGAGCATAAACATTAAAATCAACACCTTCTAAAATCACATAACCCAGCAAGTCATATGGAAAGAATTTTAAAGCAATCACTTTGTGACAATTTTCCTTACACTGTAGTTATATTCACTAATTTCTCAATTTAGCCAATGGTCCCTCCCCCATCCCCCACCCCGGGGAAGTCATATCAAATGAAATTTAAAGCAATCACTCTATGACAATTTTCCTTACTATTCATCTATATTCACTAATTTCTCTAATTAGCCAAGGTTCCCTCCATCCGCCAGCAAGTCATTTTGAAAGAAATTCAAGGCAATCACTTTGTGACAATTTTCCTTATAGTCCAGCTATATTGACTAATTTCTCATATTAGCCAAGGGTCCCTCCGTCCCTCCCTTGACAATTTCCCTTACAATTGGCTATAGTCTCCCTCCCTCTCTCCCTCCTTTATGTCCCCATACTGGAGATGAGCACTTCAGCCCAGAACAAAGCCATCCAAACAGTAGTCTACTAAGCCTGGGTCTACCTAGGCTCACTGAGTAAGCCACAAGATAAAAACAGGAAATCCCTACCTCAAGGATGTCCACCTCTAGGAATTCTTGGTCGCTATATATGATGTGACTAGTATTAACACCTAGAGGGGGGTGAATAGGTGTAGAGGAAGTTTACGCGCAAGTAATATAGATCTATTGCAATCAACAAACGAAATTAAATAGAGAGAGTAGAGAAGATTGCAAACACAGTTTATAGTGGTTCGGCTTTTGTCAAGCCTACGTCCACTCTCCGGGTGATCGCCCAATAGGCTGGATTTCACTATGTGATCAAAGGTGATTACACACTCTTGAGTGTTAGCACTTGGTGATGATATGTCTCACAAAGTCACTCTTTTTGGTAATTCACTAGGATCACTCAATTACGCTCTTTTTCAGACAACTAGTGAAGAATTGAATCAGCCTTGGAATATATTTATCATCTTTAGTCTCCTAGGTCTCATCCTATCATTATATACTCTCCAAGCCACACTCGACCGTTGGCTCTTTCCGTGAGAGATTAGTCTTCACTTTCCTTTCTTGGACAGACTTCATAAGGTAAGTCTTTTTTACCGTTGGAGGTAGATTGGATCCCCTTGGATTCTGCTCGCCCATACAATCAGAATCCGGGCTTCCATAAGTGTTTCATCCTTCTTTGGAAGTTGTCTTAATGATTGATCGTGTTGATCAATATAAATATGGTAAGTGAAAATCATATGACCGTTGGTGATCTGATCCTGTAGTTCCATTCTGAATCGCCTATATTTTCGATGCAGTACGTTCGGACTTAAAATCTCGATGCAGTACGGTCGGACTTAAATCTCGATCAGTATGGTCGGACTTAAATCTCGATCTAGTACGGTCGACTTAAAATCTCGGTCAGTCGAGTCTTCCGTCTCGCTTCATCCAGACTCAGAAACTTTCCATCATCTACATAGTGGCTTGTGCGTCTTTCACTAAGTTACTCAATAAATACGTTAGTAGCCTTTTGATTTATTTTGTCATCTTCAAAACATCATAAAGGATTTCCTTAACAATCTCCCCCTTTTTGATGATGACAAAACAATCTTTGAATATGCAGATGTGTAATTATGCTTTTAAATATATTGATAAATCAAAGCATCATAAGCACATAATGTAATCTCCAAAATTTTATATATTCAAAGAATGTCATTCAAAATAGGAGATTATAAAACAGAAGATAGTTGATAAATTGAGCAAAATAATATATAGAAATAATTGCAGCTCAATATTATGCGCTAAATAATATAAACCAATTAGCACATATGCATATACATATTTTCTCCCCTTTTTGACATAATCAAAAGCGATAACAATGCAAAATGGTGTCATATGGAGAATAAATTCACATAATATCTTTAAAAATATATGAGGCATGAAACACAAACTTTAAAGATATCATGTTGATACGAATATAAAGAATATTCAATATAGCTCATATATATCAACAAAAATCTGCCAATGATCACGAACTTTTTGTCTTAATAAAATGATAATATAATTAAGTGATTTGCTAATGACAAAAAGTGATGGAAATTGATGATATACTAACCAAATTATGTAAGACACAATTTACCTTTTCTTACCATAATAATTAATGTCAAGATCAATTCAAAAAAATCTGCCATATTTGATCAATGCTCTCCCTCAATTTGTTGCATTTTCGAAATGATCACGATTCTTCATTTCTTTTTATATTTACTTTCTTCCCCTGTCCTCATGACAGTATTTGCGATAATACTTATCGCGGCTTGTGCACGTTCAACAAAATGCTGTTCATTTATTTCCTTTGTAGAAACAACGACTGCACTATGCTTTTGCTTTTGAAATTTGAGGTAGAAGTTTGTTTTCTTCAATCAAGCTTGCCTTAAATTTAATCTGCACAAACTTAACAAACTTTCTGCACAAATGCACTTTCAATAATTTGTGAGAATTTTGTGCAATGAGTTGAGCTTTCGAAAATAGTATAAAATCTCCATAATTTCGGATCAAGCTTTCCCAACCTCATATGGAAAGATTTTTTGCCACCTGCTAATCCTTGCAAAATAGATAATAATCTTTGCAAAATATAGAAAATATCACGCATATACCTTCCTTCAATTTGCGGATCAAACTTGCCTAATATAAAATATCTTCTAAGATTATAGCAAATGAATCCCAAAATACAACAATATCTTTCAAGATTAAAGGGATTTCCCTAAGCATAAATTTCAAAAAGATATTATTGATGCAATATGTAAAAACGAAGTAGAATTTTTATCACGTGCCAAATCAAGTAATAAAAATGTGCAATATCTGACAAGAGATTTTTTTTTTTAAATATAAATCACAAGTGAGTCATAAAAATCATCAAGAATCATAAAATTTGTGTATAAATTTGGAAGGCAGGATGATAAAGATGGAATATTTTATTTCCTTACCCAAGGTATATATATTTAAAAAATATACCATTGTTTTAGAAAAAGATCTTCCTCAATCATCGCTTGAGATATTCTTCGATTGCTCAATGATTTGCATAGATTTGCAATCATTCTTCTTTTGTAAAATTTCCTGCAGCAAACTCTTTTTCTTTTGGTATCCATGAATTTGGATCCTTCTTTCACGTTAGAGCACAAATAGGAAATTTTCATAAAAGCTCAACGATCCTTTGCTGACTCATTTCAATAGAATATTTTAGGGAGAATATCTTGTATAATATCTCGTAAGACAAATTTTTCTTTACAAAAATATAATAGAATAAGAGAGCATAAAATCCGATCAAATAATCATGATGATCTCTAAGCGGGATATCAAATTAATCACACGTATCAAATTCCAACTCACAAAACTACCAAAAATATATCACACGATTCTTTTTCAATATAACCAATTATAGAATATAATTATTATAAAATCTGAATCAACCGAAGCAAAAAAAAATTATGCACAAATAGATTCTCGCTTCCTTACCTTTATTACCTGTAAGAAAATAACTTATCTTTTCTTTGGTACCCAAATGAATTTGGGTCCATTTCGGTTAGAGGAAGCATCAAATTTCCAATTGATTGACTTGGATTTCTTCCAATCAAGTGGACATTGTTGCTTAAAGTGATTATGATCATCACAATTCAAGCAATTAAAATATTGAGATCCAATAGGCTTCACAAATTGCTTACCAAAATGACTTCGATAATGGTGGATCGAAGGTTTGTGCCGCAATCTCTCCTTTACTTTTGGAAAATCATTATTGATCTCACTGTCCTTCTCATAACCAAGACCGGATTTGTTGTAGTACGGCATTTGTATGGAGAGGACATGCTCCAATGTCTTTGAGCCAATAGAAAATTTCTTGCAAATTTTCAGAATTTCTTCCTTATAGGAATCATTTTCCTTTTGCAAAAAATCTTTCTCTTCCTTAACAAAAGAATTCTCCTTTTCCAGCTCAACGATCCTTGTCTCATTTGTAGAATTTTTCTCTCTCAATTTAGAGATATTCTTCAACGCTTTCTTATGTTCTGCGCATAACTCTTCAAAAGGATCATCATCATCAAGAATAAAATTTGAACATGTTACCTCGTCTTCTTCAAATTCAATGCCCGCCATTAAGCATAAATCCTCATCATCGCTGGATTCACACTCGATGTCGCTCCACGTCTCGGCTTTCTTTGTGGACTTCTTCCCTTTCGAATTGCTTCTTTTTCTCACAAGGTGTTCAGATTTTTTGATCAACGACCTCATCTCCTCATCGTCATCCTTTTTATCTTCCTCAAAATCTGCCTCATTAAAATCAGCATTAGATTTTAAAGCAATTAACTTCTTACATTCTGGATCTTCATCATTTATACATTCCACTTCATAAGATTGCAAAGTTCCAATAAGTTCATCAATAGATAAAGGCGAAATCATCAACGTCTCGCGGATTGAAGTCTTGACGTTGTTCCAATCCTTCGATAATCCTCTCAAGAGCTTATTGACCTTCATTGGTCCTGGGACAGGTTGTCCTTGATATGCAAGCTCATTTACTATATCAGTAAATCTGCTGAACATATCTCCTATGGACTCCCCCTGTTTCATCTTGAAGGATTCATATTGACCAAGTAAAATATTTACTTTGGTCTCTTTTACACGATCGATCCCTTCATAGGTAACGTGCAACCTATCCCATACTTCCTTCGCTGTTTCACAAGAGGAAATTCGATTATACTCATTAGGAGATAAAGCACGGTAAAGAGAGTAGATAGCCTTTGCATCTAAAGCTTCTCTTTTTGTTATCTCTTTTTGAGATAGAGTAACAGATGATTGAAGCGTTTCGCCATCCTCTTTTCTAGTAGATGCTGATACAATATTAGGATTGATTCATTTCTCAACAACATCCCGTTCCAACAAATCCTTAGATCTTAGGAATGCCTTCATAATGTTTTTCCAGACGTTGTACTCTTTCCCATCAAAGTAAGGTGGTCTGGTGATGCTTTGTCCCTCAATCAGACCTGGTGCAAAAATACTAGCCATGAAAGATCTTTAGCTCTGAAGTAATAAACACTTCAAGATACTGAGCACGAGGCTCTGATACCAATTGATGTGACTAGTATTAACACCTAGAGGGGTGAATAGGTGTAGAGGAAGTTTACGCGCAAGTAATATAGATCTATTGCAATCAACAAACAGAAATTAAATAGAGAGAGTAGAGAAGATTGCAAACACGGTTTATAGTGGTTCGGCTTTTGTCAAGCCTACGTCCACTCTCCGGGTGATCGCCAATAGGCTGGATTTCACTATGTGATCAAAGGTGATTACACACTCTTGAGTGTTAGCACTTGGTGATGATATGTCTCACAAAGTCACTATTTTTGGTAATTCACTAGGATCACTCAATTACGCTCTTTTTCAGACAACTAGTGAAGAATTGAATCAGCCTTGGAATATATTTATCCTCTCTAGTCTCCTAGGTCTCATCCTATCCTTATATACTCTCCAAGCCACACTCGACCGTTGGCTCTTTCCGTTAGAGATTAGTCTTCACTTTCCTTTCTTGGACAGACTTCATAAGGTAAGTCTTTTTGACAGACTTCATAACCAATATAAGTCACTCAAAGCATAGTAAATTGCACCCATGGAGCATGATGAAATGGAGTCAATCAATTCGACGCCAAAAAGATAAAAAATGCACAATGACTACGGGAGCAGTGCCTTCCACCAAAGAAGCACGTTAAAGCCCAATCGTCCATTTTGGTACGATAAATGAGGCAAAGCATCCAAGAAACAATTCCCTCAAATGTTAAGACATCAATGCTCATGCTCGAAGAACAGAAACATGTGAAGGGTAAATTGTATCGATTCCAATTGCTCATTTTGATATTATCTCTAACATGATCCCCTTTTCCTTTGACAGGGAGACATCAAATGCACAAAAAAAAAAAATTGCAAGTGAAGGGCAATTTGGGGTTGCCAAATATCCAAGAGGATAATGTCGGCACTTTGAGTGATAAATGCGAGTGAAGGGTAATAATGTATCGTCTCCAATTTTCAATCCTTGAAGATTCTTGCACTAACACTTTCCTTCTTATTCCTTACAGGGTTACTAAGTTGCCATGTTGCGGGTAAGTACCCTTCTTCTCAGAATCAAAAGGAAAACAAAATTGAGAATTTTCAAAACAAAAAAATTTCAGCATTTTACTGGGAGCAAGTAAATAAAATGAAAAAGAGAAAAAAGAAGGGATAGAAATTGAGAAAATGAACTTTTCACAAAGTTTCTGGGCATTGTTTTTTATCTCAAAATTATATGTCCGCTTGATGGATCACTCATTTTGATCAAAATCCCCCATGGAGATTAATCTACTCAGATGATCTCGACTACATGAAATTGAGATGTTTAATCATGCCAAGCAGGAAATGCTTATGACGATGAAAGGCAATCAATTCCCAAACACGTCCTTTAAACACTGTGAGAATTGAGCGAAAAAAGAGAACACCCATGTCGTTTAAGGACAAAGGAGTCATTCGTAATTGGTACATGGACCAAAATGAAAAGAGGCGTTCATTTTCTCTATCTTATACACTGCAGGTGATCATAGTCAACCCCTTTGAGCCTCAAATGCGAAGAAATCATAAAATACCCCTGTCAAGAACCACCCCACAATGGGGCAAATTTAGAGGTTTTGGTTGACATCATATGGTGAAAAGATGAGAAAGACTTCATTGCTTTCACTTGCATTAATCTTTTATGGTAATTTCAGGTGAATTCTTATGAAAGCTTGAAACATCCCAAGGTGAAGAAGAGCATTCATTTCTCTATCCAAACACTGTTGCCCATTGCTTAAACCAAGTTGAGCCTGATTGTTCATTTCTAAAACCCAAGTGGTGATTATCTCTCCATACTGGGGCAAGGCACATGATTGACCAATACGATTGGCATTTTATGTGAAAATGAAAAGAAAAGAAAAAGCATCTCGAAAGTCCTAAAAGCTCAAAAAGTTCAAAAGAGCAAAAGTCCAATGAAAATTAAGGTGTATAAAAAAGCAGTGTGCCTGGTAAAAGCAAGGCCAATGCCCGTGAAAAAAAAGAAAAAAAAAAGAGAAAAAAGAAAAAAGGAAGATTCGCATCAAGGGGCGAAAAACTCCTATGTGAAAAAATAGTTGTCAAATTCAAAATGCTTGCATTGAAAAGAAAATCATTGCAAATGCAAAGAAAAATTGAGAAAGACAAAGCTCTTATTTGATTAGTCAAAGGACTTTCGAGATAATTCAGATTTCAAAAGTCAAGTGCTTTCAAAATATTGAGTAATATGACAATGGTGCCATGATAATCACCAACTTTCAAATCCCTTTTTGTGAAAAGTTCTGAGCCTTTAGAGCCTTAACCAAACCAACACTACAACCCTGCCCAAAGTCTCTTCAGATTGGGATGGTTCAAGTGGAAATAAGAACTCTCCAAAGAAGCTACCGCTCGAAGAAGTGGGGGCAAGGTTGTCTTATCTCATCTTAAGGTTTCTTGACTTGTAAACCTGGCAAAGATGTTGGCATATAATCGTTTCATTTCATAGCCAATGATGCTTATCCCTTGCTAAGACCATGACCAAACCTACATTACGGTCCCTTTAAAAGACCTTTTGGATTGATCAAGATGTACTTATTGCGAATGATTCTCAAATCCTTCGACACTAGAAATGTGAGGTAGATTGAGTGATCAAATTACTTCCCACATGAATGGATGGGATCATATAGCCCCTTCTTGAGAGTATGTGATAAGCCCTTTCTAACTGAGGAGCTCTTGTTTGGCATGCTTAATAAACCTCTTGCATGAATAGGATCATTCTGACATGATTTTTCTCTTAAAGGGATTTGATGATTAATGATACCTTTCAAGCTTAATGACAATTTTGCGGTACATGATACCAAAAAACATTAAATGCTTTCAATGTGATCAGACTTAGCTTGATTTGCTTATGCAATTAATGTTACAATATTGCCAGTGCATCTTTCTGATATTGTCTCCAATGACATTTGCTCAAGTTGAATTTGACAGATTCACTCAGTGAAACCACAATTTCAATGGTTCATGGTAAACCTAAAACCATGCATTTCCAAAAGGGTTGGTGGTCTATCCTTAAACCACAATGGTTCGTGGGCGTATCCTTAAATCACACGGTTCGTGGGTCTATCCTTAAACCACACGATTGGTAGGCGTATCCTTAAACCACACGGTTCGTGGGTCTATCCTTAAACCACACGGTTCGTGGGTCTATCCTTAAACCACACGGTTGGTGGGCGTATCCTTAAACCACACGGTTCGTGGGTCTATCCTTAAACCACACGGTTCGTGGGCTTATCCTTAAACCACACGGTTCGTGGGCTTATCCTTAAACCACACGGTTCGTGGGCTTATCCTAAAACCATGCATTCTCGGTTGAAGCCCGTTATTACACGGTAAGACTTTGCCATCTCGGTCGAAGCCCGTTATTACATGGTAAAACCTCCCTTCAAGTCGAAGCCCGTTATTACATGGTAAGACTTTACCATCTCGGTCGAAGTCCGTTATTACACAGTAAGACTTTACCATCTCGGTCGAAGTCCGTTATTACACGGTAAGACTCATCTAACCTAATCGAAACCCGTTGTTACACGGTGAAACTTTACTAACTTGGTCAAAACTCGTTCGTACAAGCTAAGACCTAAAAAAAAAAAAAAGTGAAAAAAAGAAGTGAAAAATGAATAAATGAATGAAATAAATTCGCTCTTTCATGGCTCGTTGGTAAAAGTCGGGTGTCACCTAGTCTTTGAAATGAACCTCTTCGAGCTCCCTTTCAAAGAGGGGCAGCTATTGACACCCGAATTTTTATTTATTTTGCACTTATAAATACATATTAATTTACAAAAAAAAAAGATTAAAAAAATCGGATGGGCTCAGTTTAGCCCACTCCTCTATTCGCCCATTTCTTTTTCTTTTCCTTCTTCTTTCAGCCCACCTCCCTCTTATTTTGGGCCTGGCCCATCCTCCCTTGGATTCTTCTTCTTCTCCCACATTCACACGCACACGCGAAAAACGCAGCGGAGGAGCAGAACGTGGGGGAGAGGGCAACGACGCCGCTAGAATAACCCCCCACCACCGAGAAGAGAAAAAGGAGCGAGCAGAGAGCACAGAGACGAAAAAAAACAACGAAGAGAGATAGAGAGCGGAGGTGGTTTTTTTCAGGTTGCTGGAAGGAGGTTTTCGAGCGGCTGGTTTTTCTTTTCTGGGGGTTTTCTTCTCCTTCGAGCGTTTTTCTGGTCTGGAGAGATACAGGAGGCGCTTGGAAAAAGCCTCATCAGAGAGAGGAACTGAGACCGGAGGCTGGTTCAACAGAAGGAAAGATAGATACGAAAAAAAAAAGAAAAAAGAAAAAGAGGAGAGGATGGCAGTGTCTTCGTTCTTCTTCTTCTGGGGTGATTCTGCAGAAAACGCGTGAGCTCGACTTAGGAAAAGGTAGAGAATTAGAGGAGAAGTGGTAGAACTCGAGACAGAAAAACCGGGAGAAGAGAGTTGCGGGTGAGAACAAGGAAAGAAGGTCAGAGGGAGAAACCGCCGGCCACCGTTCTCGAATCGCAGCCGACAACCCGCAGCGACGCCTCCTTTCCCGTGCCGAAGCTCCGGTAAGTCCTAGCCCTCATTTTTTTGCGTTGTTCTTCGGGTACGTCGGGCCGGAGTTCGCGACCGCGAACTCTGGCCCCATCCGGCCCTTTTTAGATCATTATACGGTCCTGGTTCATTGACAAGAATGCCGGCGTCGGTCTCGTGTCCCGGTTGAGTCGGAAACCTTAGGATTCGGTAGCGCACCCCAACTGTTCGACAAAATACCTCACAGAGATCTGAAATTTCAGTCCGCGTTTTAACGTAGAATCAATTCGTGCTTGCATATGTAGTTGCTGAATCATGTTTTTTGCGTGGTCATTATGTTTTGGCGTGGTCTTCGCGAAATAATCGTGCGTCGTCGGGAAAGTGAGGCTTTTCTTTGTTCCGGTGAACGGATTATCGGTCGTCGGAAGAGGTGGCCGGCGGTGGTCGCCGCCGGTCAAGCGGTATGAGGGCGAGGGTGGTCCAAGCCCGGTGAGATTTCGCCGGAAATAACGTTTGTTGGCGCCGGTCCGGTGGAGGAAATCGTCGGACAGGAGGGGCTGCATGAAGACGTGCATGGGGGAAGAACCAGAGCAGCAGAAGACCAAAAATAAAAAAAAAAGATTAAATAAAAACAAAAACAAAAACAAAAAAAAAAAGAAAACAAAAACAAAAAGCTAAAAAACAGGAAAATGGAAAGAAAGGGAAATGGGCTGTGGCTTTCTAATTTTCGGCTGGTCAGTGGGCTTGTTCATCATGGGCCATGGTGACAGATTACTGAGATAAGATTAGAAATTGGATATGGGCTTATTTTGAGAGAAGCATCTTCGTGGGCCATCTTGGTTATTTTTTTTGAGTGGGTTTAGGGTCAGTTTAGTAGGGTCGGGTCATTCGACCCGGTCCGAATCACCTTTTGAATCAGAATTAAAAATTTTAAAAAATTTTAAAAAAATCTTAAAATTCAGAAAATCAAAAAATCTTTAAAATCTTTAAAAATCTTTAAAAAATTTCGAAAATCTTTTAAAAATTAAAAAATGTTTTCTTTTTAATTTCAGAAAGGTTTTGAAAGTTTATTTTGATTTGATTTTATTTTATTTTGTTTTGTTTTTCTTTGTTTTTTCGAATATTCAAAAATTCCAAAAAATTAGAAAAAAATTAGAAAATTCCAAAAAAATTAATAAATATTTTTCTTAAATTTTCAGAAAAGTCAGAAAATATCAAAAATCTTGAAAGCTTGTTTTATTTAATTTCGGAAAATTCGAAAATATTAAAAAAATATTAAAAATATTAAAAATTCAGAAAAATTCAGAAAATTCAGAAAATTTCCAAAAACAAAAAAAATGGAAAACCCTTAAAAAATAAAAATAAAAGACTAAAATTGAATAAGCCTTTAGGGCTCTACAATAGGTTTTCCTAGTTTACGTTATTAGGATTATTCATGTACCTTATTTTTGCGATGACATTTTGAACGTTATTTTCTTACCTTAGAACGGTTAGGACATATCTTAGAATTCTCGAATACGTTGCCATGACCTCATTAATACATGATCAAGTTAGGTACCGAAAGGGCGTTAGTCGCGTGACTAACGTAATCAAGTCCCCGACCCTAGACTCTCTGGTTGCGTAAAAAGCGAGACGCGCTCCCATGTCTCGCTCGGTTCCTAGTTGACCTCAATAGACTAGTGGTGACTCCCTATTTGAAAACTTTTGTGAATATCCCAACGTCGCGCGGGGTATGGGCTTGGGAGAGCCCGAGTTAATTAAGGGTCGTCGGCCCGAAATTAACAATACCCCTAAACCTATTATATTATATACGAAAATTTTAGGTCGCGACAAGTACGGTCAGACTTAAATCTCAGTCTGGTACGGTCAGACTTAAAATCTCAGTCTGGTCGAGTCTTCCGTCTGCTTCATCCAGACTCAGAAACTTTCCATCATCTGTATAGTGGCTTGTGCGTCTTTCACTAAGTTACTCAATAAACACGTTAGTAGCCTTTTGATTTATTTTGTCATCTTCAAAACATCATAAGGGATTTCCCTAACAATATATTCGTGTTCTTTCATAGACTAAATAGAGTTCATAAGAGAAGGTGTTCAATCCCACTGCTGTTGGGAAGAGCAATCTCATATGGGAGATAACTGGCCTGCTAGTCAAGACAGCAGAAAGAAGGCAGCCCTTTTTGCCTTTGACATTGGAACTTAGATAAAGCACTTGACACCAGAGAGACAACTCTAAAATTCCAATTCAAACAGAGAAACTGATAATATCAAATGACGCTCCAAGAGCTGGACACGCTCAAAGAAGGTTAATTGAATTATTGAATATGGACAAAGTGAAGACCCAATAATCACACACAGAAGGTAGCCGCCTTACAACTCAAAAAGCACACAAGGCATTCGATGACCCAAACAATCAAGTAGATCGATGACATTAGGAATATAGAACGTATGGCTTTATATGATTGAATGCAAGAACAAGTAGATAGCCCATTTTGGAAATGTGCATTAGAAAATATTATGGTAACGTTGAGATAAATAACATGTCATATCTATGGATGGGCAACAAGAGGAACAAGAAAATCAAGGAAATTGACAGAAAAATTAATAGCACTATCATGACTGCTTCCTTCCACCCGTCAATAAAATCAAAGTTAGAAATTAGTTGAGTTCCAAATTGAAAAGGATGAAATTGCAATCGAAATTGCATTATAAGAAGTCTTTTGATTTCTTTAAATAAACTAACCATCTCTTCTTTTTGAGAAAAGCATCATTTGATGGGATCAAAATATATTTTCACCTAGCTAATATCTACTGCAACTTCCTTGAAAGAATGAAGGATGTGATATAACATACCAAGCCCTTGATATGTTAGCTGTCAAGTATGTAATGTAAGATCCCAGTCCAAATGCATAATGCAGTCTCTTCACAGATATACCACCTGATATAAGAAATTTTAACAGCATAGTATAAGAAATACTACTACAAGCGAATGTAGGGGGATGCATGGTCAGCCTAATAGATTGGATCCCTTGATAGCTTGTATGAGGAACAAATCAGACAAAAAGTGGCAATATATAAAAAAGTGATAATTACCTTTCCCGACACGGGCCTACGGTATATATCACAATGTAATCCTGACTTTTCCACTATCGAGATATGGTGATAATTTCTTTTGGGGGTCCAATAGTCAGCTCATTCTAATCTGTGGCATTGACATTTGTTAGCTTCTACATGACATATTTTTTATCATTGACTAAAACCATGCATAGAAAGATAAAGCGACACCTATGAGATTTGGGTATTGAAAAATTGGATGAATTACTTCGGTAGGAGCTTCGACACCCTTTTTTTGAATTCATTTTGCATAAGTTTTTAACAATCGTCAATAGAAATGATAGTAATTAAACTAAACTAAATCATTCGGGTCTAGAGAATTACACGAATAAGACCGCCGGTCCGTATTTTCTCTTTTAATAAATCATAGCATTGTGTTAAAATTCAGAAGTACTCATTGCTCGACCGACAATTTCATCCTTCAATGAAGGCTACAAAAACTGCTAAGTGTCCCGCACGATCGGTACTTCTCCGAGGTCTTGAATTGAATTGAATGGGGGGCAGTTTTTCTTTGACCGAAGGAATTCACGTCATCAAGTCATGGGTTAAAATTCCGAGACACGTACGATTTGATCTTCACCATCTTGTTTGGGATCTTAAATGGATTCATTTGGGTCCGATGTCTAGGATCGATGCCCAATCTGCAATTGAATTATTGAAATCTCAAGCGCTCTAGCATGCTCTACTTATACGCCCGTGTCAGTTTGGGGTATGGTTGGTTCACCGGGAGCTTTGCCCTCCTAATTCAAACCTTACCTAAAAGAAATAGGAGCTTACCCAAGTCCAAGAAATGAAATGACTCGATTAAGACTAAAAGGTATAATCTACTTGTCCTCTCCATTTATTTTTTTTCCTTGGAAATTTCCCCAATCTTTTCTATAGATGTAAATCACATTAAGTGAACTACATAAATCCGAATTTTTATTGATTTATACCATTATTTTGCAAGTGAAATGAACCAATGGATTATATACTAAAATTATGGAAGATATCTATATATTCTTCACTTATAAATCTTTTGAATTCGAATTAATTCTAATATTGTTAGTTTATCGTAGCGAGTTATTTGAATATTAGAAGTGAGCCATTTGATTCTCCTGAAGTATTATGTGTATACATCGACACGTGACATTCTGAAGAAGATTTGAACGAGTTTTCGGCGTCCCCGTGACCAGCGGTGCAAAAAGAGAGTCGACGGTGCACGGCATGGTCAAGCCTCCGCACACGTACACAAAATGTCAACACGTGTGGAGGTGTTGAGGAAGACCGCCGCTAGCTCAGCTGCTCTTGTCGGTTCAGTCGGTTGAATAGTCCAAAAATCCTCAGCTCTCCTCTCTTTCTACAAATACCCACCAGCACAAACCTCAGACTCCAACCACAGACAACCTTAACACAACACATAATTTCGCAAGAAATGAGGTTCGGGTCGTTAATACCGTTGCTCCTCCTGGCCGCGGCGCTCGGGGCCGCCGCTCAGCAGTGCGGGAGCCAAGCCCATGGAGCCCTGTGCCCTGGAGGGCTGTGCTGCAGCAAGTACGGCTACTGCGGCAGCACTCCTGCCTACTGTGGCGATGGCTGCCAGAGCCAGTGCAGACCTAGGGGCGGTGGCTCACCGACGCTGACTACGACTCCTTCTGGTGGTGGCGGGGACATCGGCGGCTTGATCAGTCGGGAGCTGTTCGACGAGATGCTGAAGCATCGAAACGATGGGAATTGCTCCGGCAAAGGGTTCTACACCTACGACGCCTTCATCACGGCCGCCAAGTCGTTCGGTGGGTTCGGGACAACGGGCGACACGGACACGAGGAAGCGAGAGATTGCGGCGTTTTTGGCTCAGACATCGCATGAAACCACAGGTTTTGTCCTCAATTAAATTGTCAGATTGCGCATATGTTGCAGCAGCAAACCAGACGTACGTGCACTGATTTCCATTTTGCATTACCATTGAAATCGACCGAATTATTTTTATAGGTGGATGGGCAAGTGCACCGGACGGTCCATATGCATGGGGATATTGCTTCAAGCAAGAGCAAGGCAATCCTGGAGACTACTGCGTTCCCAACCAGCAATGGCCTTGTGCTCCTGGCAAGAAATACCATGGACGTGGTCCTATCCAAATCTCCCAGTGAGTTGAAATAAGATCAACCTTCTGTTTCATTGTGCATAGTAGTCTGCTTGTGATTCTCGCTAGTTGTATATTCCTATGTAGACGCGAATCTGGTCCGCGTAGGTTTGGATTTAAGAAAGATTGGTTTTCTCGGATTTTGATATGTTTGGTGGATTGCGATTTTCCCCAGCAACTACAACTACGGGCCGGCGGGGAAAGCCATCAACTATGACTTGCTGAGAAACCCAGACGCGGTTGCAACCGACCCGGTCATCTCCTTCAAGACGGCCCTCTGGTTCTGGATGACGCCGCAGTCGCCAAAGCCCTCGTGCCATGCTGTCATCACCGGCCAGTTGCAGCCGTCCGCCACAGACACCGCAGCAGGGCGTGTCCCCGGGTATGGGGTCATCACCAACATCATCAATGGCGGGATCGAGTGCGGGAAGGGCTCGAACCCACGGGTGGAGGACCGGATCGGGTTCTACAAGAGGTACTGCGACTTGCTGAAGGTGGGATATGGCGACAATCTGGACTGCTACAACCAAAGGCCATTAGCCTAGTTGTTATACTAGATCGAGTTGTTGCTCACGTACTGGTGATCAGTAAACTAAGATGTACTGCTAGGTTTCTATCCACATAAGAAAGGACTAAATAAAGGATATTGACCATTCCGTTATCTTAAATGAGCTTTCAGAAGTTGCGCAACATGTGCAACTAGAATTACAATCTGCGTGTTTACCCTGAACTTATCAGGAAACTGGAGACCTATAAGTCAAATTTCACCTAACTGAGGATAGGAATGGAAATTGCGATGTTGGCAAATCATTTGAGCCGACCCGTCTAATAAACAGCAAAAGCTACTGCATCGACAAGCATGCTTGCTGGCTAATGAATGTGGAATGTGGTAGCTCTCTCGGAGGCGCTTCAGCAGTGCAACAATCCACCTCTACGAGCATTCGCAAACATCGCATGAAATCCTAGGAATACAAACTTTGCATCAATATTTGGGGGGAGGTTGTGTTGCGTAAAGGCTACTTCTCTCACGAGGATTCTCTCTGTCGTTTTTCTGGGTGAGTACTAGATTTGAATTGAAGCCAATTGATTGATAAAGATCTACAGAACGACTTTTTGGTCAACACTGAGGGAAGTCCATGCGAAGCAAGTAGCAAGCTAAACGGCTCTGTCCATAACGATGTAGGCAGACTCAAAGTCGAGTGCAAAGAAACACTTCGAGGGATTTCAAGTACAGCACAAACAGCAAATTCGCTACTACACAGAATCTCCATCTGAACCGGTAAACAGCAATCACGTTCTTGAGAAGCTCAGCAAAATTGATCGTTTTTAACCATTCTTCGAGAAGCAACATACTAATATCTCTCTGCCTTGCATGCTCCATTTATCTAACACTTGCTTCAAAGTTCAATCTTCTTCAGTTCAATCTTCTTCGGCTCAAATATTGGTAACAAGAAACTCCCACTGCATAAATTTCACCAATTGAAATAAGGCGATCAATTACATGATCACAAAGAATCACATACATGGTAAATGATTCATTCATCCAAGCAATGTACTAAAGGAAATTAGGGCAAGCCAGAAAATTGCTCAGTCTAACATTCGGTTTGGATGAGAGATACAACAGTCAACCAAAATCACAAACGATCATGAATATAAGTTTGGAAGTAAGGTTCAAAATCTGGGTAAGATTGATAAATAATTCTTTATACTTCCCCCACAATAACAAGACATGCAATTTGACAGAGTTTGATCTTGACAAGGAAAACTCGAGAAATAAATAAAACTGTCATTTCTATCTTGTCACATCTGATGATAAATAAATTAACGCCAAACTCATTATATACCTAAAGGGAAAAAATTGGAGAAAACAATGATAAGATCTCTAATTTCGGCGGCGGCAGCAGCAACAAGTAAAAGCATCCAAACAGGTAAAAGGCTTTGACTTCTCTTCCAATTCCTGTGCTATGGGCATCCGTTCTAGATCATATGTACTGCTTTTGACGCAACAAAAGTGGTACAAATTTTGGCAAGCATCTTTGCCGAAAGGATAAACTCTTTCAAGAATATCTCTACAGATTGCATGAGAATTGTGTAAAGAAGCTGGTATATTGATGGCCAAAGAAGAAATGGCTAGAACATTGATACAATCTTTTCTACCTATCTAACTAAACTTGCGTCAAATTTAGTATTAAGTGTTGTGCACTTGCATGTTCAATTTAAACCCATTCTCATGGACGGTGATTTGAAAGAAAGGATCATGCTATATTATATGATTCCAAGTACGTTTTGCATCTTTTCAATTAGAAGTTGGTCTTGCTGTAGGCCTATGATATGAGAATGACAATCTCTAATCAATGCTTTAACAAATAAAAGAGCATAAACATTAAGATTAGGACCTTCTAAAATCAGATAACCCAAAAAGTCATATCAAAAGAAATTTAAAGCGATTACTTTGTGACAATTTTTCTTACTATCCAACTATATTCACTAATATCTCTAATTAGCTGAGGGTCCCTCCCTCCCTCCCTCCCTACCCCTAACAAGTCATATCAAAAGAAATTTAAAGCAATCACAAAATGCCAAGTTTATTGCGTTTAAATTTACATATAATCGGATGGAATTTCATTTTGATGTATTCATAAAATATGACATTATCGAGGTGATTTAATTTATATTGGCGTTTGATGATTTATATAAGGAGTACTAAAAAATAGATAAAAAGTTGGATAGGGGTAGGTCCTACCCAATTTTAAGTAAGCCTTTCCTTAAAAATGTCATATGAGATTATGTGCTATGCATGATTTACATGAATAAATTAGAAAAACGAAACTTTTGCTCACTTCCCTCCCCTCCTCCCTCGCCGGTCTCCCCAGTCGATTGCCTTGACAAAATTGATGTCTTAACCGTGCTCTCCACCACCCCATGCCTTCGCCTTCTTTCCCCACTTTTGTGAATTGTCACACTTCCATTCGTCGTTTTATCGACAGAGGAAACCTATACATCTTATTGCTGGATCTCATCAATGCCGAGTTGATCACGTTTAAATTTATATATAATTGGATGACTCCCCAATCCCTTTTCTTGTCCACACCGCCCAAAGATAACAACATGAAAAAGCATGAGGTCGATGGGCTCCTTCACCAGTTTCTCACTTCTTCAGCTGAGGGGTTGAGGGGTTGGGACCAAAGGTCATAGTCGGGATAATTTCCAAAAAAGTCATAAACCTATTGTAAATATCGCAAATTCAATCCTAAATCTTTTATAATTGTGTCAAATCAATTCATCCGGTGAAATTTGGCCAGCCGGTGCTGACATAGCCACCAACTAGCGTCAACTATCCGACGAATAATTTTTTAATAATTTTTTTTTCTTTTTTTCTTTTTTTTTTCTTTATAATTGTACGGTGCCTTCACGTGATTACCTTGGGTTGAAGATTGCTCTTCCTCCTAATTGGAGGGTTCTTGTTTCGGCCACATTTATCATTTGCAATTACCTTCTTATAGGCTCAACAATCGATCAATTGTCTAAGACCGATTCACAAAATTGATATGTTAAACTATGTGACTTATCATGAATGATTCCAATATCTATATATAAAAAAACAAAAGGGAATCCATTGGCGTAATGTATTAATTTTATTAATCTTAGCTATTTATCAAAATAATGGATTCACCCGAAAATAGGTGAATCTAAAGAGGTTTAATTCAACTCTTCCCAAAAAAAAAAAAGAAAAAAAAAAAATTATAAGGACGGAGTCTTGTGGCCAATGCGTACGGGTATGGTCCACGACATGGGAATGAATAATGCCAGGCCTTGGCATGTGTGCACCATGCAAGCTGGGTTAGCCCACGTGGCAATTGGCCTGCGATCCCCTCCATTCACAGCGCCAAGTGTGCCGTGATTTCTTAGTTTTCTAATTCTCACGCAATTGAACCAAGGGGTGTTAGGACCAAACTTGAAAATCAAATCGAAATCGAAATCCATGTGGACCAAATCGCTCGTGTACTTTTGATTCGATTTTTGAATAATAAAAAAATGGGATCATTTTTTTTATTTTGATTACAATAATTTTGATTTGGTTTGATTAATCGAACTGAATTGAAAATCACATATCTTCTTGATATTATAATTCATACAATTTCTCTCATTTTCTAATAAATTTCTTTTTAATATTTTAAAAATAAAGCAAAAAACCAAATCAAGTATTTGATTCGGAGCACGGTTCAATTTGAAATTAATGCAGACTCAAATAATTCGATTCAAATTTTCTAAATGTCCAAATTGAATCAAATAGTTGACAACCCTAATTGAAATATAGTAAAAATATGAAAAAGTCCATGTTAAATCTTGCATAAAAATTTCAGGTTTTCGTGAAGTACCTCACTAAGTTCATTAACAAGGTAAAATTTAAGGATATGTTGGAGCAGGTGGCTCAAACATGAAATTAAATGTCAACATTTACTTTTTAAGTAGATCATATCATTAAGAATCAACCTTCCAAGTTGTTGAGAAAAAGATTCGAATGGAATCTTGCTAGGGACTAGGTTGATATGGCAATGGGCATTGATCATCTTGATATGGGGATGTAAACGAGCAGGCAATTTCGCCAAATAAATTGGCCATTTTGCAATAAGTTCTAAACCCTAGGGCCATTGTATATAATTTGTGAAATTTGTTAAGATCTACCACATAGTATCAACAGAAAAAATTGAATCGAACAAAACCGATAAGTTATGAGATGAAATTGCACGTGAGAACAAAATGCGGGGATGAAATATCAGATATCACCCGAAGGAGCAGCCATGTCAAATCGCACTTACAAAATGAAAGGTGATTTGAATTCTGACGTGAACTTAAAGATATATGTGGCCGAATAGGTTCATTGATTGCTTGTGCAGACCTATGGCATTCGTCGAGGTTGCTTTAGTGGGCCGAAATGGCATCATCTATGGATTTTATATTTGGGCCGACAAGACCCAAAATTCAATTTTCGGTACACATTTGACCAAAAAAATTAAAAAAATCTAATCTTATATAAAGCCTACCCATCCTACAGATTACCTTTACGGACGTACGGTATATAGCACGATGCAATCCTGACTTTTCCACTGTCAAGGTAAGGCGATAATTTCTTTAGGGACCAATAGTCAACTCATTTTAATAGGCCACATTCGCGGTTAATAGTTTCAATATAACATGTTTTTGGAGCATTAGCTAAATTCATGCTGAGGGGACACATATAAGATTTGGATATTGAAAAATAGGATGAATTAGTTTGGGAGGAGCTTCAATACCATTTTTTTTAATTTGTTTTGTAGAAGCTTTTAACAGTAGTTGATAGAAATGATAGTAATTAAATTAAACTAAATCATTTGGGCAAAATAAAACTACATGCATAAGACCCTCTTCTTGGAAATCATAGCATTATGTTAAAATTCAGAAGTACTCATTGCTTGATCGACAATTTCCTCCTCCAATAAAGGCCAAAAAACTGGCAAGTGTCCCGCACTGAGGTCTTGAATTGGATTGAATTGGGGGCGGTTTTTCTTTGTCTGAAGGAGTTCACGTCATCAAGTCAAGGGTTAGAATTCCGTGACACATATGACTTGATCTTTCATCATCTGTTTCGGGACCGAAAATGGATCCATTCGGGTCTGATATCCAATCCACAATTAAATTACTAAAACCTCAAGCGCTCTAGCATGCTCTCTACTTGTTTGCGTGTATGGTCAGTGTACCAGGAGTCACGCTCTCAATTTGAACCTTACCCCAAAAGAAATGGGGCTTACTAAAGCCAAAGAAATGAAATGACTTGAATAAGATTAAAAGGTTTGACCCACTTGCCATCTCCATTTATTTGTTTTCCCTAGTGATCTCCCCAATCTCGCATTAAGTGAGCTACATAAATCTGAATTTTTATTAATTTCTATCATTATTTCATAAGTGGAATGGACTAATGGAGTATATATTAAAGTTATGGTAGATATCTATGCATTCTTCACTTATAAACTTTCTAAAATCTTTCGAAGTCGAACCGATTCTAATATCTTTAGTTTGTTGTGGCGAGTTATTTAGAAATTGTAAACAAGTCTTTTAACTCCCTTGAAGTATTATGCGCCATGTGACGTTCCGACTAAGATTTGAACGAGTTTTCGCCACCGCCGCGACAAGCAGCGAAAAAGGAAAGTCGACCGTGCACGGTACGGTCAAGCCTTCGCGAACGTACACAAAATGTCAACAATAGATGATTTGAGGAAGCCCGGCACTAGATCCGCTGCTCTTGTCGGTTCACTCGGTTGAATAGTCAAATCCTCAACTCTCCCCTCTTTCTATAAATACCCACCAGCACGAGCCACAGACTTCAACCACAAACAATCTCGACATAACACGTAATTTCGCAAGAAATGAGGTTCGGGTCGTTAATACCGTTGCTCCTCCTGGCCTCGGCGCTCGGAGCCGCCAGCGGGGACATCAGCGGCTTGATCAGTCGGCAGCTGTTCAACGAGATGCTGAAGCATCGGGACGACGGGAATTGCCCTGGCAAAGGGTTCTACACCTACGACGCCTTCATCACGGCCGCCAATTCGTTCGGCGCATTCGGGACGACAGGCAACACAGACACAACGAAAAGAGAGATCGCAGCGTTTTTGGCTCAGACATCGCATGAAACCACAGGTTTTATCCTCAATTATTGTCAGGTTGCGCATGTAGTAATATGCTGCAGCAGCGAACCAGACGTACGTACACTAATTTCCATTCTGCATTAACATTGAAATCTACCATTTATTTTGTAGGGGGATGGCCAAGTGCACCGGACGGTCCATATGCATGGGGATATTGCTTCAAGCAAGAGCAAGGAAATCCTGGAGACTACTGCGTTCCCAACCAGCAATGGCCTTGTGCTCCTGGCAAGAAATACTATGGACGTGGTCCTATCCAAATCTCTTAGTAAGTTACAAAAAATCATCCTTCTATTTCATTATGCATAGCAGTCTGCTCATGATTTTCGCTAATTGTATATTACTATTTAGGCGCGAATATGGCCAGCGTAGGTTTGGATTTAAGAACAATTGGTTATGTCGAGTTTGACATGTTTGGTCGATCGCAATTTTTCCCAGCAACTACAACTATGGGCCTGCGGGGAAAGCCATCAACTATGACCTCCTAAGCAACCCGGACACGGCCGCAATTGACCCAGTCGTCTCCTTCAAGACGGCCCTCTGGTTCTGGATGACGCCACAATCACCGAAGCCCTCGTCCCATGACGTCGTCACTGGCCAGTGGCAGCCATCCGCTGCGGACACTGCGGCGGGGCGGGTCCCCGGGTATGGGGTCATCACCAACATCATCAACGGCGGGATCGAGTGTGGGAAGGGCTCGAACCCACAGATGGAGGACCGGATCGGGTTCTACAAAAGGTACTGCGACTTGCTGAAGGTGGGATATGGCAGCAATCTGGACTGCTACAACCAAAGGTCGTTTGCCTAGTTCTATTACTAGATTTGAGCCATTGCTCACGTACTGGTGATCAATAAGCTGAGATGTACTGCTAGGTTTTTATCCCCATAATAAAGCACTAATAAATAAAGGATATTGACCATTCTATTATCTCAAATGAAGCTTGCAGAAGTTGCACAACATATGCAACAAGAATTACAAATCTGTGTTTATCCTGAATTTATCGGGAAACTAGAGACCTATAAGTCTTTAAAGTCGAATTTCACCCAAGCGAGGACAGGAATGGAAAATGCGATGTTGGCGAATCATTTGAGCCGAACCGTCTAATAAACAGCAAAAGCTACTGCGTTGACGAGCATGTTTGCCGGCTCATGAATGTGGTAGTTCTCTCGGAGGTGCTTTGGCAAAGCGACAATCCACCTCTACCACCATTCACGAACATTGCATGAAATCCTAGGAATACAAACTTTAGATCACGTGAAGGCTACTTCTATCACGAGGATTTTCCTTTTCGTTTTTCTGGGTGAGTACTAGATTTCAATTAAAGTCAATTTATTCAAAAAGACCTACAGAACGACTTTTTGGTCAACATCGAGGGAAGTCCATGCATAGCCAGTGGCAAGCTAAACGGGTCTGTCCACAACGATGTAGGCGGACCCTGAAGCCAATCTTGCGGCAAACCAAAAGTAGAGTGCAAAGTACAAACACCACCTGGGATTTCAAGTACAGTGCAAACCACAGCAATCACATTTTTTGAGAAGCTCAACAAAATTGATCGTTTTTATCCATTCTATGAAAAGTAACAAACTGATAACCCTCCCGCCTTCTTATCAACAAGGGATAAAGATCTGCCTTGCATGCTCCATTTATTTAACACTTGCTACAAAGTTCAGTCTTCTTCGGCTCAAATATCGGTAACAAGAAACTCTAAATAAATTTCCCCAATTGAATTAAGACGATAATCACTAGAGCAAACTCCAGTGATCACCCTTCTTATATAGGAAGAGAGAGGTGAGGAGTTCGAATCCCCACATTCTCAGAAAGGGTTGAGATGGAGACGATTTAGTTTTAAGTGTGAGTTTTAACTTTCACGCTCTGAAAAGATCGAGGATAATAATTTTAGAGTAAGAATTAGAGTAAAAATAGAATAAGACCAATCACATAAATGATACAAAAAGCGATCACATACATGGTGAATGATTATGGTTTCAACATTCGTCCAAGCAGTATACCAGAAGAAATTAAGGCAAGCTAGAAAATTGCTCATTCTAACGTTCGGTTTGGATGAGAGATACAACAATCAACCAAAATCACAAACAATCATGAATATAAGTTTGGAAGTAAGCTTCAAAATCTGGGTAAGATTGATAAAAAATCTTGATACTTCCACCAGAATAACAAGGCATCCAATCTGACTGAGTTTGATCTTGACAAGAAAAACTCAAGAAACAAATAAAACTACAATTTCTATGCTATCGCATCTCATGATAAATAAAATTAATGCCAATATACCTCCAAGCGAAACTCATTATATACCTAAAGGGCAAAAATTGGAGAAAACAATGATAAGATCTCTAATTTCAATTGCAACAACGACAGGTAAAAGCATCCAAACAGGTAAATGGCTTTGACTTCTCTTCCAATTCCTGTGCTGTGGGCATCCATTCTAGATCATATATATTGCTTCTAGCACAACAAAAGTGATACATATTTCTACAAGCACTTTTGCTGAAAGAATATACTCGTTCAGGAATACCCCTGCAGATTGCATGAGAATTGCATGAAGAAGCTGGTATATTGGTGGCCAAAGAAGAAATGGCTAGAACATTGACATGAAGACAATCTCTTCTACCTATCTAGCTAAGCTGGGGTCAAATGTAGTATTCAGTGTTTTGCACTTGCATGTTCAACCAAGCCCATTCTCATGGATAGTGAGTCGAAAGAAAGGATCATGCTATATTATATAATCCCGATTACAATTTGCATCTTTTCAATTAGAAGTTGATCCTGCTGTAGGCCTATAAAAAATGTCTGAACGATCTCTTGGTGAAGGTGCATCATTCTAATAGGATGAGTTAGTTTGGTATATATGTATGATCATTCTAATAGGTCACATTCGCAATTGATAGTTTCGATATAACATGTTTTTGGAGCATTAGCTAAATTCATGCTAAGGGGACACATATAAGATTTGGATATTGAAAAATAGGATGAGTTAGTTTGGTAGGAGCTTCAATACCATTTTTTTGAATTCGTTTTGTAGAAGCTTTTAACAACCACATAGTAATTAAATTAAACTAAATCATTTGGGCAAAATAAAACTACATGAATAAGACCCTCTTCTTGAAAATCATAGCATTATGTTAAAATTCAGAAGTACTCATTGCTTGATCGACAATTTCCTCCTCCAATCAAGGCTAAAAAACTGGCAAGTGTCCCGCACCGAGTTCTTGAATTGGATTGAATTGGGGGCGGTTTTTCTTTGTCTGAAGGAGTTCACGTCATCAAGTCAAGGGTTAGAATTCCGTGACACATATGACTTGATCTTTCATCATCTGTTTCGGGACCGAAAAAGGATCCATTCGGGTCCAATAGCCAATCCACAATTAAATTACTGAAACCTCAAGCGCTCTAGCATGCTCTACTTGTTTGCGTGTACGGTCAGTGTACCAAGAGAATCACGCTCTCAATTTGAACCTTACCCCGAAAGAAATGGGGCTTACCAAAGTCAAAGAAATGAAATGACTTGATTAAGATTAAAAGGTTTGACCCACTTGCCGTCTCCATTTATGTGTTTTCCCTAGTGATCTCCCCAATCTCTTTTGTAGACGTATATCGCATCAAGTGAGCTACATAAATCTGAATTTTTATTAATTTCTATCATTATTTCGCAAGTGGAACGGATCGATGGAGTATTTATTAAAGTTATGGTAGATATCTATACATTCTTCACTTATAAATCTTTCTAAGATCTTTCAAAATCGAATCGGTTCTAACATCGTTGGTATGTTGTAGCAAGTTATTTAGAAATGGTAAGTAAGTCTTTTAACTCTCCTGAAGTATAACGTGTATGCATCGAGAAGAAGTATCGCCACATGACGCTCCGAATAAGATTTGAACGAGTTTTTGCCACCGCCGCGACAAGCAGTGAAAAAGGAAAGTCGACGGTGCACGGCACGATTAAGCCTCCGCGAACGTACACAAAAAGTCAACAACAGATATGACTTGAGGAAGCCCGGCACTAGCTCCGCTGCTCTTGTCGGTTCACTCGGTTGAATAGTCAAATCCTCAACTCTCCCCTCTTTCTATAAATACCCACCAGCACGAGCCTCAAGACTTCAACCACAAACAATCTCGACATAACACATAATTTCGCAAGAAATGAGGTTCGGGTCGTTAATTTGTGTCGCGTAAAGGCTACTTCTATCACGAGGATTCTCTTTGTCGTTTTTCTGGGTGAGTGCTAGATTTGAATTGAAGCCAATTGATTGATAAAGATCTATGGAACGACTTTTTGGTCAACACTGAGAGAAGTCCATGCAAAGCAAGTAGCAAACTAAACGGCTCTGTCCATAACGATGTAGGCAGACTCAAAGTCGAGTGCAAAGAAACACTTCGAGGGATTTCAAGTACAGCGCAAACGGCAATTTCGCAGCTACACAGAATCTCCATTTGAACCGGTCAACAGCGATTCCGTGGTGATCACGTTCTTGAGAAGCTCAGCTGTGAAAAAGGAAAGTCGACCGTACACGCCTCGGTGAATAGAGAAAATATTAGGTATCCAAGTGATTGACACATCAGCTTCTTACTAGTCCAGAAACGACACGTGTTAATTTTGGGATCCACTTTTCAGATACCCTAGGTCTCCTCTCTCTTCAATTAATGTTCACTTTGTTTTTCTTTTTCTTTGTTCCCCTTTTGTTCTTCTCCCCCTTTCAGTCCACTAGGGATTACGCGGCGGACAGCAGTAAGGGCGGCGGCTGGAGGCTAGGATAGCAACGACAGTCGCTGGTTCGACTGTGCCAGAACCGAGAGAGAGAAAGAGAGGGAAGAACGGCGGCCGGCAGCTAGCGACTGGACGGTGGACGATTGGCCCGCCACGGCAGCTCGGGTGGTCAGGAACAGCAACAGCAAGCCGACGAAGTGGTGGTTGGGATGGTGGCAGTCGACTCCGACCAAGACAAAAGGAAGAGGAGAAGAAGCAGACAACCGCGACTGTCAGGGCTCGACGAACGGCGCGGCGGCCAACAGGTGGAGGCACAGTGCAACGACTGAACTGGGGCAACGCAGTTGTCACGACGGCGAATGGATGAGGAGGAGAGGAGAACGGGAGCTGGATGAGGCCGGGTCAGCTCGAGACCGGTGGACGGTGGCCGACTGGCGGTCTAGCAGCAAGCAGGGGTGATGGCGGAGCTACGGTTGCGGCCGGTGAGGCGGTGACTCAGCAGCAGCGGCAACTCGGTTTTCCAGCCAAAGGAAAGACCAAAGAAGAAGAAGCAGCAGAAGAGAAGAAGGTGGGGGTAGTGGTCGACGCAGTAGCTAGGAGGGGTGCGGGGTTTAGAGGAGAGAACGGTGATGTAGTAGCTGGGATCGCCGGTCTTGTTGCAGACTCACCTCATGAGCTCCGTTGCGGCGGAGGAAGGGTCGACCAAGAGGACAAGTGGGGGAAGAAGAAGAAAATAAAAGAAAAAGGAAAGAGGAGAAAAAAAAGTGAACATTAATTGAAGAGAGAGAGGAGACTTAGGGTGTCTGAAAAGTAGGTCCCAAAATTGACACGTGTCGTTTTTTTAATGGATTAGTAAGAAACTGACATGTCAATCATTTAGGTACCTAATATTTTCTCCCGCGAATCTACACAAAAGTTGACCGTGCACGGCACGGCACTAGTTCCGCTGCTCTTGTCGGTTCACTCGGTTGAATAGTCAAATCCTCAACTCTCCCCTCTTTCTATAAATACCCACCAGCACGAGCCTCAGACTTCAACCACAAACAATCTTGACATAACATGTAATTTCGCAAGAAATGAGGTTCGGGTCGTTGATACCGCTGCTCCTCCTGGCCTCGGCGCTCGGAGCCGCCAGCGGGGACATCAGCGGCTTGATCAGTCGGCAGCTGTTCAACGAGATGCTGAAGCATCGGGACGACGGGAATTGCCCTGGCAAAGGGTTCTACACCTACAACGCCTTCATCACGGCCGCCAATTCGTTCGGCGCATTCGGGACGACGGGTGACACGGACACAAGGAAGCGAGAGATTGCGGCGTTTTTGGGTCAGACATCGCATGAAACCACAGGTTTTGTCCTCAATTAAATTGTCAGATTGCGCATATGTTGCAGCAGCAAACCAGACGTACGTGCACTGATTTCCATTTTGCATTACCATTGAAATCGACCCAATTATTTTTATAGGTGGATGGGCAAGTGCACCGGACGGTCCATATGCATGGGGATATTGCTACAAGCAAGAGCAAGGCAATCCTGGAGACTACTGCGTTCCCAACCAGCAGTGGCCTTGTGCTCCTGGCAAGAAATACTATGGACGTGGTCCTATCCAAATCTCTTAGTAAGTTACAAAAAATCATCCTTCTATTTCATTATGTATAGCAGTCTGCTCATGATTTTCGTTAGTTGTATATTACTATATAGGCGCGAATATGGCCAGTGTAGGTATGGATTTAAGAACGATCACAAATTTTCCCAGCAACTACAACTATGGGCCGGCGGGGAAAGCCATCAACTATGACCTCCTAAGCAACCCGGATGTGGTCGCAACCGACCCAGTCATCTCCTTCAAGACGGCCCTCTGGTTCTGGATGACGCCACAATCGCCGAAGCCCTCGTCCCATGACGTCATCACTGGCCAGTGGCAGCCATCCGCCGCGGACACTGCGGCGGGGCAGGTCCCCGGGTACGGGTTCATCACCAACATCATCAACGGCGGGATCGAGTGTGGGAAGGGCTCGAACCCACAGGTGGAGGACCGGATCGGGTTCTACAAAAGGTACTGCGACTTGCTGAAGGTGGGATATGGCAGCAATCTGGACTGCTACAACCATAGTTCGTCTGCTTTGGTCTTTTGCGTAGTTCTATTACAAGATTGAGTCATTGCTCACGTACTGGTGATCAATAAGCTGAGATGTACTGCTAGGTTTTTATCCCCACACTAAAGAACGATATTGACCATTCTATTATCTCAATTGAAGCTTGCAGAAGTTGCACAACATATGCAACAAGAATTACAATATGTGTGTTTATCCTGAATTTGCCGGGAAACTAGAGACCTATAAAGCCTTTAAAGTCGAATTTCACCCAAGCGAGGATAGGAATGGAAAATGCGATGTTGGCGAATCATTTGAGCTGAACCGTCTAATAAACAGCAAAAGCTACTGCATCGGCGAGCATGTTTGCCGACTCATGAATGTGGTAGTTCTCTCGGAGGTGCTTTGGCAGAGCAACAATCCACCTCTACGACCATTTACGAACATTGCATGAAATCCTAGTAATACAAATTTTCGATCACGTAAAGGCTACTTCTATCACGAGGATTCTCCCTTTCGTTTTTCTTGGTGAGTACTAGATTTCAATTGAAGTCAATTTATTCAAAAAGACCTACAGAACGACTTTTTGGTCAACATCGAGGTAAGTCCATGCATAGCTAGTGGCAAGCTAAACGGGTCTGTCCACAACGACGTAGGCGACCCTGAAGCCAATCTTGTGCCAAACCAAAAGTAGAGTGCGAAGTACAAACAGCACGTGGGATTTCAAGTACAGTGCAAACCACAGCAATCACATTTTTGAGAAGCTCAACAAAATTGATCGTTTTTACCCATTCTATGAAAAGTAACAAACTAATATCCCTCCCGCCTTCTTATCAACAAGGGATAAAGATATGCCTTGCATGCTCCATTTATCTAACACTTGCTACAAAGTTCAGTCTTCTTCGACTCAAATATCGGTAACAAGAAACTCTAAATAAATTTCCCCAATTGAATTAAGACGATAATCACTAGAGCAAACTCCAGTGATCACCCTTCTTATATGGGAAGGGAAAAGTGAGGGGTTCGAATCCCCACATTCTTAGAAGGGGTTGGAATGGAGACGATTTGATTTCAGGTGTGAAGTTTAACTTTCACGCTCTGCAAAGATCGGGGATAAAAGTTTTAGAGTAAGAATTAAAGTAAAAATAAAGTAAGACCAATCACATAAATGATACAAAAAGCGATCACATACATGGTGAATGATTATGGTTTCAACATTCATCCAAGCAGTATACCAGAAGAAATTAAGGCAAGCTAGATAATTGCTCATTCTAACGTTCGGTTTGGATGAGAGATACAACAATCAACCAAAATCACAACAATCATGAATATAAGTTTGGAAGTAAGCTTCAAAATCTGGGTAAGATTGATAAAAAATCTTGATACTTCCACCAGAAAAACAAGGCATCCAAACAGTTTGATCTTGACAAGAAAAACTCAAGAAACAAATAAAACTACAATTTCTATGCTATCGCATCTCATGATAAATAAACTTAACGCCAATATACCTCCAAGCGAGACTCATTATATACCTAAAGGGCAAAAATTGGAGAAAACAATGATAAGATCTCTAATTTCAGCAGCAACAGCGACAAGTAAAAGCATCTAAACAGGTAAATGGCTTTGACTTCTCTTCCAATTCCTGTGCTGTGGGCATCCGTTCTAGATCATATATACTGCTTCTGGCACAACAAAAGTGATACATATTTCTGCAAGCACCTTTGGTGAAAGGATATACTCTTTCAGGAATACCCCTGCAGATTGCATGAGAATTGCATGAAGAAGCTGGTATATTGGTGGCCAAAGAAGAAATGGCAAGAACATTGACATAAAGACAATCTCTTCTACCTATCTAGCTAAGCTTGGGTCAAATGTAGTATTCAGTGTTTTGCACTTGCATGTTCAACCAAGCCCATTCTCATGGTTAGTGAGTCGAAAGAAAGGATCATGCTATATTATATGATCCCAATTACAATTTGCATCTTTTCAATTAGAAGTTGATCTTGCTGTAGGCCTATAAAAAATGTCTGAACGATCTCTTGGTGAAGGTGCATCATGCCCATGAAGCAGGCCTGAACTACCATTTCAGTTACAGATTACCTTCAGAATGACTATGCGTCAAAGAACAAAGCAGCTGCAGTAGCAGCATACAGTAGATGTTGTCCACCCCAACAAACCACAGAAAATCCTCAACATGTCCGAATAGTGTTCTAGTGCTTTTGATTCTTTATTTAAAGGAAATTCTATGTATATTGCAGATAACAGATACAACAGCTAAACAGTTTAGTGTACCAACCTAAGATATGGTATACGTCTGCGCCTTACAAGCTCATAGGTGGTCTGATTCGTCAGAACAAGGTAGCTGCAGAGAAAATGATATGAGAGTGGCAATCTTTAATCAATGCTTTAACAAATAAAAGAGCATAAACATTAAGATCAACACCTTCTAATATCACATAACCCAGCAAGTCATATGGAAAGAATTTTAAAGCAATCACTTTGTGACAATTTTCCTTACACTCCAGCTATATTCACTAATTTCTCAAATTAGCCAAGGGTCCCTCCCTCCCTCCCCCCAGCAAGTCATATCAAACGAAATTTAAAGCAATCAGTTTGTCACAATTTTCCTTACTATCCAACCATATTCACTAATTTTTCAAATTAGCCAAGAGTCCCTCCCTCCTCCCAGCAAGTCATTTCGAAAGAAATCTAAAGCAATCACTCTGTGACAATTTTCCTTACAGTCCAGCTATATTGACTAATTACTCAAATTAGCCGAGGGTCCCTCCCTCCCTTGACAATTTCCCTTATAGTTGGCTATTTTCTCCCTCCCTCGATCTCTTATTTCCCCATACTGAAGATTAGCACTTCAGCCCAGAACAAAGCCAACCAAAATGTAGTCTACTGAAGCCTGGGTCTACCTAGGCTCACTGAGTAAGCTACAAGATAAAAACTGAAAATCCCTACCTCAAGGATGTCCACTTCTAGGAATTTTTGGTCACTATATATTCGTGTTCTTTCATAGACTAAATAGAGTTCAGAAGAGCAGGTGTTCAATCCCACTGCTGTTGGGAAGAGCAATCTCATATGGGAGATAACTGGCCTGCTAGTCAAGACAGCAGAAAGAAGGCAGCCCTTTTTGCCTTTGACACTGGAACTTAGATGTAGCACTCGACACCAGAGAGGCAACTCTAAAATTCCAATTCAAACGGACAGACTGATAATGTCAAATGACACTCCAAAAGCTAGACACATGCTCAAAGCAGGTTAACTGAATTACTGAATATGGTCAAAGTTAAGACCCAAAAGCACACATAGAAGGCAGCCGCATTACAACCCAATAAGCACACAAGGCACCTGATGACCCAAACAACCAAGTAGATCAGTGACATTAGGAATGTAGCACATATGACCTCATATGATTGGATGCATGAAAATGTAGACAGCCCATTCTGGGAAATGTGCATTAGAAAATATTCTGGCAACATTGAGATAAATGACATGTCATACCTATGGAAGAGCAACAAGAGGAACAAGAAAATCAAGGAAATTGATAGAAAAATTAAAAGCACTATCATGACTGCATCCTTCCACCTGACAATAAAATCAAAGATAGAAATTAGCTGAGTTACAAATTGAAAAGGATGAAATTGCAATCGAAATTGCATTATAAGAAGCCTTTTGATTTCTTTAAACAAACTAAGCATCTCTTCTTTTTGAGAAAAGCATTATTTGATGGGATCAAAATATATTTTCACCTAGTTAATATCTACTGCAACTTTCTTGAAAGAATGAAGGATCTGATATAACATACCAAGCCCTTGATATGTCAGCTGTCAAGTATGTAATGTACAAGATCCCAGTCCAAATGCATAATGCAGTCTCTTCACAGATATACCACCTGATATAAGAAATTTAAACAGCATAGTATAAGAAATACTGCTACAAGTGGATGTAGAGGGATGCATGGTCAACCTAATAGCTTAGATCTCTTGATAGCATGTATGAGGGACAAATCAGACAAAAAGTGGCAATATATAAAAAAAGTGACTAGAATGGTCATTTTCATTCCCTAAAAAACACTTTGGAAACCATTTATTCCGAATTAAAATATCTTTTGAGACATTGAAGTTTGCTGGAGACATATCCTCCAACCCAGTGACAACCCTTTTCTTAGTTCATACTTCCGTGATTTATAAAGAGACAAATTTGGGGCCACAGAAAGAAACATTCAGACATAGAACTGGAAACAAAAGTTTTGAAAATGCATTTTCTCCATGATAAAACACTCAAATACTTGAGCAAATAGCTAGAAGAGACCACCAGTCATATAAACATAATGGCAAACTATTATTCCATTTAGGATTAAACGTTCAAAACTGGCACAAGCCAAAACATGTGATCTTTGCATTCAAAGAAGAGAATCCATTATGTTATTAATGACCATCCAAATCTATATGGGTATGCTACATTCAAGTACTTATCTCATTAAGCAGGAACACATATGCTGCACGTCCCACATAAGGTAGATGGAATTTCAACTTACCAAAATCGACAATGATTTCCCTGCCCAATGCAGGTTCCTAGCCAGACACAATGGTGATCAAACTGAAGAACACACATATCACAATCATGACAATGCTTTGCTCGTGGTGGCTGCAAAAACATTAATTGACAACAACAAAAAGGAATTAGCATATCACTTCATGGACCAATAACATCCATAAAAGGAGACAACCATCATTTCAGCTCCACCACTTTGTTTCCTACCAAAAAAATTTCGCCATCAGCAAATGATCTCCATCCCCCCCCATCCCCCCCTCAAAAAAAAAAAAAAAAAAAAAAGGAAACCCAAACCAAAAGGTTTTAGGTAGAGGTTTTGGCTTTCAACCAGAAATCATATGGAACAACAACTTAATTACATCAAGTACAAAATGTCAGAAGTGCACAATCGCAAGTCATAAGCCATAGTTAAACCCAAATAATAGTAGCCACACCAATACGCCCTAAATGAAGTATATGAAATTCTAAAGGAACATCTTGACTTTTTCATAAGGTGGTTCTCATCTCAAAGAAGTATATGGAAAAGCAAAGTTGAAAAGAAAGCTTTCTCAAAGTTTGTTAGGCAAAAGCATTGTTATTCCATTCCACCTAGTATCTCAGGGTTCAACATACACATCCAATTAGAAAACTCAGGGCAGCCTTGCAAAAACAGGTGAATTAGCAAAGATTTACCATTCATCCGCATATATATCACATCTAACAAATTATGGAATTACTACGATGACTGGCATGCAGCATGACAACATACAAGTACAGCTGTTCCTATGTGCTATTACTTTAAAGCAGACCCGGTACACATGTGAAGCTCATAGATTTTGGAAGTTCAATGAACTCAACATCAGTAAAAAATCTATATCCTCTCCACAAGGTGCATGCTGAGAAAAACCATCCAGAGTACAAAAAAGCCCTTTATTTCATTAACAAACTCAAACATTCTTCAACTCTCATGCATCTGAAAAAAAGCTTTTGACAAATCACTTACCTGCTCAACATTACAGTAGGAACAAGTACAGGTTCTGCAAGACATAGAAATGATGAGTTAAGCTTGTTCTTGCCAAAAAAATTACCAGCATTGAAGCTTAAGTTTTTTCTGCACATACACCCATGAAATGCAACACAATATCAAAGACATCATTTGATAACTCTCTCCACCAATGTGGCAAGAATATTTTCCCTTGCTATCTTCTAAAGCAACTTTCGTCAAGTATCTCATGACTGGACAGACATAAAACATCGATTACTTTACATGCAATTGTTGTAACTCAAGCAACCAATGAAAGAATAGAGTCCACTTATATCTAAAATCAAGTTAAACAAAGATACAACTTGCTGTAACTTGGAGGGAATAGGCATAATAAGCACCACCTACAACTCAATCATTTCTTCTCTTGATCTTTAATGCCCCAGCCACAGTGGATATAAGAGTAAGAAACAGCAATGCTAATACATAAAGTATGAAAGTGGATAGAACTCAATCCCAGAGACAAAAAGTAAAAACTAAGAGACTACCACATGCATACAATGACTGAAATAACCAATAGGTAACAGAAAGGATACCAATTTACAACACAGAAACAAGGATCATGTGGATGATTACACCTTTATTGGAAGAATCAGAAAAGCTGCAATTGATGATACACTACCTTATAGACGTTCCGGGGGGATACAAGTCCATCACCACCTTTGACCAAGATGTGGGATTACTTCCTAACAAATTTCTCCCTGACTGATTACTGTCCGATGAAACTACAAAGCCCCCATTTTTGCTAGACGTAGTTTGTCTTTGCTTAAACATTGACATGGAAGTACAAAGGAAAAAATATTAAACATGAAGTCACAATTGTGATCATCAAGGAAAGGAACAATGGATTAATACTCACTTTGAAGTGATTCGTGAACATGGCATTTGCTTCATTGGCAGCTCTCATCACATCAAGGACATATCTAGAAGCATAAAAATATTGAAAGAATCAGGGGCATATATTAGAAGAAAACTGGATAGTCACTATTTGTTCGAAATGGCCAATTTAAGTCACTGCCCAGAGCATTTATTGATTACCCGGGAGAAGAACAAGCTGTCACGAAGTACTGAACCAAAGTTGCCACAAAGAGCAGCAGGTATAAAGCAATATACCTGGATAACAAGAGAATTAGAAAAGGTGAAAAGAAAAGGTCATGAAAGTACTAAAAAGCTTCCACAAGCCATATGAAATCGACTAACCCCACTATCAAAGATGATAAGGTAACTGAAATACATGCTCTACATAGTCCATCATGGTGAAGAACATACTGAGTCAAGAAAATATAATTTTCCTTTTAATTCCATTTTTTCAACAAATATTCTGTATTGGTGCTAAATGCTAGCACTAAGATTCACCGTCCTCTCTCAGTTGTCTCATTGAAGCTAAAGATGCAATCTCGTCTGCTACCATACTCAAAAGGGTTTTACACGTAAGTTGTATTTGAAGAGGGCACAATGGCAAAAAAAAAGGTCATCACTTGAAAACCAAAAGAACCCAGCTGATGTGGGGCGGCAAACTTCCATGATTTTTAACGGCGACCAAATTAACCAGTACGTTCTCCTACTTCCACCACGACACTGTACGAATAAAGCTAGTTCCGAGCTAACCCAAGAGCAACATCGACGTACCAGGGCTCCTCCTGTGCTTTCTCTATCAAATCCCCATCAAATAGAAAGACAACGCCCGCGTAAACAAGATGCAGCACCACCAGCGCCACTTTCAACAACAGCGACGACCTCCGACCTGAAACGATTTCCATCTCGCCAGAGTCAGTCTCAGCAAGAAGGATACCAAGAATAAAAACGAGAAAGCGCACCACCACCAGGATAAAACGCATTCATATCCCCGCGGTCGCGCGAGAAATTAAAAATAACAACTTCCGCGCACAACACAAAAGACCCCGAAAGCCCACGTTGCGTTCAAGCTCGCCAAAGCAAATGCAGGCATTGCAAGAGCCTCGTGCCAACCCGCGACCAGATTTCCTTCGTCCTTCGTCACGAGAGAGAGAGAGAGAGAGAGAGAGAGAATACCGGGATCGGCGAGGCAGGGGAACCAGTGATAGCACCGCTCGCACGCCCGGTCGCACACGCCTCGGAGGGGACAGCACAAATCCACCATCGTGATCGGCGGGCGTCCTCGGATTTCATCCAGAAGCCGGGGGGTGACTCGCGCGATGCGATCGAGCTCGCCGATTGAATTCCCCAGGAAAGCACGCTCCTCCTCTCCTCCGAACTATCCGGATAAGATCTCCAGCCGCATAGAGCTGGCGAAAGAACAACAAGAGCTCTCCAACTGAAGAAAACACCCGACTCGAGAACGCTAGAGATAGAGAGAGCGATGATTCAGAGAAGTTGGTCGAACCGACTGTAGAAGATGGGGCGCGATCTTCGCAGTAGTAAAGGGGAGACTCCTTTTTTTGGCTTTTTCTCTCTTTTTGGATATGTATATATATATACATATTCCTTTCATTTTTTTTTTTCACTGTAAACAAATGATTAGGTGGCACAGATCAAACACGAGTATTTACTATTCAGTGAGATTTACCAGGAGGTAACTCCCGGCCTAATAATTAATTTAAATAAATTTCCCAAAAATATAAAAATAACAAACATTAGAGTATTTTCCACCTTTTTTTTTTTTCTTTCAGAGACGTCTTTGACTATCCTCTAATTTGACCGTAGTCGAATGTTGAGTTCTGTCGTCTATCGTTATCCTGCATAAAAGACAAACAAACAAAAAAGAACAGATTTCCTCTCTTTTTTCTCTTTTTAGTGGCTATGATCATGGAAGGACTGATGGAGATAGTTTAAACTGACCTAATATTCCTACCCGACTCATTATTCTTCTATTTAATTCTATAAAAATTACTAAGAATGTAAAATTAAAGTATGTGAAATGATACTCATTACCAATTTGAAAGCATTTATAATTCGAATGTTTCTTTCTTCTGCTTCTGCTTCTGCTTCTTCTCCCATCATTTCTAGGCTTTGACTTTATGGTTTTGATTTAGTCACGCACAAAAAGTAAGATTTCTTGTGCTGGTCGGACTTTTCTTTTGTTGAAAATAACACGCAATTACCGTACTCGAATTGAATGGCCCAGAGATCTTTCGTTGCTTCGCACGGACCCGGCAGATGAGTGATAGCCAAGCATTCGAAAGGGAAGACGGGGAAGGACGAAATTGCAATGACTGGACAGCGCAGGATCGACAAGTGACAACAAACCCCCGCCTTTACTACCGACCGGTCCGACAGCATCTACCTTTTTAGCGAAGCATCCCACCTGGTCAGAATCGAAAGTCAACCTGCTCAACTAACAAATCCCAACCAAACCCACCATCCCTCCGGTCAATGTCACCCGAAAAACCGAAATAAAACTGGAAGAAAACAGTTGAATTCATTGGAAAATTTGAATCCAAAGATGATCGATAGCCCCAAGAAAAAAAAAAAAAAAAAAAGTATGCCCTTTACTTTCTTTTCTTTTACAACTTAATTGTTACTGTCATCACCAGTAGTCACCGCACGAGCATTTGCCCTCCTCGAACCGATGGAACCGGTTATTGTCCCTCACTATGATTACTCTTCCCGTACACTTCGACATGAGCTTGATAGCCGAGTGGCAGTCGCCGCACACTCTCAAGTTTTTCATTACCCTTATCGGCCTCTCCGGTGGGAAGGTGATCAGACAGAAGGCGATGGCGAGCCTCTCGCTGTGGTACCGGATCGTCCGATTCTTCTCTTCTCGGTCCACCTCTTGCAACACGAAGCTCGTGTCCGCGACGTAACCAGCCCTCTCCATTTCCTCCCCCAACTCGTCCAGCTTCCGATAGATCTCTTTGGCTTTCGCATGAGATCGGTCCCCGGAAGTGAATGTGTGGACTCTGTTGCCTTCCTCAACCCAACTTAAACCCGTTTCCTTCTTCACCCCTTGGTCTCTGAGCATTTTTCTAGCTTTGGCTGCTTCTTCATATCTTCCAGCAGCGGCATAAGCGTTGGACAACAACACTTGAAGGCCAGAACTCACAGAGCCGAGTTCTGAGATCCTATCAGCCGCCAAAGCTGCAAGTTCAGTTTTATTATGAATACGGCAACCGGTCAAGAAAGCACCCCACACGGATTGCGTAGGTTGGATAGGCATCTTGTTGACTAAAGATAGAGCATCGTCCAGTTTTCCAGCTCGGCCAAGCAAATCCACCATTGAACTATAATGTTGATGCCCTGGTTCAATGCCATACTTGTTCATCCGCTCAAAATAGTATTCGCCTTCTTCGACAAGCCCTGCGTGACTGCAAGCATAGAGGATGCTCAGAAAAGAAATGAAATTTGGCTTCATCCCACAACTCTCCATTTGTTTAAACAGCTTAAATGCCTTCTCCGTGTGTGCATGCTGAGCGCAGGCAATCATCATCGCGTTCCACATGCCAAGGTTCCTCACAGGTATCTCGCCGAAAACTTGATAAGCTCCTTCAATGACTCCACATTTAGAATATAATGAGATTAGAGAACTGCCAACGAAGCTGGACGAGTCATAGTTGGTCTTGAAACATAGGCCATGAATCTGCTTGCCCAATTCAAGCAGAGTAGAATTACTGCAAACACGGAGAACACTTGAGAAAGTAAAATCATTAACGTCCAAATCCCCCAGCAGAGCTTGCTTAAACAAAACCAACGCTTCTTCATCCTCTCCCATTTGAGCATACCCATAAATCATCCCGCTCCAAGAAACCACATTCCGCTCAGGCATTTCATCAAACATCTGCCGCGCATCCCTCACTTCACCACACTTGGCGTACATATCAACCAGCGAACTCCCCACGAACACGTCGACATCAAACCCGGTCTTAACCGCCAAAGAATGCACGGACCTCCCGACGTCACACCGACCCAGAATCGCGCAAGCCTTGGTGGCACTCGGGAAAATGTGATCATCAGGCAAAACGCACCCACTAATCATTCGACAAAAGTACTCAATAGCCTGCCACGGAAACTCGTTCTGGGCAAACGCCGAAATGATCGAGCTCCAAGTCGTGGCCGACTTCCTCGGAGCCTCATCGAAAACTTGGCGGGAACAGAAGGGCAGCTGAGATTTGGAGTAGAAGTTGATGAGGTGGTGCGACACGAGAGGGATGGTCTGGATGCCTGATTTGAACGATCTGGGCGTGGAGTTGGAGGCCTTTCGGGAGCGATCTCACGCGGGTTATGGAGAGGAGGAGGTTGCAGACGTTTCTGTAGTTGAGCTCGAAGGGATGATGATGGTTGAAGAGATTGGGTGAGGGCTTTGGAACAGAGGGCAGTGAAGGGTTTGAATGCGAGGTTGCAGTGTCGGTTCTTGAAGAGGAGCAATGGGTAGTGGGTGAAGCATTTAGTTTTGAGCGACAGATTGGCGACGTTCAGAGGATTGAGACGCCCAGTCCGTTTGCTGTTACTATCATCCTACTGATGCGGGCGTCGTGAGTGTAAGAGAAGAGACGGAGGGAGACCGTGAATCGGGAACTGGGACAGAGAGACCATGAGAGGCCGCAACTTCAGAGTGTCGAGAGGCGTAAGACTTCAAAGTCAGAATTTGAGGGGCTGTCAAGTGCTGAGTTTTATTTTTGAGTATGGGTTAAGTTGGGGGATTTTTTTGTTGCCCTAAAGCTTTTGTACGCTCAATATTTTCTCCATTTCATCTTTTTTATTCTTCTTCATATGGGTCCTACTTGCAAAATTTTTAGGAATAAAAGAGTCCTTTGAAACTTAATACTAAACATGTTGAAAAATGTCCAAATCGGATCATATTAAAAAGATGACAAAACAGTTCATTAACTTACATTTTAACCTTGAGCTACAGATTGATAACATTCAGATACATGATTGGTGTTACTGATGCATATGAGAAAATTTCACATGCTCTAGTAGTGCCTATTAACTCATATTCCAGTTCATCAATCGATTGCCACATGTCTATGTGAAGTTCACTTTCCACCATTTTCTTGTGATCTTGAAATTGTGAACTTTTCACCATATTTCAAATGCCCTGTTCTCTTTTTATGTCCTTTTGCTTCGTGGCTTATCACGTCCATGTCTAGCAGCACCTTGCGTGGACCGTGGGTGAAATCGAGACATGATAAATGAAATCCAGTTGAGAAGGTCGGATAAGGAAGGATAGGTCTTACGTCTGTGCAGTCTCATTTGGAACTAACAGTTGTTGGAATGATCTTTCAGACTTTCTCCAGCGCTGCCACTGGGAACCCCCGATAAAATCAAATTCTTGCAGTTTCTAGCAGTTTTATCGTCATCAAAACAGAGCTTTCGGTAAAGTTACTCCTAGTATACCAAATTAAAAGGCACTGAAGGTGAAGAATTGTTGGTAAGGAAGCAAAAGGGTAAAGAAGTCGAGCAATAGGGCGAAAGCAAGGTAAGAATTGACTGCAGATCCAATGACATGGTTGAGATTGATGAGGTCGTCTGCAAACTTTCAGCAAGTCAACCATGATGAGTCGAAAAACTGGCCAGCGGGTTGATAGTGGATTGTTTTTTAAATGAAATAGACAGCAAGCAAGCATTAATAAGAGCCCGTGGAACCCAAACAAACTAATACTCAATGGACCCCCTATTGGCAATAGTCAATCGCCTCTAAAATGCCGTTCGAATTCAGCAGTAGTTTCAACCCAAAAAAGAAAAAAAAGGGTCAGCAGTAGAGTTCAAATGTAATGAAAACAAAGTCAGCATTAGAGCTAAGTGATCAAAGTCAAACTGAGTGATAAGTTGACCGACTAAAGTGCCTTTAATGCATACCATGTTAACACGGTATGCAGTATTTTAACAGAATAGACTTAGCTCATGCATAAAAGTGCAGACTTCTGGAAGCTACAATTACTTCAGTATCTAGATTGGTGTCCCTCTTCAAGTGTGATAGATATTACACAATATCCGAACCTCATGTATAGAAACTTGCAGTTGCAAAAGCGAACTTAAGCCATTAAATAGTTGGCATTCCAGCTCATGTCATTCACTCAGTGAACATATTGTGTTTGTGCAGAAGAAGATGTACACTGATATAAAAAATCAATATCATCAGAACATATTGAAGTTAGCAAAAAGTTGTCATGAGGACATCATCACGTTACACTTGTACACAGCTTGCAACATTAAGGTAGCTAAGAAGCTCCTAAATGTTTCCGGACAGCATTACTAGATTGATGAGCAAAATACTTCTGCCTGAGTTGTACATATGGGTAACCAATGAAAGACAGAAAGTGGTCAGGCTTTGAGAAGGAGAGTATTTCATACCACACTTGATAGTTCTCGTCCAGCTCAATCGAAAAGCTCTCTTCCCCAGCCTGCATCAAAATGGAATGCCACATTATAATTTAAGAAGCCTTGATGTTCTACAAATAAAACATGGTCAGATGCCCAAAGAAAACATTTTCGAGTAGGAGAAACTGGAAGGTAAGCCTGATTTGCCACGTCAGATGATTCAAACAGACTTTGCAAACACTGCCTAGTAAATGTGACAGAGGGTTCTTAGCAAGATTTAAAGATAATGAAAAGACATGGAAGATTTAATGGTTGTCGATCTCTAGTCTTGTCTGAAGGCCAAAAGACAGTTTATCAATAATCAAAGGGTGAGGCATTACGAAATCACGAAGACCTAATTGATACGCCCATTGTTGTCATCAGCCTAAGAGCTGTGACGAGATGAACTTCATTTCCACACAACTTTGTGTTCTTAGAGGTCTAATGAGTGCTAGCATTATTGTATTTGCTACAACTTTCAGATGATAAGAACTAAAATTTGTGGCCGAAAAGGAGATGTCAACTAGACTGAAGCAATGACAACTTCTGTAAAAGACAATATCGGAAAAATTAAATATACACAAACAGTTCGCTTAGAAGGGGTGAGGGAGGACACTATGCATGCACCCAATTCAGATATTCAGTAGTAGAGCAACTGATTAGAAAAGATATGGATCCTGATTTAGTCAGCCGCCATGGTTTATGATTCCCTATGCTTTATTTTGACAATTAGATAACGAGCTTTCAGCTTGTAAGGATGAGAAGGCAGCAAAGAAGTTAACTGCTTAATTAGGATATATACTAGGGATATTGTCCATTGTCATGTCTCCCTAAGCAAATAGTATATCAAAAACTTTAGAGAAGAAAGCTCATGGTACTGAAATCCCCACTGCAACTTGCAAATTAAGGTAACAGCAGCAAAACATACTGCACAGAAGAACGAAGAACCAAAATGAAAACTCAAGACATGCTTGCAGATGACAGGGACAGTGACCAAGGGTAGTCATATGGAATTCCGCAAATCATACAAAATCAACTCAAGCGTTATCTATGAGATGCAAACTAGCTTGGCAAATGACATAGTGTAGGTTGCCTAAAAGACATTCAACACCATTCCAAGCTAACATCGACACATGCATCTGAACTCATGCAAGAGTTCAGAAAATTTTCATAGGTCATGAAAGAAGGTATAAGAAGTGTAAAAGCTAGTATTCATCATAAGCATCACTACAAAAAATCATTATAAACAGGAAGCCACAAGATGACGTGTATTGACATTTGAGCCACACTTATTCATATAAGTACCCATTTTGTATTTGAGGTCAAGGGAAGGTACTGACCAGCAGGTGACCTTTAAGTGTACCACCGCCGAAATGGAAGGAAGCCACACCCTTCTTAGACTTCTTGCTTTCATTTACAAAGACCACTTCAAGAGGCATCACAAGCCAAGGCAGAAATTCTTTGACACAAATGCAAAACTTCACCCCATTCTGAACTTGAGTCTTGGAATCGACAAATGCCCAGTTCAACCCTAAATGCCTACAAATGCAATTGAGTCTCAGGAGAGGAATGTAAACCTGCATGAGGCTTCACCTACATGGAACATATGAACCAACCTCCAACTCTGAAGAGCATTCTTGCCTTTTTCATAGGTATCACGACCGGAACCAACTAAAACACGGGCATGGTTTAGTAAGAACCCATCCTTGTAGAGTTCGCCATCCTCCTTGAGGATCGACACAGCCTTCGCTGTCGCCCCTCTGTATTTAGCATCGTAGTTGAAAGGACCGGACCTGGGTGATCCTTACATTACGCACTATCATAAATGAATGAATTGACAGAAAAGACATAGGCCCTGGATCTTTTCAAAGCACAATAGACAGGAAAAAGAAAACACCAGAATCAGAGTTAATCTTACTTGTTAATGCATTGCTTCTGTTGTTCTGCAGAAGGTCGAGACCAAAACAAGAAAACCATTCCCAATGACCTACACACACTTTAGAGTACAGGAACAATTCATTTCAAAGACCTATCAGCATCATGCCGACTCGGTTTGAACTAACAACGAAACAAACAACAACCCAAGCCTTACCCCACCAGGCGTGTCGGCCAATTCAATTCAAGAACTAAAAGGAATGCCAGAAAAATCTCAATTTAAGGACTATGTGACATGTCTCTCACGAAGCATAAATTTCCAATATTACTTCGACTAACAAAATACCGAGGATTTCTAATCACGACATGGGTTGAATTTCCACATGCGACCCACTAATCTCCACGCCGAAAGCTCAACAGTATCATAGAGATATGTCTTTCAGGTCCATTTTTCGTTCATTCAAACAAGCACTGAAACAACACTGGATTCACCAGATTGGAGGATACAAAAAGAAGGCATTTTCAGGTTAATAAAAGCAAAAGGACAGTACGAGAAACCACTGCCATCTAATGGGCGATTGCACTTACGTTCGGAGCAAAGTAGAGTAGATTGAGTTCTGAACCGTGGAGGGTGAGGAGCAACCGAACGAATTGAAACTGGGAAACTGAGAAGGAGCAGAATCTTCTCATTTATGATCAAGGAAAAGCCAAGAACAGATAGTGCGGATGAATTGCCATCACTGAAATGAGCTCAGGCTCAGGCCCAATACAGGAAAAAGCCCAACGGCCCAACGTTGTCACCGCAATTTAGAGGTTTCGTGTGTTAGTCTTATGTTCATGGGTTAAGTTAAAAAAATCGAGTTTTAGGATATTAGCATTAAAAAAATTACTAATTGAACACATTACAAAAGAAAAAAAAAGTCAACCAATTTGCCACACCATAGTCCACCAATTTGGGTGATGGAATGACTGGTGCATATATGATTCTAACTGAAAACATTTCTAGTGTTTTAAGCCATAGAACTGGCATAATTTCGTCATATAATTCACTCTCAAGTAAATAAATTGCTTTCATAGAAACTATTGTGTTTAATCATATCATGTTAAAAAAATGACACGTTAATTCAATTACTCAAATGTTTCAAATGGCGTCTCAGAGATTAAGCAGGTAACCTATAAGAGACAATTTAATCTGCTTTTATCAAATTCCAGTCCAATTCATTTCGTATGGTGCTATCTCAAGAGTCACCACCGACTTTATGGAGCCATCCTACCTAATATTTCTAGAGAGTGATTTGTTCTAACCTCGCTAGTATATAATTAAAGTGAGAGCGATAATTATAGTAAAATTTAATTTAAAGTTACATCGTATTTATATTCTTGCTATTTTAAGTGCGAGCAAGCACCGGTCCAAGGTATGAATTGAAATTGGACAGAACTGATCTTACTCAGCCAGTTTTTATTCAATTACGGGTGTGGAGCGGGATCGAAAAACACTAATTATCTCCTTTTTGTTTTACATTGCATGTAGTATTTTTTGTTGTTGCCTCTACCTCTACTCTCTCTCTCACTCTTTGCTATGCTTTGCCCACTTCTTCATATTTCCTCAACATGAATCAACCATTCGAACCTCATGAGCCTCCTTTAGATTAGTCGCTCGTCCCTCGTCCGTACAACAAGAATCAAGGATGCTGAAGCTCCACTTTTCCGATTATAGAACATAGAGGTTTTTCGGTGGCATTTGCATTATATAACTTGATGAATTGAATTCTCGAGTAACATTCTCAAGGAATACCAAATGAAACAAAAAAAAATAAAAATTGACCAGTTCTAGAGTAAACCTTGGAATCAAAATTGACCGATCATACCAAGATACATAGGTAAGTTTTAAGTTTCAAAAAATGAAAACCGGTCTCAACACTGTAAGTTTCCTTAAAACTGATCACTCCCAATTTTAAGTCTTAAGTGTTTTCATGAAGATACTTGGAAACAATATTAATATATCTTAGATATTCATACTTATTTTAATCTAAAAATAGTTCCTAAATTTTTAAATATATAAAAAGTTTTTTTTTTTTTTTTGAAACAGAAATATATAAAAAGTTCAAGCTCTGGTGTTTGGTGTTTTCTCATTTAATTTAGTTAAAACTGTGTAAATATGACGTTTTAACAAAACTAAAACATAGACTTAACTAACTCTAATACAGAAAATACGCAACACCAAAACTTAGAATTTTATCGGTGTAAATTATCATGAACAAAATTTAACCAAATTTAATATGTTGTCAATCTATTTACTAAATAAACAAAAAAATGCACTATCTTTTTATCGTCCCTTTACATGTTATCATAGTTTCATATAATCATATTTTACTTTATAATATTTATTTCAGGAAAATGGAGGTCATAAGCTAAATTTTAGGCAATAATACAACAAAGAGAATTTGTGAATAATACCAAATGACTTATTTGACTTTCTTATCGAAAGTTGAGACATTAGGAACCTGAACTTTTGGTTAACTTTTTCACTCATTTGATTGGATAAAACGATCATGCCAAACATTAAAAGCGTGAATGATAATCATTTTAGTTAATTGTCCTATTTCTATTTCTATTTCTTGGACAAGTTCATGAGACAAAATAGGCATTTTATAATAATATAAAATCTATGTTTTCAAAATAAAAATTCCTTTGATAAAGACACAAATTTCTTCCTCTTAAGTGAGGCGAGAGGTGGTGAGAGGCGAGCAACAATCGATGACGGCGGGCAGTCGATAGCGATAGCAACCGACAACGAGCAGTGATGAGAGCGAGAGAAGAGTTTTTTAATTGCCAGATATAGAAAAATGAAATCACCTTACCAAATGTATTTATATCCCAAACTTATTCTTAAAAACGGAAAAATTAAAAATAGAATGCTTATTATGTGTGGACCTAAGAAATGGTATGGCATTGCACATCGGACAAAATTTCCCTAGATATAAAATTGCATTTTCTCGAGTTCATTCGACTTGAGGAGGGTACCTTTCGCCAAGCTAAACACATGAAAGTTTTCAATCAAGGAACCGGCGGCGAGATTCTTCGGAGTCTGAAGGATGGATCGACCTGCGAAACCGACCCAGACTCGTCCACGACGCAGACTTTGCCTTCATAGACTGCAATGTCATCATAACAACCGCGCCACGGATCATCGACAAGGCTCCCGTTCTCATCCCCAAACGTCCAATAAGCTAATCGCCCATCTCCATCAATGAAATAGACCGAGCATTGGTCTAGATCAGACCATACACAACGATCCGGATGCATCACTGCTTTCCGCCCAAATTCATTTATATGAGGCCACCATACATTTTCATAATCAAGGTTGTATTCTTTGCAGATTTCGACCATTCGGTACTGGAGAGAATCGAGCATCCCTTGGAACCTGCGGGGCAAAGACGTGATCTGCCGCCCCCGCGAGAAGAGGCTGAGCATCCGCATGTCCCCTAGCTCCGTCTCCTCGAGCCTCAGCAGCCACCGCCGCACGCGACCGGAGCCGCCGGCGGCTCCGCCCAGCGTCTCAAGGGCATAGACAGTGCTCTTCTTGAGGAAGAGGGCAGGCCCCGGCTTGCAAGGGATTTGGAAGGGGAACCGCGGCGAGGCGGCAGGGGGATCAAGGAGCAGAACGAAGAGCAGACGCTGCGGAACCGGTCATCTTCCTTAACAATTAAAACACTTTGAACAATAATTGTACAATATCAATCAAGGAATCCATCTAGATCTTCACTTGGGTTTTGAACTTCAAATCAGATTAGATCATGTTTCCTAAGTTTAGTATTTGTCTTCCTTAATAATCACAAAATGATTCGCATGGTTTTTGCCTTTTGTCTTCATATCTCAGAAAACAATAAACGAAAAGGACCCAAAAAAAAAAAAAAAAACGAAATTCTCTGCTGGGTTAATGGCCATTAACGGCGATCGAATGATCTTCGCGGCAATCTTTCGGACTCCACCTTGCTACAACTCGCTCTTCCACAGAGTACAGAGTCAAACACGAGGGAGACGCATCGCCATGACTGCACTTGCTGATGTAAAGCACCAAGAGCGCTTTCGCTACGCTTCCGCAAAGACGGACCGTGCAATGCACATCCGACCATACCCTCAATCGCCCATTCTCGCCACCATGTTCTTGTGTCAAAATAAGCACGGCATATTCAGAATGGACAAGAGACGGGTGGTGCCGGTACGCAACATAATCTACGCCGTACTGCGACCCCGACCTCACCACCCAGTTTTTCGTCCGAAGATGAGCATAAGCTTTGAAAAATTCAGGGAACGTATATTTCTTGTCAGTCATGTATTCCCATAACTCTTCATCGGTTTTTCGACGGTCATCTCCACCGTGAATGCTGAGGCATTTGAGGATATAGCAAAGGTAAAAGGCTTCCTCCATACTTAATTGAAACCATTGCTTGTCCTTCTCAGCTGTGACTACCAGTCGGCCAAAACATGCCCGATTTAGAAGATCGCTTTGAACTGCCTCTACCGCAAGAAGAACAGAGCAGCCTGAGAGCACACCATGAGCATTTGACTCAATTAAAGATGACTTGAGCTGCGATACAATCTCGGACATTGGATCGGCTTGTGCTCTGACCTCTGCACCCTTTCCCTTCCATCTCGGCCCCATCGACGAAGACTCCCCCAAAGCGTGAGTTTGCTGGGAGGTAAAGGCTGGGAGGTAAAGGTGGAAGATTAGCTTAGAAGAACAAGGATTAGTGTATAAATGAATCAGCTAATGACACCAACGTCTAAAAAAATTCTTCTCCCTTATGCAATAATAAGAAGTCCGAACCAATTAATTTGAGCACATCACACACAAACGAACTACAATATGAAAACAAATTTGATAACAACCAAAATACAATGATTTGATATAAAATTGACAGCCCTACATTGATGTTGATTCTTAAGTGATGCTTAATGAAGCAGCAGATAATCTTAGGGGTTATGGTGGGATCAATTAGATCATAGAAGATTGTTAAGCTCTAGTGCTTTATGTCCCTTCAAAATAGATGATTCCACATATAATAAGAAGTTCACAGCTAAGAACACAATGCTCATAGAAGAAAACTCCAACCGGGTCTTCCTTTCAAGCAGGAACAATAAGTCTGCTGCAGACACTTGGTGTTCGTGACACTTCATGCTAAATTGCTCCAAGTTTCGGCAAGAGCTAACCAGTGGCGTAAAAAGAATGTTCTCGAGCTAAGGACTACAAAGCACAGTAGTAATTCACTCTATAGGTGAGACACACCAACAAAGTCAAGAAGAACAGCACTGAACCTGTCCGGTCTTGGTATTTCTACAAACTCAGCAGCAAACTCAGCAAATCTCTATAGAAAAGTCTTGACCAAAACCCACAACCTCAGTCATTTCTTTTAGGCACCAATTAAGGAGATATCAATTAACATTATCGATACACAGATATACTCACAAAACATTTCTAAGAGAAAGTGTTCCTGCATTTGTGAGCTATGCCACAAGCATCAGTCTTTACGGTTTTAGGGCAAATTCCACTAGGCCGAGGACTCTGGTTTTAGCAATAAAGTTCTTCCTCAACGGGAGAACCTAACCTTGCATTGCAGGTTGCAAACTACAGTCTGACTAGTTCAGTGGATTTTGAATCTCTCGACAATTAGACTCCCGCATCTCCATTTCTTTCTTAGAGAATCAGTTAAATCATGCTCTATGACCGATAGCTACTGCTTCCCTTAATTCCATCGCCACCACTCAAGACTCTGCTTCCATCAAACTAAGATTCAGCAACGTTTTCCTTCAATGGAAGAACTGAAAATTCAGAGAACAAAGACGCATGTACCAGAGTAGAGATGAAGCCAAACGCAACATCAAAACTCGACCTTAACCCGGAAGTCCAGATATATTCTCACACGATAAGCTTCGAAGACGGAACAATTATGAGAGAGAGAGAGGGGTCCATACCTTGTTCTGATTTTGTGGCGAGCCGAAGCGGGATTCAGTCGTCGCGGTCGCTTGCACCAAAGCCGTGGCCGGTCCTCTCGCCGGCCTTTGCCCAGATGAAAGAGAAGAGAAGGGTCGTCCCGGGAAGAAGAAAAGGAAGAGAAGAAGGACGGCTCTGCGTCGGACGACCGTTCTCAGAAAGAAGATGGGGGAACAACCACTCCGGCACCTCCTCCGACCATCCTCGAGGAATTCGCCGAGGCGATCTACTCTCACCGTAGTTTCTTCATTCCCGTGGCGAATATGGCCTCCGTGCTCGCGAGAAAGGAGGCTGAATCTGGGGCGAGCGCCGCCGAGTGAGCGCGGCCGCCGTGAATGGAAGAGACGAAGGGAGACCGTGAGCCTGGGGACTTAGGGTCAAAGTCGCGAGAGGCTTGTCAGCGTTGCGTTTTCATTTCAGAGATCGGGCTTTAAGTTGGAGATCCAGAGATAACACAACAACCAAAGTATGAACAAGTTGATCATTTAGAGTTTTTTTTATTTGTCTTTAATAAATTTCCATGTAGATAAAATTGTTGTTGTTTATCTTTAACTTTTACCTTAATTATAGGTGATGATATTTTTTTAGGGGTCCACAGTAACGACGAAATTTAAGTGCAATTTGGAGTTGGAAGATCTTCGTGATGGTTGATGTTAAGTAATGATATTTCTTTAGAGGTCTTTAGTAACAACGAAGTTCAAGTGCAGTTTGGAGTTGGAAGATCTTTGTGGTAATTGAGCTTCCTTGAGGGTTTGTGGGAGACTAGCAGTGACTTGACTCAAATATCATGGTGAAGTAGAGATTGTTAGGACATTCTCGAGTTTTAGCCTTTAAGCAAAATTCACATCGAATCAGAGGGCGTTGAATGTTGAAATTCCCCCGTATAAATCGAAGGGAGGCATCGATTAGATGGCCGGGATTCAGCTGTGTCATATTCTCCATCCATTTCTATTTCACTTAAATCAATTTGGTCGGAGGTAGGCATTGAAAAAAATTTCCTGCAATCATGGGAGATCTGAGTTCCTCGGAAAGAGGAGTCTCTTCTTGGCAGCACATATTTTGAGGGCGTGTCGACACCTTTTCTCTGCGATTCCATTTACCGATCCAGCACCATTATAGCACAAATTGGCGGACATATTAGCCAAAGAGGGGATCTCCCCGACACCTTCATAGTGAATTTCACCCGAATGGTCACTGACACATTCAGCACCTGCGGTAGTTATTTGTGTTCATAGTTGCAATCAGATTATTGTCTTGGCTCAGGTCTTTCCATACGTCCGAATCCTGTCAAAGATTGGATTCTCCAACAGTTCTTTGGCAGAAGGGCGCGCGGTTGGATCTGGATCCATCATGACCTATGGAAGCCGAGAACATCAAAAAGCCACCACATTAAGGATTTCCTCCAAAAGCAAACAGCAAAATGACACAAGTCCCAGTGAAAGAAATCAAGATACAGCACCTTCAGCATATTCTGGAAATGCAGTCAATGGCCAGTAGGAAGAGGCAGATTTCCCTCTCTAAGACTCAGAAACTGAGGCCCAGATTTCGTCAAAGCCGACCTGGTTACAATCTCATATACAGAAGCTCCCAAGGCAAAAATATCAACCTTGTCAAGATGATCAAAGTTCTCATTCAGGATCTCATGACGCATGTACTGTGTATCGCCCCCTCCTGAACAGGTAGGCTGTTGTCGAGAGAGTTGCGCAACCAAAATCACCAAGCTTGTAAATATCGTTCTTGAAGTAAAAATTATCCGGCTTAACATCAAGGTGGGCAATTCCTCTGTCATGCATAAAAAGCAATACTTTGGCAAGCTGCAGGTATTTAGACATTAGCAATGGTAGATCATGGGGCCCAAACATTATCCTTCATGACAAGATTAGAAAAGTAAAATCCATAACAATAGGCCACTATATCTTATCAAAGGAATTGAAGTTGAAGGCGGTCTTTAACATATAGAAGGAGGGAGGAGCTATAGCCAGATTTCCCATCTAAATACTTATAATACTTAGTGATTTAGTACATGCAAAGAACACCAGTAAAACCTCTTGGACAAACGATGTAGTATTGCCCCCCTTCAAGCAAGTTTTTTCATCTTATTCTCCAGTTTTACACTAACACATGCTAGACATATTTCCAACTATTGTTCTTCCAGTTTGCAGATGAAGGTAAACACAAATTTGTGCAGCACTACGTATTCACAAGATTTCTATTGATCTTCGACACGTATCACCTGCCCCCTAAAGATTGAAGCTTTAAGGTTCAACTCTATAACAAATATAAATGAAAATTCAAGAAACTGCTTTTCTTGTCCACTACGTATTCAAGATTCAAGAAACAATGTTATCTGCTTATGAAGTGACCCTAATACTTTAGGAGAGGAGACTGCTCATTTAGCGCCAGAATCAATCCTTAATTCTGAAAGCTATTGACCATTGCTTCATAGATTGGTGTATACGTAACTCGATAAAGGCCATTTATATCATAAAACATTGCTATTATCATAGAAACTTGTGGTTAACCTGATGTAGAATTGTCAATGCGTCACATTCAGTTATGCATGAAGACTTCTGACTATACAAGCTGGAATCACAGAGCTTCATCTGAATGTAAAGATGCCCATTTTCAAACCAAGAAGAGTAATATCCAACAATGTTCTCGCGAGAACCTGTGAAAAACACGCTAATTAGAGAAAATCATGCACAGACACAAAATAGAGGATAACGTAACCAGCATTGATACCTAAAGCTACCAAAGATTGCACTTCATCAAAGCTTTACTCCTGCAAAAGAGTGGGTATCATGTGCTGTTAAAATAACTGTTGAATGTCTGAAAGCAGTGCACAAGACAAACACCTTTCCGAGTCTTGACACATTGACCTGATGACTTGCTTCACAGCGTACAAGCAACCATCTACTCTGTTTAAAGCTTTATGAACACGACCGAAGTGGCCAGCTCCAACTTGCTGGGAAGAATTTGCAAATTGACAAGTCAACCCAAAAGAAATATGAATTTCTGCATAGTAAAGAGTAGCTATAAACTATATGTGCAAGGGGCTTTAATTTTTAATAGAGACCTCAATTTCTACGAAATCAGTGTGGAAACGCGAGGGACCAGCTCCTCCAGTAACATAAGAGAATAAGCCTGCATATTGTCGCACTTGTTAAACAAGAATTGCACATATGCACCAAAGCTTTTGTACCTCCCAAACGTCTCCTCCTATATCACTTTTTTTTTTCAATCCCTTTTTAACTAATTTTTTAGGGATAAAAATAAGTCTTTTGAAATTAAAGTTGAACATTTAAAAAAAGAACTGTCCATTTACCTTCGTATCTTGCAGCGAGTCGAGAGTTACCGGCTTTATAGAGCCATCCTACCTAGTAATTTCTAGGGAGCCATATGCCGTGACCCCTCAGGTGTGCAATTTCGAGAGGAGGGGCAAAAAAGATCCGTGGATGGACAGCTGCAATTGTCAACACCCGAGCTGTGGAAAGAAACCATGATGCTGCAGTGGGAGAGAAGAAGACAACATGAACTCATCACCGATACTGAGAATTTAACCCTGGACATGTTTATTAAGACGAAGCCGGCAATCAGATGGGCATACTGAGAATGCCTGAATCCCACCACCCCCACAGTTATCAAGAAAATGGAGATCGGGAGCTAAATCAGAAGATCATTCACAAAAGCACCACTAAATATCTTGTGTTGATATTCTTTCAAGATCATTCGAGGACGAAGGAGATTAGATACATTCAAGCACGCGCATGTGCCATGACAAAACTAGGGAACAGGAAAAGCTAAACCCCAAGATCTTATGTTCAGGACTAACCTAATCTAATTGATGTACTCTTGGAACCTGGAAGGCGTCGATTTCAGACGAATCAAATCCAGGTGCCCCTTGTGCTCGTTAGACAGTGGGCAAAGACCAGCCGCTTGATGCTCCCAACATGCAAGCTAAACACGTTAACTTCGTCTCTCGAGTAAGGGGAATCGATGTTCTCCATGAAGTAGATGCAACTCCCAAGGTATCCACCGAGCTCTTGCATAGAGACCGCGTAAAAGCCATGTCGCCCAAGCTTCTTACCTCATTTCCCACGTCCTCGATTCAATCTATAGACTCTAAAACCAAATGTAAAATCTCTATCCACGACCACCACATATTTGCAATTGCTGCCGCCGCTGCAGATTGATGGCGAAAACTTTTGAGTACTAAGACTCGTTCATTTCGTTGAAAATGTAGTGTTTCTATAAATTATTTTTCAAGAAGTCATTTTTTAAAAAATATTATTATTTTCTGGTGTTCGTTTAAACCTTGAAAATGAACTCCTGTTGTTTAGTAAGGAAAATATTTTCCTGCATACACTCTTTTAAAATAATTTTATTATTATTTTATTTTTTAAATCGATTTGTAATTATTTTATTTTTTAAATCATTTTTAATTTTTTTTTTTCCATCTTCTTCTCCCTTTGGCTAGTCGCGCCCATGGCGACAACCACGGCGAGCTGAAGCTTCGCCTATCTAGGCAGGGTTGAGCTCGCTTGACGCCGGTGAGGTCGAGCCTCGCTAGATCGGCGAACTGGGCCCAAGCCTCACCCAAGGTCGCTGGATCTAGCGAGGCCTGAGCTCGCCAAGCGAGCCCAATTTGGCGAGGTTGGGCCTCGCCAAATCTAGCGAACCGAGCGAGGCTCGAGCCTCACCCAAGATCGCCGAGGTTCGTCGACCTTCAACAACCTCGAGCGAGGCTCGAGCCCAAGTTCCAAATCGGCAAGGCCGACCTAGCCAATGGCGAACGAGCTCAACCCCACCTGATTAGGCGACACAAAGCCTCGCCAAACCGGCAAGGCTTTAACTTGCCTGCGGCCACCACCGACTGCTGCTGGCCAGCGATTGGCCAAAGAGAGAATGAATATGAAAAAAATAATTTAAAATGATTTTTAAAAAATAAAATAATTTTAAATCGATTTTAAAAAATTTAAAAATGTATAAAGAAAAATGAAGGAAAACATTTTATTTATTTTCTTTACCAAACATAGCACTTCATTTTCAGATTTTAGATGAACACTAGAAAAATAATTATATTTTTTTTTAAAATGATTTTTGAAAAATATTTTTAGAAAGCCAATCGAATGGAGCCTAAATGACGAATCAATCAGCGAAACCGTCCCGGACCGATCAACAACACAAACTTCATACAATATGATGTCTTCGTATGAACAGCCACGTTGGTCCAGTTCTCATCCCCATACTTCCAGTAACCTAATCGCCCTTCCTTTACGATGGAATAAACCTCAAGTTCATGTAGACCAGTCCATACACAATATGGGGACACCACTACTTTTTTAATCCCGGGATCGATGCCCGACGAACCGTACTCGATCCTGTATTCTCTGCAGATTTCCACGATCCTGAATTCGAGAGAGTCGATTACCTTGGGGAAATTGCGGGGCAAGTTAGTGATTCGCCGCTGCGAGAAGAGGCTGAGGAGCTGCATCGCCGCCGAGGCTCGACTCCTGGATCTTCACCAGCCACCGGGATGGAGGAGGGCTCGGGGCGCCCGAACCGGAGGCGTCGTCCGGCGTCTTGAGGACACAGACCGTGCTTTCGCAGAGGAACGCGGAGGAGGAGGAGCTCCGCCAATGAGGGATTCGGAAGGGGAAACGTGCGGCGGCGGCAGCAGCGGCAGCGTGGTGGTGAGGCGGAGGGATTGAGGAGCGGAAGGAGGCACAGATGCTCCGAAATATATCCACTCCGACACATTTATCTCAAACTTATAACTAATAATACATTTACTCCAAACTTGTATCTAATAATACATTTACTCCAAACTTTTTCTATGATAGTAGAAATTCTAAACTTTACCAATTGTGACACATTTACTCTAAAAAAAATTTGTGACACCAAAAACCCTCAATTTTTCCGTGACGTTAATGTATCACACAAATATAAATTTACGATTTTTTATGTGGCAAAAAAAATTTCAAGTGAATAATGTTACAATTAGCAAAATTTGGATTTTTTAGCAGCTTTTTTTTCTCAAACAAATTTAAGCTCCATCCTCCGGCAAATAATTTATTTCGAGCCAGAAAAACTTGTATGATGCTCTGGTTTAAGTTCAGAGCCCCAAAAGAAACCAGGAGCAAGCACCCCTCGTCGTGCATCCGCCCGACAAACTTGCAAAACGAGTGATTCTATGGCCTCATTTCCGCATGGCTGGCCAGGAAACTGGAGAGGAAGCCGGTAATTTGACCGTACATAAGGGTGTCAATGGGTCGGGTCGGGTTTTGATGTTACCCGACCCGACCCGAACAATAAGGGTCATGTCCTCCGACCCGAAATGCATAAAACATGAAGAAAAAAAAAAAGGTCGGGTTAGGTTTCGGGTTTTTATTAAAAAATAAAATGATATGAACCTCGTCAGCGCCGGGATTGAAGAGGCTCATGTGCAAAATAAACAGATTCAATGGTACTTTTAAGCAGCAAATGGAAGATTCAAGCATTTGTGAAGTCTTACATTCACAAGCCCAGGAAGAGAAAGTGCAAGACCTAATGAGAGACTACGAGTACTAGAGCACCCCAATCTGCTCGGCTCCTCTTCAAAAATGCTTCCTTGAATCAAGGAAGCTCTCTAGCTTCAGCCGCATTAACATTGGTTCCAGCAGTCCCTTGCTTTGCACATCTTACCTGCTCAAAATTGATAAAAGAAAACGACATTACTCTAAATTCAACAAGAGAAAAACGTGAATGACACCGCTAATTACAGCAACTTTAGATTATTCAATTCCCCTGAAAAGACATTACATGAAAGCAATGCTACCGATGTCAATGCCTGGGCATTCGGATTTTTGAGGAGCGCACATATGGCAAACCTGAAACTAAAAGAGTATCCTGCAATTCCCAAGCCATCACAAAATACCAGCAAACCAGTTATCTATTAAAACGCAACCAAGTCTTCTTATCTTAGATTAACTGAATGCATGGTACCAAACAGCCATGGAACAGCAGTAATAAGTTAGGAGCAACAGGCGAAGCTCCCAAAACACATAGCCAACCCCTATTCCACTACTACCTTAATTAGTTAACGAGTCCAAATGACTATAGAAAGTAACATAACAACATCCACAAAATCTATAAGGGGATCTGGATGTCCAGTTTAGGACCAGAAGATTCAGGGAAAATCAACATAGATTAAACTCGGAATAAAATAAGACCCCATCCACATGTACCTCTTGTATAGCCCCAGACAAGGAGGAGAAGGCGGAGACGTCATAGGCTCCGAAGTTTCAAACTGTTTCACAAGGTTTGGCTGGATGTGTTTGGGTTGAAGCCTTTAATGTGCTTGGGTGGAACAATATTCCGACCCTAACTTGACCCAAAACATGTATTCCATTTGTGTTTATAATTGTTACCCGAACAGTATTAAAACCTGAAATATGTACCATACTTATTTCATGTTCAAGTCATGTTCGGGTTGGGTTGGATGGGTTTTTTGGACACTCCTACCGTACATACATATTTTCACAGACGATGAAGTAAGCCAAGCGGCCATATATTAGGACATCTCGCAACAGCATGCTTCAAATAAGGTGCAAGCTCAACAAGCAAAGCAGGCAAATGTCCCCCTGCACACTCCTCATCTTCCCTTTTGCCCAAGTCCTACTACCATTCAACAGGAGAAGCCTTAATGCCGACCCGTTTCTCAGGACTGCGGACTCACTCTTTGCTATTGCTCAGCACAGCTAGCCAACGGCAGTTCTTCATGTAGCGAATCCATTAAGACGTGACATGCACTCAGATGCACATACCAATGGAGTTTGCTGGCTCGAAGCGTAATTCATTGCTTCTTCATATCTAAGCAAGTTGACACCAAAATCCAATCGGAGAGTAGCTTGACGACCCCGCATGAGAATTTACTGAACTACTGAGGATGCCTGAATTTCACCGCCATCATCAAAAAATGGAGGTTGGGAGCTAAACCAGAAGATCATTCACAAAGGCACCACACATTATTTTGTATTGCTGTTCCGTTCTATTATACAAGCATGAAGGAGATCAGATACAAAACTAGGGAAAGGGAAAAGGTAAACCCCAAGATGCCGGGGCAGAGACATGCTCACATACAGATAAATCACACCTCCACTTATTTCAGATCTTATGTTAAGGACTAACCTGGTCTAATTGACATACTCTTCGGATGTGGAAGGCGTCGATTTTGGTTGAGTCAGATTAGAGGCACCCCGCGTGCTCGATAGGAAGTCGGAAAAGACCAGCAACTTGATGCTACGATCATCCAAGTTAAACACATTAACTTCGTCTCTCAGGTGACGGGAATCGGTGTTCTTCGGAAGTAGATGCAATTCCCATTGCATCCACCGAGCCCGTGCATAGAGATCGCGTACGAACAGTGCTTACTGAGAAAGAAAGCCATGTCGCCCAAGCTTCTTACCTCCGCCCATTTCCCACATCGTCGATCCAATCTATAGACTCTGAAATCTAATGTTTTAAGGAGACTAGGATACAGAAAATCATGCCTATAGGCATCAATCTCGTCCTCATCTAGATTTTCTAGATTTCCACTAAAGTATCTATCCACAACATAAAGATCACCACCCGATACCACTAAATGTTTGCAATGGCCTCCCCGTCGCTGCAGATTGATGGCAAGAACTTTTGAGTCCTAAATGATGAATCGATCAGCAAAACCGTCCCAGACCAATCGACGGCACAGACTTTGCCTTCATACACTATGATGTCATCATAAGAACAGCCATGTTGATCATCCAAATAGGTCCAATTCTCATCCCCATACTTCCAGTAACCTAATCGCCCTCCCTCTACGATGGAATAAACCTCGAGTTCATCTAGACCAGTCCATACACAATATGGGGACACCACTACTTTTAATCCCGGGATCGATGCCAGACGAACCGTACTCGATCTTGTATTCTCTGCAGATTTCCACGATCCTGAATTCGAGAGAGTCGATTACCTTGGGGAAATTGCGGGGCAAGTTAGTGATTCGCCGCTGCGAGAAGAGGCTGAGGAGCTGCAGGTCGCCGCCGAGGCTCGACTCCTGGATCTTCACCAGCCACCGGGATGGAGGAGGGCTCGGCGCGCCCGAACCGGAGGCTTCGTCCGGCGTCTCGAGGACGCAGACCGTGCTTTCGCGGAGGAAGACGGAGGAGGAGGAGGAGCTCCGCCAGTGAGGGATTCGGAAGGGGAAACGTGCGGCGGCGGCGGCGTCGGCGTGGTGGGGAGGCGGAGGGATTGAGGAGCGGAACGAGGAGCAGACGCTCCGGAACCGGAGAACGTTCAGGCGAGTGTCGAGTCGCTTGCCGATCATGGAGAGGATCTCCGGCGGGAGATCGGACCATGGACGTCTTCCGGTTGGATCCATGGGAGTCGCCGGTCGTCCTGCTCGCACGGCGAAGAAGAAGTGAGGATATTTTGTGAAAGTTTGAAAAATAAAACTAATGAGTCAATATTCAGTCGACTTCATCGAAATTCTCGGCGTAGGGGCGTGGAAGTTTCCTGTGCCATCCCACTTGCCCGGCCTGGGCCCGTTGGCCTGAGCTGGTTTTATTTTTTTCCTTTACATTAAATTAATGAATTATTTTACGAAGAAAAATTCAGAAAAATTAAATAAAATTTCAATTCGCAAATTGCCATATTCAATAAAAATTGCAAGGAATTAAAATATTCTAATATTTTAGGTTACTAACCAATACATAATGTATTCATGCTAATCATAACATATCGATCTTTCTGATACCGATAATATTTCTGAATTGTTTATTATGAATGCCTATACATTATCAGTGCCCTTTTTATAAGTTGACTAGACAGGTTCTTTTTTGTTGTGGCCGTTACTAAAAGCTATATAATATAATGGTTGATCAATAGTTATTTTTCTTATTTTTAGAATTAAAAATAACCCAAAAATTTAGTGAGAAAATTTTGTGAAAAGCTCTTATTCAAAAAATACAAGAACATCTCAAATTCGAAAAAAAAATTACACTTGTAGGTGTTCTAATAACCATTTCAAGCAAATAACATTCCATGAAATGTCTAAGTGTCTTTCCCGCAATATCCCTTATAATGATTCAATTAATACAGTGTCATTGATGACATCTTCTTTCACTTAGGCCATTTGGTTGAAAACAATTCTTGCAAAACCTAATCATGCCTGCAGACAATCATTTCCACATTTTTTTGGTTACTTTATAAAATAGATTGATATGAAAATATATTCTAAAATCTAGGCAATACAATAATCATGAAAACTTGTAAATAATTTTGAAAACCGATTTGACTTTGTTATGGAAATCGATAACATAGATTAAATAAATTGAAAATTTAGGTATTAAATAACACATTTTGCAATAAATAGAGACATACAACGACTTTTCCGATCTAATCAAATAAAAGAAAACCACGTTGAACTTTTAAGAATAGTTTAGTGATCACGTTATCAAGAATGACATTATAAGCGAGGCCAAAATTTAAGGACTGTTAATTCCAATATATAAATTTTGTCGACAAATCTAAATAGCATTTTTCTTTTTCATAAACTTCTTTTTTATTTATTTATTTTGTCAACACTAACAAATGCAGGTAACATCTTTTGCTGATATCCCACATATATCTAAGGGTGAAGACATCGAACGCCCGAACCAGAACCGCCGGACTAGACGTAGGCCTGCTTAGTCCGATTCTCGAGCGCATCCGTCCTGGCTCCCGATTTTGGGGGACTGGCCTGCCCTGACCTGACCAGGACCGACAATTTTCTATTTAAAATATATTTTTAAAATTTCTTAAAAATGCAATAATTCCTAAAATAATAATATTTCTAGTATTTTTTAAATTTTTTTGAGCTAAGTGGTCGGTCCTATTGGACTAGACCGGATCAATGGTCCGGCTCTAGTCTAGTTCCCAATCCTAGGACTCTGGGCCCAACCACCACGGCCCCAAAATGGAACCGGTTCTCCTGGTCCGATTCCCGATTTCACCTGAACCAGACTGAACCTTAACTGATCACCTCTACATATATCCACTGACCACCAGCCACTTCAGGAGACGATAAATGACAATATCAGTCCACTCCACATGAACACTGAACCTCTATCAGGAGCTTCCTAGAGAGAGTAATTCTATAAGAAAATGGGAGGTCAGCAGCTAAACCAGGTCCTGATCTACAGAAAGACATCACAGAAATTGTTTATTTACTACTGAGAAAGAAAATCAGAGACTACCATGATCTAACCTACTTTGCGGATGTACAATTCAGGTCCACGAGGCATCACCGGCTTCAGTTTACTCGAGTCGGAGGCACTCTTATAGAAATTGAAGCAGATTGGAAAGGAATTGTAATTCTGTACTTCTGTACATCAATTGCACATGCACACTGCTCTATTTATAATGCTAGAGAAAGTGTAAGACAGGATTGAAACATACAAGATTACGTTACAATTCTAGAATCGGTCTCTCCTATGGTATCCAGCCATATTTCCAACACATTCATCATGTCATGCCCGGTGGGAAGTCAGAAAAGTTCAGAAACTTGCTCGTACGATCCGCCAAACTGAACACCCTGACGTCTTTACTGAGGAATTGGAAGAAACGGCTTCCTCCGTGTAGTAGATGCAATTCCCGTCGCGGCCGCCAAGCTTGCACGCCGGGACGGCGAACGAGCAGCGATCGCAGAGAAAGAAAGCCGAATTGCCCAAGCTCCTCACCTCCTCCCATCTCGCCCGATGTCGATCCAATCTGTAGACTCTGAAATCATGCGCCCTCGTGTTCACAGCACAAAATGGGCGACTCTCATTTGCGCCATGTCTAATGCATTTGTCCACCAGATAAAGATCACCGCTCGACACCACCAGATACTTCCAACAGCGGCCGTGGTTGCCGCCGGAGATCGGCGACGGAAACATCCAAGCCAGAAAGATGAATCGATCTGCCAAACCGACCCGGACTTATCGACGATGCAGACTCTACCTCCATAGACTGCAATATCATCATAACCACCAGAGTCCCGTGGATCATCTAAATATGTCCAATTCTCATCCCCGTACCTCCAATGACCTAAATACCCATTTCTATCAATGAAATAAACCGAGCACCGATATGAATCAGACCACACACTGTGCGGATGCATCACTACTTTATGTATACCTTCAACGGGAACGAGGCCTCTGGTTCCACTGTCATAATCCAGTGTGTATTCTCTACAGATTTCGACGATTCGGAAATGGAGAGAATCGAGTACCTTCGGGAATTCGCGGGGCAAGTACGCGATCCGCCCCTGCGAGAAGAGGCTGAGGATCCGCATGTGCCCGAGCTCCGTCTCCTCGAGCTTCAGCGGCCACCGCGCGGGACCGGAGGCGGCTCCCTCCGGCTCCGGCGTCTCGAGGGTGTAGACCGTGCTCCAGCGGAGGGAGACGGCGGTGCTCGAGCAGAGGAAGACGCCGGGACTCTGCGGGCAAGGGATCTGGAAAGGGAGTCGCGAGGCCTTGCGGCGGAGGGGAGGGATCGAGGAGGGGACCGGAGAGCAGACGCTGCAGAGCCCAGGGATCCCGGAGTGGAACGAAGAGCAGGCGCTGCAGAGCGGAGGGATCGAGGAGGGCAACGAAGTGCAGACGACGCAGGGCGGAGGGTTCGAGGAGACGGACGAAGAGCAGACGACGCAGAGCGGACGGATGGAGGAGCGGAACGAAGAGCAGACGCTGCGGAACCGGAGGACGTCCATGGGGGTGTGGAGCCGCCGGCCGATCATGTATAGAATCTCCGGTGGGGGGTCGGACCATGGACGACTTTCGGTCGGATCCATGCCGGTCAGACCTCCTGCTCGCAAGAAGACGAAGAAGATCAAACGAGATATTAGTAAAGTTAACTTTAGCCGGCAAGTGGATGGTATAAAAATCTAATCAAAACTCTCTTCGAAAAATAACTTTCAGAAAAATATTTCTCGAATCTTCCGACATTCATTTCACAAAAATTGAATTGATTAGAAAAATATTTTCCATCAATAAAAAAATTTTAAATAAAAGAGAATATTTTCCACTATTTTTCACACCTTCTTTCACTTCACTTTCTTTTACCAAATATTTTTTTATTTTTTTATTTTACTTTTTTCTAAAAAATCAATATTTTAATTATATTTTATTTTTTTTCCTTTTCTCTTATTTCATCTTATTCATTTGGCCGATCACTAGCCATGCGTTGGCCTACTTGTTGACCTATGGCAAGGCTCCAACTCACCAGCATATGAGGTGGATTTTCAAATTTTAGAACACCTATGTCTATGTGATGTGCCTGCTTCACCTTCTCCCTCTTCTTTCTCTCTCACAAATAACTGCCGAGAGTAGGTACAACTAGTGAACCAGATGTTTATGGAAGTCCGCTTAGATGAAAACCCAAAAAAATTGTTGCTTTAGAGATTTGAGTTCGATTCTTCTCATTGCTGATTTTACCGGTCATTCTCAAAAGATACGGATCTCAAATTCTTAATTTCTTTCTTTCTAATTTTGCTAGAATCCTGTCATTGTTTTTAATCTTACAACAAGCTTACAAAATAAAATAAAATAAATGTAATAATAGATTTAAGATATTTTTAAAAAAGAGAATGGTTAGTTGTTTTTGGGTTAATGAAATGCTTGAGTGTAAATATTTTTTGAGAGGAGCAAATGGATGCTTGAATTGTTGACAGATTTTTCCAAATGTTATTTTCGTTACTATTTTATGCAGGGAAGTTTTGGAAGTAAGGAAATAGTTTGTTAATTGAAGAGAATTGGCTTAACATCTTTAAATAAGATTAAAGGAAAAAAATTGGACATACAGAAGGGATGGGCCGTGAGAATCCCGAATTAATGCTAGGGAGCTTTAGGTTTTTTATTTTAAGAATCCCAATTTTTTGTTGTTTAAATCTTTCACATAGATTCTTAAATAATTATATGATTGTCGCAACTAATTTTTCTAAATTGAGATAGGTTTAGGGGTATTGCTTAATTTTGGGCCGATGTCTTTAATTACTTTGGGCTCTCCAACCCATATCCCGCACGAATTGGGATATTCACAAAATTTTTCAAATAGGAGTCGCCACCAGTCTAGTTTGAGATCGACTTCAGGAACCAAAGCGAGGCATGGTAGCTGTCTCAATTTTTACGCAACTGCAGGAGCCTAAGGGCCAGTGACTGACACGTTAGTCACGCGACTAACGTCCTTTCTGTGGTACCCCAACTTGACTGCATATTTAGTGAGATCTCGGCAACAAGATGTCAAAAGTGTGTACGCATTTTCTTTCTCTAAATCAAATCAGCTTGCACACCGCCTCAAAGTGGCTAAGAAGATTCAGAACTTAGAGAAGACTAGATCAGATTAAATATGATAATAAGTTCAAATTTGAGCCGCATCCGAGCGAGGAAATAATGGCCATTGGGAGAGGAAAGAAACTCGAACCTCTCGCACCTGATACAGAAATAATTGGCAAGGAAAAGGACAAAAAAAAAAAAAGATAATCGAACTTTTTTGTTTGATTCCTCCTCTAGCCAGAGTGTGTCGGTGGTTTCCATCGTTGGAAAAGGAGGTCTTTGGAAAACTGCACTTGCACGACTAGTGTACAACGATGGGAATGTTAAAAAGCATTTTTGTGCTGAAGATGTGGGTGTATGTATCTGATGTATTTGATGTAAATCCACTATCAAAGATATTCTTAAATCAGCAAAAGACAACTATGAAGAGTATGATGATGATGGAAAAGTTATCACAAGAACTTGAGAATAAGCCTTGGACCAGTTGCGGAGTCTTCTTCATGAGACTCTAAGTAGGAAGAAATACTTGCTTGTTTTGGATGACCTGTGAATGAAGTTCGCTTAAATGGTTGGAGCTTGACATTGGCTAAAAGGGGGTGCACGGGGAAGCAAGATACTTTAACCACTTGCAGCCACAAGGCTGCAACAACCACGGATGAAAATCAGCAGTCTATGATCTAGAAGGCCTACGCATAGATGCATCTGGATCTATTTAGGGAAGTGGCGTTTGAGATAGGCAAGCACCGGTGGACCAAAGATTAGAGGAGATAGGAAGAGATATAAAGGAAAATGCGCCGGGGTTACCCTTGCCATTAAAATGTAGGGAGCCTTTTATACAGCAAAAAGGAAAATGAGTGGCTCTTGTGTCAAAGTGAAGGAACTTCCAGAAATTGATGCAGTTAATGGTGGAATTATGAAAGTCCTTCAGTTTAGTTACGATCATCTCCCGTCATGCCTAAAACATTGTTTTGCATATTGCTCATTGTTTCCGAAAGACTATGTCTACTATAAAGAGATAATGACATGTCTTTGGGTGGCACGAGGCTTTATTGAGACTCCTAGCGGGGAGGATGACCTTGCAGAGGTCGTAGACGGTTACTTGTCGGAACTACTGTGTAGGTCATTCCTTGATGTTGCAAACCAAAGGCGACGATGGCGAGGTCTTAACTTTCAAGATGCATGATCTCATGTACGATCTTGCCCAAAAGTTGCTGGAGATGAATGCAAGATTGTTAAATTTAATGTAGGGAGAATTGATGGAGGAATTCGACATGCGTCATTTAATTTAGAGATTTTCTCTCAGGAGAAAATGTTGTCCTTGCCTGAAATGTCCAAACTGCGGACATTGCTCTTTCTGAGAGGCGATGAACCCCAACAAAAATCCTCTATACTTGACTATCACAAGGTTTTCCAAGTGTAGGCATCTTCGAGTGTTGGGCTTAAGCAATATAGATATTCCTCTCCCTACTTCCTACGGACAATTGAAGCACTTGAGACTTCTTGATGTTTCTAAAAGCAAATCCATTCAGAGTTTGCCGGATTCAATCACAGATTTAGTGAACTTGCAGACCCTTAATCACAGAGGAAGTTGTAAAGTTGGGAGAGTTTGGCCTGGCTCTTCTTGCCGAGAGACGGATGTTTTCACTACTGAATCTGCTCGAGGGTTCAAGAGTTTCGTTATTAGTCTAGGGTCAAGCGGGAGGAGCAGGTGTTGTAATTTTGCTTGGATCCTGCATTCAAAGGTTTCAAGAAAAGATGAAACCGAGTTGTGTTAATTAAGAGAGATCACTATATTCTATAGATGATTATTTCTATGAAACTAACAATTGCTTCATGACTTTCTAGATAGATTTGCCACTTCCTCTTCATCATCTAACGTATCATAGGTCAATAGACATCCAAGTTTGTGGCTCTAAAAGAAGGATCTGACAGTCATTCTTTCTTATTTAATCATAAAAATGAAGCATGGACATACATCGACCATCGACTTAGATGAACAATTATAATGCAATAGATACAGAGTGATAAGCAAGAACAAGCTATATGAGAGGCAACACTTAACCACATATTGCAACAAATGCCAAATAGTCCTGAAAGACACTCCCTAAAATGTTTGCGAGATCATTAAGCAAATCCTCAGTAATTTCAATTTCAATTGCAAAGAAGTCATCCATGCTTTCTCTAGCGAACTTGATCAAGTCTTCAGATGATTCCGTGTTCAGCTCTGCCTTCGATCCCGGATTCCATATTTGTTACGAACCACACTTGTCTTGATCTTTTGCTCTGAGTAATTGTCATAACAGCTGTAAAGCTTATTCAGTAGAATATTTCACATGAATTCACTTTTGATTCAGCTGCTCTCTGCCTTTCTTGAGCCTCCCATCGATCCATTGTTTGTGAAGCCATGACATGGTTGATTCAGCCGGATCTGGAATCATTTCCCTCACAGCCATTTTACCTTCATCTCCGCATTCTGCTGTCGTTAATTACCATATGTGCCAAAATCTATTCTAGCTTCCTGCGCTCTCTCATACTTTCATGGTTTCATCGTCAAGAACCAAAGCAGAAGTCAAAAGTCATTCGCACTTGGACCACAACAACTGTGCAATGTGACGGAGGTGGCTGGAGTTGCAACGAGACGGCCCTTCTTAACAATAGGAGCGAGATTCATCTCTCTCTTCAGGCCAAATCTTCGCTCTTTTTCATGAATTGAAATAAGTGGTTTGCTCTTATGTTGTCCTCGTGTCCATTTTGTACTCTTGACATCCACTTTTGGCTATCTTTTTGCAAGCAACAAGTGGGAACAAAAAATTAGTTACACTAGGACACCTGAATTTTTGTCAATAATCATTAACATATTTTAATGGAAATAAATAAATAGTAAAATAGACAAAAGATATATACAAATAATGAGCCATAAAAAAACCAAAGCTGCAGTCCGTTGTAGCCCATCAACTCAGACTGACAAGCTGGCCCATCAGAGAACCCAGAAAATGGAAACCCATTTTTTTACTTCAAACTTCGGCCCATTGATTACACGCGGCCCAATCTCCTCGCTTATCTTTCTCGTATCTTTCTCGTTTTTTCCCTTGTATGGAGATGAGAAAGGTATCGGAATGAAAAATAGATAATACTTGGCTAACGTGACAGTTTTTGAACTGTCGTGAGAATAATAATTTATTACGAGTCATAAATTCTTAAAAGAATAGACTCTACAATAATTTATAATTATTTGATAATTGATTTTTGTGATCCTTAATCGATTGTTATTCTTAGAGTAGATTAAAAATTGTCACTCAATTATTTAAGAAAATCTAGCGAAGCTAAATTCACTCACTTGAGGATCATAACAAATGGATTCTCTCTCTTCTAAGTGACTTCATAATTTTTGGCAAAGCAGCGAGCGCAAGCTCGAGAGGAGAGAACCTACCCTTTTTATCCTGAGATATGACTGCACGGGCTTTGTTCATCAACTGGTACCACTGAAAATTCTTTAAGCCGCGAACGTCGCGTCCTGTCATCGGATTTTGGCGCGTCGTTGACTCCCTGAGGCCGTGGCTCCGGTCTCTTCTGTCTCTCCGGTGGTCTTTGAACAATCTACCTATTCACAAGCAACTCATCTGCAACATAACGCAAATTTCGATCGTGCATGTAACGTCCCACTCTTTGTTGCAGCAAATCAAGTAACCCATGAGCATTACAAAACATGAAAAGGAAATAAACGTGCAAAAAAAAAAAAAATCTCTCTCCATTTCTTCCATGGTAATGCACTAATAAACGCACCATGTTTCACTATAAATTCCTGATTACTTGAGACATGAACCTCAATACTAATTATGAAAAACCCAGAGATATTTTTGCCCCCAAAACTACTGCTAAATTGCATCTCAAGAATGACCATCAGAATGAGACTTGTCACGGAATCACTAGATTCGAAATGGAGTCGACAAAATTAGTTGATTGACATGGACTTGAGAACAGTCGGTTGAAGCAGATATGCTTCACCTCCACTGATCTAGAGCTCCATTGGAAGAAAAAAGCATAGAACACTTGAGAGAGACATTTGATCCGCGTCCATTAGCATTCAAAGCTAGATATTGCCACCAGACTATTTAGCTTTGCCGAGATGGACTAGTACGGTCGTTCAGATGCTTGTGGGCCTAAACTTTTCTCCGTCACAAAGAGAAATGTAATAACGTTATTCGTTTAGCGAAATCATAACAACAACAACATAATTCATGGTCGAGTGCCCATGAATAAAGACATGCAATCAAATTCTTGATAATTAAGAATAGTCAGGAGAACCTGTTTTTAATGAGGGTATTAGGCTGTACACCTCAAGTCATTCATAAAAGAATGAGGGGTTTCTGCCAAAACTACCGAAACCTAACGATGCAAGTAAAAGGTGATGTAAGGTAGCCGGCAAGGCACCAAAAGGAGTGAATCTTCACCTCATTAAAAAAAAGCAGAACAAACGCTAAAACCGAATAATAACCCTGCGTTTACAGCTTTATGAGATCGAAGTAAGTAACACAAATTACCAAAGACATTAAAAGAAATGAAAAAGGAAAAAAAATGTAGCAACCTTGGAGCTTATTGGACGGCTCCTCTTCAATCTTACACCCAAAACCAAAGTATCTCTCAAAGCGGACATTGTACATCTTCTTTGCTTCCTCTTGACTATAGCCATTTACAAACAAAGCGGCATGGACAGTTAACAAAAGGGAAAAGAACAGTCCAAGTATTAAACCTTGACACGGAGGGTCACTTAGGGTGTATTTGGTAACATTTCTACTTATGGAAACAATTTCTTTTCTATTTCTACTTCCTAGAATAATTTCTGAGTAAAACAAAGTGTTTAATAACTACAAAGATTTATTATTCTCGGAATAAAAAAAAAATAGAAATGTGTTTGATACCAATAAAAAAAAATTATTTCTTTTTTTTCCTCGATGGCGGTAGTGGGGGCCGGTGGCGACGGTGGGGGCGGCGGGGCGTGACCATCGGTCGCCGGCCGTTGGGTCGCCAATCGCCAATCGCCGGCCACCGCTTGCCGTCGCCGAACACCAGATGTCGATCGTCCGGCCACCAAACGCCGACCGTTGACCGCCGAACATCGATCATCGAGCCATCGACCGTAGGTCGTTGGGCTGCCAGTTGCTGGACGCCAAGCTCTCGATCGATCTTTGAGCAAAAGGCGGCGGTCAACAACTGTTCAACGGTCTCCAGTGGTTGGAGATCGATGGTGGCCGGCGATCGGTGGTGGTCGGCCATTAGTCGATAGCGGTCAACGATCGACAATTGGTGGCGATCGACAATCGGTGATCAAAGGTCGACAAAGTGGTGGTAGGTGGATGACGATCGGTTATGAGTAATAACCCAAGAAATAGTTTGTAGAAATTATTCCCCGAAACAAGAAACTACTTTTTTCTACTTTTCATTTCTACTCCAAATCTATTCTCGGGAACAACTTTTTATTCTAGGAAATAGAAAAATCAGTTGGCATTACTAAATGGATTTCTTTTTTTCTATTCCAAGGAACAAAAGAACAAAAAAAAAATAGAGAAATGGAAGTATTTCCAAACGGAGCCTTAAGTGCCAAAGTTACGAAAGATACAAATAAGTGTTACTTTTTTGAAAATTGGATCACTTGAGTGCCAACTTCAATGAAGGCCACCGGAAATCCAATGTGGTTTATTTTAATACTATGACTCGCTTATGTGGCTCGTCGGAAGTTGAGTCAGCAAAACTCAACCAAAACGACATCGTTTTGATCCTAACGTAACATTTAAAAATATATTATAATAAAATTGATTAATTTAAAAAAAAAAGAGAGGAAGTGGGAGGGATTGGACAAGGGTTGTGCAGTCCTTGCCATTGCCGCCACCGCCATCACTGCCCCACAATCACCGGCGATGATAGGGTGAGGGTCGACTGGGGTCATTAGGCCCTCGTTAGTGGCCGACAACCTTGGCCGACCAGTGGCAAGGGTTTGTGAGACCTCCCCCAGCCGGGTCAAGGGCCACCGGCGGCTAGCTGTGGTCACCCAATTGGGCGACCGACAACCCTTGGCTCGATTGGGCAAGAGCCAACAACCCTTGCTAGATTTAGGGAGGGTTGCAACCCTCACCCTAGATCTGGGCCCTCGCCATAGGTCGGCCAAGGTCGCCGGCCACTGGCCAAGGCTCGACGACCTCAGCCGACCCTCACCCCATCGTCGTTGGCCCTTCCCAGCGATGGTGGGGTGGTGGTAGCGGCGAGGGCTACACAACCCTCACCTAATCCCTCCCTGTTTCTTTTTTTTTAATAAAATTGATTTTTGAGATTTTTTTTTTTGTATGACTTTTTTTTTGCCATGCAGACAATTTCTTCTTCTTTTTTAATTGCCACGTGAATATTTGTTTTATAAAAGCAGCTCTATTAGCAAATAAAGTCGTCGGAAAATGACACGTATACATTTTAAATGGATTTTTCTCCGTTGACTCTTAACTGATTTTTTTTGTTACGATTTTGACACTTAAGTGTTCCCTTGTGCCAAATTTTGGCACTCTAGGGATCCTCACATCATTAACAAAATCTTCCAAATAAAAGCCAAATCATTAAAAACTCTAGCATTTAACATCATCATGGAAAATCATCAAGACAAAAGCTTACACATCTCCTGTGAGATTCGAAAACATTCATTTGAATAATATTAGCACAATGGCAAAAAAATTCCATATCGCTCACATAAATAAGTCAAAGCAAGCTTCCACCATACAGAGATCAGAAACTCCTACAAAACCTAGCCACCTCAAAAGCCAAATCAAATTAATTCAACACGGGACCATTAAATAATTAGAAAAGAATGCGGTCCTGATAACCTGCTAACAACTTTAGCCATGGTTTTAACGTAACGGCCGATCATCTGCTGCTTCGTAGCTCCATCGCCACCAGACTTATCCATGACGATGAGCGAATGTCGGTAATCACAGCCCAGAAACAGAGGTGCCATCTCCAGGGGAATCGCTGGTGGGAGGTCGAGCCAGAGTTCGACCTATGGCATGGGGTTGAACACTTCACTTGGGTTTTTGATATTTGAATACAAACTAAATTTCATGGAAAAGAACTACGGAGAAAGATGAACGTCTTAGCAGGAAAAGGGAAAAAAACACAGGAAAAGATATGCGCAAGGGCTATGGCCGCTAACATAATGAACAAATTCAATCGTAGTCGTAAAACCATTTGTGTGGACAAATATGCTGGTTTCTGAAAAGAGAATGATACAGTTGGGAATGTAAACTCGCATGTCATCACCAAACTCTTCAGTTTCTCCGAAATGCATCACCGCTTCGTTCAACCTGAGATTTAGTTAATTTATTTTCTTAACTAACCTTCATTGCATGTTATATAACATGATATTACTTATTAAGAGCAATGGCTCTTCTTAATACCATTATATGAGTACAATTTTGCAAAGGATAGAATGAGATAATAACAACAGTATAATCACTAAAGATTTATCTTAATAAGATTATCAAAAATAATTGTGCCCCTTGCCTCCTCTCCTCCCCTCACATCTCTCTCTCTCTCTCTCTCTCTCGTTTTTAATCTTTTTCTTATATGCAGTCACTCGGTGCCACAGCAGCATTGCATGTCGACAAAAACCAGAAACATTAATTAAAAATGCCAACTCGGATTTTTGTCCGCTAGAAATTGACAAAACTAATGAAATCCCCCACATGCTTTTTTTAGGCAAATTTTAAGTATAAGACTCAAATATGTAAATGACCCAAGACTTCTGTCATCATTGTCCTAGAAATTGAAAGTTTCCCATACAAAACTTTTTTTTTTGGTCAAACATACAAAACTAACTTAGATGTATAGTATGGAAGCAATGTAATTTGGTTATACTAAACGAGCTATTTGATATTCTAAATTGAAACGAGCCAAACTATTGGAGATTTTAAGGTAAGTTACTTATTGGTTCTTCCATCCCCAAAGGCACGAGGCAAAGAAGGCTTGCTCCACCTTATTTAAAAAAACAAAAAAAATAAAGATCAACTACTTATGCCATGTTAAGTACTCATTCTTTAAACAACCCAAAGTTATGCCCAATATGACATATTTATCTTGAACTTTTTTTGTAATAACGAAAACCTCAAAGTATGCCTACTATGATATATTTCCCCTACAATTTTTCTTATAACATAAAAAACCTCAAACTTATACTTGTGTGATACATTTACTCTTTGACAATGTTGTGTAAGATAAAATTTTGGTCAAAAAACCGTTGTTTTTATTTCTATTAAGCTACATGAGCCCTTCATCAGTACCATTTGCTTTTTGACATGTACATAGGCAGATTTTAAACAATGTTCATTGACTGAATCTTGACGGAAGGTAAATGTATTACATAGATACAAATTTAGGATTTTTTGTGTCATTGAAAAAGTTCATGATAAATTTGTCATAATAGGCATAATTTAAAACTTTTTTTGTAGTTTTGTTACGCCGACTTTCGAGCTTGCGAAAACCGCTTACCATGGTCAATTAAAGCGACGTCCTAGGACTCGTTGATGACCATTCATTTTAATTTTTTCTTATACGCAAGCAGAAGACGAACCATCCCCGGTCCAAACAGACAATCAAACTATCAAACAAGGATAGAGAGATGAACAGCAAAAACCTCAACTACTCATTTATATAATTTACTAGATTAATCAACGAATGATCGTTTCCAAATACAAGCCCGACAAAAGGGGCCAATCCATCCTTTAAGCCAAACCAAAAAGGAACTAGGCTAGGCTAATCCAGCTATACAAAATGAACCCTCGGGTTTAGTATCACCTTCACTCGGACCCATCGGACTCAGGTTCCATCGAGTCGATCACTGGAGGAGCGGGGGCAAAGATTCTCCACTATGCCATTCTAAGGGCCTGAAAGTGGTTATACAATAACTAGTAAGATAAAATCTTAGCGAGTTCTTCCCCTAAGTCCCAATTAGTACACTAACTCAACCTGTGGTATCTCTCCCGTAACCACCCCTCACTCAACCCAACAACAAGCAACCAACAACAAATAGGGTCAACCAACAATAGTATAGTCGGTTTGCATGCACCTTACCCAAAACATGACATATCCCGCACGTTACAAGTCAGCACAATACACACAATGCACATGGCCGTTTGATGATGCGGTTCATCAATCACATGCAAGTTGCGTCACAAGCGATCTCACCTCCGCCATTGCCACACCCTGCGCATTATCAATTCATGCGTGCATGCCATAAATGATGTGATCATCTCATGTATAATCGGAACCAATGATGCCATGTTTTCTCATGCACTCTTGCACCCACATGTGTTCCGATTATTACTGCCCCACAAGGCTACAACCGAGGCGCAATGTTGCTACGATGCCCTTCCTCCGCAGAGGTGCAACCGTGCCCTTCTGTGCCCAAAAGACGTCATGGGATACTCTCCCGAGACGGCATGCCCAAAGAACGTCAAGGGATACTCTTCCAAGACGGTGGGTTCAACTTAATGATCACGCAAGCATACCATCACAACCCACTTGTTATCTTTGAGCATTAGCCAATGCACACATGCTTGTGTCACGGAGCGAGGTTTCCGTGGTCAATGGGCGTTCGTGATCGAGGAAGAACGACCAAAACGCCCTCGAAAGATCCAGCACTTTTGGAATATTCCTAGGGGCGGGATTTTCTTGAGTCTTCTAGAATATTCCGTATATTCCTAGGGCGAAGATACAAGTAATTAAGGCAATTGGGAGATACGATCTCTACCGTTAGAACAAGGAGAGATCTACTGATACGGTTTTGCTTGCATTTGTATAAATAGGGGTCTCCTCCCCTCATTGTAATCATCGCATTCTACACCAATAATAAAATCCAGAGCTTCTCTCTCTAGTTTCTCTCTCTACGTACGATCCGAAGAAGGCTTGGCTTAGGCCCTAACGATCCCAAGCGATCCAAATTAGCCTAAGTCGTCGCACGGTCACGATCCCAAACGATCAGCCCGTGACAAGTGGTATCAGAGCAAAAGAAGAGAGATCCGAGGAGCAGCACCAACTGACTGTTCAAAAGAATGTCGAGCCAAGAAGCTATTGTGGATGGAGAGGTTGCCCAAGTCAGAGAGACTCGCAACCGAAGCAAGAAAAGAGAAACCTCGTCGGAACCCATTGCCGCGCTTGATGAGAAGTTCGCGAAAATGCGAAGTGCCGTAGCCGATCTCATTGACGGACTCGATGATGTTCGAGACCGGATCATGGAGGTTGAAGGCTCCTTCGCAAAGACTTCACGGACGCCATCAACGATGCGATGGTCCCTCTTCAAGCGAAGGATGATGACCTCGAGACATCGATCGACGACTTGAGGGAACGGGTTCGCGCAATGGAAAAGGAGAACCCCCGACAGGACGAGATCGAAGCCATGAAGGTGGAGATCCAAGAGCTCAAGGCGGAGCTCGCCCTATGCAACCGAGCATCGCGAATGGAGCGATGCCTACCCAAGCAAAGGCTCAAGATAGAGGTGCCGAAGCCCAAAGAGTTCAAGGGTGATTGATCTACCAAAGAGGTGGACAACTTCATATGGAGCATGGAGCAGTACTTCGGAGCCGTCAACATCCAACACGAGAATGTTAAGGTACGAATTGCTGCGATGTTCCTTACTGATACCGCAATACTGTGGTGGCGCAATAGGTGTGATGAGACCAAGCGCGGTGCCCATCCTATGTAGACGTGGGATGACTTCGTGAAGGAGTTTTGGGAGTATTTCTTCCCGAGTTTGCTCAACAAGAAGCCCATAGCAGCTCCATCGCCGAACAACGAGGTACGGTCCGAGAGTACGTGAAGGAATTCACCGAACTCAAGCTCCAAATCAACAATCTTGGAGAAGAGGAGGCTTTCGAGCGTTCTTGGATGAACTCAAGCCGTGGGCAAGGCAAGAGCTGATGCGTCGGGATGTGAGAAGTCTCTCAAGGGCCCTAACCATTGCCGAATCACTCATCGACCTCAACAAATTCGATCCAACAAAACATCGATCGAAGGATTGGAGGACGGATCGGTCCTCCAAGGATGAAAGTGGAGACAACTCCCGTGGCCCCAAGGATCAAGGTGGCCGAAAGACTTGGGGAGAAGGCTCGTCCAAACAACCCGTCCATGGAGGTCGACCGCAAGCGAACTTCACAAGTAAGTACGATCAACCTCCGCCCGCTCCTTGCTTCATCTGCAAAGGAAACCATTGGACACAAAAGTGTCCTCCAAAGCACCGAGTCAACGCCATCCTCTCCGTCAAAGATGAAGAACGGCCAAAGGAGGAGAAGCGCCAAATTCGACTTGGTGGGATGACTCTCAACTCTATGCAATCTCAACCACCACCTAAGAAGAAGGAGCAAACAGACATGTATTTTGTCGAACTTGAGGTATGTGGAATCACTCTCTATGCCTTAGTTGATACGGGTGCTTCCAACGTGTTCATGGCGATCGAGGTAGCAAAAAAGTTGGGTCTGGAGGTGATGCTGAACGGAAGGCGATTCAAGACCGTCAACTCGGAAGACCTTGCAAGTGGAGGCACAACCCTGGAGGTCGAAGTCCAAACTGGTGGATGGAAAGGCAAGCTCCCATTCGAAGTAGTCCTACTCGACGACTACGACCTCATCCCGGGAATGCAATTCTTCGACCGAGCGAGAGCCATGATCGACATGGGGTCCAAGTGCATCATAGTGCTCAATCCGAAGTGTCCGTCCATGGTGCCGATGCTCAAAGGGGCGATGAACACCAAGACGATTGCTGCGGTCCATCTCCTCGACAAGAACTTGAAGGCGGCTAAGCGCATGGCCGATCAACAATTGAAGACACCACCAACTGAGAAGCCGAAGGTAGAGTTGGGACCTCCTGCGCCAACTCACAACATGCCAATTAAAGCCCTCTTCACCGAAGTGAAGTACGTGCCGCGTACCATGTCCGAGCCGAAGAAAGGATCGTATGCCCAACCAATCGTGAAGCCACTCAACCAATCGTTCGAGAAGCCGTTCGAGTCGGTTAGGGCCAAGCGGAATAGGAAGAAGCGGGAAAAAGCTCGTGCCAAAAAGAACTCTCCCCATGCTGTGAGCGCCGAGGACGTCGCTCGAATGAGTGGGGGAGAATGTCACAGAGCAGAGGTTTCCGTGGTTAATGGGGCGTTCGTGATCGAGGAAGAATGACAAAACGCCCCTCGAAAGATCCAGGCACTTCGAAATATTCCTAGGGGCGGGATTTTCTTGAGTCTTCTAGAATATTCCAGAATATTCCCAGAATATTCCTAGGGCGTAAGATACGAAGAATTAAGGTAGTTGGGAGATATGATTTCTACCGTTAGAACAATGAGAGATCTACGGATATGGTTTTGCCTGCATTTGTATAAATAGGGGTCTCCTCCTCTCATTGTAATCATCGCATTCTACACCAGTAATAGAATCCAGAGCTTCTCTCTCTAGTTTCTCTCTCTACAGACGATCTGAAGAAGGCTTAGCTTAGGCCCCAACGATCACAAGCGATCTGAATTAGCCTAAGTCGCCGCACGGTCGCGATCCCAAACGATCGGCCCGTGACACTTGTATATAAAACCTCAATTCCTTTATCATAAAAGCGGTCCATTTCCGGTGTCCCTGACAAACCATTTTTCCCCATTTTTATGAAAATCACACGATTCAAGCGGATGTTCATGCAATGCCACATCCAATTCATATCATAAGATCAAGCCACATGAAATTATGCACAATTTCACTTTCGGATGAACAGTGCCGTGAACAGTGCACATAAACAGTAAAATTTCAAAATTTAATAATTATATAAATAAATTCAGAAATTAAATAATTTAAACATTAAATTCAGAAATTAAACAAATCAATATTTAAAACAATTAATTAAGCAATTAAGGTAAATCATGCTTAATTAACACATAACACACAATTAAGCATAATCAAGCATAATTAAACATAATTAAGCAATATTAAGCTAAGATAATCTTAACCATCTATCTAACCACTTATCTTAGGGCTAATACAACTTAATTAAACTTCCTAAACCAACATTAACACTAATTAACCAAACCCTAAGCAAGTTTAGGCACTAACTAAGGGATTAGGAGCTAAACTTACCCATTAAATGAGCCGGCGACATGGACACGGCGGTAGCAATGAACCTGACACTCGGGGACCTCTCCCACGACACTCCAAAGTGGTCTCGAGCTGAACACAGCAGCAACAACCTCTGTACACCCACTGAACTTCAGAAAACAACACTGCAGGAGGAGGACGGGGGCTGATCGGAGCAAAATGGCTTGGCCGGAGCTCTGGCGAGCTATTGGCCGGCAACTGGCAGCACCTGGGGGTTGAGGGGGAACTGTTGGTGGCTGGTATGGATGGTGGTTGGGTCAGAAATGGAGGAAAACAATAGCAAAGGTGAAACTAGACAGCAAGGGCGCTACGGTGGGCGGTCCGGCAACAATCGACTTCCACCGACCGACGGGTCGGCCGGTGGCTCCGATTGGTAAACGGCCAATGCCATCTGAACAGATTTTCTGTTCTGAACACGATGGTAGGTGGCACGGGACGTGATTCACACAGAAATGTCATGAACAACTCGATTTTCGGAGGAAGGTCAGAAGTTGAAACTGCAGGAAGGGAAGAGAAAGTGGTGTGCGGTTTTGGAGGAGATGAGGGGAGAGAGAGAGTGAAAGGAAGGCTGAAGATAGGCCTCATTAAGGCCATTAATAGCATGGTTCAACTCCCAAGCAAGATGACATCATCTTCTCTCTCTTCTTTTGACTTTTCTTCAAAATATCCAAGGGCAAAATGGTCATTTCCGCCTTGCACATTTCCCAATCTGCCCTTGGGCTGAAAATGAAGTGAGGGCCTAAGAAATGGGCTAGAAAATGAATAGAAACCGGCTCGAATTGGTTTGGCTTGAATCGGCTCAAGGTTAGATAACGGGCTTGGGAGAGTAAATGGTCGGGCTTGGTCCAACAAGCTCACTTGCTTGCCTCGGGTCTACCATGGTGGCTGTCCCACCTTGGGCATGAGGCCCACACTCGTTCTTGCTTGTCCCACTTCCTCGTAGGCTCGTTTCCTTGGTTTGAAAATCCCTTTCCTAAAAACTCGGCTTAACTGACATTGTCGACTATCGAAGGGGCAATGTCCAAAAGTCAGTCCCGGACGTTCTCGAAAATTCGAAATCTAATATTGGATTCTCATGTCTTGTCAATTTCGCCCGAATACCATTTTGGTACTACTCGGATCGACAGTGGCTTTTGAGGATTCGCACGTAACCGACTCATGCCAATCACGTTCAAGATTTCTCGACACATAGACATCCTTGACTACGTGAAATTGCGAAAGATAGATTCTTATTTCAAAGTACACGATTATCAAGGATCGACATAGAGTCGTTTGCGGGTTCGATAACAGTAGACGGAATCACCCGTCATCCCATTATTTCTGTCCGCGAATCGACTTCTAGTCGTCCCTAAAATGAGCTTGCATAACTACAGGATCGTCCTTATGCAAGTCTCACGGTCGAGTTATTTTCCTAGGCCAAGTTCTTTAGTCGCATGAGTTATGTCCTCGTTAGCCTTTCCCCTCAAGGTTGATATCTCAGGAGTGATTAGTTCTAAGTGAGATCAATCAACAATACATTGGCGAAATTAACGTTCATTCCTCCCTCAAATGGCTAGAATTTCAAGACGTCACAGATTTTTTTTCATATAAAAAAAGTAGTTGCATGATATGTCAACATGTGTTTTGTTTTCATTATTCCCATTTCTTTTTCTCAAAATAATGTAGTTTTAGTCAAAAAGGGGTACATCCCACTCTAATCTAGAAAATCAAATGCCCTCAGTTTCTCCATATTCTTCTCTCTCTGCTCACGATTAGTCTCCACAACTTTGTGATTCTCATGCGCATTGATAGGCCACTTCTGTAGTGGTTGATTGAAGGGAAGTCCCATTAACTCACTACATGATTTCCCCTCCTTAAAACAGCCTGACCCCTTCATGTTTTTGCAAGGTGTCTCTCAGCAAAAAAATCCATTTTCGTGTTTTTTTGCTATATTTAAAATCCATTTCCTACTATTGTAGGAGTGAGTACTTTGTGATTGACTACCAATAATTTCTTGGGATAATGACTCAGATGGTCTCTAAATGTCGGCCTAAGTAACAATTTGGTCCTCAATTTTTAATTTGTTTAATGTGCATTTATTTAAGCAATTACATAGTTGACAAACAACATTACTGGAGATGCCTAATAAAGTGGGTATGGTTAGGAGATTCCTAATGGATGCTCTTGGTATCGCGACCTATTTGATAAATATTCCCCCATTAATCACCATCAAATATTAAACTTGCAAAAAAGTTTGGATGCCATATATTTGGAATATTTGATTGTTTGCGTTATATTTAAGTACGGTAAACTCAACAAAAGGACAAGGAAGCGCACATTCTTAGGTTCGGTCATACATTGTCATGCCCCGACTCTCGAGCTCGCGGCAACCCCATTACCTTGATCGATTGAAAGCGACGTCCCAGGACCCATCGACGACCATTCATTTTATCTTTGATTATGCGCAAGCGAAGACGAACCATCCCCGCACAAACATACAATCAAACAAAGGATAGAGGGATGAACAGCAAGAACAACAACAACTACTCAATTATTCAATTTATTGGATTAACCAATGGATGATCGTTTTCCAAATTACAAGCCCGACAAAAAGGGCTGATCCATCCTCTAAGCCAAACCAAAAAGACTAGGCTAATCCAACAGTACACAAAGAACCCTCGGGTTCAACACCACGATCACTGACCCATCGGACTCGCCTCCGTCGAGTCGATCACCGGAGGAGCGGGGCAGATCCTCCATTGCGGGTACGCCATTCTAGGGGCCTGAAAATGGTTAACTACGACGGGTTGAGATAAAATCTCAACGAGTTCTCCCCTAAGCCCCGGTTAGTACGCCAACTCAACCCGGGGTATCTCTCCGTAACCACCCCTCACTCAACCCAACAACATGACAGCCAAAACCAAACAACAGTCAACAACAGACAGGGCAACCAACAATCATACAATCGGTTCGCATGCAACCTTACCCGGTATGCCATACCCTGCACGTCAAATCTCATACAATGCAAGCAAGGCACATGGCCGTCAGATGATACAGTTCATCAATTACATGCGAGTCGCACCACAAGCGATCTCACCTCGGCCATTGCCACACCCCGCACGATCGTCAACTCATGCGTGCGTACCATAATTAATGCAATCATCACGACATTAAGAGCATGCGAATAATCGAGCATCTCACACAGCTTTCTCATGTCTCACACTCACACATGCTCCGATTATTACGACCCTCCTCCCGGGCCACGGCACAACCTTATGGTTGGCGGTTCCCGCCAAACCAGCCTTCGTCCTCTTTACCTCGAGGCACGGCGACGTCAAGGGCTCACTCCCAAGACGGCATTCCCGAAGGAGCACAAAACTCGCCCACTACCGCAGTCCCGCTACGCGACAGAGGCCCGGACCCGCCCCATACCGCGATCCCACATAGAACCCTCCCCTCGTCGGCATCCGACCGGGGTCGCGACCCATCGCCACGGCACAACCCCATAGGGATTGGCGGTCTTCGGCAACGCCGGGTTCTCTCATTTAATGTGATCATGCAACACATCATCAAGCAATCCATTTATATCTTTGCTCTGTCGTGAATGCAACATCACTCATGCTCATGCGACATGCCATTTCGTATAACCCACGCAATATGTCATGCGATCTCACTCGACAATTCCAAAATCCAAAATCCAACCAACACTCGATCACGCATTTCATCAATATTCACGAGTATAATTAAAAATCGGCACTTCAATAAATCATAACAACCAAGAACACATCAAAATAAGCCAAAAATTAGCTTCTGCATGAACAGTGCCGTGAACAGTAATCCGTGAACAGTGATTAGTGAACAGTAATTTGAACAGTGATTTCCCCGAAATTCAATTAATTAAAACATTTAATCCAGAAATTAAACAAAACATTAATTAAAACAATTAATCAATTTAATCAAGCAAAGCATGCTTAATTAGCACATAACACACAATTAAGCATAATTAAACAAGATTAAGCTAATCTAATCTTAACCCTTAATCTAACCACCTATCTTAGGGCTAATGCACTTAATTAACCCTCCTAAACTAGTATTAACACTAATTAACCCAACCCTAAGCAAGTTTAGGCACTAAATAGGGATTAGGAGCTAAACTCACCCGTTAAGCGGGCCGGCGACACGGACGCGGCGGCGGCGACGAACCCGACACCCGGGACCTCCACCACGACGATCCAAGGTGGTCCCGGGCTGAACACAGCAGCTACAAACTCGGAATCCCCACTGCAACTCTGAAAACTGCACTGCTGGAGGAGGAAGAAGCTGATCGGAGTTGAACGGGCTGCCCGGAGCTCCGGCGAGCGACGGCCAGCGACCGGCGGCACTGGGGTCGAGAGGGAACCACTTGTGGTTGGTATGGGTGGTGGTTTGGCCGGAAATGGAGAGAAACGGAAGAAAAGGCGGAACAAAGTTGCTGCAGGCGGAATAGTGACGGTCCGGCGACAGCCGGCTTTCGGCCGGAATACGGGACGACCGGAAGCTCTTTCCGGCGATCGGCCGACGCTATCTGAACGGAAATTCTCTTCTGAACACAACGGCGGGTGGCACGAGACGAGATTCCAACGGGAAGGCAATGAACAACTCAGATTTCGGTGAAAGGTCAAACTGAAAAACAGAAGGAAGGAAGGAAAACCATGGGAGAGAGGTGCTGCGATTTTGGAGAAGATGAAGAGGAGAGAGAGAGTGAAGTGAAGGCTGAAGGATAAGCCTTATCCAAGCCATCAAGGCTTGCCCCACTTGCCAAACAATGACCTCATCTTATCTCTCTTCCTTTTTGACTTTTCTTCAAAATATCCAAGGGCATTTTGGTCATTTCCACCTTGCACATTTCCCAATCTGTCCTTGGGCTGAAAATGAAGGGCGGGCCTAGGAAAAAGGCCGGAAAATTAATAGGAATGGGCTCGGGAATTTGTTGGGCTCGAAACGGCTTAAGATTAGACAACGGACTCGGGAGGGTAAATTGTCGGTTTGGCCCAACGGGCTCACTTGCTTGCCTCGGGCCTTCCATGGCGGCTGTTCCACCTTGGGTGTGAGGCCCACACTGATCTTTCTCGGCCCACGTCCTCGTAGGCTCGTTTCCTCGGTCCGAAAATTCCTTTTCCAAATATTCGGCTCAGTCGGCACTGTCGACTGACTAAGAAGCATCGTCCAAAAGTCCTTCTCGAACGTTCCCGAAAATTCGAAGTCCAATATTGGATTCTCGTGCCATGTCAATTTCGCCCGAATGCCATTTTGGTACTACTCGGATCGACTGCGGCTTTGAGGATTCACGCATAACCGACTCGTGCTAATTCACGTTCAAGACTTCTCGACACATGGACGTCCTTGACTACGTGAAATTGCGAAGGATAGATTCTTATTTCAAAGTACACGATTACCAAGGATCGACATAGGGTCGTTCACGGGCTCGATAACAATAAACGGAATCACCCGTCGTCCCATTATACTCTGTCCGCGAATCGACTTCTATTCGTCCCTGAAATCGGCCTGCATGACTACAGGATCGTCCTTACGCAAGTCTCACGGTCGAGTCGTTTTCCCAGGTCAAGTTCTTTAGTCGCACGAGTTCTATCCTCATTAGCCTTTCCCCTCAAGGTCGTATTTCAAGAGTGATCGTTTCGAGTGAGATCAACCAACAATGCATCGACGAAATTCACGTTCATTCCTTCCTCAAAAGGGCTCGAATTTTAGGATGTTACATACATAAGGTGAACAAAACCACCGAATCAGATATTCATATTTTGAGCACAAGTGATTGGGGTTATGGCAAGCTTTACATGGATGTGTGGCTGAAGAAATTAGAGAAAATGACACAAATGGTCCTTAAACTTTGGCCAAATATACAATTTTGTTCTTGAGCTTTTAATTTGTTCAATATAGTTCCTAAACTTTACTTCAATGTGCAATATGGTTCCCGACCTTTTGATTTGATCCATGTGATCCCTAGATTTTAGGTATATATTCAATATAGTCCCTAAACTTCATCAAAATGTTCAATGTTATCTTTCTATTAACTGAAAATCATGGGCAACATTAAATATATTCATATAGTCCAGAGACTAAATTGAGCATATACTAAAAGTTTAGGGACCATATTGTACATTAAAGTAAAGTTTAGAAATCACATTGAATAAATTAAAAGTTCAAGGATCAAAATGCACATTGAGCCAAAGTTTTAGGATTATTTGTGTCATTTTCCCTAATTTCTTCAGCTACACATCCATGTAAAGATTGTCATAACCCTATAGCTCAAAAGTAATGGAGACTCGATTATACTTCCCAACTAACAACATGTAAAGTTGATTCGATACATCATGGCCAATGGCCCCGTTTACCATATATATGACCTAACCTAAGAAAGTGCACTACCTTATCCTTTTATTGAGTTCACCATATTTACTTAAATATGATGTAAATAATCAAATATTCTAAATATTTGGCATCCAAACTTTTCCCGAAGTTCAATATTCAATGACAGTTAATTGGGAATATTTATTAGATACATCGTTGTACCAAGAGCATCCATCAAGAATTGGGCACATTGGGTAACTCATTACTCATCAACTATACAATTGTTTAAACAATTTTGGAAATGTTTATGCTGGGAAACTGTTGTGAATATGTGAACAAACCCTTTTTCATATACTATTTTCATGTTCAGATAACAAAAATTTTCTCTAACCAAATAGGGCGAGCTGCTTTGCTTTTGCCACACCCTTTTTGACCCATTGGCCTTTCAGGCTTTCCTCTTTTTCACAGGATCCACGAGAGGATTGGAACCCTTATTGAGAACACAAACCAGGAGAAGTTAGGCTATATTGAAATTGACTACATCTAGAGAAGTAGATGTCTATTTAACGTGGCTCACTTCCGTCTCTCTCTCGCTCTCTGTCTCTCCCTCTCTCTTCCCCCCTCTCTCTGTCTCTCTCTTGCAAATACGTGCTGAGCGCGGGTACAATCGAAGAACTAGATGGTTGTGGGAAGTCTGCTTAGATGAAAACCCAAAAAAATTGTTGGTTCAAAGACTGTCCATCTGTCCAACAAATATACCGTTAACAAGCTGATAGGACTATGTTTCTTATTTTAATATGCTAATGCCTGTGTGCTTCAGCCCCTATTTCCTCTAAATCTTTTTCTTCCCTAGGAGGAGGGAATACCCTTTAGGTGCTTAACATCAAAAGGATGTTGAGGTCTACATGATTCCTCTGACGAAGTAATTTAAGGTCATACTTAGGACCAAAGTTCGACTCTTTCTATTACTGATTCTTTCTATTTTTGCTATAATCCTGTAATCTTACTTTTTATCTTACAGCAAGCTTACAAATTTTCAAATAAATATATAAAATAACAATAGAATGAGATTATTTTAAAAAAGAAAAAGGTGAGTCATTTTTTGGTAAATGAAATGCTTTTTTTTTTTGGGGTCAAGTGTAACTGTTTTTTTAAATGATATAATGAGATGATTTTAAATGAAATGCTTGAGTGTAACTATTTTTTTAGAGAAGCAAATGGATGCTTGAATTTTTGACAGAATTTTACTTCTTGTTTTTTTTGACTTTTCTTAGCTCCATTTTTATTGGATTAATGCATCCGAACTTGACTTTTTTTTTCATGTTTCATCACTTTGTTTTTCTTAGCCCCATTTTTATTGAGTTTTTTTTTTATGACCCAGAACCTCCGCACGGCCGACAGCCGAGAGAGGTAAACCCGAGGTGGCGCTAGCGTAGGACCCACTACCACGACGCTGCACGTAAAACCACTAATGGTTGCGCTGGTATGCTAACCCAAAGGTTTGAACTCTCACCCTACCGTGAAGAGAGTCTAAGCGCATACCAACGCAGCCACCACATGGGGTGGTCCATTTTTATTGAGTTGATTTTGACAAATAAGTAAGTTCTAACATATAGGGACATTGTACCCAAAAAAACATATAAGAACATAATTCCAAGTAAATGCAATCAATTTGTATGCTTTTTTAGTTCAAAATGCGGAGAATTTCATTGACTAATGCAAAGTTTGTGAACATATGGGTTGCGAGGGTTTGGATAGCCAAGTAGAAGCGAGTTCATTTTTTTGACAGGCCTTAGCCACCCAATCAGCTAGTTCATTTGCCTCCCTTGAACAATGAGTTAAGCAAACAAAGTTGGGACTGGCCAGCTTCTTCTTGCACTCTTCGATCCGGGCGCTAATATTTCACGGGCTTTGGTCCGCACCCAAGATACAATTGACTAAGGACCAGTTGTCACTTTCTACTTCGACAACAGCTTGAGAGTGTACTTTCTGGTCAAAGCCTTCTTCCAAGTACTCCAGAATCCCGAGCAGAGCTACGGTTTCAACTGCAATCATCGAAGAAGCACGAACATGTTTCGCCGAGCCGTGAACAAGCACTCCCCCTGGACTGATTACGGACTGGTTTGGACTTCTACTCTATAGCATCAGAACCAACCATTATGGCTATTGTTGGGTGACAAAGGAGAAAGATGTGTGCGATTTTTTCTGGAGCTTAGTGACATAGAGGGCATAGTGGGTTAGGTAAGATATTCTCTTGAAGAGATTCTCTTGTACATAAAAAGTTTTGGCATACACCACAAAAAGATTCGAATTTTAGGGAGGGTGCTCAAATTCCATATTCTCGAGGTTTGGTATGAAGAAGAGGATTGGCCCGTTTGCTGATGCTGGTGTGCAAAGTATAGCTTGTAAAAGCGCTTTTCACCATATAGGTGTGGGATTTATTCCCTGTCCAATCCGACCGTTCATCTTTTAGATTCCTTCTTAGTGGAATGGCACTCTATACTCTCATCATATAAATTCTACAACTGATCAATTTCTATTTGATGTTTATAGTTTAGTGACTTTTTTGTCATCAATTGGATTTTAATTTTCTTAAAATCCTATATAAAAGTATAATCAATACCACGAGTGATCATAATGCTTATAGTGTAGGACAATTGAATAAAATCATCCAATTATGCCAAATCTAATTTAAATGAAAGTATAAATTCTTATTATACATATAAAATTATTGCTCAATGATAAATTATAAAATCATGAATATGTGCATTTAGGACTAACAAATTTTCGACGTCCCAAGTGTACGACACAGATCATTACACAAGTAAAGCTCAAATTTTTATAAGTATAATTTTAATTTTGTGAAAAAAATTAATAAATGGGAGTTTTAATATGATAACTATTTGCGTAAAATGTATTTAGTAGCAGCAATGTAACCTCGCAAAAATCCAATAATATATTTTTTCTATTTGTGGAAACAAGAGTGTGTTGACTGTTACGAAGATACGAGGATAAAAATGGTGTCTGAAAATTGTAAGTACGAAAAAAGAGAGGATAGATTCCACCATGTATGGTCCAACTTGAAATCACAGTATCCCACTGCCCGATGTATGTCAGATCGATATGTATCCTTGAAATTGCCTTAGCAAGTGTCGAAATTTCTACCAAACTGGGCACCTTACCTTTCCTTTGCATTGTTTTTTAACCAAACTTTTCAGGAGTTCAACGTCCAATAACAATTATAATAGTTGAAATCTATTTATCGAGACAGTTTGCCATATTAAGTACATTCACCAGGAATCTTCTAATTATAATAGCACTAAAGATTATTTTATCGACTGTCCTATATAACATTCTATTTGTCTTTTTTTTTTTGGTCTGTTGTAACATTCATAATTTTTTCAGCCATACATCCTTGTGAAGATTGCCATAACCACAATCACTTCTGCTCAAAGGTAATGGAGACTCAGTAATACTTCCCAATTGACAATATGTAAATTTGATTCGATACATCATAGCCAATGGCCCCGTTTACTTTATGAATGACATGACCTAAGAATATGCACTTTCTTGTCTTTTCATTGAGTGCACCATACTTACTTAAATATAATGTAGACAATTAAATATTCTAAATATTTTGCATCCAAATTTTTTCGGAAGTTGAATATTTGATGGCAATTAATAGGCAAATATTTGTCCCGTTTCCCTTATGTATGACCTACCCTAAGAATGTGTTCTTCCTTGTCCTTTCATTAAGTTCACCATACATATTTAAATATAATGCGGACGATCAAATATTCAAAATATTTGGCATCTAAACTTTTTTGGAAGTTCAATATTTGATGGAGATTAATGAGGGAATATTTATCATTTGTGTCATTTTTTTTCTTTTTTTAGCCACGCATCCATGTAAAGATTGTAACAACCCCAATCACTTCTGTTCAAAAGCAATGGAGACTCGGTAATACTTCCCAACTGACAATATGTAAATTTGATTCGGTACATCATAGTTGATAGCCTCATTCATGTTCCATTTGACCTAACATAAGAATGTGCACTTTCTTATCCTTACATTGAGTTCACTATACTGACTTAAATATAACGCAAACAATCAAAATTCCAAATACATGGCATCCAAACTTTTTCGGGAGTTCAATATTTGATGGCAATTAATGGGGGAATATTCGCCCCATTCACCTTATGTATGCCCTAACATAATAACGTGCACTTTCTTATCTTTTCATTGAGTTCATGATACATACTTGAATATAACGCAGACAATCAAATATTCGAAATATTTAGCATCTAAACTTTTTCAGAAGTTCAATATTTGATGGTGATTAACGAGGGAATATTTATCATTTGTGTCATTTTCCCTAATTTCTTTAGCCATATATCCATGCAAAGATTGCCATAACCCCAATCACTTCTACTCAAATGTAATGGACACTCAGACTACTTCCCAAGTGACAATATATAAATTTGATTCAATATATCATAGTTGATGGCCCCATTCACCTTATATATAATGTAACCTAAGAATGTGTACTTTCTTGTCCTTTCATTGAGTTCACCATACTTATTTAAATATAACGCTAACAATCAAATATTCTAAATATTTGGCATCTAAACTTTTTCGAAAGTTCAATATTTGATGGCGGTTAATGGGGGAATATTCGCCCCATTGTATGACCTAGCCTAAGAATGCGCACTTTTTTATCCTTTCATTGAGTTTATCATGCTTACTTAAATATAACGCAGATGATTAAATATTCGTGTATTTGGCATCTAAACTTTTTTTGAAGTTCAATATTTAGTGACGGTTAATGGGGAATTTTTATCATTTGTGTCATTTTCTAATTTCTTTAGCCACGCATCCTTATAAATATTGCCATAACTCCAACCACTTATGTACAAAAGTCATGGAGAGTCAGTAATACTTCCCAATTGACAATATGTAAATTTGATTCGGTACATCATAGTTGATGGCCCCGCTTACCTTATCTATGACCTAATCTAAGAATGTGCACTTTCTTGTTCTTTTATTGAGCTCGCCATACTTACTTCAATATAACGCAAACAATCAAATATTCTAAATATTTGGCATCCAAACGTTTTTGGAAGTTCAATATTTAATGGCAATTAATGAGGGAATATTTGCCCCATTCACATTATGTATGACATAACCTAAGAATGCGCACTTTCTTGTCCTTTTATTGAGTTCACCATATGTACTTAAATGTAATGCAGACGATCAAATATTCGAAATATTTGACATTCAAACTTTTTCGGAAGTTCAATATTTGATGGCAGTTAATGAGGGAATATTTATCAAATGTGTCATTTTCCCTAATTTCTTTAGCCACACATCCAAGCAAAGATTGCCATAACTCCAATCACTTCTGCTCAAAAGTAATGGAAATTCAATAATTCTTACCAATAGACAATATGTAAATTTGATTCGATACATCAAAGCCTCGATGGCCTTGTACACCTTTTGTATGACCTAACTTAAGAATGTGCATTTTCTTATCATTTTATTGAGTTCATCATGCCTCCTTAAATATAACGCTAATAATCAAATATTCTATATATTTGACATCCAAACTTTTTCGAAAGTTCAATATTTGATGGCAATTCATAGGGAATGTTTGCCCCATTCACCTTATGTATGGCATAACCTAATAACGTGCACTTTCTTGTCATTTCATTGAGTTCATAATGCTTACTTAAATATATGCAAATAATCAAAGATTTGAAATATTTGGCTTCCATACTTTTTTAGAAGTTCAATATTTGATGGAGATTAATGGGGGAGGATTTGTCATTTGTGTCATTTTTCCTAATTTCTTTAGCCACACATCCATGTAAAGATTGCCATAAGCCACAATCACTTCTGCTCAAAAGTAATGAGCACTCAGTAATATTTCTCAATTGACAATATATGAATTTGATTCGGTACATCATAGCTGATGACCTGGCTCACCTTACGTATGACCTAACTTAAGAATGTGCACTTCCTTGTTCTTTTATTGAGTTCACCATACTTGCTTAAATATAACGCAGACAATCAGAAATTCCAAATAAATGGCATCCAAACATTCTTGGAAGTTCAATATTTGATGACAGTTAATGGGGGAATATTTGCACCCGTTCACCTTATGTATAATCTAACCTAAGAATGTGCACTTTCTTGTCATTTCATTGAGTTCACCATACTTACTTAAATATAACATAGACGATTAAATATTCCAAATATTTGGCATTTAAACTTTTTCAAAAGTTCAATATTTGATGGCGATTAATGGGGAATATTTATCATTTGTGTCATTTTACCTAATTTTAGCCACACATCATGTAAAGATTGCTATAGCCCCAATCACTTCCGCTCAAAAGTAATGGATGTTCGGTAATATTTCCCAATTGACAATATGTAAATTTGATTTGGTACATCATAGCTAATGACCTCATTCACTTTATGTATGACCTAACTTAAGAATGTGCACTTTCTTGTCCTTTCGTTGAGTTCACCATACTTACTTAAATATAACGCAGACAATCAAATATTCTAAATATTTGGTATTCAAACTTTTTCAGAAGTTCTCTATTTGAGGGCGGTTAATGGAGGAATATTTATCAGATAGGTTGCTGAACCAAGGGCATCCAATAAGAATCTCCTAACATATTAACTTTATTAGGCTTCTCTAGTAATGTTGATCGCCAACTATACAATTTCTTAAATAATTTTGGAAGGTGTTTATGTTGGGATATTGTTGTGGATATGCGACCAAACCCTTCTTCATGCACTACTTTCATGTTCAAATAAAGAAAGTTTTTCTCTAACCAAATAAGGTGTGCTGCTTTGCTTTTGCCACATCCTTTTATGACCCATAGGCCTTTCGAACTTTCCTCTTTTTCATAGGACCCATGGGGTCTTTCACAGAACGTAAGAACTCCTAGGGTTGGAACCCTTATAAAGAACACAAATGAGAAGAAGTTAGGCCATATTGAAATTGACTACAACTAGAGAAGTATATGTCTATGTGACGTGCTTGCTTTCGCCTCTCCCTCTTTCTCTCTCACAAATAACTGCCGAGAGTAGGTACAACCGGAGAACTAGATGTTTATGGAAGTCTGCTTAGATGAAAACCCAAAAAAATTGTTGGTTTAGAGGATTTGAGTTCGATTCTTTTTATTGCTAATTTTACCGGTCATTCTCAAAAGATACGAATCTCGAATTCTTAATTTCTTTCTTTTCTATTTTTGCTAGAATCCTGTCATTGTTTTTAATCTCACAACAAGCTTACAAAATTAAATAAAATAAATAAAAATAATATATTGAGATGGTTTTAAAAAAGAAAATGGTTAGTTGTTTTTGGGTAAATGAAATGCTTGAGTGTAAATATTTTTTGAGAGGAGCAAATGGATGCTTGAATTGTTGACAGAATTTGAAATATTGACTTTTCATTACTATTTTATGCAGGGTAGTTTTGGAAGTAAGGAAAAAAGTTTGTTAATTGAGAGAATTGGCTTAACATCTTTAAATAAGATTAAAGGAAAAAAATTTGGACATACAGAAGGGAGGGCCGTGAGAATCCAGAATTAATGCTAGGGAGCTTTAGGTTTTCTTTTGTTAACTACTCCCAATTTTTTGTTGTTTAAATTTTTCAAATAGATTCTTAAATAATTATATGATTCATCAAAATTCGGCTTTTTCTTTCTCATTTTTCATCACTTTTTTTTTTTTTTTAGCTCCATTTTATTGATTGGTTTTAACAAATAAACAAATTCTAACATGTAAGAACAATAATCCACGTAAATCCTATCAATTTGTATTTTTTTTTTCGGTTGAAAATACCGAGAATTTCATTAACTAAAGCAAAGTTTGTGAACATCAGAACATAAAATATCCCAACATTGGTTGTGGGGGTTTAGATAGCCAAGTAGAAGGGAGTTCGTTTTATCAATGGACCTTAACCACCCAATCAACTAGTTGGTTTGCTTCTCTTATGGAGAATGGGTTAAGCAAACAAAGTTGGGATTGGCTAGCTTCATCTTGCACTCTTCGATCCGGGTGCTAATATTTCACGGGCTTTGGTCCGCGCCCAAGTTAGACTAAGGATCTGTTGCCACTTTCTACTTCGACAACAGCTTGAGAGAGTACTTTCTAGTCAAAGGCTTCTTCCAAGTACTCCAGAGTCCCGAGCAAAGCTAGGGTTTCAGCTGCCATTATCGAAGAAGCATGAACATGTTTCGCCAAGCCGTGAATAAGCACTCCCTTGGACTGGTTTGGACTTCTACTCGGTAGCCTCAGATCCAACCATTATGGCTATTGTCCAGTAACAAAGGAGAAAGATGTGCTTGATTGTTTCTCGAGCTTAGTGACACAGAGGGCACAGTGAGTAAGGTAAGATGTTCTTTTTGAAGAGATTCGCTCTTGGAGGTATAACATTTTGACATATACTCCACAAAAATATTCGAATTTCAGGGAAGGTGTTCAAATTCCATATTTCGAGGTTTGGTATGAAGAAGAGGCTTGGCCTGTGTGCTGATGCTGGTGTGCAGAGTGCTCGTTAAAGGCAGTTGTCACCGTATAAGTCTCGGATTTATTCCCTGTCCAAACCAACCAATCATCCTCGAGATTCTTGCTTAGTGGAATGGCTAGAATTTCACTATCTATATTCTTATCAAATAAAATTTACAACCGATTGATTTCTATTTGATGTTTACAATTTAGTGACATTTTTGTCATCAATTAGGTTTCAATTTTCTTTAAAATCCTATACGAAAGTGATATATACCAGGAGTGATCATAATGCTTATAGTGCAGGAGATTTGAATAACATCAGCCAATTATGCCAAATTTATTTTGAATGAAAGTATAAATTCTTATTATACATATAACATTATTGATCAATGAGAAAATATGAAACATGATGTGCGGTTAGGACTAACAAATTTTTGACGTATCAAGTGTACAATACAGATCGTCACACAAGCAGGACTCAAAACTTTTATAAGTACAATTTTAATTTTGAAAAAAATATAATAAACATGAGTTTTAATACGATAACTCTTTGTGTAAAATGCATTTAATAGCAGTGATGCACCTCTCGAAAATCCAATAAATTGTTTTTTCTTTCTATTTGTGTGAACAAGAGTGTGTTGACTATTACGGAGGTACGTGGACACAAATGTTGTTTGGGAACCGTAAATATGGAAAAAAAAAAAACAAAAAACAAAAGGGGGAGTTCGATATCCACCGGGCATAATCCGACTTGGAATCACAGCAGCCCACCGCCTGATGTATGTCAGTTCGCTATGTATGAAATTGCATCTGGTCAACTTGCTTTGCTTGTTTGCATCATTTTTCAACCGAACCATTTCGAGAGTTCGATATCCAATTACAATTACAATCAATGAAAATCTATTGATCACGTAGTTTGCTGTATCAAGTACATTCACTAGGAATCTTCAAATCATATTAGCACTAGAGATTATTTCATCGTCAGTCCTTTGTTAAATCGTGTTCATCATCTCTACAACTGCTTAAACAATTTTGAAGACTGTTTTCACATGCTATTTTCATGTTCAAATTAAAATGAAAAAAAAAATTGGAAAGTTTTCACTAAACAACAGGGCAACGTGCTTTGCTTTTACTGCATCTTCATGCCATGACATTAGACTTTTCGATTTCGTGCATGTCAAGCTGGGAATTCGTTCATAGGGACCCTTCCAAAAGTTTTCCACTACATTAGCTGCATTCCACATTTGACAATGATTCCAAAAGAATATCTCGCAAAGGCTTCAATAATTTCAGCATTTTGTGTCAAATCTCACGGATGCTATATTGCCCCTTTTTTATCTTATGGATCAATTCCATTTTCATTTGGACATGACTAGCACAGCAATACCGTTACTGGAATTACAAGAAGGATCACGCATTCCAAAGCGCACACATAAAAATTGTTCATTCGACCCGCATCCTTGGAAAAATATGTGGTGCTGACTGCAACATCACTCTTCCAAGAGCAATGGTTCAGTTAGCTTATCAATGTCCTTCTCTACTAAGAAGCACTGACACGCTCCAGGAGTTTTCATGTCGTGTCTGAGTGTCTAACACGTGTCCAATACTCTCAGAAACTCTTTGACACTCTTGAACATGATGTAGCTAGTATCAACACCTAGAGGGGGGTGAATAGGTGTAGAGGAAATTTATGCGCAAGTAATATAGATCTATTGCAATCAACAAATAGAAATTAAATAGAGAGAGTAGAGAAGATTGCAAACACAATTATAGTGGTTCGGCTTTTGACAAGCCTACGTCCACTCTCCAGGCGATCAGCCAATAGGCTGGATTTCACTATGTCATCAAAGGTGATTACACACTCTTGAGTGTTAGCACTTGGTGATGATATGTCTCACAAAGTCACTCTTTTTGGTAATTCACTAGGATCACTCAATTACGCTCTTTTTCGCACAACTAGTGAAGAATTGAATCAGCCTTGGAATATATTTATCCTCTCTAGTCTCCTAGGTCTCATCCTATCCTTATATACTCTCCAAGCTACACTCGACTGTTGGCTCTTTCCGTGAGAGATTAGTCTTCCCTTTCCTTTCTTGGACAGACTTCATAAGGTAAGTCTTTTTGACCGTTGGAGGTAGATTGGATCCCCTTGGATTCTGCTCGCCCATACAATCAGAATCCGGGCTTCCATAAGTGTTTCATCCTTCTTTGGAAGTTGTCTGATGATTGATCTTGTTGATCAATATAAATATGGTAAGTGAAAATCATATGACCGTTAGTGATCTCGATCCCGTAGTTCCATTCTCGAATGTGCCTAGATTTTCAGTCCCGGTACATTCAGACTTAAAATCTCGGTGCCTAGTACGCCGACTTAAATCTCGCCCCCCGGTACGGTCGATTTAAATCTCGCCTGGGTACGGTCAGACTTAAAATCTCAGTCTGGTCGAGTCTTCCGTCTGCTTCATCCAGACTCAGAAACTTTCCATCATCTGCATAGTGGCTTGTGCGTCTTTCACTAAGTTACTCAATAAACACGTTAGTAGCCTTTTGATTTATTTTGTCATCTTCAAAACATCATAAGGGATTTCCTAACGTAACACTCGGGCAACACATGTCAAAAAATTTGACACATAGTTAACTCTCCCGACACTCAATTACAAAATTCCGACGTGTGACTCTGAATTCTAATACATGATTTTGATGGGCATGTATCAATTTTAAAAAAATTCAATAAATGATGAGTCAAAATGTAAATACGTGAAAAAAATAAAATAATAAACATAATAAAAGAGAAAAAAATTAAAAATCTAATCTTCTTTTCTCTTCTGACTTTCACTTCCCATGATACACAATTTACTCCCCCAACTTTGTTTTCCTCTTCTCTTCCGACATGTTTTATGGATCTTGGAATGAAGTTGAATTTATCAAATTGAAATAATGAATGATACAAACAAATGGTAGATTAATGTTTTTAGTGTAAATTCATTATATACTCTTTTTTATTATTTATTTATTTATTTTTGAATTTAAATCGATAATATATATATACACACACATTTAATATAGAATGTGTCCCATCATGTGAAAATTCTCTATTATTTTAGAAATAACGTATTGATGTATCGTGTCGTGTCATATTGTATCACGTATCAATGTGTGCACTACTCAACTTCCTTTGCTAGAGTTTGATTTCCTTGTGTAGGCACGATAATAAATGAGGATTGCAGATTCGACTTTCGTGCGCACGAACGCTGTGGGCCATTCCTCTGATTTTTTCACAATATTATATATTTTCTCATTAGTTGAAAGGCTATTCGAATTTTCGTGAAGTGACGTGGGGATGCCATTGGCCTTGCTATATATTCATGCCTGAAGTGGATCATGAGGCTCAACACCAAGCCATTGTCTCCCAACAACAGCATTAGCTCTACAAACTTTTCTCAAACACTCCTCAACCCTAGCATTTCCCATCGGAAATGGCGGAAGCAGTGCTCTTCAGCCTTGCCACTGACATACTGAAATGCCTCGCCACCGAATTGGCAAAACCTGGAGGCTTGTTCACTTCTCAGAAGATCCAATTGCTCTACGGTGCCAAGGACGAGCTCCAAAGTCTTGCGGACACTGTCCAGACAATCCAAGCTGTGCTTTTCGATGCCGAGAAACAGCAATGGCACAACGACCAGGTCAAGCTTTGGCTCAAGAGGCTCAAGGACGTGTTGTACGATGTACAGGACTTGCTCGACGATGTTGCAACTGAAGATCTGACGTGGAAGGTCGCTTCTAACAACAAGATGTCAAAAGCGGTACGCATTTTCTTCTCTAAATCAAATCAGCTTGCACACCGCCTCGAAGTGGCTAAGAAGATTCAGGAACTTAGGAAAAGACTAGATCAGATTAAATATGATAATAAGTTCAAATTTGAGCCGCATCCGAGCGAGGAAATAATGGCCTTCGGGAGAGGAAAGAAACCTGAAGCTCTCGCACCTGACACAGAAATAATTGGTAGGGAAAAGGACAAAAAAAAAAAAAGATAATCGAACTGTTGTTTGATTCCTCCTCTAGCCAGAGTGTGTCGGTGGTTTCCATCGTTGGAAAAGGAGGTCTTGGAAAAACTGCACTTGCACGACTAGTGTACAACGATGGGAATGTTAAAAAGCATTTTGTGCTGAAGATGTGGGTGTTTGTATCTGACGTATTTGATGTAAATTTAATTATCAAAGATATTCTTAAATCAGCAAAAGACAACTATGAAGAGTATGATGATGAGATGGAAAAGTTATCACAAGATCTTGAGAATAAGCCTTTGGACCAGTTGCGGAGTCTTCTTCATGAGACTCTAAGTAGAAAGAAATACTTGCTTGTTTTGGATGACATGTGGAATGAAGTTCGGCTTAAATGGTTGGAGCTTGGAGATTGGCTAAAAGGGGGTGCACGGGGAAGCAAGATACTTGTAACCACTCGCAGCCACAGATGAAAAATCAGCAGTCTATGATCTAGAAGGCCTACGTATAGATGCATCTTGGGATCTATTTAGGGAAGTGGCGTTTGGAGATAGGCAAGCACCGGTGGACAAGAGATTAGAGGAGATAGGAAGAGATATAATTAGAAAATGCGCCGGGGTTCCCCTTGCCATTAAAACTGTGGGAAGCCTTTTATACAGCAAAAAGGAAAATGAGTGGCTCCGTGTCAAAGTGAAGGAACTTCCAGAAATTGATGCAGTTGATGGTGGAATTATGAAAGTCCTTCAGTTTAGTTACGATCATCTCCCGTCGTGCCTAAAACATTGTTTTGCATATTGCTCATTGTTTCCGAAAGACTATGTCTACTATAAAGAGATAATGACATGTCTTTGGGTGGCACAAGGCTTTATTGAGACTCCTAGCGGGGAGGATGACCCTGCAGAGGTCGTAGATAGTTACTTGTCGGAACTACTGTGTAGGTCATTCCTTGATGTTGCAACCAAAGGCGACGATGGCGAGGTCTTAACTTTCAAGATGCATGATCTCATGTACGATCTTGCCCAAAAAGTTACTGGAGATGAATGCAAGATTGTTAAATTTAATGTAGGGAGAATTGATGGAGGAATTCGACATGCGTCATTTAATTTAGAGATTTTCTCTCAGGAGAAAATGTTGTCCTTGCCTGAAATGTCCAAACTGCGGACATTGCTCTTTCTGAGAGGTGATGAACCCCAAAAAAAATCCTCTATACTTGACTATCACAAAGTTTTCTCCAGGTGTAGGCATCTTCGAGTGTTGGGTTTAAGCAATATAGATATTCCTCTCCCTACTTCCTACGGACAATTGAAGCACTTGAGACTTCTTGATGTTTCTAAAAACAAATCCATTCAGAGTTTGCCGGATTCAATCACAGATTTAGTGAACTTGCAGACCCTTAAACTATCTGGATGTGAGAAGCTTGCAACACTTCCAAGAGATTTGAAAAAATTGGTCAACCTTAGACACCTCTTAATTGATGGGTGTGACTCACTGAGCCACATGCCACGCGGGTTGAACCACTTGTCTTCGCTTCTAACGTTATCCCAATTCATCATCCAAAAGATAGACCATAAAGTATCCGGTAGTGTGGGGAGCTTAGATGAACTGGGTGGGTTAAACAAATTGAGTGGATCCATTACTCTTATAAACTTGGGGTTTCTTCAACCGACACCGAACCAAGGTCACTTGAGGGAAAAGCAACATCTCCGTTCCCTGGTGTTAAAGTGGTCGAGGGAGCAGCAAAATGACAAACGTGAGAGCGATGAATTGATCTTATGGGAAAACCTCAGGCCGCATCCAAATTTGACCACGTTAACTGTCACGCCCCGAACCCCGAGCACGCGACAACCCCTTCTCTTGGTCAATTGAAGGCGACGTCCCAGGACTCGTCGGCGACCATTCATTTTAATCTTTCATTATGCGCAAGCGGAAGACGAACCATCCCGAGTCCAACAAACAATCAATCAATCAATCAGGGATAGAGGGATGAACAGTAAGAACAACCATCACTATTCATTTATACAGTTTACTAGATTAACCAACGGAGGATCGTTTTTCCGATTTACAAGCCCGACAATAGGGGCCGATCCATCCTCTAAGCCAAACCAAAAAGGAACTAGGCTAGGCTAATCCAGCTGTACAAAATGAACCCTCGGGTTCAACACCACGGTCACCACTGGACCCATCGACTCGACTCCAGTCGGTCGATCACGGGAGAAGCAGAAGGCAGGGTTCTCCACTACGGGTGCGCCATTCTAGGGGCCTGAAAAATGTTAACCACGACGGGTTGAGATAAAATCTCAGCGAGTTCTTCCCTAAGCCCCCGGTTAGTACACCAACTCAACCTGTGGTATCTCTCCAGAACCACCCCTCACTCAACCCAACCACAAACAACCGGCAATCAACAATAAAACATCAAGCAGGGTCAACCAACAATCAAAAGTCGGTTCGCATGCAACCTTACCCGGTATGCCATACCCTGCACGTTATAAGTGAGCACAATACACGCAATGCACATGGCCGTTAGATGATGCAGTTCATCAATCACATGCGAGTCGCACCACAAGCGATCTCACCGGCCATTGCCACACCCTGCACGTTATCAATTCATGCGTGCGTGCCATAAATGATGTGATCATCTCATGCATAATCGGAACCAATGATGCCATGTTTTCTCATGCACTCTCGCATCCACACGTGTTCCGATTATTACTGCCCCACAGGGCTACAACCAAGGCGCAACGGCGCTACGGCGCCCTTCCTCTGCAGAGGCGCAACCGTGCCCTCCGTGCCCAAAAGACGCCAAGGGATACTCCCCCAAGACCGCATGCCCAAATCTAACGTCAAGGGATACTCTCCCGAGACCGCATGCCCAACAAACGTCAAGGGATACTCTCCCGAGACCGCATGCCCAATGAACGTCAAGGGATACTCTCCGAGACCGCATGCCTACGTAACGTCAAGGGATACTCTCCCAAGACGGCGGTTTCAACTTAGTGATCATGCAAGCATACAATCACAACCCACTTATTATCTTTGAGCATTAACCAATGCACACATGCTTGCATATGAAACCTCAAATCATTTCTCACAAAGGCGGTCCATTTCCGATGTCCCTCGGACAAACCATTTTCCCCACCTTTCTCACAAAAGCGGTCCATTTCCGGTCCCTCGGACAAATCACTTTCTTTTCTCATAAAGGCGGTCCATTTCCATTGTCCTTCGGACAAATCATTTTCTTTCTTTTCTGAAAATCACACAATTCAAGTGGATGCTTATGCAATGCCACATCCAATTCACTTCATATGATCAAGGCACATGAAATTATGTACAATTTCACTTCCGGATTAACAATGCCGTGAATGCGAAATCCATGAACAAGAATGTCGGGAACGTATTTAATGAACAAGTCCATGAACAATAATCTCCGAAATTCAATTAATAATAAATTAAATTCAGAAATTAAAGAAAACATTGATTAAACACAATTAATCAATCAATCAAGCTAAACATGCTTAATTATCACATAAACCACACATAATCAACATTTAAGCATAATTAAGCAAGATTAAGCTAAGCTAATCTTAATCAACTATCTAACCACCTATATTAGGGCTAATACACTTAATTAACCCTCCTAAACCAGCATTACCACTAATTAGCCCAACCCTAAGCAAGTTTAGGCACTAAATAGGGATTAGGAGCTAAACTCACCCGTTAAGCGGGCCGGCGACACGGACGCGACGGCGGCGATGAACCCGACACCCAGGGACCTCTACCACGACGATCCAAGGCGATCCCGGGCTCAACACAGCAGCAACAGCCCCGGAATCCCTCTGCAACTCTGGAAACTGCACTGCACAGGAGGAAAGTTGCTGACCGGAGGAAAACGGGCTGCCTGGAGCTCCGGCGAGCGGCGGGCCAGCGACCAACGGCACCTGGGGGTCGAGGGGAACCACTTGTGGCTGGTATGGGCGGTGGTTCGGTCGGAAAGGAAGAAAAACAGGTGAAAAGGCGGAACAAAGTTGCTGCAGGCGGAACAGTGATGGTCCGGCGAGCAGCAACTTCCGGCGGCCATACAGGACGGTCGGAGACTCCGTTCGGCGAACGGCCGATGCCATCTGAACGGTTTTCGTCTTCTGAACGCAACGGCGGGTGGCACGGGCCGAGATTCAAACGGGAAGGCAATGAACAACTCGATTTTCAGTGAAAGGTCAGAACTGAAAAACTGAAGGAAGGAAGGAAAACTAGGGAGAGAAGGGTGTGCGGTTTGGGAAGATGAAGAGAGAGAGAGTGAAGTGAAGGCTGAAGGATAAACCTTATCCAAGCCATCAAGGCTTGCCCCACTTGCCAAACAATGACCTCATCCTCTCTTTCTTCTTTTTGACTTTTCTTCAAAAATATCCAAGGGCATTTTGGTCATTTCCACCTTGCACATTTCCCAATCTGTCCTTGGGCTGAAAATGGAGGACGGGCCTAGGAAACGGGCCGGAAAATGAATAGGAACGGGCTCGGGAATTTGTTGGGCTCAAATTGGCTCACGTTTAGGCAACGGGCTCGGGAGGGTTAACGATCGGTTTGGCCCAACGGCTCACTCGTTGTCTCGGTCTTCCACGGTGGCCCATCCCACCTTGGGCGTGAGGCCCTCACCGTTCTTGCCCGGCCCACGTCCTCATAGGCTCGGCCCTCGGTCCGTAAATCCTTTCCCAAAAACTCGGCTCAACCGACACTCGTCGACTATCAAGGAAGCATCGTCCAAAAGTCCGTCTCGGACATTCCCGAAAATTCGAAGTCCAATCTTGGATTCTCATGCCTTGCCAATTTTGCCCAAATGTCATTTTGGTATAATTCGACCGACGGCGGCTTCGAGGATTCACGCGTAACCGACTCGTGCCAAACCACGTTCAAGACTTCTCGACACATGGACGTCCTGACGACATGAAATTGCGAAGGATAGATTCTTATTTCAAAGTACACGATTATCAAGGATCGACATGCAGCCGTTCGCGGGTTCAATAATGGTGACTCCGGAATCACCCGCCGTCCCATTATTTCTGTCCGCGAATCGACTTCTATTCGCCCCTGAAATCGGCCCGCATGACTACGGGATCGTCCTTACGCAAGTCTCACGGCCGAGTCGTTTTCCCTGTCAAGTTCTTTAGTCGCACGAGTTACGTCCCCGCAGCCTTTCCCCTCAAGGTCGTATCTCGGAAATGATTGGGTCCGAGCGGAATCAACCAACAATGCATTGGCGAAATTCACGTTCACTCATCCCTAAAAGGGCTCGAATTTCAGGACGTCACAATTCTTCCCCCCTTACATAAATTTCGTCCTCGAAATTTGCAACCACTGACAAATCCTCAAAAGATGGGGGTGCTGACGCTTCATCACTTCCTCACTTTCCCATGTTGCTCCCTCTGTTCTGTGATGCTGCCAGATCACCTTAACCAAGGCAATAGTCTTGTTTCGGAGTACTTGCTCTTTACGGTCCTCTATCCGTATCGGCCTCTCACGTACGACACCTTGTCGTCTACGTCCGTTCTTCAAAATTCAATACATGAGTCGGGTCCCGTTCATATTTTCTCAACATGGACACGTGAAAATATCATGTACTTGAGCAAGTTTCGTGGCAACGCAAGACGATACGCTAAAACATGTATCTCGTACTTAACTTTCCTTTCTGCCAAATCTGGAAGTACCCTCATCGGCGATACTTTCAAACACATGATTGCCCACCTTAAACGCCAACGGTCTACGGCCTACGCTTATCTCGCATAACTCTTCGACGACTGAGCGGTCTTTAGTCCGACTCGAATAACCGCATTCAATAACCGCGAAACCGAATTTGAACCAACCGATTCCCGTTCTCTAACCTCGTTCTATAAACGGAGTTCCACCAACTTGATCACATTGCGGTTATACCATTTTGATAAAATCTTATCCCACAAGCACTCTCTTTTGAACAAGGCGTAGTTCAATTCATTTATGCCCTCGACATCCTAGAAGCCTGCCGGAGTCGCTCTTTGCTCGAGCACTCGGCCCCGCCGACCACTCCCGCCCTCGTTGGATCGGGCCACATGGGCCTCTTCGAACCGGCACCACTACTAGCAAAAGTCCCTTTTTGACATGCACCATCTCATAGAGGTATTATCCGCTTTGGCTCGGCCCCATACCAAGCCCCTCACCGGTTTAACCTCGTCTCGAGCACCTCAAAGTGCAAAACTTTCTCCAACTCGGTAACCCATGAGCTTGTTTCCACGGGATCACTTATCGACACTTGAAATCGATTCACCGAATTCCATCGAATCGCTGTCCGAATTCCACAAACTATCAATTTTTCTCTCAACATTCTTTTCACGTCCATTTAATAACCAAAAACCAAGAATTCCGCCTCAATCACTTGAAAATTAGTGCAAACCAAATGTCATTTATCGCACTAAAAAGGCTTTCGAATACTTCTTCAAATCCTTTCGATTGATCGTCCGTTTGTGAATGGTACGCCGTACTATACCGCAGGTTTCGTTCCCAAGGCCGACCGCAAACTTTTCCAAAGTTGCCGTAAACTTAGGATCACGGCCGATGTGATCGTCATGGAACTCCATGTATGCGCACAATCGATGTACGCACAACTTTGCATACTTATCCAACGTGAAATCTTTCCATATGGCAATAAAATGAGCCGACTTTGTCAATCTATCGACCACTATCCAAATCGAGTCATTGCCCCGCCGACTTTGGTAGTCCCATCACAAAATCCATCGTAATGCGTTCCCACTTCCACTCGGGAATCCCAAGAGGTTGTAGCGATCCACCAGCTTACAATGCTAAGCCTTTACTTGCCGGCACGTCAAACACTTATCCACGTGCTTTGCAATGTCCAACTTCATACCGTACCACTCCTTAAGTTCTGCATCTTTCAACGCACACCGCCGAAACCTCAATGTCCCATTCTCGGACATTTGAAAGTCCGGTTTCTTTGCCTGATCCATCTCGCAGGATCTTAGAATTTCAGGATCTATCGCTTCGGCACTCTTAATCCTACTTTGCATCTCGGGTTCCACTCCTCGAGAGTGGCCATTTGACTAGCAAGACGGGCTAACCTCAATTTTAAAATTTGAGTCCCCGACTCCCTCCAAGAGAATCCATTCTCATACCTCATCTCGGCAATTGTCGACTTTTGACTCGAGCGCACCGCCACTTTGTTCGCTTTTCGGATGATATAAAAATCTCTCGCAATCACAATCCTTAAGAAGTTCCATCCATCATCGTTGAACATGAGGCAAAGATGATCACCGCTAATTCCAAATCATGTGTCACTATAGATTTTGTACCCACTAAAGACTAGACAAGAACGTCAAGACACGTTTACTCTTTGAGCTCTTTGAAACTACGCACTTGTCGCCCAATCAAACCTCTCGTCTTTAACAACCTCACACGGCATGGCTATCGCAAAGAAACTTCTCCATGAAACATCTGGTAATATTCACCAATGCTAAGAAACTTCGAATCTTAGTTACCGGCTATAGGTCTCGGCTAATTCATGACTCGCCTAATCTTAGTCAGCCGTCAACTCACGATCCCTTCACTTGAAATTACATGCCCTAAAACGCCACGCGAGACAGCCAAAACCCGCACTTCGTTTAACTTAGCATAAAAAAGCTTTATGCTTCCTCAACGTCTCAGCATTAATCTCAGTGTGTCTCTCATGATCCTCTAGGACTTCTCGAGTATACCAGATATCGGGCTAATGAACACAATCATCAATCCTTGGCAACGGATGCTTGTTCTTAATCGTCACTTGATTAAGCCGTCTGTGAATTTGCACGCACAATCTCAACAAACCGCCCTTTTTCCTTACAAATAGTACCGCACTCCCTGATGAGACGCCGT